>BTHU01000006.1:23713732-24313732 GCA_036184795.1 Tokudaia tokunoshimensis
CCTGTGTGTGTATGCGCGGCGTGTGTGTGTGTGTGTGTGTGTACCTGTGTGCCCATGTTTGGGCATTTGTATAGAGGTCAGATGACAATCCTACAGGAGTTGGTTCTATCCTTCCACCGTACAGGTCCCAAAGATGAAACCCAGATTGTCATTATTGGATGCAAATACCTTGACCTGCTGAGCCATGCTACCAGTGCTATCTATTTCCTTTTAATTTCCTGAACTGACCTCAAGACACTGTGAAACATCCAAGAACTGGCAGTGTAGATATGGTCGCTCTTTGCATGAACTCCCCGGGTTTCCCGTATTTCCCTACCTGCTGCACTTTGAATATATTCTCCAAAGTTCACATGTTGGAAACTTAATTCCCCAATACAACTATATAGAAAGTAGGAAGTTTAAGAAGTGGTTTGGTCATAAAGCTCATTTCTGGGAAAAAAAATGTGATTAATGCTGTTATCCTAGCAATAGTCTTGGTTATCACGGGAAAAAAAAAGATTCTCTATTAAAATGTAACCTTTTTCCCTTTTCTTTCAAACATGTGCTCTCTTGCCATCTCTGTTCTGTAATAAGGATGAGGTTCAGAAAAACTCTCACCAGATGCTGTGATAATATCTTTGCACATCTTGGCATCTGTAACCATAAACCCATAAACATCTATATAATTTCCCTGCTCTGGAATTCTCTCGCAGAAGCACAAGTTGTGCTAGGGCATCACCCTAATATACCCGAGATGGCCTACTTTTTCTGCTGCTAAAATGCTTGCTTTGCAAGTATAAGGACCTGAGTTCAGCCCACAGAATCCATGTTTCTTTTTTTTTTCAAGATTTTCTTTTTTTTTTATTTTCTAAGTTTTTTTATTTACATTCAAAATCATTTCCCCTTTCCCGTTTCCTCCCTCCCCAAAAGTCCCATAAGCCCCCTTCCCTCCCTCTTTTCCCCATTCAACCCCCTCTCGCTTCTCTGTCTTGGCATTCCCCTACATCCAGTCTTTCCAGGACCAGGGGTCTCTCCTTCCATCTTCTTGGAAATCTATTGATATGCAAATTGTGTCTAGGGTATTCCGAGATTCTGGGTTAATATCCCCTTATCAGTGACTGCATACCATGTGTGTTCTTTTGTGATTGGGTTACCTCACTAAGGATGATATTTTCAAGTTCTGACCATTTGCCTAGGAATTTCGTGAATTCATTGTTTTTAATTGCAGAGTAGTATTCCATTGTGTAAATATACCACATCTTCTGAATCCATTCCTCTGTTGAGGGACATCTGGGTTCTTTCCAGCTTCTGGCTATTATAAATAAGGCTGCTATGAACATAGTGGAGCATGTGTCAGAATCCATGTTTCTTAAGAAGCCAGGTTTGAATCACCATCTCCCAAAAGACCCATAATTGGTCAGGGCATAGAGAATGAGAGACTGTGTAAACATCTATATCAATCTATATCACACACACACACCCTCCGCAAGACTCAACAGGGAAGAGAGGGGGCAAAGAGTGTAAGACCCAAAGGAATTGGTATCTGTAGAAAAATAGCATTTGCTGGACACGACAGTGCATGACACATGACCTCACTGCAGCTGGAACTGCATGCACAGGATCAAGCCAGCCAAAATCCCAGCCTGGATAGGGGAGTGGCTCCTGAAATCCTGCCCCTTGTTGAGAAACTATTGGACGGACATTGACACCTTCCAGGGGGAGACAGTTTTCTTCAGGGATGCATCCCAAAGAAGCTACTTGTGTTCCATATACATACAGGCAGCATGAAGTGGACCCCCGGTGATTACTTTTTAAAGAGCAAGTAAAATTGGAATGGAAGGGAGGGAGACAGATGGAAGGAACTAGAGAAGAAATGGAGAGTGAATTTGACCAAAACAATGTAAAAGAGATTCTTTTTCTTTAAAATGGGGTGTAACAATGCACACCTATGATCCCTGTGCTGGGAAGGCAGAAATTAAAGTATCCCCGAGGCTGGGAAGCACTCATACGTGCACATGTGCATACACACAAATATGAACACACAAAACACTAGAAAGAATGACACTCCTTTTTATTAGCAGGCATATCAAATGAGAAAGAAGGGAACATCCAGTGGAAAGACATGGGTAAAAGTCCCTGGCATGATGCTATAGTATACTCTAAACCTCTCAGCAACACCATTCTGGAAAATGATAAAAGCCATGAAATTCACACGTACTACAGGACAACATTGCATTTCAAGGTGTACTTTTGACCCTCTCTTCACCATAGCCAGAGAAGGATAAAGCAATCCTGTCTACCTGAATCTTTAGGGTTTTTTTTTCAGAATTAAATAACATAAAAGAAAAGATTTCTGGGACTATACCTAAAAGAATCACAATTAGCATACAACAGTGGGATCTGCATAATTGTGGTTGCTGTAGTAAGAATCTCAGCAGGGACGTTATAAAATCAGCCTAGGAGTTCATCAGTGGATGGATGGATGGAGAAAATGGAGTATGTGACCACAGTGGAGCATTGTCTAAGGCTGCTGAGAAACTTATTTCCCTCAATATTTCTTTCTATTAGCTTGTGTGGTTGTTTGAGTAAAAATGGCCTCTATAGGTCCATAGGGAATTAGGATGTGTAACCTTGGTGGACTAGGTGTGGCTTTGTTGGAGAAATTGTGTCACTAGGTCTCAGAAGTTCAAGACAGTTCACTTCCTGCTGCTTGCCAATCCTCATGTAGAATCCTCAGCTCCTTCTCCGGCACCATGACTACCTTTGTGCCACCATGTTTCCAGCCATAATGATAATGGACTGAATCTCTGAACCTGTAAGCCAGACTCAATTAAATGTTCTCCTTTATGAGAGTTACCTTGGTTTTGATGTCTCTTCACAGCAATGGAAATCCTAACTAAACCAGCCCTAATGCTTAAGCCTATATCAAAAAATATCTCCCTTTTAAAGCCCAGCCCTGCTTCAAGGTGGCTCATTCTGAACTTCTTTTCTGCAATAAAATCAGGAATCTGTCATCACCTGAGTGGAGGTCTCTGCCTGTATCAGGCCTCTGCAGGCGGCAGTGTGGAGCTGTGTCTCCTGTCCACTTCCCAGGGCCCATGACAATCCAGTCAGCTTCTGTCTGTGCTTCTATGCTGCTACCACCAAGCTGGGTTTTTGCTCACATCTCTTCCTTCTCCCTTAGAAGATAAATACAGTGCTTCTCCCTCCTCTTGATAGCTGCCCATCCTAGAGCAGAATGGAAACGTATGATTTTTATCTTCCCTTCTCTGGGCGGCAACCATCATATGGCCCCTCTCATCTGCCGTGTTTGGCCCCTAGTGGCCTTGGCCTTGGCCTTACCCAAACTCTGCCCCTGGAGCCATTTGCTCTGCAAGGAGTTTTGGTGAAGCTCTTGTCTCCAGCCCCGATTCTCTTTCATCTTTATGCACCTAGGAATTTAAAAGGAAATCAGAACCAGATACCAGTGGGACCTTTACATCTAATTCATCTGAAAGCTGTCTGGAAAAGGAGTTTGGGAGCCTATAACCCATTTTTAAAAAAATAATTTATGTTTGGGTTTTTAAAAAAAAACTGTAAAAACTTTCCAGAAATCAAGTTTTATGCTAGATCCTTTATTCACTTCTGCTCTGTCTCCCCGTGCTTTTGTCTATCCCTTCCCTCTCAAACAGAACTGCTTGTGTCTGAACTTATGGTTACCATTCAACACATGTGTTGGATGACTTTCCCTAGGAAGCTGTGAACAAATATCTATTCACCCCTGACAGGCCAGAGAAACAATGGCCAAACAATTCATCCAAGTTGGCAAACCAGTAAGTTTGCTGCAGTAACTGCCAGGAGCCTGGATGACCCAAAGGCAACAGAAAGGCCACCTTAGCCTAGATGATAACTCTTACACACTCATCAGTTAAGAGTTCCTCACCTAGTTAGCCATGGTAGCAGACATGTTAGCTGTCCCCTTACCATAAACATACACAGTGGCACTGTATTGTTTGAAGGTGGGTGGTTCTGATGTTATGGTCCTGTTCCCCAGTTGGTTCTTGATTCATCAGTAAAGAAATCTGGGGGACAATTGCTGGGTGGAAGGTACAGGCAGGACTTCTGGGTCCCTGGAGGAGACAGAGAGACACAAGGAAGGGAGGAGGAGTTTTCTGCCATGCTTTGAAGGAAGAAAAAGCCAGCAGCCATGTGAGGTCGCAGGAGCTGGAGCCTGTGGCCACTACTACAGGCAGGTGGTTGTGGATGTTTGGCAGGGGCTAGGTGAGACTAGGCACTGAGGTTTAGGGCAGGTGGGAGAAGAGGAGATAAAATATTATTAAGGGCACGGTTTTCGAGGTGGAGATAGTAACACCCAGCAATTGTGTCCTTTGACAAGTTGAAAAGGAACAAACTATGTATGTGTGTTTTATCCACAGATTCAAGGCAAGTTGGGAGGGGGCTGGTAGCACTGTCATCTCCAGAGCAAAAGAGCAAAAGGGAAGCTAGGTGAGGACTGGTAGAGTGGTCATTTTCTTGGAGTAAAGGCAGTAGCATAAAGCTACATACTATATTGTTCTGCTATGACTGTGTGTGTGTGTGTGTGTGTGTGTGTGTGTGTGTGTGTGTGTGTGTGTGTGTGTACAGGTTCACTTGTGTGGAAGCCAACGATCAGGACTGGGTGTCTTCCTCAGTCATTCTCTCACTGAACCGGGAACTCAACTATTTCACTAAACTGGCTAATAGGTGATCCTCCTGTCTGCTTCCTCGGTGCTGTGATTACAGGTATGTGTGTTGAGTCTGAATCCCCAGCATCTATGTAAAGAAGTAGATTTCTCATACTGAGGGGTCAATTCTTGAATAGCAAGCATGAAGCAAAGAGAGAGAAAACTAGAAATGGAGCCAGTGACTAGATTCTCAAAGCTTGCCCGCAGTGACTTACTTCCTCCAGCAAGGCCACATCTAATTCCTCCCCCAAAACAGTAACACCAGCTGCGAACCAAGTGCTCAAATACATGAGCCCATGGGAGACATTCTTGTTCAAACTATCACACTGTGTTACCTGAGATCTTGTCTCAAAAAAAAGAAGGGGATCTGGAAAGATCTCTCAGTCAGCAAAGTGCTTGGCACATATACGTGAGGACCTTAGTTTAGATCCCCAGCACCCACAGAAATCACCGAAAGCTGGGTGTTACTATCTATCTGTAATTCCAGCACTGGTGCAAGGTATGGGGGAAGAGACACTGACCAATCTCTGGAGCAAACTCTCCAGCCAGCCTGTATAAATCAGTGAGCTCTAGGTTGAGGAATAGACTCTGTCTTGAAAAACTAAGGTAAAAACTTGAGAAAGAAGGACAACCTCTGGCTTACACACACACACACACACACACACACACACACAAGTGCAAACCTTTACTATACACACACACACATGAGCACATACACACACACAAGCACACACACACATGTGCATACACACATGCATGTATGTACTCATACATGCACACATGCACGAACACACACACTCATGTACACACACACACACACACACACAAATCTTTCAGTATCATTGGTTCTGATTGTCCCAAGACCGGAACAACCTACAATTCAAAGCTGTCTGCATCTTTCTTATCTGAGCCTAACAGACAGAAAGAGAGGCACCCTTCATGAAATGAGTATCAGTGCATTCAAAAAGACTGGTCAACAGGCCATTAACGGTGAGACTTATCCCCCCTGACTGCAAGCAACACTCCCTCCGCTGCAGATTCTTGCTGTTTGGGGGCCTCCACCTCCCCCACTAGAACATCCTCACCTCCGTTTGTTTTGTCTCCTAACATCTCGTGACATTTTTCTGCCATTACAGCTGACACCTCCGAGGTAATGGGACCAAGTATCACTCATAATTCACAGTTGCCTCTCAATGACGATTGCATTCCTTAATGTTATCTCCATGCTCGGGAATCCCCACTGGGGCAATATTGCCTTTTTTGAGTCGTCAGTTAATTTGTTCATTTCCATGCGCATTATTGAAAGCACTCTGAGTCTTAATTAGTCCTCTTTAGCTGCTTTTCCCTGCAGTCCTGTGTCACAGAACCAAAGGCGCTGAAGCCCGGTGAGGAACAGGCCCAATTAATAACAGGCCCAGGACTGAAACTCCAAGAAGATCCACTCGGGGGTGGGGGGGAGAGACAGAGAGGGAGACAGAGAGCCAGAGACAGAGAGAGGCAGAGAGAGACAGACAGACAGAGGAACTGATGCTATTAAATTGGCCAATGTATCTGTTGTCTGGGGTGCCTGGCATTGCCTTTGTTACTAGAAACTATTCTTTTGGCCTAGCTCCAAGTGATTCCAGAAGGAATACCTAAGGCAGAATTGGGACCTCGTCACTTCGAGTACATGCTTGGGGCTATGTATTTCTGTGGGCCCTTCATGATTGACTGATGCTTCTCTGAACACAAGCTAAAATAAGCCTTTCCTTGTATTTTCCTCCCCCTTCCTCCTCTCCCCTCCCCGACTACCTCTCTCTGGTCTTATTCAAGCCAGGCTAGCCTAGAATTCACTGAGCAACTGAAGATAACCTTGAAATCTTGATCCTCCTGCCTCCACTTCCTGAGTCAAGTGTGAACTAACATACGTATTTTTATACAGCGCTGTAAACCAAGCCCAGGACCTCACATATTCGAAATAAGCTTCCTACCAACCCAGTTACATTCTCAGCACTGCCTTTTTCTTCTCTGAGTACTTCCTGCCAGGTGTTTTGGTAACCACAGTGATAATAGTAACAAAAATCGATGGCCTCTTCCTTGAGAAGTCTGGGGTTGGTTTTCATTCTTCCTGAGATACAGGGCATAAGAGAAGCAACTGTGAGAAAGAACATGTTAAGCTCAGCTTTGAATCCAGTGGCTACATCCATAAGCATGAGATAGGAGAAGCAGGCACAAGGATTAATTGTGTCTGTAATTACAGACACAAGGATCTGAAGATGAAGTGACCAGGTTGTCACACTGGTGTGGTGCACGGATGGTTTAAAAGGATGAACGAGATCATCTATTAAAACCATGATTGAAAATCCTTCCTTATCTACAAGAGCTATTAGGACATTTGAGAGGATGCCTACAGCAACAGATACCAGTAGTTACACATATGCACAGTTATACTGCCATGGCTGATAATTAAGACAGCTAAGTGATTAATGGGGGATAGTATATACAGTAAGTATACACTGAAATAGTTAGTGGGGGACTAATGAGAGGGTAGCATATGCACCATAGTGCTGTGTGGTAGTTCCCTCTGTGTTGAAACATTCCCAGGAGGAAGAGAATGGGACAAGAGAGTTAGGAAGTAAACAAAAGGTCACACATCTGAGAAAACAGAAACTTGGAAGGTTTGGAGGGAGACTCACAACCAATATAAGAAAGACTCTGACTAGCTTAACTGCATTAAAAAAAAAAACACTTATCAAAATTGTTAAACTGTCTGCAAGCTGTGTAGAGAGCTCCAGGGCTTTAGCTTTCATAGGTTGTCACCCGTTTTGGGATGGGCTTTTTGGTGATGCATCTGTATTTGAGTCACGCTTACTCCTGTAAGCAACCCCAATAAAAACAAATTGGTTCACCAAGTTGGACATTAGTACAATTATTGCTTTGGTATCTTGGGTTTCCTTTCTAGGGTGATTAGATGTGTGTTGCATTCTCTCCAGGAAAAGTCTCACAGGACACATAGGTATGCTGGGAGACACTTGATCTGATCACTGAGCTGACTGACTAGTGACTAAGAGAAAGGTAGTGTATACAGGTGGATATACACAGGACAGAGAGATAAACCACATCTCAGGACAGATGTAGGCTGGTGCAAGATTTCATCACACTACACAGAAGAGTGTCAATTTAAAAAACAGGACTTGCTTGTTTCTAGAATTTTCTGTGTAATACTTTTGGATCTTGGTTAACCAAAAGCATACAAGGTGGAACCACAAAGAAGGGAAGAACTTCATACTACTGAGATGGACCAGATCCAAGCATTTAAGAAGAGAGCAATAAAATAAAGGAAAATACAGCAGAGATATAACAGTAGATAATTATTTAGTGGGTTTTATGTCAGCTACTGTGTCAAGTGTTCTATATGTTTAAACTAGTTGTAGTGGCTATTCCTGGTTGTCAACTTGACTATGTCTGGAATGTACTACAATCAAGAATTGGAAGGCTCACCTATGATCCTAATCTGGAGGCTCAGAGATACAAGTTTCTGACTGGATCTTGGCATGGGGATCTTGAAGCATAGTGGCTATGAATTCCAGAAGATTAAGACAAGGAAATCTCCAAATTCAAGGTCATCTGGGATTAAAGGCAAGGTGGCACACGCCTTTAATCTGGGCCACACCCTCTGCTGGAGACCTATATAAGGACATTGGAAGAAGACTCTCACTCTTCCTTCCTTGCCTGCTTGCCTTGTGGGACTGAGCAACTGCTAGATCCTCGGACTGCCATCCACAGCTGCTGCTGACCATTGTTGGGGAGTTGGATGGACTACAGACTGTAAGTCATCAACAAATTCTCTAACTATATAGAGACTACCCATACTTTCTGTGACTCTAGAGAACCCTGACTAATACACTAGTTCATTCCTCTCAACAATCCTATGATTCAAGACACAGAGATGTATGAAAATTACTAGCTCTGGTTAGCTTTGTCAACTTCACACAGCCTAGAATCACCTGAGAAGAGAGTCTAAATTGAGGAATTATCTAGATCAAGTTGGCCAGTGGGCATGTACGTAGAGGTTTATCCTGATTATCAATTGACCATGCTGACTGTGGGTAACATCATTCCCTAGACTGTACCCTTAACTATATGAAAAACAAAGCAAGCAAGCAAGCAGTATGGGTGCATTTATTTCTCTCTTCTCCTGACTGTGAGTGTGATATGACCAACTGGCTAGAGTTCATGTCTTGACTTCCCAAGAATAATGGACGGTAACCAGGAATTGTAAAACAAACAAACCCTTTCCTCACCTTTGCTACCTTTGGTTGGGGTATCATAGCAACAGAAATAAAATAAAAACATTATAGACAATAAGGTTTAAAATATGCCATGTGTGAAGGGGGGGGTCTTACTCTGTAGCCCAGGGCTACCTGGAACTCAATATGTTGCCAAGGTTGACCTTGAACTCACTGGAAGCCTCAATCTCCTAAATGCTAGGATTCCAGGTGTGAGCCACCACACCCAACCACGTTGTTCTATTCACATACTTCAAAATTCATACACCAACCACAAACTTGGAAAGAGATTGTTTCAAGGAAGATCAAGTCATCTGTGGAACCTGATGCTTTTAAAATGTCCAGTAAGAATGACTGATTTTTTTTTTAATTCAATATAAACCCAGTCATTCATGAAGTGGGTTAGCACACTTTCTCTTGAGTAAAAACTAGAGTTTGAAAAGAAAAATGAATATGGAGAGCAAAGAAGTAACACAGACTATTCTTTCAAGAATTACGTCCCTGGCTGAGCATGATAGCATCTACCCATAATCCCAGCTGTTGGGAGACTGAGACAAGAGGATGTCTACAGGTTTGAGGTCACCTTGGAATATTCAGTGAGTACCAGGTCAGCATAGCTCAAACTCACCACCACCCACTCAAGTAAAAAAAAAGAAATGATTATAAGGAGAAAGAAGTGCAGAATAGGAAGGTAAAATGGAGTCAAAATATTCAGATTTTATGAGAAATTAGCATAATCAACTGATATTGGGAAGTTTAGAAATAGGAGAGAATTCTCATGAGCAACGTCACCAGGTAAATGAGGACACAGGGTTGGTGGCACAGTTGAAGATACTAACCTTAGCCTAGAAGAGAAATATCTTTTCCAGTTGCTGTGGAACTCTTTCCCTGGAGGAGACTTAAATAAATATTTGCCCATTCCTTGTATATCACCAACAATAAACCAAGTAGAATTCCACCCAAGTTCAATTTGGAGCACAAATGAGTTTACTAGGCTTACTTATAAATTATGGTGAAGGGTTTCTTACATGTTGAATGGATGGCTTGATCTTGCACGGGTCTTGCACAGGTAATCACAGTTTCTGTGAAGTAGATGTCATGTACAGAAGTAGACATTTCACAGTCTTCCTCCCTATCCAACTACAATCTTCATTTTAAAAAGCCTTCTGCATTAGACACAACACAGCAACCTGCTTGGGTCTCCTCCCACAGGTACCCTGAATGCTGCTTGATTGATTGATTGATTGATTGATTATCTTTAAATCTTGGGAATATCCTCCACTATCCCATAAGTCCCCACTTCTCCTCAATCCCCTTAATGATATTTGCCTTTTCTTTGTTTACTCCCATGTGTCTGCATCTTTAACCATCAAAAGCACAAGGCAATGACTCAAGCCGGCAAGATGGCTCATCAGGAAAAGGTGCATGCCACCCAGCCTGATGATATGTCAGTCCCGAGGATCTACATGATAGAGGGAGAAAACTGACTTCAGCAAGTTGTCCTATGACCTCCACATACATATGCTCAGATCACGCATATTTATATACATACATACATGCATGCATGGATGCATGTAATTGTTAAAAATAACTCAAGAATCGCTGCCTAAAGGTCGACTTTTAATGGCCATTGTGCCCATTACCTTAAGTCCCAGGGTGAAGCTTATCTTGGGAGAAAAAAGTCCTGCTACTCTCATCAAACTGTGTCATTGTGCTATGATAAGATATGTTCTTCTCCAACAGGTATATAGGTGGGGGAATCATCATAAAATGCAATGCTGGGAGGCTGGGTCTGGTAAAGAAGGGCAGCATGCATTCTCTACCTTACTTGAGGACATGTCAATCAATCTGTAGGTTCCTAAGTCTCATCCTTGACACAAGGCAGAAACATGAGTAAGAAAACCCCACACTGCAGAGCGAAATCCCCATACGGAATTTCATGCCATGGCCTTTGATGCTGAGGGCTGAAGTCTAGGAAAGAAAGAATTATTACAGTTGAGTATCTAGTCTATTAGCTACTCAATGTCCCTGAGAAAATGATCTAACGGCCTGTAAAATTCCCTGTATATTTTATGACTGGGATAAAATGTGGTGCCTTCTAGAGAAGCAATTTGCTTCTTCTGCGAGATGATGAAGCTGACAGGTTATTTAAGATTTTTATCCGACCTCAGTTCCCACAAAGTTTAGGCTTGAATTTCATGCTCACCAGAATTAAGTATGCACCTATCATTTCTGGTTATGTTCTTCTGTTTTCTGTATGGACTGGTTTTGCCCTTAATTGCTTCAGAGCATGTGTGTGTGTGTGTGTGTGCGTGTGTGTGTGTGTGTGTGTGTGTGACATGGAGAGGCAAGAAGGCAATGTCAAGTGTCCTACTCTACCACCCTTTGCCTTAGTCCCTGAGGCACGGTCTATCACAGAACCCACAGTTCATCAGCTGGCTAAGCTGACTGGCCAACAAGCTCCTGGAATCTGCCTCTGTATGTAGTGTGTGCCCATGTGTATGGTGGGTGTTCGTGTGGCCATCACACCCATGTGCCTACTGCCTGTGGAGGTCAGGAGAGCATCAGATGTCTCCCTTTTATCTAACTCTCTTCCTTGTTCTCTTGTTAGGGAACCTTGCTATTATGGTTGGAGTCCTCCATGACCCGACAGCTCTCTGAGTTTGGCACAAAATAGAGAACTCCCTTCCTTGGTGGTGCTTCCCTGTCTCTTCCTTTCTTTGTCTGGAGAGTGTCCCTCAACTCAGGTGACTGGCCTTGTCTGGCCTTGCCTGAAAAGCGACCTTATACAGAGCTCTCTGCAACCATACACACACACACACACACACACACACACACACACACACATACACACACACACACTCGCATCCCTCTCTACCTACCCACTCTCACGATAATTAGGTGCTGTACTACAATCAATCAGCCCTTCCTGCTCTCTTGATGCCAGGACCAATTAGCCCTTTCTACCCCTATCCCTAAACTATGCCCTTATATACCCTATCCCTGAAACCATAAAGTAGACTTGATTCTCTGCGGCAGTCTCCAGAGGTCATTCCACCATATTCACTATGGTCTGAACCCTGATCTCTGCCTCTGATCCCTTTCTCCGCCCAGGCTGGTGGCCAACAGCCTCTAAGGTGAAAAGGGAGGGCACGGATGGGGTACCACGGAACCTGGAGCTGGGTAGCCAGAAAGCTGCAGCCATCCTCCTGACTCCACCCTGTGCAGCACTGGTGTGATAGTATGTATAGCCTTGAGTGGCTTTTTATACTCTTGCTGGAGATTGAACTAAGGTCCTTATGTTTGCTATCACCCACTAAGCCATCTCCATGGACCCAATTGCTTCAGTTTCAAAGACATTTTTGAAGTTATGTTTCTGGTTTGGAAAAGTAAATATCATGCAGAGATTAAGAAAACCCAACAGAAGAAAAAAAAATGATTCTATATAATGTCACCGCTGCTTCCTTACTCCTACAAAAACTGCACTGGTAATATTTTAATATAATCCTTCCAGAACTGGCTTTACATAGAAACGTGTGTAGTATAGCTTAAAGAGTAAGTTGCCTTCCCTAATCTCTGCTCCCAAGTTCTCCTACAAAAAATTACATAAGAAAGACTGATCTCGTAGCTCCTGGTTTTAATCTCAGAACTTGGGTAACTAAGGCAGGTCCCACAATACTTAGCCATATGTGAGTAGGTTTATTTCTGCATTCTTTATGTCAGAAGTTGTTGTTTCCTAATGTGGACCATTTTTCTCACTGTAGCTTCATAATTTTGAAATCAGAAAAAAAAATCATATCCTCAATTGTGTTCTCTTGTTTGACTACTCTGGGACTACCACGATCTCATGGAAAATTAAGGATTGCTTTTTTTTCTATTTTTATGAACAAATGACACTGGAATTAAAACAGCTTCATTGTGGGCCATATTTGGTAGCACAGATATTTTCGTGGTGTTAATTCTCCTACTACACAAACCTTGGATATCTTTCCATTTAATGTGTCTTCGATTTCCTCCACCAGAGACCTGGAGTTCTCAGAACATGCATGCTCACCTCGTGAGTTCGTGTTGTGTACCCTTGCTTCATGTGCTCTACTGCACGGACATCGCACATCACACTACAAAGAGTAATAGAAGTCTCTGTAACCATTTGGGTTACCTGCCATTGCAATTCTGTGGTCATGTTTATTCTCAAGAACATTCGATATCCTTCATACTGCCACGATGAAAAGTCCCAGAAGATGAGCCATTGTGAGACCAGACTAAGACCGATGGTGCAGGCGACATATGGAGAAAGAAGAAAAATGTTGAAAGGAGGTGAAGTGTGCTGTCCCCAACAGAGAACGAAACACAGAAAGGTCTCATATTCCTCCAGAGAAAAGGTCTTCCCTGTACCTCTATGGTGTGGGACTTTTTCTGAGGCCATTCAAACAAAGGTTTATTCATTTCAAATAGGGCACCAATGGCAGGCCAAGATAATCATTCCACTACATTCCAACTTGGCATACTAACAGGTTTACTGGGCTTGCTTACAAGGAAAGTGTGAGTGGTTGCTTACAAGAGCAACTCAGAGGCAGCTGCACCCATGGAAAGTTCACCCCCAGCATTATAATACCTAAAAGCTGAATCCCTGGTGCTCCACACATAACTTACAGACAGCTTGACCAGCTGTCTCCCTACAGCTATTCTTACTGCTAGTAGAACCTTGAAGAGGGATATCATGAATCTTTTCAGTTTCAGGGACTTCCTGAGACCTGTGAGTTTCATTTACTTTCTAAATCTTAAGCCTCCCTCCAGGTTGGAATGGTTCGATTTGGAGGAAATGGCTACACAGCAATGCATTTTACACAAATAAAATCATCTTTCCTACTGCACTGAATTCTGAAGTTCCACCCTACTTCTTCCAAGCAAAGGACAAACACTAGGAATGGTTCTACAAGAACAGAGTGGGGATCTACCAGAGCCACGGTCATTGAGTAAAGGAGCTACAAATGGATGTGGTGGAACTGTCTCTGTCCCTAGGATGTCTTTGGGAGCATCCCAGTCTTCATGGCTGACACTTACATCCTGAGGGGCACAGTGCTGCTGTCAGAGTAGAAAATACCTATTCTACCGTTATCTCCTGGATCTCAGAAGCACAGTTTGAAATTTCAGACCCACCTTCTGTTTATCTCCAGAACAAATGATAACATTTGCATTCTGCTTTCAAAACACATGGAGAGCAGCTATTTCAACCTCATTCTGTATCTCATTGACATCTATGCTGACTCTCATTTCCTCCATGGCCAATATGGTTAACTATAGATCCTTTACAAAGAATGGTGTGCTGGCTGGCTGTCATGTTTTTGTTACCTTTCTGAGTCTAGATGGGAGGAGAGTGGAACTGTCCCTGGGGTTATCATCTATCCAAGGATACCTTCCTAGTTCCCTCACTCAACACATAAGCAAAATCATATATAACATTTCCCTTCAAAACTACCATCATTGGTTAGTGTAGTGCCCTGTTTAACACTGCAAAAGGCAAGTCAGATCTAAATCTGACTCTTACCATTTTCTCCTTGTTTCTTTTTTTTCCCTTTCTGGAATGTGTGTGGGTGGTTTATTTTTTCTCCCTTTGTCCTTGAAGTATAAGAATTTCAGAGACATACTTCTAGGTGTTGATCTGTTTCCATTCTTCCTGCCTGGTGCCTTTTGATCTGCAGATGTAGAGGGTTTTTTTTTCCTCAGCTCAGAAGCAACTCGTTCTGTTGTTTCTTTGAGTACTGCTATGCCTCCCTGTTCAGTGACAAAGGTTTTCCACAGACTGAAGCACCATTGTCTGTCCCCTGGAGCTATCCTTACCTCTCTTGAGTTCCCTATTTCTGATCATTCTGTCCTATGTTGAGCAGTGTGCTCAAGTTAACATCCATTTGGCAGCCTGTAAACGGGCTGTATGGATTTAAATAGGTCAGAATCCTACCTTCTTCTTCCTCTCCAGCTCCAGACAATTTAATCTCTTTACATAGGTGAGTTCCAAGGTAGGCATGGTGGTGCACACCTGTAATCCCAGCACTTAAGAGGGGGGAGACAAAAGGGTCATGAGTTCAAGATCATCCCCAGCTACATAGTGAGTTCAAGGCTACCATGGGCTACATGAGATACCATTTCAAAAACAGAACCAAAAGGGTAAGTTACACCCACTTGGCATGGAAACGGGAGATGGGGTGCTACTTTGACTCCTAAGTTGCAAGAATCAGCCATGAATCACATGTAGCGAGACAGAACGTCAGAAACTTCTAGGTACAAGTGTAACTACCCTAGTTCTTTTGCACATCCATTATTAAGCTGGTCCTGGTCGACACAAAAACAAAAACAAACAAAACAACAACAAGCCATAGGGAATTGGATCAGAAAGTGGTTCTTGTCTGGAAAAAATAACATACCCTTCATTGTTTATAGTCAACCAGTTTTTGTTGAGATCAAACCAGGAAGGGCCCTGGCCACATATTCATTGCTTCCCCAAATACACTTGTTTGTTCTCTTACCCACATTCGAGAGACAAGAGCTAAAGTTCACTCTGGCTGGATTTTAAGTGAATCAGCTAATCATGGCCACATTAGAGGGACTTCAGTAATATCTAGTTATACTTGTCGTTTCTCATATGGGAATAGTTCAGTGGAGAATATGTCTCAGGGCTGGGGTGATGTCACCATGGGTCACGTGGGTAAATTGTTTGCCAAGTGTCTCAGGGATTCTACTATATAGTAATAAAATATCATGACCATAAACAACCTGGGGAGGAAAAGGTATATTTCAGCTTATAAGTCTCAGGTCACACTCTGTTGCTGAGGAAAGTCAGGGAAGGAGCTTAAAACAGGCAGGATCCTAGAGGCAAGAGCTGATGCAGAAGCCACGAAGGAGTGCTGCTTACTGGATTGCTCCTCATAGTTTTAAACCTACTTTCTTATACTACTCAGGACCTACCAGCCCAGGGATGGCACTGCCAAAGTGAGCTAGACCTTCCCATATCAATCACCAACCAAGAAAGTGCACGGCAGGCTTGCCCACAGGGCAAGCTAGTGGGAGCATTGTGTCAGGTAGACATAAAACTAGCCAGGGCACCACCATGTAAGCATAATGACCTGACTTTGGATCTCCAGTACCCATGTGATAGCCAGGTGCAATGGAGCATGTCTGTAATCCCAGTGCTGTGGAAGAGACAGGGGCATGGAATCCCCAAAGCTCGCTGGCCAGTAAGTACAGCCAATCAGTGAGGTCCAGGTTCAGGGAGAGACTCTCAAAAATTAAATGAGAACAATAGAGGAAGATGCTGTTCTCTGACCTCCAAAACACATATATACCTGCACATATACACACAAAAACATATATACATTCACACACACAAACATATACACACAAACATACACACACAAATATATTTTTAAGAAAATACGCATCTAATTAATATCACTTGTTGGAATTTCCCAGCTGTCCCCTTAAAGCCTTTCTTTTTGCTATATGCATGTATATGTGTGCATACATGTTCCTATGGGAGGTTGCATGTGTATATGCGGGTGCACATACACATGTGCTCACGGGAACACAAGCATCAGAGAACAAGCGTGGATGTTTTTCCTCCAGTGCTGTCCCCCTTGTATTTTTTTGAGATAGTCTCTCACTGCCCTGAAGCTCATCTATTAGGCTAGGCTTGTTGGGCACTGAGCAAGTGGGGTCTGTCCATCTCAGTGGTTCAAAACCTTCCTAACACTGCAATCCTGTATTTCAGTTCCTCACTTTGTGGTGACCCTCCCCCAACCACAACATTATGTCTGTTGCTATTTCATAACTGTAATTTTGCTACTGTTATGAATTTTAATGTAAATGTCTGATATGGATGATATCTGATATGTGACCCCCAAAAGGGTCGTGACCTACAAATTGAGAACCACTGGACTGGGACAACATATGCAGGCCCCCATC
Source organism: Tokudaia tokunoshimensis (assembly GCA_036184795.1). Taxonomy (NCBI): domain Eukaryota; kingdom Metazoa; phylum Chordata; class Mammalia; order Rodentia; family Muridae; genus Tokudaia; species Tokudaia tokunoshimensis. The sequence continues at coordinate 23,730,642 of BTHU01000006.1, forward strand.
AGATAGTTTGTTATGTTTGTCTCTGTGGTGTTGTTGTTATTGTTGTTAATATGGCTTCTAGAGATTGAATTCAGGTCCTCACACTTGCAAGGAAAGCATTTTTACAGACTGAGCCATCTCCCCATCTCCATGGGTGAAGAGTGTTCCCTGACTACTGTGGCTACTGTTTCTCTCACACTTCCAGGTTTATCCTATGTGTGACTGGCTGAGCGACTCCTGCAGACATCCAGAGGGAAAGAGGAAACAGGAGATGAAAGAATGAAGGGAAAGAAGGAGATAAGAAAGGGGAAAGAGACTCTTCTGTCTCTCTGTTGGCTATCAGACTATAGAAAACAATCTTAAGAAGCTGGAATTTTCCAGAATGCCACACTTACTGACAAAGAAGACTAAAGCCTGGCCCAGGCAGAAAGGAAAGCTTTTGCCTTGAAAGAGCTTTGCCACTTGTCATACATCTTACTGAAGAGACAATTTGAGTCAGTGGTGGGCGGAGCCTGCAGTGGGCAGGGCCACACCTTGGCCAGACCTGATTAGGTATGCATATCTCTAGCTCTCTATTCAGAACCCCAAGATGAATTTAGGTGGGACACATCTGCTGGATTTCTTTATCCCTCTTCTCAGTACAACCACATTAAATAAAACTCCTTTTTCTGTTTTTCACTATTAATTTGGATGTCCTATGGCAGACGGCCACCAAAATATGGTTTAACAAACCACACAGACCATTGACTAGGAAAGTTAGTTTTAGAGAAGGCCACCTGGATTATAGACTGAATAAGAAACTAAGGCAAGTTCAGAATTTGGACAACCTGTTAGAAACACACCTGTTGTCTCACTGTTAGAAACATAACCCTTCATTAACTTCATAACTTACTTAACATGCTCAAGAGTACAGATTTAAACTTTTATGATATCTACCAACTGTATTATTTTGTTTTGAGTGTGATGTAGGTGTGCCCATGCTCACATGAGTGTGTAGACTGTAGGCACATGTACGTGCATGCATCTAGGCTAGGTTGGCCTATGGATATTTCTATGGGGGGGGTCTCTTGATTATTTGAAATACTCAACCACTGTGGTTAGCACCATTCCCTAGGCAAGGATCTTGAATTGCATAAGAGTGGAGAAGGCAAGCTAAGCAACATGTGCATGCATTAAGTAATTTCATTCTGCTCTTAACTGTGGATGTGATACGATGTGATGATCTGTTCCAAGATCCCTGCAATGATAGAATGTGAATTGTGAGCTTCTTTTGTCAGATGTGTCCCAACGAGAAACAAAACTTAACCAAAAGTGACATTAGAAGAACTGCCCAATTCCCATATCTCAAAAGCAGACTCCAAGTGAGGCAGTCAGTGCCATCCTCTGCTCTTTTCAAGTCCATACCCCATTCATATCATATGATCTCTATCGGAGTCTGTGCACTCAACACAAGCAGAAGTGAGAATTTTCTGCCAATCATGTTTACTCTTGTTTCCTTAAGCCCAAATTGAATAAATCTCACATGCAGTTTAATTCCTAATCAAGAGGCCCTCGGGTGTGACTTCAGAGACATATTTTATGGTTTCTTCCTGCATCAGGTATGAAAATGAAAAATGTCTCACTCATCTCGCCAAAATGTGCATGCACAGTAAATCACAGAGGTTTAACAATGAAATAAGATCTCGGATGGCAAAATATGAAAAGAAGGACTTGACACTGTGAAGGCAGGAGCAGGAGAATCACCTACAAAACTCTGGTGTTTGAAATATGTGCACTGTGAGAGTCAAGTGGGGATGTTTCTTCTCTCCATGATTTTAGTTGCTGTTGTTGTTTGTTTGTTTGTTTGTTTACGGTACTGGATAGTTAAGTGTTTTACTACACAGCATCACCTCCAGCCCCTCACTAGGAAATTCTATGCAGACACCCTACCTCTGAGTCATAGCTATAAGCCCTCCTTGGGGGATTCTAGGCAGGAGCTCTACCACTGAGCCACACCCAGCCCCTCCCTGGGGGATTCTAGGCAGGGGCTCTACCACTGAGCCACACCCCAGCCCCTCACTGGGGGATTCTAGGTAGGTGCTCTACCACTGAGCCACGCCCCCAGCCCCTCCCTGGGGGATTCTAGGCAGGGGCTCTACCACTGAGCCACGCCCCAGCCCCTCACTGGAGGATTCTAGGCAGGGGCTCTACCACTGAGCCACGCCCCCAGGCCCTCACTAGGGGATTCTAGGCAGGTGCTCTACCACTGAGTCACGCCCCCAGCCCCTCACTAGGGGATTCTAGGCAGGTGCTCTACCACTGAGCCACGCCCCCAGCCCCTCCCTGGGGGATTCTAGGCAGGGGCTCTACCACTGAGCCACGCCCCCAGCCCCTCCCTGGGGGATTCTAGGCAGGGACTCTACCACTGAGCCACGCCCCCAGCCCCTCCCTGGGGGATTCTAGGCAGGGGCTCTACCACTGAGCCACGTCCCCAGCCCCTCCCTGGGGGATTCTAGGCAGGGGCTCTACCACTGAGCCACGCCCCCAGCCCCTCCCTGGGGGATTCTAGGCCGGGGCTCTACCACTGAGCCACGCCCCCATCCCCTCACTGGGGGATTCTAGGCAGGGGCTCTACCACTGAGCCACGCCCCCAGCCCCTCACTGGGGGATTCTAGGCCGGGGCTCTATCACTGAGTCACGCCCCCAGCCCCTCACTGGGGGATTCTAGGCAGGGGCTCTACCACGGAGTCACGCCCCCAGCCCCTCCCTGGGGGATTCTAGGCAGGGGCTCTACCACTGAGCCACGCCCCCAGCCCCTCCCTGGGGGATTCTAGGCAGGGGCTCTACCACTGAGCCACGCCCCCAGCCCCTCCCTGGGGGATTCTAGGCAGGGGCTCTACCACTGAGCCACGCCCCCAGCCCCTCATTGGGGGATTCTAGGCAGGGGCTCTACCACTGAGCCACGCCCCCAGCCCCTCCCTGGGGGATTCTAGGCAGGGGCTCTACCACTGAGCCACGCCCCCAGTCCCTCCCTGGGGGATTCTAGGCAGGGCTCTACCACTGAGCCACGCCCCAGCCCCTCCCTGGGGGATTCTAGGCAGGGGCTCTACCACTGAGTCATGCCCCTAGCCCTTCACTGGGGGATTCTAGGCAGAGGCTCTACCACTGATCCACGCCCCCAGCTCCTCACTAGGGGATTCTAGGCAGGTGCTCTACTGCTGAGCCACGGCCCCAGCCCCTCACTGGTGGATTCTAAAGACGTACTTATTTAGTACTCGTTTAGTAGTAAAACCACTAAACTATATCCCAACATCTCTTTCTAGTTATTTTCATAAGTGGTTTTACTAATTCTCCCAGGCTAGCTTTTGTCTCACTCTGTAGTTGGAGATAGCTTTGAGCTTGCAACCATCCCTCCTCAGTCCCGGCAAGTGCTGGCAAGCACATATAGCTTCCAGGAAGTCTATAACTGAAGAAGAGAGTCTCAAGTCTTCACAAGTCAGTGAAGTATCTAGCCAGTTCTGCCCTCCTTAGTCTGGTAACTCCCTACTACCATACTGTCGCTCATAAAGCTAACACTGTCTTGACTCTGGTTTGACTACTTCAGTGGTTAATCTTAATTGTCAACCTGATGGAATATAGAATCACCTCTTGGGATGTCTATGAGGGTGTTTCAAAAAAGGTTTAACTGAGGAGGCGAAACCTACCCTAAATATAGTCAGTGATGTCCAATAGACTGAGATCCCAGACAGAATCAAAAAGGAGAAAGTGAGCATCTCTCTCTGTGCTTCCTGACTGTGAATACAATGTGACCAGATGTCTCATGCTCCTGCTGCCATGCCTTCCCCACCATGATGGACTGTTCACCCTCAGAACGTGAGCCACAACCACCACATCCTCCATTAAGTTGCTTTTAACAGGTATTTTGTCACAGCAGCAAGAAAAGTAATAAAAAACAATGTAACTGTTCATGTGTTGAAAACTTAAGCTCCAAATTCAAGCTAATGAACTATATTTAGGGGTGGGGCCTTTGGGAAGTAATTGGAACTAGACGAAATCATGACACAATGGCCTTAGTGAGATATGCAAGCGAGCCTACCACTTTGCCTTGACATGTGATCCTCTCTATCACATGATATCCTTATTAGAGTAGATGCCAGTTCTCAGGCTCCGGAGTTCTAAACTGAATAAACCTTCTATTCTCTATAAGTTATAGTCTTGGGACTTTTGCAATAGCTGAAGAAAACAGACAAAGGCCTTTATCAACAAAGTACCTGCCAGAGTTGTTCCCCAGGGTGGCTTTTTTCCCTCTGATCTACAGTTCTTTTTTCCTTCTGATCTACTTCTGGCCCACATCAGGCTTGCAGTGGCAGCTCCTGGTCTCCTTTTGCTTTGCTTACCAATGTAAAGTAACTCATTCTCTGATAACTGGCTTCTCGTTCAACCCAGAGAGCCATTTTGATTTTATTGACTACACTGGAAAGTATCTCTGTCTTTTTTTAAGTCCTGGGGAGGGTTGGGGTGTAGGTGAGGCCTCAGTCTCCTGTTCTTGATCAGAATTAATGGGAAGGAAGGAGAGGTCTTACATAAGCTCACTTCAAAGAAAATTGTACTTTTAATTAACCAGTTTGTCACTTAGAAATAATGTCGGGTTGATCGTAAACCCAAACCACAGTGACTGAACAGGATGAGATTTTCTTTTTCTTGTACAAGTTCAGAGAGAGGCCTCCCAGAGACAGTATGACCCTTCTGTGATGCCATCAGAGACCTGAGTTTCTGTTTTTTAGCGGGTGCCACCTGTTGCTTGGCAAACACACAGCCTCCCTATCACATGTAAGCTTCAAGAAGAGTCTAAAAAGACTCTTCCGCTGAGTTCCCATGTGTGAATTCATACCTCTGGCATCACTTGTCACTACGGGTCTTCCTTACCATGTCTGACAGTTAGCTGGCTTTCATCTGGAATGACAGTGACAGGGTCCATGATTTGGTGAAAAATGATGTTCCAGACTCAAATAGTATCCGAAAGCAAAAAGCATTTAGTTAGCTGAATTTCCTGCATGCAGGAGTCTCCCCATTTGGGAACAGAGACACCTAATAGACTCACAGGCTCAGGTTTTATTGTCAGCTAAGGGAAATCAAGGGAGGGGTTTATGCCCTTTCACCTTGATTGGTTAGCTCTATCTCTACCCCTGACTGATTCTAAGTTGGTTAGGTTCTGGAGACTCATTCTAGCTACCTAATCTTACTTCAGGCCAGATGACAAGGTGTCCTTGGATTGGCTGCCTGTGGCTGTGATTAACTGACCACAGGTTCCTGAACCAGGTTCTAATTCCTAGGAAACAGAAACTTAGGCCTAAGTTTCCCAAACTGCGAGTGTCATGGAGTCAGTCTGGCTCTGGCTAATTCAGTCCTCTCAACAGGACAAGAGAGAGTCATATCTCTCTCATCGAGGCAGACCCTGAGATGTACAGTCCTTCTGGGTAAGGATTTTATTGGAAGACTTATGAACATCATAGACATACAGACACACAAGAGCATTGGAGGCTCTGAGGAGGGCTCAGTCCTCAACACCATAGGTAGACAGACAACATGGCGGAGTCTCTGATGACAGCTGAGGCCTACAGGGCAGAGTGGGGGGAAGGCTGTGTATGTTTTCTAACGCTCTCAAATGGGCATGGGCAAACTGTCAAGGGTGTCTCTGATTATTGGGCATGACATGGTGAGGAGAAGGAATGCCAGGAGTTCTGAGGATGTGGGGGCCCAGCACTTGGGAGGCAGAGGCAGGCGCATTTCTGAGTTCGAGGCCAGCCTGGTCTCCAGAGTGAATTCCAGGACAGCCAGGGCTATACAGAGAAACCCTGTCTCGAAAAACCAAAAAAAAAAAAAAAAAAAAAAAAAACCAAACAAACAAAAATAGTTGAGGATGTGGGGGAAGGGAGGAAAAGGAACACAGCTAATAAAGATGTACCCACTAACTGGGGGTGTTGCTACCAGCAGTGTTGACTGTTTTTGATGTCCAGACGGTCTGCTTAAGAACTCATAGAAGGCATTCAGTGGGGGTGGGGTGTCTGTCTTTCCAGGCAGCAGCAAAAATACCAGAATCGGCACTAGGAATCGAGAGCTGTGAACTGCATAACTTGAGACGTGCCTTGGTCTGGGTTCTAACCCTAACCATTTAAGCTCAGGCTCCTAGATGCTAGAATTACTAAGACTCTCTTGTTCCTGTTTCCAGCTTGTTGTATATACTGTTATGATAATGATAACAAACTTACACACTAGCCAATTATCTTGTTTACTTGGTGACTTGGGAAAAAAAATGCTTCTACAACTAGAAATGTGTGTCTCAGAACACACATTTCATCTGCTTTATTTTATTTTTTATTTTAAACGTTTATGTGTGTGAACGCTTTGTTTCTGTGTACATATGTATACGACAATAATGCCTGCAGATGTCAGAAGAAAACACCAGACCCCTGGAAATGGAGTCATAGATGTTCATGAGCTGCCATGTATGTGCAAGGAATGGACTCCAGGTCTTCTGAAAGAACAACCAGTGCTCTTAACCACTAAACCATTTTACCAGCCCCTTACTTTTAATTATGTGTACATGTGGGTGTCTGGGCGTGAGTAGGCACACATGCACAGGGGTGCCCACAGAGTCCAGAAGAGGATGTCAGATTACCTGGAGCTGGAGTTATGATGTTAATAACCCTTGGAATGTGGGAGCCAATCTTTGGTCCTCCACAAGAGCAGCAAGTGCTCTCCACCACTGAGCCAAGGCCCAGTCCCCACTGAAACTTCTGCCACCAGTGATTGGCATCTCATAGGTACTTAGTAAATATTTGTTGGAAAATAAATGAATTGTCCAGAGCAATGATCCCTTACATTAATCAAGTCAAGACAGCAAGAGGACTGGGGATATGGCTTTATGGTTAAAATACTTGCTATGCAGGCATGGCTGTCCTGGAACTCACTATGTAGACCAGGCTATTCTTAAACTCACGGAGATCCTCCTACCTCTGCCTCCCAAGAGCTGAGCTTAAATGTGTGTGCCTCCATGCCCAGTCCCAGCATTGCTTTTTTTAAAATATGGGTCTTACTCTTCTTTTGTCTTGAGATAGTGTTTGTAGGAACTCTGGCCAGCGATAAGGTAAGAAGCGCTGAGAGAGTTGGATACATATGGTAGAGATGATAGAGACAGAGGTAGGTAGATAGATAGATAGATAGATAGATAGATGATAGATAGATAGATAGATAGATAGATAGATAGATAGATAGATAGATGATAGATAGATAGATAGATAGATGATAGATAGATAGATAGATAGATAGATGATAGATAGATAGATAGATGATAGATAGATAGATAGATGATAGATAGATAGATAGATAGATAGATAGATAGATAGATAGATAGATAGATAGATGATAGATAGATAGATAGATAGATAGATAGATAGATAGATAGATGATAGATAGATAGATAGATAGATAGATAGATGATAGATAGATAGATAGATAGATGATAGATAGATAGATAGATAGATAGATGATAGATAGATAGATAGATGATAGATAGATAGATAGATGATAGATAGATAGATAGATAGATAGATAGATAGATAGATAGATGATGATAGATAGATAGATAGATAGATAGATAGATAGATAGATAGATGATAGATAGATAGATAGATGATAGATAGATAGATAGATGATAGATAGATAGATAGATAGATGATGATAGATAGATAGATAGATAGATAGATAGATAGATAGATGATAGATAGATAGATAGATGATAGATAGATAGATAGATAGATAGATAGATAGATAGATAGATAGATGATAGATAGATGATAGATAGATAGATAGATAGATAGATAGATAGATGATAGATAGATAGATGATAGATAGATAGATGATAGATAGATAGATAGATAGATAGATAGATAGATAGATAGATGATAGATAGATAGATAGATGATAGATAGATAGATAGATAGATAGATAGATAGATAGATGATAGATAGATAGATAGATAGATAGATAGATGATAGATAGATGATAGATAGATAGATAGATGATAGATAGATAGATAGATAGATAGATAGATAGATAGATAGATAGATGATAGATAGATAGATAGATAGATAGATAGATGATAGATAGATAGATAGATAGATAGATAGATAGATAGATAGATGATAGATAGATAGATAGATAGATAGATGATAGATGATAGATAGATAGATAGATAGATAGATGATAGATAGATAGATAGATAGATAGATAGATAGATAGATAGATGATAGATAGATAGATAGATAGATGATAGATAGATAGATAGATAGATAGATAGATAGATAGATAGATGATAGATAGATGATAGATGTGATAGAGATAGATAGTTAGATGATAGATAGATAGATAGATAGATAGATAGATAGATAGATAGATAGATAGATGATAGGTAGATGATAGATAGATAGATAGATGATAGATAGATAGATAGATAGATAGATAGATAGATAGATAGATAGATGATAGATAGATAGATAGATAGATAGATAGATAGATAGATAGATGATAGATAGATAGATAGATGATAGATAGATAGATAGATAGATAGATAGATAGATAGATGATAGATAGATAGATAGATAGATGATAGATAGATAGATAGATAGATAGATAGATAGATAGATAGATGATAGATAGATAGATAGATAGATAGATAGATAGATGATAGATGATAGATAGATAGATAGATAGATAGATAGATGATAGATAGATAGATAGATAGATAGATAGATAGATAGATGATAGATAGATAGATAGATAGATAGATAGATAGATGATTGATAGATAGATAGATAGATGATAGATAGATAGATAGATAGATAGATAGATAGATAGATAGATGATAGATAGATAGATAGATGATAGATAGATAGATAGATGATAGATAGATAGATAGATAGATAGATAGATAGATAGATGATAGATAGATAGATGATGATAGATAGATAGATAGATAGATAGATAGATAGATAGATAGATGATAGATAGATAGATAGATAGATGATAGATAGATAGATAGATAGATAGATAGATAGATAGATAGATGATAGATAGATAGATGATAGATAGATAGATAGATGATAGATAGATAGATAGATAGATGATAGATAGATAGATAGATAGATAGATAGATAGATAGATAGATAGATGATAGATAGATAGATGATGATAGATAGATAGATAGATAGATAGATAGATAGATAGATAGATAGATAGATGATAGATAGATAGATGATAGATAGATAGATAGATAGATAGATGATAGATAGATGATAGATAGATAGATAGATAGATAGATAGATAGATAGATAGATAGATAGATGATAGATAGATAGATGATAGATAGATAGATAGATAGATAGATAGATAGATAGATAGATAGATGATAGATAGATGATAGATAGATAGATGATAGATAGATAGATAGATGGATAGATAGATAGATAGATAGATGATAGATAGATAGATAGATAGATAGATAGATGATAGATAGATGATAGATAGATAGATAGATGATAGATAGATAGATAGATAGATAGATAGATAGATAGATAGATAGATAGATGATAGATGATAGATAGATAGATAGATAGATAGATGATAGATAGATAGATAGATAGATAGATGATAGATAGATAGATAGATAGATAGATAGATAGATAGATGATAGATGATAGATAGATAGATAGATAGATAGATAGATAGATAGATAGATGATAGATAGATAGATAGATAGATAGATAGATAGATAGATAGATGATAGATAGATAGATAGATAGATGATAGATAGATAGATAGATAGATAGATGATAGATAGATGATAGATGTGATAGAGATAGATAGTTAGATGATAGATAGATAGATAGATAGATAGATAGATAGATAGATAGATAGATAGATGATAGGTAGATGATAGATAGATAGATGATAGATAGATAGATAGATAGATAGATAGATAGATGATAGATAGATAGATAGATAGATAGATAGATGATAGATAGATAGATAGATAGATGATAGATAGATAGATAGATAGATAGATAGATAGATAGATGATAGATAGATAGATAGATAGATAGATAGATGATAGATAGATAGATAGATAGATAGATAGATGATAGATAGATAGATAGATAGATAGATAGATAGATAGATAGATAGATGATAGATGATAGATAGATAGATAGATAGATGATAGATAGATAGATAGATAGATAGATAGATAGATAGATAGATAGATAGATAGATGATAGATAGATAGATAGATAGATAGATAGATGATAGATAGATAGATAGATAGATGATAGATAGATAGATAGATAGATAGATAGATAGATGATAGATAGATAGATAGATAGATAGATGATAGATAGATAGATAGATAGATGATAGATAGATAGATAGATAGATAGATAGATAGATAGATAGATAGATGATAGATAGATAGATGATGATAGATAGATAGATAGATAGATGATAGATAGATAGATAGATAGATAGATAGATAGATGATAGATAGATAGATAGATAGATGATAGATAGATAGATAGATAGATAGATAGATAGATAGATAGATAGATGATAGATAGATAGATAGATGATAGATAGATAGATAGATGATAGATAGATAGATAGATAGATAGATAGATAGATAGATAGATAGATAGATGATAGATGATAGATAGATAGATAGATAGATGATAGATAGATAGATAGATAGATAGATAGATAGATAGATAGATAGATGATAGATAGATAGATAGATAGATAGATAGATAGATAGATGATAGATAGATAGATGATGATAGATAGATAGATAGATAGATAGATAGATAGATAGATGATAGATAGATAGATAGATAGATAGATGATAGATAGATAGATAGATAGATAGATAGATAGATGATAGATAGATAGATAGATGATAGATAGATAGATAGATGATAGATAGATAGATAGATAGATAGATAGATAGATAGATAGATAGATAGATGATAGATAGATAGATGATGATAGATAGATAGATAGATAGATAGATAGATAGATAGATGATAGATAGATAGATAGATAGATAGATAGATAGATGATAGATAGATAGATAGATAGATAGATAGATGATAGATAGATGATAGATAGATAGATAGATAGATAGATAGATAGATGATAGATAGATAGATAGATAGATAGATAGATAGATAGATAGATAGATGATAGATAGATGATAGATAGATAGATAGATAGATGATAGATAGATAGATAGATGATAGATAGATAGATAGATAGATAGATAGATAGATAGATAGATGATAGATAGATGATAGATAGATAGATAGATAGATGATAGATAGATAGATAGATAGATAGATAGATAGATAGATAGATAGATGATAGATGATAGATAGATAGATAGATAGATAGATAGATAGATGATAGATAGATAGATAGATAGATAGATAGATAGATAGATAGATGATAGATAGATAGATAGATAGATAGATAGATAGATAGATGATAGATGATAGATAGATAGATAGATAGATGATAGATAGATAGATAGATAGATAGATAGATAGATAGATAGATGATAGATAGATAGATAGATGATAGATAGATAGATAGATAGATGATAGATAGATAGATAGATAGATAGATAGATAGATAGATGATAGATAGATGATAGATGTGATAGAGATAGATAGTTAGATGATAGATAGATAGATAGATAGATAGATAGATAGATAGATAGATGATAGGTAGATGATAGATAGATAGATAGATGATAGATAGATAGATAGATAGATAGATAGATAGATAGATAGATAGATGATAGATAGATAGATAGATAGATAGATAGATAGATAGATAGATAGATGATAGATAGATAGATAGATAGATAGATAGATAGATAGATAGATGATAGATAGATAGATAGATAGATAGATAGATAGATAGATAGATGATAGATAGATAGATAGATAGATGATAGATAGATAGATAGATAGATAGATAGATAGATAGATAGATGATAGATAGATAGATAGATAGATAGATAGATAGATAGATAGATGATAGATAGATAGATAGATAGATGATAGATAGATAGATAGATGATAGATAGATAGATAGATAGATAGATAGATAGATAGATAGATAGATAGATAGATAGATAGATAGATAGGCAGACAGACAGATAGATGGATAAATAAGTTGATAGATAGATAGATAGATAGATGAATAGAGATGATAGAGATAACAGATATGATAGATAGAAATTAGATAGATAGAAGGAAGTAGATGACAAACGGATTTATTAAGTGAGCCAAATCATACTGGAGACACTGAGAACCTGGGACTCAGTCCTTAAGGCCAGGGCCTCCACAGTCAGAGTAATCCCAGAAAAGATCTCTTAACAGAGGGCTATTACCTAAGGTCACTCAGTCCACCAGATGTCTGGAAGTTTCCTGGACAGCCACAGATCCACGACAAAAGCTTCGAAATGCTGGCTCTACTGTCAGCATAGGAATCATCATCATCATCATCAACATCATCATCAGCAGCAGCAGCAGCAGCAGCAGCTATGAGGAAATCAACAGGGAGGCCCAGAGATGCCAAGCCAGCAAAGGAGGGGATCATCTGCCTTGGACATTGCTTTTTCTTCTGGGCTGCTACCCGAAGGTGCTGCCCACAACTGGAGAGGTGCTCCCCACATCGATCAGGACAATTGTCCGGGTGAGACTCCCTACGCAGGCGAATCTAATTTATGGTACGTTGGCATTAAAACCAATGAAAATAGGCAGTTTCTTAAGACAGTGTTGTCCCCTCTCAAGATAAGCATGTGGGAGTACAAAGACAAAATTCAATGTTCCTAACCACGTGGAAGTAAAAATAAATAAATAAATAACTCGTTTTATCTCTTCAAAATCCTGTAGCCCCGAGGCTGGAATTGCTATCTAAGCTTCATTGTGCAAAATAGTAGCTTGACTATATTAGATGCATAGTTAAGGTAATAAATGTATAACATATATATGTATGTATATGTATGTATAACATGTATGACAAATGCATAAATGTAGTGTATTTCTCTCTCCCCTTCGGTATGTATCTATACTATAACCCAGGCTGGCATTGAACTCAACAGTCCTCCTGCCTCCGCACTCCAAATGCTGGACTAACGGGCCTATACCATTCTAGGCTTACCCATTTATTTTTATTCAGCTAAATTGTGAAATTCAAACTTCCACATTGGGAATTCAGAACATGGCCTGAGGACAGCTCCCCAGCCTCTGCCATCACCCAGCAAAGAAAAAGTGGGCCTGTCAGAGGAACTAGAGCAGGACCAAGGCAACAAGAAGCACGGATGCTCTGATGAATTGCTACTCCGGCCTGTGTGTTCACCAGACTCTTGCTTTTCTGTTAGAAAGAGGTCTCCAATACATTATTCAGGTTATACATTTTTGCTTTTCATAGAAGGCTAATATTGCAGTCAGGCCCATATTTCTAATCATATTTAGGCCTGCGTGAACAGTGAGAAAGAGAGTCAGACATGTAATTGGTGCCTTAGCCAGGCCTGAGGCAGAGAGTCTGTTTAAATGCAATCAATATTCACAAGGGAAGATGACAAGAGCTTGCACAGGGCACAAGAAGGCAGGATATGGATTTCCACTTACAAGTCAGCATGGAGCTGTAATTCCCCTCAGATCAACCCGAGCGAGAGGGAAGCATGCTCTATGGAAGCAGGGCCTCCTTGCCGACTGCCCCCCACCCCAAGACACTCAGTGAAATAACCAACTTCTCCTCACACGCATCTCAGTGGAGCCTGAAAGTGGAAACAGGCTCCTGAAAGGAGACTTAAGAGAGGCTGGAAGATGTCATTGGTTAAAAGGAATCCAGGAAGGAAAGTCTATTGGTGCTGGAAATAGAAAATTCTACACTATATGCATATATGCATATGTATGTATGTGTGTATATATGTATGTATTCATATGTGTGCATATGTATTCTGTGTGAGACTTTTCCCAAGGGGATATGACACATTCACATTTACTCGCCTCAAATAGCGAACCCACAACAGACCAAAATAATAATTACACCAAAGTCCAATGTGGTAAATGAGTGAGTTTACTGAGGTTACCGATTGAATCATGGAGTTACTTACGAGAACAGGGATGGCTCAAGGACAGCTGCAGGACCAAAGGCCTCCCTTCCCCTCAGCATGGGTGACAGCTCATGCAAACTGCAACCCTGGAGCTCTCTGCATGACTTGTTGGGTGGCTGGACAGTTGAATCATCACCTCTCGGCAGCTGCACTGGTCAGAGTCTCCTTCCCAGGCAGTTGTTTGCTGCTTCTATAACCTTGGAGCCCTCAAGATTCTTGTAAGATTCAGCTTCCACTGATGTATGCTGTTCGTTTCCTACCTGAATCCCAGGGGCTTCCACCATCCTTCCTGGAGGGAATGTTTCAGCCAGAGGAAACTGCTATCTAGCAGTGGATGCATGTATGCCTGAGGGCAGGGGGAGGTCAATGTCAGTGCCATCCCCAGTCCCTGTCCACCTTGTTTTTCAAGACAAGGTCTCTCGCCTGTTTGGCTAGACTGGTAACCAGGGAATCTCAGGCATCCCTCTGTCTTCACCTCCCCAGCACTGGAATTATGGCCATGCGCTGACGTGCCTGGCTAGTTCTAATATAGATTTTGAGGGACCAAACTCACATCCTCACGTTCACATGGCAAGCACTTTACCAATGGAGCCAACTCCCCAGCCAGTACGTGCATTTTCTAAAAAAAACATGAAATAAACATAATACATTAAGGACTTTAAAATTGGAATTATGAATTATGTATTTTCTTTGTGCTTTAAAGAAGTCTGGACGTTTGAAGCAAAAACTAACATTCAATGTTTCCTCGGCAACTGAAGTCTAATGGCTCAAGCTTGTGATCCCAGCACTTAGGAGACTGAAGCAGGAGAAATGTGAAGGGTAACACAGAGAGATGCTGTCTCACAGAATGAAAGAAAGAAAAAAGAAAGAGGGGGGCTGGAGAGATGGCTCAGCGGTTAAAAGCACTGGCTGCTCTTCCATAGGTCCTGAGTTCAAATCCCAACACCCACATGGTGGCTCACAACCATCTGTCATGGGATCCAATGCCCTCTTCTGGTGTGTCTGAAGACAGCAACAGTGTATGAGGGAAAAGAGGGAGAGACAAAGAAAAGTAAAAAAAGAAGAGGTTTAGGAGGGAAAGAGAAGGGACAAAAGAGGGAAAGGGAAGAGAAGGAAGAAGGGGAGAAAAGAAACTAAGAGAATGTGTGGAGAGATATAGAACAGAGAACAATGCTGCCACCAAGGCAGACATTAGAGGGTGGTGGCCACATGTCACAGAAGACCTGGAGCCAACAGAAGCCAGAAGCAAGAAAAAGGTGTTAATTAGTTAGTCTTGTTTCCATAGCAAAATACCTGACAAAAATCCACCTCTGGAAGGAAGGACTTGTTTTGGGCTCCCAGTTTAAGGGGACGTGGTTCATCCAAGCAGAGAGGGCATTACAGCAGGAAAGAGAGGCATCCGGTCACATCACATCTACAGTCAGGAAGCCAAGAACAAGGAGTGGGGCCGGTCTATGAAACCTCAAGACCCAACTCCTGTGACGTACTTCCTCTAGCAAGGTTCAACCTCCTAAAGGTTCTGCGGCTTTCCCAAACAGCAATGCCGGCTGGAGACCAATGATTAGACACTGTGGGGGACATGTGGGGGACATGTCACATTCAAACCATAGTAAGAAGGCTTCTATACTGCAGCCTTGTGAGAAAGCATGGACCTGCCATCACCATCCTTTCCAGACCTAGAAACTGAGGTACCATTAATGCCTGTGGTTGTGGCCACGGGTTCCAATCAGTTGTTACTGTAGATAGGAAAGACTAAGACACCCCTTTGCTTCCTCCCCCGGTTCATCTCCTACCCATAATTCCAAGCCTGGGACCAGGTGCCTTGTCTGGTTGGTTGTGTTGACAGGTGAAGGCTGGCTTCCTGAAACTCTCCATCCAATCTGCAGACGGAGAGCAGAACAATTGGCTAACAGGACCCCTAGGCAAGCCTAGGTATCTCTGCATCTCCTCTTGAGATGCACAGGTTGATGAGTTTGAGACCTGTTCAAGCCCAAGACTCAAATCCAATGGTGGTGTGAGTTGTGGTACCCTACTGCAGCAGAGGAACCTCAGAGTGTCAGGATCTATGTCATGTGGAGTTCAATGAAAGAAAGCATTAGCCCCGCTTAGGTGGCATCTCAGCCCCATCCCTCTGCTTCTGGCCACAATTCAGCCATAAATGGGAAAATAACTTCCTGGATTCTCAGATGAAGCTATTTCAGGATTCTGGTAGCTATGGCTGAAAGCCCAGTCACTGATTTCAAATAGCACAAAATGATCCTTTCTATGTGAATTGAACATACATAGATAGGACCAGCCATCTTGGGAAAATAATACTTGGAGTTGATAGATAGAGGAAGTTATACACTCAGTTAAGTGTGGTATGAATGGTGAGTTCAAGGAATGTCTTGGATACATGGGTGAAACCATTTCACAAAGAGAGACAGAGAGGAGAGTGAGACAGAGAAAATCAGACAGAGAGAGAGATGGAGAGATATGGGAGAGAGTGAGGAAGAGAAGGAAGGGAGGAAGGAAGGAAGGAAGGAAGGAAGGAAGGAAGGAAGGAAAAGAAGGGAGGGAGGAAAGGAGGGAGAGAGAGATGGAGGGAGGGAGGGATGGAGGGAGGGAGGGGAGGCGAACGAAGAAAACTTGAGACCTATGGTCACTCATCAGCAGAGTTGGAGGAAGAATAAATAAATACAAATATTGAGTATCTGTGGGAAGCAGAAATTAGTGTAGACTGTAACCTTAGATTATGAAGAGTTGGAAACTTAGGGTTTGAGAATGTTCTAAAACGTCAGTTTTCATATCCCAGGAGAATCTCAATGATATGAAGTTCACATTGCTTTAAACTCTTCCTTTCACCAAGTAGCAGGCACTGTTATTATCTTTTTGTAAAAGTAATGTCTTAAGACCCTTAAATTTCAAATCAGTTAAGTCTCCCCTAAATGGAACAAACTAGCAAATGAATAAGGTCAGACGTGCAGGTGTGGCAATCGACCTCCATGTTAGCAATGAAGACTGTGGTGTTTCTTGATCCACCTGCAGGGGTCAGAGGTGGAGCAGCTGAGGAGGATGGATGAAAGATTTCCAGTATAGTGAAACAGGTGTCGGGAAGTTACCTTGGACATTTCAAGAAAACCAAACAAGGGGCTGGAAGGATAGCCAGTTAGAATGGGACTTGCTTTGTATACATGAGGAATGAGTTTAGCCCCCAAAACCCCACTTTAAAAACCCTGGTGTGATGGTACACACTTGTAACCCCAGCACTAGAGAGAGAGGCAGAAACAGACAGATCCCTAGGATTTGTTCAGCTAGCATAGCCTAACTTGGCATGCCCCATGATAGCGGGAGACAGTCTATCAAAAAAAATGGTGAACAATACCTGAGCAACATATACTAGAGGTTGATCTTTGACCTCTACATATGTGTGCCCCTGCACATGTGTATATATGATCACACACATACCAGAAAGTAAAAAAAAAAAAAAACCCAAAGGATGTAGGATTAGTCAGACTATTATTGTAACAGACACCTGAGAGAAACAACTTCAAAAGAGAAAGGACTTATTTTGGCTCACAATTTCAGAGGTCTTGGTCCCTGGTCAGCTGGTTCCATTTGGGCTCGAGGAAGGCAGAATACCATGGCAGAGAAGGCATGAGGGAAGGAAAACTGCTCACCCCATGACAGCCAGGAGATAGCCAGGAGAATGGATCAGGAACAAGGTGTATCTCTAGATGTATTTTAGGCCCTGAACACATATCCATTTGCTTGCTTCTTCCCTGCACAATGAAGATGCTGTCTATGCTTTTCTGCATTTGACCTTCCCAGTCCATAATGCTCTGTGCCATGTAATAGAACAGACCCCCAGTGACCTACTTCCTCCAGCTAAACTCCACCTCCTTCTTTTCTCTGTCATGATATTGAGTCCATCAAGGAATTCATCCATTGGTTAGATCAGAACCCTCAGGATTCAGGATGAGATTGCTTCCCCAAATCCCATAAGCTCCCCAACCAAACCTTTAACACTTGAGCCTTTTATGAGAACACTTTAGTCCCTTCATCCCTACTTCATCCTTATCTTTTCTTATACTATTCATCCTCTGATACTGAACTTTCCAGACCAACTAGGTCAGTTGTAAGGAAACAGCATCTCCACTTTGCTGGGAGGAGGTATACAATTGGCTCATGAGGTAAGGATCTACAGAAGCTCCAAATCCCCAAGTAGACAATGGATTGTAAAGGTGGTCAAGTGTCTTATGAAAGGCATATAGCCCTGTCTTGCCATTTCCTGACTTGGCATGGGCCATGAAAGGCAGTGGATCAATTGAGAAAATGCAGAACCATAATACTCAGACATCCCAAGGGTACCTATAGCAGAAGTCACAATAGGGAATCCAGGCCAGCACTGTGTTCTTAAAGTCAGTGGGATGCTGGGACAAGGGCTCAGCTACAGAGTACTCCATCCATGGCTGCTTTCAATCATCCATGTGGAAGTTGATGACTGGAATCTGAGCTTCATATTCTGGGGATGGCCTAAGAGACACTATTAACAGCCAAGAGGAAAATGAGAGAGAAAAGGAGAAACTGTTCTAATCAATAATAATATATAAATAGTATATACCACTATAGAACGTTATATTTAACATGTGTTCTCATTTTCCCATGAATTATTTTCTTTTAAGTAAATTCCTGGAAATGAGCTAGGAATGGCAAAGTTGGAAAAGAGCTTTGCCACATGTCCTAGTTAGTTTTAGTTATCAACTTGGCAAAGCCCTCAGTCATCTGAGTAGAATTTCAACTGAGGAACTGCTGAGATCAGATTGGTCCATGGCCATATTTACGAAGGCTTGTCTTAGTTATTACTTAATATAAGAGGACAAAGCTCACTGTGGGCAGCACCATCCCTAGGCAGGCAGTGTAGGGCTGCCTACAAAAGCACAAATCTGTGAGTGAGACTGAGTGGAAGCCTTCAAACAGATTTCCTCCATGGTTCCTGCCTTGGGTTCCTGCCCTGATGTTCCTAGTGATGGGTTCTGACCCACAAGTGTAAATCAAATAGGACTTATTTCCACACATTTGTTTCTGTCAGAGTGTTTTATTAGAACAAGAGACAGTGCTAGAACATCACATAGATATAAAGACTTGAGTTCAGATCCCCAGAAGTCTTGTAAAAAAGCCAGGCATTTTGTAATCCCAGTCCTGAGGATGCAGAGACAAGCAGATTCCTGGAGTCTCATTGAACAGTCACCCTTGCTGAATCAATGAAACCCAAGTAAGAGAGAGACAGGGAGAGAGAGAGAGGGGGAGAGGGAGAGAGAATTTTAAATAATGTGCTAGAGAATAACTGACAAGGGGACCTAAAATTGACTTCTGACCTCCACATGCACACACACATACACATGTGTACATACATCCACTGGTACACAAATATGACCATGTGCATATATATATGCAGAGAGAGAAATATTCTGGTAATGGACATTTAAGAACAGCAGAATAAATTATTCTTACCCAGTGTCAAATCTTTGAACCTACAAATCTTTCACTTGGCAGGATCAAGGTTAAATGTAGTTAAGTTTAATATAGCTATTTATAATTGGGGCTGTTGTAGAGTTATTGCATCCAGAATACAGCACCGCCCCCCCTTCAGGAAGGCAAGGAGACTCCTTAAGACATTGTAAGGAACAAATAATAACAAAAAATACAAGGCTTAGGAAATAAACAAAACTCATAAGTCTCATGAAGCTCCTGAAACTTACAGACTCATAAGGAACCTACCCAAGGCTATATAAGCAGTAACAATTTCTGGGGAGAGGGGCTCTCTGGCCACCCCAACTATTTGCATGTTGTTCTTACAGCCCTTCCCTGGGATGAAAATTTCACGAGTCAGAAATCATGCAAAAATAGTCTTTTCAATGAAGATGCTGTGTTTGAGTCATCCATGTTCCTGTAAGCACCATCTCACACATGCTCCAGGTGTGACCCTACTGATTCACTAAGCTGGGCATGCACTTGGTCTATCTTAGGTACCCTGTCTGAAAAGAATAAATGTTTGTCCACGTCTCCCCCACAGAAGTCACACAACAGCCAACTAATCAGAGAGTTAATACTGCAAAATTATTCATTAACTACCCAATCAGCATGAGGCTGCAGGAGTGTGATGGGTTTGCCCATTTTCAGCCAAGGCACCCTGCAGATGGCCACTCCTCGCTCCTAAAAGAACTGACAAGGGTTATGAAAGACTTCTGTACTCTTGACTGAAGAAACTCTTTCTTCAAAGGAGCTACCAGCATGAAGATTCGCTGTTTAAGAAAGTACATTCCAGGTGGCCACTGCTGGAGCACTCTGACATTTCTACAACTAAGGCAGTGTGTCCACTGATGCGACTGCCCAACTGATGCAGAAGGTGAAGGCGGATGTTGAGAATCATATCTTCTGTGAAGCTACTCTCCCTCAAAACCCTTCAGCTTCATCCTCTGTACTCCCTACATTACAAAAGTCCAAAATTCTTTGCAATCTGAGCACAGTTTCTCATCCCCCCTACACCTCCTGCAACACACCGTGTCCCCCAGCTATATATAACCAACCTTTTTCCCCCTAACATAACATTCACAGGTCGTGTGGTATTTGTCACTGCGCCATTCTGCCTTCTCTTCCCCTGAGCCAACACAGTTCCCCAACTCCATAAAACCAACCTGCTTTTCACTAGCACAACATTCACAGGCCCTGTGGTCTTTGCCCTGGGTTATTCTTTCTGCTTTTCCCCTCAACCAACCACTGATTCAACCCATAAGACTCAATCCAGGGCTGGAGATGTACCTCAGTAGACAGATTGTTTACTTAGCGTGCATGAAACATGTTTGATCCCCAACTCCAAGTAAACCAAGAATTGAGTCTCAGGACTCTAGAAATAGATGCAGGAAGATCAGAAATTCAAATCATTCCCAGATGCATAGAAAGTTTGAGACCCTGTATTTAAAAAAATAAATATCCAGTCCAAATAGGACATCCCCCCTATGCCTCTAGGCTGGCTTCCTCTCTGGGTTCCAGTATTCCAAGACTCATTCTCTAGCCCAGCATTAACGGCTGCCCTACAAACTCATTCTCCTGAATTGCAAACTTATTCTTCATGGACTCCTGAGCGGCTTGAGGACAAGAATGCATTCCGTGTTTCTAATGCTCACGGGAAAGCTTATGGAAATATGATTCAGAACAAAACCAGCCAACAAGTACTTTGAAATGAACTGCCCTGGAAGGAATGAATATGTTCCCAGTCACAAAGGGTTTCCCCAGGAGCCTTTGTGTCTGCAGAAGACACTCATCCTGGCATTCTTTGTTTTGATACAGGCATGACCCCATTTAATGGTATTTAAAGGGCCCAGTCAATCCACTCATTTGGAAATATTCTCCTTGACCCCACCGTGTGCTTGAGCACCAGAGATTTCTAACACAACTGAAAGGGTGACTTCTACAAGTAACACAAGCACAGGGCTAAGTGATACGTGCTTGGGCTGGAAATGTGGTTCAAGGGTAGAGTGCTTGGGTTCCATATCTGACAACAGAAGAAGGTGTCATGTGACACTATTCCCTGCGGACATGAACATATCTCTATGCACTCTGCATAAGGAATGAACAACAAACCAAAGTGAGGCTAGCATCAGAGTCCAACTTGATGAACTAATAATGTGCTTATTGAAGTTACCTACAGGAGTAAGGGTTGGGGGTTAGAGGTGATTTAGAGGAGCATGGATGACTCAGAGACAGTGGCACATCCAAAAGCCCACACTGTGAATGACACCTAATGAAACATGGAAAACTGGAACACAGTGCATCACTTGCAGGCAGCACATCAGGTCAGGGGCAGGGGTGTCTTCTTCAGGCAGTTCAACTATTCTGAACCTCTTCTAGGCAATTAGGCTTGTCTGAAACTAGAGTATCTGTCAGAAGTCCTTACTGTATAAGTAACCTTGAAATAGGAGGGCTCCAGCTGCCATCTTGAGTCCCCGAGTATGTGTACCTCATCTCAGCTGGTCTGCCTGAGACTCCTTGAGCATGAACCTTAGTCCCCTGCAAGGCTCCATTTCCACTCTGAAAGGTCCAAGTGTGCATTGGTGGGAAAGGAACTGCTCGAAGAAAGAAGAAGGTGGTTCACAGAATGGCCACAGCAGACGATAAAAAAACTGCAGTTTTCCTTAAAGAAATTAGGGGTAAAATATAGCTCTGGTATTGAAGAGGTGAACATGTTTACAAACCAAGGAACAGTGATCCATTTTAACAACCTTAGAGTTCAGGCACCTCTGGCAGCAAACACCTTCACCATTACAGGCCATGCTGAGACAAAGCAGCGAACAGAAACTCTTCCCAGCATCCCCAACCAGCTTGCTGCAGACAATCTGACTAGTTTAAGGAGACTGGCTGAAGCTCTGCCCGAACAATCTGTGGACAGAAAAGCACCACTTGCTATTGGAGAGGAAGATGAAGTTCCAGATCTGGTGGAGAATTTTGACAAGGCTTCTAAGAATGAGGCAAACTGAATCGAAGCAATTTCTGAAGAAGGTGACATTTGCAGAAGTTACAGGAGCTATTTTATATTATCACTGTTTTTTAAAAAAATTTTTTTTGTTTATTATGGATCTAATAAAATCCAGATTTCTAATATTTTTAAGCCCAAGTCCCCCAGACACTGCAGCTCTTTTCAGTTTTCGCTTATACCTAATTCATTCTTCGCAGCAAATTAAGCTGAAGAAGCCTGGGAATAAAGTTTGGAAAAGGTTAATAAAATTCTTTGCCTAGTAAAAAAAGAAAAAAGAAACGAAATAGGCAGACCGAGTGAGGCTAGTCAGTTTCAGGAACTTCCTGATATTGACTTGTTTTTGTTTTGTTTTGTTTTGTTTTTCTTCCTGAGTTTTAATAAGCTTCCCTGTAGGGTGGAGGAAATTGTTACTAAATGGAAGGGAGGAAGGGATGGAAGAAGGGAGGAGAGATCGGTACTTAGTAATTAACTTTAAAGATTGAGCAGTTGGCCATAGTAGTACACACTTATTGTGTAGTAGCTTCTTCCAACACTCACTAAGAATTAGTACATTCTAAAGAAATGGGACATTCTGAGGAGAGGATTAAAACTCAGGAAGTAAGCAATTCAACGTTTGCAAGAAGTTCCTGAAACTGACCAGATGAGTAAGGCCTTTCCCTTTCCATGCTTACGTAAGCGGTAAGAACCAAATAAGGAAATAGAGACCTGTAGAGCTGCCTGGAA
The DNA here is from genome assembly GCA_036184795.1 of Tokudaia tokunoshimensis. NCBI lineage: Eukaryota > Metazoa > Chordata > Mammalia > Rodentia > Muridae > Tokudaia > Tokudaia tokunoshimensis. Next base: position 23,754,074 of record BTHU01000006.1, read on the forward strand.
GAAAGAGACAAACTGAGCTGCCTGAAACCTGTTCAGCTGCCTGGAAGTGGTGCAGTGTGCTCCAGGTTTCTAGGTTGTATGAACTGTCGTCCATGCTGGAGTGGGCTTTTGGCAATACAGTTGTCCTTGCATCATATACTTGATTCTCAAACTCCTCACCCATATTCCTGTAAGTAACCCTAATTAACTCATTAGTTCACCATTAGTTGGGCATGATCTTTATTTGTATCTGTTGTTGGTGCCTTAACTGGTGTGAGCAGACATTTATTCACATGTGTCCAGGAATGGTGTCATACAACCACACCTGTAATCCCAACACTGAAATTACATTAGACTGAGGCAATAGATTGTAAGATTAACTCCAGTTTGTACCCATCAAGACCTTGTCAAAGAAAGATAGGAAGAGATAATGAGATGGGAGAGAATAAGAAAAAGAAAGGAGGAGAAGGAGGAAGGAGAGATAGGGAGGAGGAGAAAGAGTGAGAAGAGGAAAAGAGAGAAGGAAAAGTAGGATCAGTGCCTTGAAGTTTCCAAGGTCTAATTTTACTTGGTTGTCATCAGTTGGGGGAATCTAAGTACATTTTGAAATGAGTGGAAAGGCATAGAGTGAGATAGAACAAGGAAAGCATCATTCAGCATTGCTTAGAATAGAACACAGATGAACCTCAAAGACTTAAGAGCAGGTGTAGGGTGAGTGTATAGATTCATGTCATTCCGTGGGTTTCTTCTAACCATGCATCAAAACCAAAACATTCAAAGGCCATTTTTCTGGAACTCTGAAGACCAGGGTGAATTAAAGCAATGAAAGAATTTACTAGAGTGCCTCCTATGAGAAACTTTCTTCAAGACTGGACAGATGGCTCAGGGGTTAAGCGCCTGCACTGTTCTTACAGGGGACTAGATTCCGTTCCCAGCCCCCACACCAGGAAGCTTACAACCATCTCAAACTTCAGCTCAGGGATCTAACACCCTCTTCTATCCTCTGAGCATACTTACATTCAATATACATAAATACTCATAATTCAAAATAAAAACAAATTTTCTCGTAAAAATATTGGAAGACCTGGGAGGTAGCTCAGGTGGCATAAAGACTTGAGTTTGCACCCCAGAACCCACATAAAGACCTGGGCATGGTGCTTCAGTCCTCCACCCGACATACCCCTGATGCTATGTTTACAATAAGTCAGTCTGAGGTCTCAGAAACAATCATAGATGTTGACAATCATTTATTTTGTACAATTGAGCTTGTTCAAACTGGGAGGGTTCTGCATATCCTGTTCAGCTGCCTACCCCACCACCAGCTTTTACAACACATGTTCTTCTTGCTAATTCAACATAAAGTCTCTGCTTCCTCCCTAATGTCAGAAAGCATCATCATTTCCTTCAGCTCGTTCACGCTGTGTTCCGCCATGACAAAACAATTCAGCATGCCCATGGTTTGTTTTTTTTTTTTCTGTTTTCACCCAAAAGCTAGTCTTATGGGACTTGCTTGTTGGTGCAGATTGTTCTATATTGATTCATGATATATATTGAGATTCAGTTTCACGAGACAGAAAAAGAGAAAAAGTAGATGAGGCTGACTGTGCTCAGAACCTGGTTCCATCAATAACTCTTGTGATTTCTGCAAGCCACTTGACCTAGACTTTAATTCTTTCTTATCTATGAAGAAAGGCCAATGGGAATTCCCAATGCCTGTTAGGAATGTGGGTCAATTGGGTTCTATGCCTTGTGAATGCTGTTACAAGGGACCAGGATGCTCCCCACCCTCTTTCCTGAGTATAAATGTGATGGGGAATTCTGGTATTCCCAGAACTGAGACTGTGAGATCAACACCCTCCTCAACTATGTGGTGAGTGTGCAGCCAATATGACTACATGACTCTCCATTTAAAATAAGAAATTACAATCTGGGTAATAACAAATCACCCAGCCCAGATAAGACCTTTGGTAAACACCACTTTTGTTATGGCTTCCAGCCCAAGTTTCCTTGTGTACACTGAGCCCCCTCTGACATCATCACTAGTGGAGAAAGCCTGCGCTTCCTTCCAAGCATAGCCAGTTAATAACTGAAGACAAAATAATAGTTGCTCAGCAAGAGTCTGTCTGAGTCCCTCCTTGGCCTCAACTGATGAGTATAAATGATTTGAAAATTAAAAAGCTATTAGGCTATTAAAATAGCTTCAAAGAACAATCTCAATAAATTATTTTCATGCTTTAAAAAAAAACCAACTGCAAAGAATATAAATGGTAACAGGCCATCTGAAAAGTCGGTAACCAGATATAATGGTCAATTTCTCTGATATTATTGTCTAATTAAGCAATTGGCTTTAGAGAAAATTACATTTAACTGACTCGGTATATTTTTAAAAGTGATGTAGAACCGATTTCTTTTGAGCTAAGGAGATAAAAAAAAATATAATGAAACTTGAGCACAAGGGAGATCAGGTTTTGATTTATGTTTTGTGCTGAATTGGCTGGGTTTTCAACACGGAATTCAGGAGCTTCAAAAGGGGCTAGAACTAAGGCCCAAAGCCAACAAGTGCCAGCACTCTGAATGTCTGTGTACCGAGAAATAGTCAAGACTCCATCATCAATGCCTTTTGCCCAGGCAGTAGGTCTGGGTGGTTCCCTCAGCTCAGTAGCTTTGGGAAGCTTTGAAATTCTCATTGCACAGATCAATTCAGAGTCACTGGGAATGAGAGTCCTGTGTACATTCTGTGTGAACAGGCCCATGTTCATGTGTGTGCAGGTGTATGTTCATTCACATATGTGTGCATGCAGAGGCTAGAAGTCAGACTCCGATCAATGTCTTAAGAACATGTCTGTTGCTGCCGAGGACTTCCTGATTCCCATAGGCTGGCTGGCCAAAACATCACAAAGAGTGTTCTGTCTGCCCTGCCCCCAGCACTGATATTACAAGCTCAAGCCTCATCACTGGCTTTTTAAGATGGATTCTCAAAACACAACTCAGTTTCTCCTCATCTAATTTGCTCCTGCTAATCATATGAATAGTCACAAACAACCTGGTTAGTCTCTCTCTTTCTTTCTCTCTCTCTCTCTCTCTCTCTCTCTCTCTTTCTCTCTCTCATCCATTCCTCATTCCTCAGCCACTTAAATCCCATTGAAAGCCCTGAAGATCCACTAGGACTTTATGAAGATTTCCTTTGTGTGATACATCTTGCCGGTCTTCTTTGAGATTACCACACACTCTTGAAATACTTCAAGATAAAAGCTATTACTGTGTCAAGTGTGATACTTCCTGCAACTTTGAGGCTCTAAGGATTCCACATTGCCTCTGGAGCTAAGGCAATCTCCAACCCCTAGGAGATGCAATTAAGATGCAATGAATGAAACATAGCAAGGACTGCTGCCCCATTGCCCCAAATACATTTGACCTGTCTGGTGTGACACTCACAACAGGTCTCCTTGCATCTGTCAGATACCTCCTTCCATAACCTCATCAAAAGCATTGGCAGTGATGTCATCTAGGGATGTAGGAGAAAGTTCATTTTCTCCACTGATTAAGTAAGTAAATAGAGGGTAAGTGTCCCTGAAGATCTGAGGGAGCCCTGGATGAGTCACCTATGCTACTTGGGAAATTGAGGGCTCCCCTCTTTGGGTTCTCAGTCTTATTAATTAAAGAATTTAAGAATAGATTCAAGCAGAAACTTGAGGGTGGTTTATTAGAGCTTAAAGGAAAACATCAGGGCAAGCGAATTGCAAACTCAGAGCTGCCCAGAGGAGGGGAGTGAAGAAGGGGAAGGAAAGGCTATGCAGTGAGATGGAACAGAGGTCAGCCACAGAGCAACTGGCAGCCACATGGCAAGTGAGAGAGCTCTTACAGAATGAGTAAGGAAGCACAGAGAGATAGTGAATTAATTTTAAAGCATACTTAGACTCTAGCTAGTATCGGAAAGAAAAAGGTTGAAAAAAGACAAAAGAAAGAAAGTTATGCCAGTCTGAGTTAGGACTCAGAAAGATGGCAGACACGAACCCGTGGCCAACTAGTAGGGGCTGCACTAGGGGAAGGGAAGTCTGAGAAGGAAAAGTACATTATCTGATGGTGAACCTGATGTTCTAGTGGCGATCAGGGATCGTCATTGGAGACAGACATTAGCCATAAAATACAAGATAAACCTACATGTTTATCTTGTACATACATACAATTCACAGACCCAAAGAAACTAAGTAATAAGGAGGGCCCCAGGAAGGATGTGCAAATCTCAGAAGGGGAAACCAAATAGTCATCAGAGGTAGAGGGAGGGAGAAAGGGAACTGGGCGTGAAAGGGGGTGAGAAGGGAACAGGATTGGGAATCAGGTGTAGAACAAAAGATGTGGGAGAGGAAACACACACACACACACACACACACACACACACACACACACACACACACACACACACGTGTAGCTGTTTCCTCCCAGAATAAAACCTTTTGTCTTTGAGGAAAGCTCACTTAGACACAAGATGTTTACAGGGAGGTAAAACAATAAGACTGCCTAAGGAGAGGTCAAAACCTTCCATCCTGCAGGGAAGCTCATTAAACCCAGGAAGTAAACAATTCAAAGGCTTCAGGAAGTCCCTGAAACTGACCAAATTCACTAGGCTTCTCCCTCCAGGTATACATAAGCAGCAAAGACTGCTGAGAGTCACTCTCTATCAAGCTAAGCTGCCTAGAAGATTCTAAGAGTGACTGAACTGCCTGGAAGACATGTAGAAACCAGCCAAGAAGTCTGGAAGGGGATCAGACCAACAGAGTCACCTGGAAATGACACTGTCCTATCTGCTGAGCTGCTGAAGGCTATTTAGGGTGCTCCAAGTTGCCAACTTTTGTCCCATCTATGCTTTGGTGGGCTTTACTGATGCAGATGTCTTTGAGCCATTTCTGCTCCAAAGTAACTTCTCACCCATATTCCCTTAAGTAACTTCAAAAACTTATTGGCTCATCAAGTTGAACTTTGATGGTGCAGTAGTCTGAATAGGCTTGGCCCAAGAAGTAGCACTATTTGGAGGTGTGACCTTGTTGAAGGAAGTGTATCACTGTGGGCATGGGTTTTAAGGCCCTCTTTAAGAAGCCAGTCTTCTCCTAGAAGCCTTCAGATGAAGGTGTAGAACTCTCAGCTCCTCCTGCACCATGCCTGCCTGGACACTGTCATGCTCCTGCCTTGATGATAATGGACTGAATCTCTGAACCTGTAAGCCAGCCCCAATCAAATGTTATCCTTATAAGAGTTGTTTTGGTCATGGTGTCTGTTCACAACAATGGAAACCTTGTCTAAGACAGAAGGTATACATACTTCAGTTTGTCATCAGTTCCTTATATGGAATTCACGCTTCTTCAGGAATAGTGCCACTAAAAAGACACACACACACACACACACACACACACACATACGCATATACCCATACACACATGCACACATACATGTGCACACCAATAAACAGATACACATCCCCCAAATTAAACAGAAACGGAAACCTCAGGTTCTCTGTCAACTAAGACCACATCTATTGATCCCAGAACAAATTGACTTAACTCCCCTGCCTGACTGTCTCTATTCAGATGTGGCTACTGCTCAATATTACCTCCTAATTACAAGAATGCAATTGGCACTGCACAAATATTTGCTTTCCTGTTGGAACAGAAGTAAGGAGTGACAGACGGTGTGTTATAGAAGTCTGAACATGGAAAATGAATTTCAAGGGACCAAAAACAGGGAATCTGGAGTTCATGGCTTCCCCGAAGATTCTGTTCCTCACATAACAGGGTGAGGTAATACAGGTTGCTTCTCTGAAGTCTGTGGACAGAAGACTGTGGAGATTGTTCAGAGGCAAAGTGCTTATTGTATAAGCATGAGGGCCTAAGTTTGGATCCCCAGATCCCAAATAAAAGCTAAGCATGGTGGTTTGTGCCCATAAACTTAGCACTGGAGAGACCGAGATAGATGGGTCTCTGAAACTCTCTGGCCAACCAGTCTAATCAAATCAGCAAACTCTAGGTTCAGTGAGAAATCCCATCTCAAAATACAAGGTGGATGACTCAGGAGATGCCTCCATTGATAAAGGCACTTGTTGATGACCCCCAAGACCTGAGTTCAATCTCCAGGTCTCATATAGTGGAAGGATGGAACCACCTCCCACAAACTATCCTCTTCAGTTTTATACACATGCTATAGGCATATGCACCTCCCCAGAAATAAATGGAATAAGAGTAATTTTTAAGTAAGATGAAAATATGAATGAGAAACATGTCCCAATTTTAACCTCTGGACTCCAAATGCACCCAACACGAATATATCAGCATACACTCATGCATACACTACACTAAATTAATTAATTAACTAATCAACTAATTTAATGGATACTATGATGCAATAGCTTCTGTTTTCTCTTTGTGTGTGTGTGTGTGTGTGTGTGTGTGTGTGTGTGTGTGTGTGTGTGTCATGAGCATACAGAGGCACAAGGTTGATGTCAGGAATCATCTTCCAAGGCTCTTCCACCTTGTTCACTGAGGCAGGGTCTATCAGTCAAACCCAGAGCTCACTGATATGGCTAGTCTCACTAATCAGCATACTCTAGGGATTCCTTGTGTCTACCTTCTAATGCTGGTCTTCCAGGTGGACTCCTTAGAATTCAAACCTTCGGTCTTAAAGGGAAGCTCATTAATATATTGGATGTTAAAGGAAGGAGAAATGGAACTTTCCATCTTGCAGAGAAACTCCTTAAACTCAGGAAGTAAACAACTCGAAAGGAATCAGAAAGGCCCTGAAACTAACCAGATATACTAGGTCCCTCCTTCTCCAAGCATGTAAAGGCAGTAAGAACTGCAGAGACTGATTCTCAATCATGTTGAGCGACCTGGAAGACACAGAGACCAGCCTAGCATCCTGAACGAGACTCAGACCAATTGAGTTATATTGAAAAGACACTGTCAAACCTGTTGAACTGCCTGAAGGTTGTGCAGTGTGCTCCAGGTCTGAGGTGGGATTAGTGGAGCAGCTGTCTTTGAGTCCCTTCTGCCTCTGTAAGTAACCTCTCGCTCTTATTTCTGTGAGTAACCTAAAAACAAACAAACAACAACAAAATCCTCATTGCAACACCAAGTTAGATTTGATGGTATACTTATTTTGGTCTGTTGTCAGTTCTGTGTCTGGGATAAGTAGACATTTGCTCACGTCTCCCTGGGAATAGTGCTACACCACAGCCATCCTGGCCACGCAGCATTTATGTAGGTTTCTAGAGATCTGAACTCCAGTCCTCAAACTGAAGAACCAAGCACTTTACCACTGACCCATGGTCCTGGCCCCTTCAGTGGACTCTTTTTCTCTCTTTAGATTTAATTTTTAAGTGTAAGTGTGTGTGAGAGACAGACAGACAGACAGACAGACAGATTACAAACACATAAGTGAAGGCAGCCACAGAAGCCAGAAGAGGGCATCAGATTCCATGGAGCCAGATTTATAGGCAGTTGTGAGCTGCCCAAGGTAGAAACTGGGAGCTGAACTTGGGTTCATTGAAAGAGAATAAGTATTCTGAGCTCCCGAGCCACATCTCCTGCCCCTACGATAGATACATGCTTGATCCAAACATTCTGTAGATGAGTACTGATCCTCTGTACTTAGCTCTCAGCTTCTTTCTACTCATTTTCTCAATTCTTTTTGCAGCTTTCTGCCGAGAAAGAGAATAAACAGGGAGACCAGACAGACAGACGACAGACAGACAGACAGACGACAGACAGACAGACAGACAGACAGACAGACAGACAGACAGACAGACAGAAACGATGTCAGCCTTCCCGATCTGCTGGTGGCACAGGGGAAGTAAAAGACACAAAAGACATCATGTGTTTTAATTACATTCCAGAGTTGGTCTCCCTGCTGACAGACCTCCTGGCCCCAGGCCAATGAGCTCTGTGTTCTTGCCACACTGAGCCAGGCATAATGGGGGTGTGGGGGATTAAAAGCCGAGGCTGGGGGCGGAGTTGCTCAGTTAGTCTGGCAGCTCTCTTTAAGTGTCAGGCTGCAGGGAAGTGACTCAGTCCACCCATGTGTGCAGGATAAGGAATCTCAATCAATCCATGCGGGAAAGGAGTGTAAGAAAGAGCTGGTCAGGAAATCACCATTCCGCACCACTAGGACTCTGGCTCCGAGCCACGTGGTCTCCAGGGGTCCATAGACTCCTCTCTCCAAGAGCTACAGAGATGAATGAGAGACGCATTGAGCCTTAGGGGTGTTTTAGGACTTGAAAAAAAATTCCCTCAACCAATTTCCAGGAGAGCACACTGATTCTGCAGAAGCATGAGATTGGAAGTCACTTGGAAGTTGAGCAGGTGAGGAAGGAGAGAAGGAATTCCAAGTGTGAGAGAGCAGGGAGGGCTGGGGGCTGGGGAGGTGACTCCAGTGTGTGAGGTCCTTGCTTAACAAGCATGGGGCCCTGAGTTCAAATTCCCAGCATCCACGTAAAAATGCCGGCTGCGGTGGTACACACTGTGCTGGGAAGACTGAGGCAGGTGGATCTCTGGGGGTTTTCTGGCAGCTTTGATGAGCTCTTGGTCAGGCTCAAAACAAAGATGAGGACTGAGGAGATGGCTCAGTGGCTTAGAGCGCTTGCTGCTCTTCCAGGGGACCTGAGTCTGGTTCCCAGCACCCTCACTGGAAGAATCACAACTCCTCATAATTCTAGATCCAGGGCATCAGATCCTCCCTCCTGGCCCCTGTGGTACCCATACACACGAGCAAGTCCACGCATACACATAAATAAAAATAAATTTTAAAAACAAATGTGAATAGCACATTAGGAACAACTGAGGTCATCCTTCAGCCTCCGCACACATGTACAGATATGCATGCCTAGACACACATGCACGCACACACACAAGGACCCTAACCGGAGCATAGTGACAATGAGTCCATCTCTAACCTTCATGCAAGGTTCCGATATTTTGGATAATTTACAAATCCAATAAAGGAGACTCCCAACTTGTGCACAGTGGGTGAAAATCCAGAAAGGGCCTCCCCAGGATTTGAAGAATTCCGTTAATAAAATCAAAACATGGTAGATTAGATTGGATTCATATGAAATCACCTCTAGAGACAAGTTCAGACGGAAGACAAGAAATGATAGCTTATCCTGAAGCCAAGGCTATGAATAACATTGACAATATCCTAATACAGAAAATGTCAATGAAATGTGACAACCAGCCTGGAACAAGGATGACCCTAAAAATCTCCCCATCCACTGGGAGGAATTCTGAGTCAAGAATGCAATTAACATAATAAAATGATTTGGGGGAGATGCTTTCTAAAAGCAGAGCCAGAAGCTCTCAGCTGTCATGCTCTGACAAAGTTAGACAACCTCTGACCAAATCCCGAAATAAATAAATAAATGAACAAACAGCTTGAGGCTGGAGAGGTGACTAGGTCGACGAAGCATTTGTGATGTAAATATTAGGATCTCTGTTCTATCCTCAGCGCCATAGTAAAATGCCAGGTGTGCCAGCACGCCAGCGCAGGGGAGGCAGAGACAAGAGAATCTCTGAAGCTTGCTGGCCAGTGAGGCAAATTAGTGAGCCCTGGGTTCAATGAGAGAACCTGTCTCAACAAATAGAATACAGAGTAATTGAGGAAGATGCCTGTTGTCATTAACCTCTCTTAATGTACTCTACATTGTACACACACACACATACACACACACACACACACACTATACACACACATTTATTTAGTTCCCATTTGGATCACTAAGAACTTTTTAATCTTCACAAGTTAAAACTCACACCAAGTTGTCTAAAGCAATAAAAAGTAGATGCATCGGTTGACTGATAGAAGAGTCTAGGGCAGTGCTGGTCAACAAACATGGTAATGTTATTTAGATATGGCTATATAGGGCCACGTGCTATGCTAAGTGGTGGAAATGCTGAAGGCACTCAGCCAAGAACAAGCCCAGCTCACACAGACCCTCATTCTTACTTGTCACCTCTCCTAACTGCCATGCCCCTGGCAGACATCTCTAATCAATCCCAACTCTCTCTATGCCAGACCTCTGGAGTAGTCCTTACACTGTTCCCCAGAAAACATGCATTGATTAGAATGGGTTTATGAGTGTATTAGCCACTTGTCTCATTATTGTGACAGAATACCTGGCAAAACCAAGTTAAGGAAGGAAAAGTTTACTGTGGCTCATGGTTCGAGGGCACTCAGTACCCCACAGCAGGGAATGTGTGTGCTGGGAGCTTACAGCAGCTGGCCACATTGCAGTCACAATCAGGTGACTATAGGTCTATACCTCACAGAATGGTATTACCCTCAGTTAATATTTTTTTCCCACCTGGAATCAATTTAATCCAGAAACGCCTTCTTAGTCATGCACAGACACTTTATACCTGCATAATTCTAGATTCTGTTGAGTTGTCAATATTAATCATTACAATCAAGGATGCCACCTGCTATTCTTCCCCAAGAATATAAAGATTATAAGATACAAATCACATCACATCCACAGTTAAAAGCAGAAAGATGAATTCATCCATGCTGCCTGCTTGCTTCATCTAGCTTTCCCCATCTCATATAGCTTAGGACTGGTCTAGGGAATGGTGCTGCCCACCATGGACTGGGTCTTCATACATGTCTTCACAATCAAGACAATCTCCTAAAGACATTCTCTCCAATGCCTGCAGGGGGATCACTGTGTATTCTGGAGTATTAATTATACAAACTCATCTAATCCTCAGAATGACTGTGATATGACAACTTTTATTGTGATGTTCAATGCCAATTTGACTGCACTTAAAAGAATCACTTGGGAGACTGGAGACTTGCACATCTTAGTGTGTTTATGACTTCCAGAGAAGATGAACTGAAAAACAGACTCATCCTGAACATGGATGGTACCATCCCATCCTATCAACTAGGAACCCTGATGGAATAAAAAGATTAAACCAGTTATGTACCAACACTTCTCTTCGTGATGATTAACTTTCAATGTGAAATTCTCACAGATTAGAATAATATGGGAAGGGAATCTCAATTGAAGAATTATCTAGATCAAATTGACCGGTGAGCATATTTTTAAGATTTGACTTAGTTGAGAATACATGTATAAAAACCCAGCCCATTGTGGGCAGCACCATTCCTTAGGCAAGTCCTAAACTATATGAGATGGGGAAAGGTAGATGAAACAAGCAGGCAGCATGGATGAATTCACTTCTTTCTGCTTTTTAATGTGGGTGTGATGTGACTACATGCTTGAGTTTCTGCTTTGATTTTCCCAAAATAATGGACTGTAACTTGGAATTGTAAATTAAAAATAAACCCTTTTGTCCCTATGTTGCTTTTTGCCAATGTATTAATCTCTGCAACAGAAAAGAAACTTAGACCAGGCTCTTTTGCTTCCTGGTCAACCAAGAAGTGGATAACCATTCTCTGCCACATGCACTAGAGTCTATCTAGTGCAAGCACGGGCAATCATGTGAAGATATTCTGAACCCTCTGAAACCATGAGCAAAACAATCTTCCCTTCTTATGAGCTTTTCTTTCAAATATTTTGTTACAGCAATAAGAAAAGGAGCTGACATAACCACTAACCCTGTGTTATAGAAGAGAAAATAGAGACGGTGTGGTGTCCAAGATTATAAAGTAGCTTTATAATTATTAGGTCTGTATTTGAACTCTGGCTGGCTGGCTACCCAGAGGGATGTCATTGTGGTAGACAGCCAAGCACCCAACTGAATCATTCTTCATATTCAGACTTCCCCCTTGAAATATGGGGTCGCAATGACAAGCTTTTAGTGCTGAGTATGGCTGCAAGCACACCTGCACTGGGGGAAGGTGGTGAGGAAAGACATAGAAGAATAACTGGACCTTATTGGCCTCTAGCCTAGCTCTGCACTCAGCAAGACCTTTTCTCAAGAGAATAATATTTAAGGCAGCAGAAGGTCCACACAGCATCCTCCTATGGCTTCCACATGTATGTTCACAGCACAGGTACCCATGCGTATGTGGACAAACACCACACTCACACACATACATACACATATACCCAAACATACACACACACACACACACACACACACACACACACACACGCTTTTAGAGGAAATTATAAATATTCTCAAAATTGCTTCAGCTTTTTGTTCAAGCTCAAAGAGAACATCTCCAATAAATTAAATTCTAATTGGACAACATTGGGTTTTGACTGGTAATAGTTGTAAGTATTTTACCACCATTAACAATGCAAGGAGTTAACAGCAATGGACTCAAAAAATTTTGGCAAGCCATTGAAAATGTAATATATACAGGATAAATACAATGTCCCCCTAAAGAGTCTCTCTCATACATTATGTTCTGCACATGCCATCATCACAGGTAAGTCTATCACTGGCATGTAGGAGTCAATGCAATTTGCTCTATACGGTTTTTATCAAATCCTTTTGGGCATCTGTGGTGGTTTGAATGTGAAATGTTCCCCCATAGGCGCATATGTTTTGTTTCATTTTTAAATCATTTTTATATGTCTTTGTGTGTGCCTGCCTGAGTTTGTGTTTACCATGTATGTGCGCAGGTTGTCTGGAAGGTTAAAATACGATATTGAATTCCCTAGAACAGGAATCATAAGCGGTTACAAGGTACCTGCTGTGGGTGCTGGGAAACAAACATGGATCCTTCTCAAGAGAAGTAATTGCTCTTAACCTTGGAACCTCCTCGGCCTCAGGCTCACATGTTTGAACACTCGGTTCCCGGCTGGTGGCACTGTTGGGAGAGATGGTGGAACCTGTAAGAGATGGAGGCTTGCATGAGGAAGCCACCGGAAGTGGCCTTGAGGTGTTATATACAGCTCAGCCCTATTTTTCCACTTCACCCTCTGCTGACTGATGCAGATGTACTGTGACCATTGACCCGCCGCTCCTGCCCTGATGCCTTTCCTGCCTGCTGCCATCTCCTTCCCACCACAATAGACTGTAAGCCAAATAATTCCCTCCCTCCCTTAATCAGCTCTCATTGGGGTGCTTTATTTCAATAATGAAAAAGTCACACATCAGATAATACATTTTGTAACAGCACGTTCTCTTTCAGCCTTTTCTCTTGAGCCTGGAGCTGTACTTTACCAGAAATGCTCAGCTCAAAACTGAGGTCCAAAGGCAGCACAGAAGGTTCTGGAAGTATCAGCTATGGTAGCAGTATAGGGATCTAGCAATGAGAATGTTGTTCTGACATAAGACAATTCTAGGTCCAGTCTTCAGATGGGGAACATTCAACTCCCCTAACCATTAGTTGCCACTGTTTTAAAAGGTATGTGTGTGTATGCATGTGTATGTACATGCATGTGTGTGCATGTGTGTTTACCTGTCACAGTCAGAAACCACTGTTCTGCTGCAACCTTCTCTGACCTCTGACTACTATGTCTTTCTACCCATTCTGTGATGCTTACCAAGTCCCATTTGGGAGAGGATGTGCTGTAGTCATCCCGTTTCACGCTAAGCAGTCCACTGCCGTTTATTCTCTGCTCTTTTGCCAACGTGAATCTTTCTATTCACAACTATCTGCTGCAAAATGTGTCACGCTCTCCAAGAACGGCTATTAGAATCTGAAGTTAACTATGGTAAACTATAAACATTGTGCTTGGCATAAAAGAAGTAATAACAGATCTCTTAAATATTTTCTGCATGTCATTGCAGTGATTTTTCATGCCTTCAAATTGTGTACCACCTAGAAGACACCTACACATTATCAAGCTCATCAGCTGGCAAAAGACACAGCCTTGCTACCCTCTGGACCGCAGCTACTGTGTGCTGACCCCGAGGGACGACATCCCATAGGATTCTACTCAGTGAAGCCGAACGCTTCTTAATAGATAGAAAGAGTCTCACCTATTTTTTTTCTTTCCCTTTTAAAAATATTTTCTTTCAGTGCTGGGAATGGAACCCAGGCCAATACTCTACCACTGAGCCACACCCCCAGCCCCTCACTAGGAGATTATAGGCAGGTGCTCTCCCACTGAACCACGCCCACAGCCCCTCCCTGAGGGATTCTAGGCAGGGGCTCTACCACTGACCCACGCCCCTAGTCCCTCACTAGTGGATCCTAGGCAGGTGCTTTACCACTAAGCCACACCCCAGACCCTCACTGAGGGATTCTAGGCAAGATCACTGCCTCTGAGTCACTCTTCTAACCCTCATTGCAGAATTCTAGACTCTCTAACTCTATAGCTGATCTACATTCGCAACCATACATGTGTACACACACATATTAAAATTAAATATATGTCTTTAAATTCAATCTATGTACATATTTACATAAATATATATAGACATAAATATGTACATGTGTGTGTGCATATATTTACTTAAAAGACAGGATTTCACTAAGCTGCCTAAACCAGCATGCACTCTATAGCTCATACAGGCCTTGAACTTGCAGTCTTCCTGCTGCATCTTCCCAAGTGTTTGAGTTCTCAAGCCTAGACCACCAGTCCCAGCCATTTTCATCAAGTTTTTATCACATCTTGATCTGCTTTCTGTTGCTATAACAAACTGCCTGAGCTAGGGTAGTTTTTGAAGCATAGAAATTAATTTGCTCCAGGAGACTCATAGTCTGGTAGGGAAAATAAGGCATGTAAACACAACTTTGGAGGGACATCAGGGACTTCGGTATCAGGAGCCCAGTGTGATACCAAGCTCAAACAAAAAGTTGGTTACAGCCTTCTGCTGTGTCTGAAGCTAAGTTGCCACCAAACCTAGAGCCAAGAGGGTAGGTGGATGGAGCTGTATAGTGTATTCTATTCCTCTGGCCTCAGTAGCTAGGTAGACTCTACACACACACTCAGAGAAAGAGACAGACAGACAGACAGACAGACAGACAGACAGACAGACAGACAGACACAGGCTGCCTCCTAAGCTGTGGTACACTCTGTGGCACCCTTCTGAGTGCACAAGCTGTCCCCACTGCTGGTGCCAAGTTTGCAGCAGCAATGCAAATGTGTTTGGCTCCTCTCCTCCTCCCTCCTCTCCTCACTCTGCCTGGCAAAGAGTTAACAACCTTATTTCGCTGGAAGTCCATATGCCTCCACCATTTCCGAGCAGCGATGTCGCAGATTACACCCTGTCTCTCTAGAGCACGAAAATAAGCTTGTTTCTCCTTCTATATCAACACATCAGTTCCTGTTATCAGAGAGGGTGTACTAGATTGTGTTCTTCAAATCCGAAGATAATTTCTTGGCTTTCTGAAGACTAGATTCCTGATTAAGATGTTCCCCCATTCCCTTCTTCCTGCCTCAAATGATTGACTCTTCTTGGGCTAAGCAGAGGTTGTTGATGATCTTATCACTGAAAAGGTGAGTTAAAGAAGAAAGGATTCTCTTCTCCTCTCTCTCTCTCTCTCTCTCTCTCTCTCTCTCTCTCTCTGGAATAGAATCCTTGTATCCCCACTCCCACATCACTACTGAAGTCCCGAGTACAAGAGGGTCTTTCACAGCCTTTCCACATAGATGCTGTCAGATGCCATCAAGAAATCAATCCAAGCCCCCAAAGGGACGAGATGGACAGAAAGAAGTTTAAAAGGGATTTTTATAAATTTCATCAATACCAGCACAGAACGGAAGGACAGCCTTATCGATTTAAACATTAAAATAACACGCGCTTTCTTTGCATTTTCCCAGAGGGGATAGCATTGCTTATTTTTTTTAATCTAAATTGAAATCTCAGAGACTTTCTGCTGGCCCCTTGTGGTGATTATCAAAGATTAGTAATAACATGTCTAATTAGTGTAGAAAGACATAAAAATCAATGGCGGCACCAAGTGTGATGCTGACTGACAGCGCTCAGGGGAGAGTCAGGCTCATCTCCAGAGACAGGGCCAATGTCTGGCATCTGCTGCTCTCCTGATGCCCCATTGGCTAGACTACACCTCTCTGAGGAAGCCTAGAGGTTGCCATGGGTAACACCCCCCCCAAGTTCACTAATAACTCTTCTTTGTGGATCTGCCATCTTTGATGGAAGAAAAGAAAGAGCAGAAAGAAAATGAGCCAAGAGCTAAGGAAATGCCACAATGAATAAGGTGCAGACAAGTATAATAACCCGAGTTCAAATCCCCCAAACCCATATGTACAAAGTAGGGCAGATATGGTAGCCCACCTCTAATCCAGAACTGAGGAGATAGAGACAGGTGACTCCCCAGGGTACACTGGCTCAATAAGTAAAGAGGAGAATGATCAGGGAAGACACTCAATGCCAGCCTCTGGCCTACACACACACACACACACACACACACACACACACACACACACACACCAAACCCTTGAAAAGTGATTCCAACTCTTCAGTTACTATGGTGTCAATACTCTAATAGCCAAAGACAGAGTTACAAAACCCTTTGTTAGTGCACCCTTGCTCCTCTGTGAAGGACAATTTTTGGGGCTCCAATCCCCATCACCACCCTTAATCTCTCTAGTACCTGTCACAGCCTCTCTACCTTAAGGGGAACTTGATAAATACTATTGAAGTTGATGGAGAAGCAGAATTAAGAATTCTGGGGTGCTTGCTAGAGTCACTTTGTTCTATATGTGTGTATACACACGTACATGTATGCAATACACATGTGCATGTGTGTGAGTACATGTCTGGGGCTGCAGATGCACATGTGTGCACACAAGTGTGGAGAAACCAGATTGATGTCAGCAATCATTCCTGATTGCTCTTCCACATTATTTATTGAGGCGGGGTCTTTAATCAAAACTAGAGCTCATAGATATGATTAGTTGTTGTAGTAAATATTTAATCTCGATTTGGGTGTTTCTACCCTGTCTTTGATCATTCAATTCCCAGATAAAAGACACACAACTTTTATTTTTATAAGCCTTAATCAGCATGAAAGCGGGGCAGGTATCTACCCTCTTATGCTACTATATCTACTTCCCTGCCAATAATCCCAAGTTATAACTTGTTATGTTCCATCTGGGCTGCTCTTAACTCCAATTGGCCAGCCCTCACGGACATAGTTTCATTACTTATCCACCCCATGGCAACTTCTCCTCTCTCCACCTTCTTCTCATTCCTCATAGTCTCTCTCTAGACCCCAAGCCCAGGAACCCAAACCCTGCCTATCTCTCTTATGCCCAGCTATAGGCTGAAAGCGTCTTTATTCACCAGTTGGGGATAACTCGGGAGGGCAAGGTTACACAGCATCACTTGTATGTGCAGATTCTCTCATCCCTGGGGACAACCAGGCCTTGGCAGCCAGTGTTTAGCATTATAATACATAGCAAAAGGCCAAACCTCGACATGAGCCCTAGTGGACAGCTTGCTCTGATGATTCTGTCTCAGCCCTCCGAAGCTAGAAGCATGATGAGCAACCAACACCACCCAGGATTTTCCAAGGGTTGTGGGGACCTGAACTCTGATCCTCATGCTTGCAGGGCAAGCACTTTAACCACTGAGCCATGTTCCCTATGCCTAGTTAGTATCCCTTTTGCTCTCTTTTTAAACCTGAACTCACTTCAGAATCTTGGAGGTGGGCTGGGGTGGGTTCGATGGACATCTCCATTTGTTCCTCTTCCTAATATGCACACAATAAATAAGTCCTCTTTCTCTGCTTCTCAATATTGTCACTTTAATTGACCTACTGGGGATAACTGGATGAGGTGAGTTTGCTGGGCCTGCCCAGGTTCTGACCCTATAATTCCCATACATGTGTGAAGACATGGATAGTTGTACATGTGGAGGCTAGAGGGCAATATTAGATGTTGTTCCTCACACACTATCTACCTTGATTTCTTTTTTTGAGACAGTGTCTCTCACTGGCCTGAAAGTCACCAATTAGACTAGGCTTGTTGGCCAGTAAGCCCCAGGATCTGCCTGTCTCTGCTTCCCCGATGCTAGGATTACAAGCACACACCATCATACTTGGCATTTTTATGTGGGTCCTGGGGAGCAAAGTCAAGATTCTTGTGCTTGCACAGTGTGTTAGTTAATCCCAGTTATCAATTTGTGATCCACAGTCATCAAAGAAGACAGACTTCCTGGCACACATGTGAACCAACCGTTATCTAGGTTGGGATTAGCCTCTGGGCATGTCTATGAGGGAATTAACGTGATTGGGGTAATTGAGGTAGGAATCCCAAACCATTTCATGGGCTGGGATTCTGAGATGAGTCAAAAGGAAAAAGTGAGACAGGCAGGGGCGGCACTGCCCTTTTATCCCAGCACTCTGGAGGCAAAGGCAGGCGGATCTCTTGACATAGAAAGTCCTAGGCCAACCATGGCTACATAGTGAGACTCTGTATTTCAAGAAGAGAAAGGGAGAAGGGGGAGGGGAGGGAGGAGGTGGAGAAGGAAGGAAGGAAGGAAGGAAGGAAGGAAGGAAGGAAGGAAGGAATCTGGTAAATGGAGACCGTGAGCTGAGCAACAGCATCCATCTCTCTCTGCTTCCTGACGGCAGCACAACACGATCATCTGCCTCACGCCATTGCCACCACGCCTTCCCAACCAGAACGGACCGAGCCCTCAAACCATGACTCAAAACCAAGATCCAGAAGTTGCTTCCACCCAGCATTTCATCGCAGCAACTAGAAAAATAGCTAAAACAGAGATGTGTTGGGGCGCCCTAGTTCAGACCTGGGACAATCCTCATATGTTCTGTCTCTTCAAAGAGAAATGCCAGACCAATAAGACAGGAGGTAAAGGCACTACCGCCTAGCCTGGTGGCTTGAGGCTAATCCTCAGGACTCACATGGCAGAAGAGGAGGTATGTGCCACAGTGTGTGTGTGCTCACACCCATGCACACCAGAGGCAAATAAATAAATGTAATCAAAAGATTTTAGGAGCCAGAGAGAGAGAGAATGTCCCCTCGTGTATCCGCAGGAGCTTTTTGTCCCCAGGATTGAATCAAAGTGCCATCTTTCACAGCCAGACATGCTTAGCATGCGCTTCCCTTAGGCACCCTCCGTGCCCGGCACTTATAAACTCCTTGTCTCTGAAATTGCTTCATAGTCTCTGCAGTGTTTCAGCATAGCCTTTGTATCTTCCGCAAGAGCTCTGCCTCTGATTTTTTATTAAGCCCTAAGACAGAAAACAACCTGTAGCCAGAAGCACTTGATAAATACTCATTGGGAAATGTGAATCCGTAAAATGCTTGCAGAACTTGGTTCTCTCCTCTCATCTAATGAGAAGCCAGAAAATGATGCTAGGATTGTCGCCTCCTCCCATAAGGATGCAGACAGAATCCCATGGAGTTTCCGTGACAGCAGAGTTTCTTCTGCTTTTCTTAAAAGGGGTGTGTGTGTGTGTGTGTGTGTGTGTGTGTGTGTGTGTGTGTGTGTACATACATCCGTGTGGGGTTACATGTGAATCCAGGTGTCTGTGGAGGCTAGAAGAGGGTAGTGGATCCCCTGAAACTGGAGTTACAATTATGAGCCACCCTATGTGCGTGGTAGAAACCAAACTCCAGTCTTCTGGAAGGGCAGAATGCACTCGTAGCTCCTGAGCCTCCAGCTCAGCTTTTTAAACTACAGGTTGCAACACCATATAAGGTCACGCAACCAAAATCGGGGACAGTAAAAATGTAGCACTCCTAAAAGGCTTCTGAGTGTACAACAGCCAAAAATTAACTCCAAGTCAGATGCATAATTAACACGGACTTTCCAACAGTGCCGGTGTGCTGCATCCTGCGTCTCCACTGCAGCCTCGGCTCTGAACGCACAGCATGCGCCTCTTCCGCTGAGCGCGCCATCATGGCGCACAGCACCGTCGAAGGCTGTCTGCAACAACTCAGCTCATGTCTGAGCCCATTATGAGTTATGAACCGCAGTATTTCTACTGTGCAAACAATAATGGAAACATGAGGCTTAATTATGAAAAATTAAGACTTTAAACATCTCCTGTTGTCATTCCTCAGCATGCAAGTATTTAATTAGTATATCTTTGGCTTTCACGGTGTGAGAACACTTGATTTTTAAAAATTGCTATTTGACTCACCAACTTGAGTTTCATTTTAAAAAAAAAAAGTTGTCCAATGAGTTTTGGCATGGAATCAGAACAGAATTTCCAACAGTTTTTGAAATGACTTTGCTTCTCCATTTTGTACCATGTATGTATGTGGTGTTCCCAGCATTGAGGATTGTAAAATCAAACTGTCAATCAACTCTGAAGCACATCAAAGTTGTTCTACATCCTGTGGTGTCAAATGGTCACCCAACCCATAGCCCTTTATGTGACAGCAAATCACCACATCCATCTTTCACTAGTATGCAAAATAGTTTTTAACTTTAACAAATGGAAAAATTATTTTTATGCCCAAGGGTTTTCTAAGCAAATTTATTTATAATTTATTGTCAATACAGTTTGATTTCTATATATTTTATGTACCCTATATACCCTATATTACTGAGTCTCTTGGGTAAAGCAACAAAGTTTAAGAAACCTCACCCACAGTCTGTCACAGTCTAACCTCTTGCAAATGTGACAGAAAAGCAAGAAGTCCTTTTGTTTGAAGTATTGTGCGTTTGCATGAGTGCACATGTATGTAGGTGTGTGGATGCACATGCACACCTGTTGCTCCTTGTGTATGGGGACCAGAGGTCCACCTCAGGCATTACTCCTCAGGAGCTCTGCATCTTTTCTTCAAAGACAGTGTCTCTCACTTCTACCCAGAACTTAGGAATTCAGCTACACTGACTGGACATGGAGTCCATTAGATCCTTCTGTCTCCACCTCCCCAAGCACCGGGACGACACGCACCCACCCCACAACATCTTGCCTTTTTTACTTTGCTCCTGGATATTGAACTCAGATTCCCACATTTGTCAGGCAAGCACTTTATGAACCAAACTATCTATCTATCTATCTCTCCAGACCCTGTTTGAAGAATTTTGCATGTCTCCTGCTCAGAGAGAGGAGGGAGAGGGTCCACAAGCTGCAAGGTACTGAAAAACATCATAAACCAATTCTTTAATGCATACAGTGTATGCATTTACTCCTCATACCTCCCCTATATCTGTTCCCAGATCCTGCCCGAATTCCCATTCCCCCTCTCAATTTCAAATCATCTTCTTCCTCTTTCATTTTTTTTAAGTAACCCAATGTGGTGGTTTGAATATGCTTGGCCCAGGGAACAGCACTATTAGGAGGTATGGCCTTGTTGAAAGAAGTGTGTCACTGTGGGCATGGGCTTTAAAACCCTCTTCCTAGCTGCCTGGAAGCCAGACTTTTCCTAGCAGCCTTCAGATGAAGATGTAGAACTCTCAGCAGCTCGTGCACCATGCCTGCCTGGACACTGCCATGTTCCCGCCTTGATGATAATGGACTGACCCTCTGAACCTGTAAGCCAGCCCCAATTGAATGTTGTCCTTATAAGAGTTGCCTTGGCCATGGTGTCTGTTCACAGCAGTAGAACCTTAACTAAGTCACCCACTGAATACAATTTGCCAATCCATTGAAGCATGATTAACCTAAAAGAGACCATACCCTTAAAATTGTTTCTTTCCCTCTCTCAGGGCCATCAACTGTTATTAGTTCTTTAGCTAAGTTAAGCATGGGGACTTGTGAGCCCCTCCTCACTCCATGCTGGAAAGTCGGCTGACTTAATCCTGTACAGGCAAACAGAGATGTGAGGCGTTCAGGAGTTCAGGAGTCCTGTCCTATCCAGAAGATATTGTTTTGCCTGGTCCTCCCAGATCTTTGGCTCTTCCGTCTTTCCATCCCTGCTTCCATGGTGTTTCCTGAGCCTTGCGGGGAAAGAGGGTGTGATGTATAGATGTCCCATTTGCGTCTCACCATTACACACACACTTATTCTCCGCACCTTGACAAACTGTGAACCTCTGCATGAAACACAATCTCTGCACGAACCACAGTCATACCACAGAGAAGCATCTGTAAACTGATTTTGGCAAAGCAAAAGAGACCAAGAGGAAGTGATAAGTGGGACCTAGGAAGGCTGAAGTGAAAAGCATGAAAAGCTCAAGAAACCAAGTTGGAAATGCCCTTAGCCACGCTGGCGGCTAAGCAAACGAGCCTGGCTGTTCCTGATTTTATTCCCAGGGACCTCTGCAGGCCCTGGACTTGCCCAGTCTGAGAGACGAAGCAGGATGGAGTCCCAACAGCGACACCATGTGTCCATGAAGAAGAACAACAGGATGTGGTCCACTCTGAAGAGTGGGCTTGGAGATTAACCCAGCTCTGTTTAAGGGGCAGTGATACTCAGAAAAAGTCAAGGAAAACAAACGCCTCTGTTCATCCATGATTTCCGACATTTTTTAAGTATTAAACTCCAGCCAGTAGTTTGTGGCTTATTCTTGTAATTCCAAACTTGGGAGGCTGAGGAAGAAAGATTGCAAGTTTATACGCCCTGCTGCAGAACAGAGTGAGTTCAAGACCAATCCAGAAGAAGTAATCCCTCTCAAAATAAAAAGTTAAGAGTCAAGAAATACAGCTCAGTAGTAAAGCATCTGCCTAGAATCCCCCAGTGAGGGGCTGGGGGCGTGGCTCAGTGGTAGAGCCCCTGCCTAGAATCCCCCAGTGAGGGGCAGGGGGCGTGGCTCAGTGGTAGAGCCCCTGCCTAGAATCCCCCAGGGAGGGGCTGGGGGCGTGGCTCAGTGGTAGAGGTCCTGCCTAGAATCCCCTAGTGAGGGGCTGGGGGCGTGGCTCAGTGGTAGAGCCCCTGCCTAGAATCCCCCAGGGAGGGGCTGGGGGCGTGGCTCAGTGGTAGAGCCCTGGCCTGGAAACCCCCAATGAGGAGTAGGGACATAGTTCACCAGTAGTTCACTTGAGTAGCATATGCAAGATTTA
The DNA here is from genome assembly GCA_036184795.1 of Tokudaia tokunoshimensis. NCBI lineage: Eukaryota > Metazoa > Chordata > Mammalia > Rodentia > Muridae > Tokudaia > Tokudaia tokunoshimensis. Next base: position 23,776,846 of record BTHU01000006.1, read on the forward strand.
ACTTTTAGATGAAGGAGCACCATCCATACAGTGGGCTCTGGACTACATCCCTTACCTACATTCTACATTCTGTGACTTAACCCACATCTTCAAAAGGATCTTCGTGGTTAGATGTCAACTAAAGGGAGGTGGGAGGAAAGCATTTGTCTCCACAGACACTGACGGAGTGGAAATTTTCCTCTGCTATTGAGCTGTTGTGTAGAGAGAGGAACAAAAGTCCCAGGTCTGCTGAATCCATCAGCTTTCTCTTCAGTATTATTTTCTTTTTGTTGGGAACACTTTCCAGTCCCTGGCAGTTTCTCTCCTTCTAAGCAAGTACTGGTGCTTTTAAAGTCATCTAGGATATGAGGCTTAAAATTCCATTTCCTGGCCCACAGACAGTTCCCTGTGTGCACCATGCCTTGCAGTCTTTCTTTGCAGCTGATGTCACCAAGGGCTGTCGCCTGCCTGGAACACTTCCCTGATAACCAAGCCAGCAAAAGGCTGCCATGGAATAGATTGTTTCTGTTTAAGGCTGATAGGAAGTGTGGGGACATTTTCCTCCCTCTCCATCAGTTTCCAAGCCCGAGGTGCAGCTGTTTGCCAGTCTTACAGGTGGAGTTCTGATGAGGTTTGTGGCTGAGCTGAGCCAGGAAGACAAAGAACTGACCAATCCCGGGAGGAATAACCAACCCAGAGATAAAACAAGTGAAAATGGGCAATTCTAAAACAGTTTGGAGGAAATATGACTTGTTGCTCCCATACTAGAACCAGAGTCGAGTGAGTCAGTCTGTGTGTGTGTGTGTGTGTGTGTGTGTGTGTGTGTGTGTGTATGTGTGTGTGTGTGTGTGTGTATACACATGTGTGTATACAGAAGCCAGAGTGTTTTCTTCAATCACTCTCAACATGGCTCTTTTGAACAAGGTCCTTCTCTAAACCCAGAGCCCATCACTCAGCTAAACCAGCAGTCTTCAGCCTGTGGATCACAACCAGTTTGGGAGTCAAATGGCCCTTTCACAAGGGCTACACACCACCTGCATATCAAATACTTATACTGCATGAATGTTTACATGATTCATACAGTAGCAAAATTACTGTTATAAAGAAGCAATGAAAATAGTTTTGTGGTTGGGGGTCACCACAACTTGAGGAGCTGTATTAAAGGGTCACAGCATTAGGAGGGTCAAGAACTAACGATCTAAACTGTCTGGCCAGCAAGAACCAGGGATCCCATCTCAGTCTGCCTGGTGCTGGGATTACAGGCATTCACTTTCATGTCTGATTTTGTATGTGAACGCCGGGGATCTGAACTCTACGCAGATCTTCACGCTTGCATGACAAGCACTTCCTTCACGGCCATCTTCCCAAACTTTGAGTTGGCTTTGTGAAAACGCATCATGTTATAGCTTGACTGTACAATGTCTCCATATTTCAATGCTTGGTCCCACTTGGCAGAGTCATATTGAAAAGTTGTAGAATCACTAAAAAGAAGAAGTTTCTTCTTCAGCTTCTTCTTTTGGAGGAAGTGAGTCACTGGGGACAGGCGTCGAGGTTTGATAGATTCACCCCACTTCCTGTTCTATCGTGGGGTGGTTTGAATATGCTTGGCCCACAGGGAGTGGTACAGTTAGGAGGTGTGGCCTTGCGGGAGGAAGTATGTCACTGTGGAGGTGGGTTTTGAAGCTCCTCCCAGGGTGGAAGAATTAGTCTTCTCCTGTTTGCTTTCATAACAAGATGTAGAACTCTCAGCTCCTCCAGTGCCATGCCTGCCTGGATGCTGCCATGCTCCCACGTTGATGATAATGGATTGAAACCGAATCTGTAAAGCATCCCCAATTAAATGTTGCTCTTATAAGAGTTGCTTTGGTCATGGTGTCTCTCCACAGCAATGGAAACCCTAAGACAGAAGCAATCAGACAACTTTAGGGAGTTAGTTATCTCTTTGCACCAAGTGGGTCGTGGAGCTTGAACTCAGAACATCAAGCTGGGCGACAAGCCCCTTTACCTGCTGAGCCTTCTCGCCAGTCCCCAAAATAATTGTTGTATGTACGTGTATCTGTGTATGTCTCTGAGTGTGTGCATGTGTGTGTGCACATATATGTGTGTCTATGTGAATCTGGAGACCAGAGGTCAACCTTGGTGTTATTCCTCAGGAACCATCCACTTTACTTACTTGAGTCTCTCACTGAGACCAGGAGCTTGGTAATTGGCTGGCCAGGAAGCCCAAGAGATCCTCCTGTCTGCAGCTCACCCAGTCCCAGTCCTGAGATGACAAGCATACTATACCCAGGATTTTACATTGGGTTTGGAGGCAGAACTGGGTCCTCATGCTCCTACAGCGTGTATTCTGCCGACTGAGCCATTTGCCCTCCATCTGGGTTTTTCTTACTGTGAGTCTTGTTTGATTTGGTTTGAGTTGGGTTGGGTTTTTGAGATGAAGTCCCCTGTGCCCAAGCTACCCTGGAATTCACTACATAGCATAGGATGACCTCCAACTCTGTATCCCTCTGCCTCCACATCCTAAATGCTAGGATTATAAGTGTGTGCCACCACTAGCAGCTAGAATACTTCTAATGAAGAGTTTATGAATCACTGTCACCCAACAGAGTCCACATGGGCTCTACAGAAACCCTAGTATACTTAACCGTTTGTGACTTTTCTAATTCAGATTCTATTTCACCTGAGCTTCCACAAGGATCATTATGGAAGCAGCAGACAAATATTTAAGTACAAGTTCCTAATGTGATTTCGCAGTGGAAAAATTAAAGGCTGAGAAAATTCCTAGCCATTGACTTCAATGTTTCAACAAACTGGGAAAAGATTGCAATTATCCCTTAAATGGAAAGTTCTAGAAACACATCTCTCATTTTATAACAGAAACCCCACAGGCTGAGAATCAAATCCATCTGGGGGGTGGAGAAAGACATCGCTTTGACTTCACTGTAAAATATAACAGTTTAATGAGAGAATGTCTGCTATGAGAGAATTTCCTGGAGGAGAGGATGGGCCAGGAAATAAAGGCTGCTGCATTTACCCAGCGATTAATGTGACCCAGAACTTCGGTGAATGTTCTCAAATTTCCTTTCCATCACAATTCAAAGGCTGGTATTTTTATGCAAATTTTGTAGATGTTTGAAAACTGAGCCTCAGAATTTAAATGACCTTCCAAAGGAAAAACAGGAAACAAGGCTGGAGTGACAGCTCAGCAGTTAGCAGCAGTCCTCACTGCTCTTGAAGAGGACTTGAGTTCAGTTTGAAGCACCCACATCCAGCAGTTCACAACCACCTAGAACTCCAGCTCTAAAGGGTATGCTGCACTCTTCTGGTAGGTGGTAGGTAACTCAATGTGTGTGTGTGTGCGCGCACACACACACACACACACACACACACTTTATTATAAAATAAATTTTAACAAATAAATAAAATAAACCTTAATTAAAAGTAGCTAGTAAATACTTCTGAGAGTTTCTTAAGTATTTTAATCTTGCCTATATGTATGTTATAATAGGAAACTCGCTTGTATGGATAATATAACCAAAAAGGAAACTAATAAAACAAAATGACATAATGTATGATAATACAAATACACGACAGTGATTTTTCACGGAGTGTTTTATATTAGATATGCAGGGGTCAATAAGAAGGAAATAAATGTTACACATAATATACTTAAATATTACCTTTTCCTGTTGTTGTGATAAAATATTCTGGAAAAGCAAAATAAAGGAGAAACAGTTTATTTGGATGACTCTTTAATATGGCCTCTTTAACTTATGCTAGTATGTCAAGGTCCATCCATATTATACTGTAAATGTATCTTTATTCTCTCGTAGTAACTTGTCATCCTCAAGACTTACTGCCTCTGTCTGCTAATCTAGGCCTCGTCCTGGAAACTTCTAGCCTCCATACAATCTCATCTAGGCCTAGTATGTTTTCAGGAAGTCTAAGACTTCCTGCTGAATAAGCTTACCATGTCTAGCCCTTTCTGAACTCTGGCTGACTGATTCAAATCAGCAGTTCTAGCTCAAACTCCTCTCCAAGCTGATTGGTTCAATCTGGTTTCTTTCTAGGCCTCTGATTGAATTGCTCTGCTTGGCCTCAAACTAACTCTAGCAATCTGTTCTAATCTTCTGGCTCCTTTTCATTCTCTGGCTCATTCTGTCTTCACCTATGTCTAGTTTGTTCTCTCTCTGCAATGTGTCCTGGTAAAACTGTCTCCTCTCCTTTTCTCTCTCTATGCTGCTCTCTTAATTAGCTCCCCTTTCCTCTCTGTTCTTGTGAGAGTTGGGCATATCCTATTCAGTCAAATCTTTCTTTGAATCATCACTTTGTCTGCCCCTCCATTAGGCATCAATTTCAAATTTGTCTGCTTCACTCTACAAACTAAATTTACCTTCATTGTTTGGAATTAAAGATGTATACTAAGAATGTATCTGTATTCCAGCCAGAGGGAACAAAGGTATGTGCTAAGGGTGAGCCACACTACAACAGGTTTTTTCAATCGCAGGGTTCACAGTGTAATCAAATATCCTGCAACATTATACCATGTCAGTATTTTATTCCTTTTCATGGAAAAATACTATTCCATTGCATTGATAGACCATATTCAGTTGATGTATTCAGTTGATGGCAGGTTCAGTCACTTAACCCTTTTGGCATTGTGAATATCGTCGTCAAAGAGCCTTCACATACAAATCTTTGTTTGAATATGTCTTCAGTCTCTTGGGGTATACACTAAGGAACTGAGTTGCTGAGTCTTATAGGAACTCTGTTGTCAACTTCTTGAGGAGACATAGTCCAATTCTCAGCAGCTATTACCTTTCAATACTGTTCTAGGGATTAACACTTTAATTAATTCTCAAGGACCATCCTGCCAGAGGGCTATATACATCACGAAACAGTAAAGATATATACAAAATTTCACCCACTAGGCAATATATCAGCCCTTCCACACCTTCCAGCCATAAATGATCAACCCAGGACTTCACCTTGAAGCCCAATGCTGACCACAGGCCATTTTCTTGACCTCAGGCCTCTGTTACTCTAGAATCCAATGCCCTGTTGGGAGACTTTTCCTGTGGAGATATAAGCAAGCATCCATTGACTCTAGTTAGAACACCACTGACAGGACAAAGAGCTATTCTACGCAACTCTAGCTAAGTAACCTATGAGTTTGTTGGGCTTCCTTACATGGGGTTACATATAGGAGCATGGACAAATAAAAGAAAGCTGTATCTCTGAAAAGTCTATCAAAGTATGGGTAATAACTCATAAAAACTACATCCCCGAAGACTTATGCATGACTTATAGGCAGTTCTGATGATAAAAGCATCCCCCTAGCAATTATTTTACATAGAACCTTAGGGAGAGGCTTTGTGAAGCTTGTAAATTTCCAGAACTTTCTGAGACTTGTAAGTTGCATCTTATTTCTAAGCCTTAAATTCCCTACATGCAGGAAGGAATGCTTCAGTTTGGAGGATAGAACTGTACTATACACCTGTAGTCTGAATTGTCTAATCCAGCCCCAGAATTAGTGAGACAGCACTGAAGACCAGATGATGACAATTCCACAAGCAGATGTGAGGAGGGAGCTGCAATTATTAGTGTGAACTGTCAACTTGACAGAGTCTAGAATCGTCTGATAGATGAACCTCTGGGCATGCATCAACTGAGGTGGGAAGACCTCTAGGAGTGGCACCATTCCCTCGTTGGATAATGCCACTGAAAGAGAGCTGAAAAGCAGCAAAAGCATCCTGCATCCACAAGCCCCTGCATCCTGATGATGGAGATGACACAACTAGCTGCTTCAAGATATGGCTGCCTTAGCTTAGTCTTTATGTGGGTCCCAAACAACTGGAGTGTGGGCTTTCCCAAAAGCTGTTGCCTGTATGTGAGATACGTTCTTCTAGCTGAGCTGCCTTGTCTGCCTCAGTGGGAGAGGATGCACCTAGTCTTGAAGATTTAATGGGCCAGGGTAGGGGTATATCCAAAGGGGGGGGTCTCACCTGTTCAAAGGAGAAGGGGAGGGGTGGGGGAAAGGATTGTGGAAGGGAGTAATTGGAAGGGGACAGTGAGAAGAATGTAAAATGAATAAGTAAAATTAAATATTATTAATTAATTAACTAATTAATTAATTAAAAGATATGGCTACCTTATTTCCTCTTGCACAATGAAATATACCCTTGAACTGTGAGCCAAAATAACTATCTCTCCCTCAAGGTGCTTCTATTAGGATATTCTATCACAGCAACAGGAAAAGAAACTAAGACCCCTGGCCTTCACTGGGGAAGCAGAATATGTTGAAAGTTTGAGGATTCAGAGTGACAACTAGAGAGGGTACAACTGGGGCCAAGGTAAGTGGAGGAAGAATGTAGGGTGAGCAGAAATGATGAAAGGAAAGAAGAGAAGACTCAGCCAGAGTGACAGACACTGCCAGTTGGACCAGACAAATACGTCAGAATGTTAAGTGGGTTCCAGACTCCAAGATATTCGGGCTTCATAGAAAGTCAAATCCCCAAAGTAAGGTGTGTGGCAGAAGCCAGTACAGCCCTTGTCAGAGTAAAAAGAAATGTATCCAAGCCTGAAAGACTTACACACACACACACACACACACACACCTGCATCTCATTCTGACTAAATTGTGTTAGTGGCTCTAAGAAAGTTCCAGCACCAGTCACTCTTTGAAATTGACAATAAAAACAGTAATATGTTCCTGTCAGGAGCAAATATACTAGAGCATTTTTCATATTACAGGCAAAGAGTTTGGGGCACGGATCTTCGCCTTTTGCAGCCCCAAGAAAGCAAGGAGTGGGTGTTGAAATTTAGAAAAGGTTACCCGCATTCATGTATTACCTCAAAGCGGTGGAAAATGAAAAATCCAAAGTTTCTTCTTCATTTGGTTTCCAAGGAGATGAGCCGGTTCGCATTCCAGGATTCTATTTCTCTTTAAATAAGAGAAGCAGGTACACACTTCCCAGTGCAGTGTAAAGAAATGCATCGCTCAGACAAGAGCCTCGTGGCTGTGACCAAACACCTAACAGGAGCAATTTAAAGGAGGATTTACTCAGCTCACGGTTTCAGAGAATCTTAGCGTAGCAGTGAAGACAGCTTCATTCGCGGCAGTAGGAGCGTGTGGCAGAGGTCTTCACACCACAGCCGACCAAGACGTGCTGATGGGGGCTCAGCTCAGGGCTGCCTATTTCATTATTTTTTTCCTTCATCACAGGGACTAGATACATAGCTCAGTGGTTATGCAATTTTACTGCTCTTGCAGAGGATTGGAGTTCAGATAGAGAAACTCACATTAACTCACAACCTCTGGCATCAGGGGATCTGATGCCCTCTTCTGGTCTCCAAAGGTACCTGTCCCTACCCACACACAGACACCCACACATACACGTAATTCTTTTAATCCCTTTTGAAAGCCACAGACAGGTTTGAGAGATGGCTTTTGGGCGAAGTCCATGCCATGCAAGCATAAGAACGTGAGATCACACTCCATAAAAAGGTGAGCATGGTGGCCTACACTTGTAACCAACCTCAGCACTAGAAGACAGAGGGTGTCGAAAAAGTCACAAACCATCCCATAAGAATCTCCATACCCAGCTTTCTGCAGACCTCTCCCTTTTATCCTTTATGAACCAAACAATTAAGTATATCAAAAAACCTGCTTTTTATTTTCTCTCCCTTACAGTCAACCACTTCTTACACACTGCTGTAGACTTCATGTCTCAAGGTACACTGTCTGTACAATAAGAGCTTAGTAAATATTAATGGAATTCATGAATGGATTCTAAGAGATATGGGTGAGGATGTCTGCTCAGCAAAAGCAGTTCTCACCTCAAGGAGGATAAGAGATTGTGTGCTATAGGGTATGGAGAGCTGGTTCAGCTTTTAAGGCACTTGCAAGGGACCCGAGTCTGGTTCTCAGCACCCATATCAGGAGATCTGTTACCACCTGCACCTCCAGCTCTAGAGGATTTGATGCCTTCTTTTGGCTCCCACAGTTACTTATTCTCTCTCTCTCTCTCTCTCTCTCTCTCTCTCTCTCTCTCTCTCTCTCTCTCTCTCTCTCTCACACACACACACACACACACACACACACACACACACACACACACTCACAATAACAAATAACTAATTATTAAATATGCCCAATTTGTTGGAGCACGCCTTTAATCCTAGCACTTGGGAGGCAGAGGCAGGTGGATCTCTGTGACGCCAGCCTGGTCTACAGAGCGAATGCTAAGCTAACCAGGGTTCCATTATGAGGCCTTGTCTCAAAGTAACAACAACAATCATAGTAATAGATGGGCAATCATAAAAATCCATTATGTTCGCTATAGAAATGTCAAAATGGAACCCATTCTTTTGCACAAGTGATATGCATGATTTTAAAAAGGGTCAAGAAGTGACACCTCAGGATTCCTCAGCTTCTTCTCATTACTGAGACAAAACATCTGACAAAAAAAATTACCCTCTGTAGTTTTTCTCTTCTTCCTGGGATGGTTCTGCCTTCCAGAGTCTCAGAATACATCTTTCACAGGACTCAATCTGCCCAGAATCCCTCTGCTTTTCTCAGACAATATCATCACTAAAGGTGAGTGCATCGTTTCAACACTTTTTTTATGAAACAGAGTTGAAAACAAGAAAGTCCATGTAAGATTGATCCCCACAGGTGAAGCCTTCCAAGTCTCTCTTTTACAAATGAGCAAGAACATGGCAGAGTTAAGGCTGTGACCAGGAAGACCTATTGTCTCACTGAAAGCCAGAGTCCTTTGCACCTCTGAGATGACCCAGTGTCACCCGGTGTGGCATATGCTCTGTACTTATCAGTTTTCGGATTGCTGTGACCAAGAACCTGACAAGAAACAATTTCAAGAAGGAAGGGCATGTTGGCTCACAGTTTGAGCACCCAATCCATCTTGGCCAAGCAGCGTGAGAACCCTGTGTTGGCTGGTCACGTTGTAGCCACAGACAGGAAGCAAAGAGCAAAGCAAAAACTAGAGAGTTGCTATGAAAACTTAAGTCTCACGACTAGTGACCCCCTTTCTCCTGTGAGGCACCACTCCCAAGATCCCATGACTTGCTCAAAGCAGCACTACCTGGCTGGAAAGATGGCTCCGTTTGTAAAGCGCTCACTCCACTATGATGAAGACCTGAGTTTGTATTCAGGGCCCCCATGTAGAAAGCTGGGGGCAATAGCAGGAGCTTGTAAATCCAGTTATAGGAGATGGGAACAGAGCTATCAAGAGATTCACAAGCCCGTCAAATGGCCTGCCAAGTCATGAAAAGAACTTGAGGGACACAGCTTTCAGGAGTCATCACCCATGCTGGGTAGAATAAGCTTCTCAGTACCATAGCTGCCTCTCAGGCAGCCCTGCTCCTGTAAGTAGCTTCACACATACACTTCTGTTATAACTCCAATAAAGTCCCACAACACTGGACTTTAGTGAGGGCATTACTTTGGTTTTGGGATGCCTATTTTAGGTGAATAGTGTGTGTGGGGGGGGTGTTTTCTGCCCCAGAAAAAGACTCACAATATATATGTACATGCACATACCTGCACTCACAGGCATATGTGTGCAAGCACTCAGTGTACACACACACACACACACACACACACACACACACACACCACTGTCATCTGCTGGGGACCAAGTATTCAAACACATGAGCCTATGGGCTACACTTTACACTCAAACCATGGCACCATCTCTCTTTCTTCTTTACCTCCCCGCACATTTCAGCTCCCCCTTATATATTTCAGCAGGTTTCTTAAGGAAAAATAACGTCATCCTTTCCCTCTGCCCATTCCACAGTAGCAACAAAGGGCTCCTTTGGTTTCTTCATTGTGATCTCAGATTCCTCCTCTAAGGGAAGGCATGTTCAATTGCCAGGTCTTGGCCACACCCAGTATTCCTACTGAGGACATGAAATGAAGCACTCAGTTCTCTCGGGTCTACTGTGAACTTGGCCTGGATAACACAGAAGTCCGCCAAATTGTTCTTAGAATTTAAGATCTGTGCTCATCAACAGTGCACAATAAATAAATCCAGTAAAGGTTGTGAGAGTTGTTTTTTGGTTTTGTTTTGTTTTGTTTTGTTTTTTCAGAAGACTATAGGGAACACCAGAGAGTCAGCCAATGACTCTGCCACAGAGAAGGAAGAGAGAGCTTGCTGGGAAGGAGGACAGGGAAGAGTGTTCAAGCAGTCAGGTAGACACAGCTGAGGCAGAAGCTTTGAGGTCTAATAGCATGACGTGGCAAACAAACAGGTAGAAAAAGTTTTTTTCATGTATTTATGGAACTTGTGTGTGTGTGTGTGTGTGTGTGTGTGTGTGTGTGTGTACACATGGGTGTGTATGTATATGGTGTGTGCGGTGTGGTGTGGTGTTAGAGGAGTGCATGTATACGCACATATGCGTGTGTGAGAGTATGTATGTGCTTGTATGTGTACATGTAGGTTTGGAGGACCAAACTGAGGTTTTTACCAGGCTTGACAACAAGAGCTTCTATTCACTTAGCCATCTTGCCAGTTCTCTTTGTTTTAGAGATAGAATTTCATGCTAAGATCAAAGGCACATATCACCTTGCCCAGTTCTCACAGTACTGGGGATCAAACGCAGGAATTTTTGCGTGCTCGACGAACACTCTACCAACTGAGCCACATCCCCAACTCTAGAATTTGTTTGCTTGCTTGCTTTTAATTATTATTCCTCTCATGAAAATTCATCTGAATTTCAGATCTAGGGTTCAGAGCACCCAAGACAAACACTCTCTGTCACTCCTCCTAACCTGGAGCAGGATATGGGAGGATTTTACACCTAAGATGGTTTGAAGGGACTGGAGAGATGCCTCAGTGGCTTAGAGCACCCACTGCACTTGCATAAGAATAGAATTCAGTTCCCAGCACCCACATTGAATGGCACATAACTGCTTGTGACTCCAGCTCCAGGGGGTCTCACACCCTCCTCTAGCTTCCCTGGGCGTGCACACATATATGTGCACCTACCCACATCAATACACATGATTTTTTTTAAACAATAAAATACATCTTTTAAAAAAATAAAATGTTTTCTGCTCTCCTTAACTAATAAATTTGAGGTGAAAGGAATGTCCGCTATTACTCTGAGTGATTAGACCAGGGAACAGCACTTCTTTTGGCTTTCCCTTCCTTCAGCCCATTTTTTTTTCAAGGCAGAAGTAAGCATGAGATAAATCTCCCAGCCCTTCTCCCAACACTCACATAACAAATCTCACTCAAGGCAGATTTAAAATGCAGTATTGTGGAGTGGTACCTATTACTTTCGACAGTATGATGCTCTTCCCCACAAGTCTGGTCACCATTATATATAATTTATGAATCCAGCCCAGAGACAAGCTACGGAGAAAATGAACACAGACTCCAGTGTCTGTGGTAATGAAATCGCTTTCTGGTTTCATGTCCCTCTGAGTTCAGGCTCTCATTTCCATTTCTCGATTTCTTCCCAAATTTGTTACCAAAGTGACGGACGCTCCCATTGACTATGTCTTTCCCTCGTCTCTTCCCCTGGCTTCCTCCCCTGCCATCCAGTAAATGCTGTGGCCTTTTGCTGGGCCATGCACTTATTTTCCAATTACCGTGGGTAAACAGGGATGAACCTGCAATTGAATCAAAGCTCTTGACTCTTTGGATCTGATCTTCTGCAAATTTTCCACAATTGAGACATAAACATCAAAGCTGTCGTCTATGGAAATGACAAGTGTTGGGGAAAAATAATAATGATCTTTTTGTGCAAAGAGCAATTTCTGCAGGAGACACCATCACCCCAAAGCAACTTGGTGTTCCAAAAAGACACTTTCCAGGTCTGTCAGAGTGGCACTGTCATTTGTTTTCCTTGAGAGCGACTGCCCATCAAACCTCCATTAGCAGGTTGGAAATGTATTTAGGAACCCGACAGGTAGTATTCAGAGGGTTAATGACTGCTGATTTATGAATACTGAGTGGCATTTCGGCAATTGGAGTCACAGTGATGACTGGGGCTGCAGCCAACGCTCCACCATTCAAGCAGGAACAATCACTCAAAGCCATTTAAATGGTTCTGATTTATGACCTTCACCTTCCGGGGTCCACTCGATTGGCCCTCTCAGTGTGTAAATTCCAAAACTGCAATTCCCCTGCACCCCCAGAGAGTCCACTTAAGTCAACATTATGCATGCACCGAGGATGGGGAAATTCTCCCCTCTCTTCTTTCACTCATTAAATTTGCTCAGCACATCCTGCAATTAAAATTTCATATAGATTTCTTCTTATGATTGACATTTGGCCTTGATGAAACAAGTTCAGATTTGGCCTCTCTAAAGATGTAGAAGAGGGGAGGGGGGTTCTGGATGGTGTTTCCAGGGAGGTGAGGAGGTGCTAATACTCTCATTAGCATTTTGAGCTGACTAAACTGCAAAGGGCTGGCTCCACTTCCAAATGAAAGACACTTGGGATCCAGACCAAGAACAAGAAATGAAGCCAATCAGCTTTGAACACTATGCTTGTTTAGTTCAACAATATGAAAGGAAGACACTCACGGGCTCTTAGAGCAGACAGAAATCATTGTAGATCTTGTAGATTAGAAATTCTGCGTCTCAGCGACAGACCAGGTACCCAAAGGAAACAAGACTTCCACAGCATGGCAGAGACATGGCCATTTGGAAACTTCTTCCTTCTAAATATTCCTTAGGAGTTTTGCTAGGTGACCACATGACCAGATCCTGCCATGTGAAACGGAGAGCTAGATTGGAGGAAGCTCATCTGAAAAAGATAGCGGTATCAATGAAGTTATTAAGAGATACACCTTGTAAGCATGAGGAGCTGAGTTCATTTCCAGAATATATATAAAAATAAAAAGCCAAGTGTGGTGGAAAGTATGTGTATCCCAGTGTTAGGAAGACAGAGAGACATGGGTCCCTGGGGCTCACTGGCTAGACAGCCTAGGCTACATGGTAAGATCCAAGCCAGTGAGAGACCCTGCCTCAATAAAACAAAGAGATGAAACTTGGAGGAACAATAGCTAAGATTCTTACCTGATGTCCACAAACATACACAAGTCTATGTACCTGCACACCCTAAACCTTCCATGGTGTAAAATTTCCAATTAAAATTGGATATGGCCAAGAGTAGGGAGATGGTCCAGCAGCTACGAGTATGGATTGCTCTCGTAGAGGACACCAGTTTAGATCCTAGTATCCACACCAGATGGGACACAACCACCTGTAACTCCAGCTTCAGGGAATGTGATGTTCTCTGCTGAGCTCCTTGGGCACCTACACTACATGCACATATACCCATCCACAGACATACATACAAACATTCAGAAGCTTCTTCTTTCTAAATGTGGCAGAGAAGTTTTGCTAGGTGACCACATGGCCAGATCCTGCCATCTGAAGCGTTAAGGAAACAAAATAAGCCTTTTAAAATTAAATGTGTACAATTTTCAGGCTAGTTACATGATGCCATTAATCTCATGAGATGCCCACATTTGACACTTGACAGCAAAAGAAGGACTGAAGGATTGGCTCAATCAGGAAAGTACTTGTCATGCAAGTATAAGAACATGAGTTGCGATCCCCAGAACCCATATAAGACAAACAAGGCACAGTCATGCATGTCTAAATAGCTCAGAGGTAAAGTTCCTGCCTCAAACTGCTCAGCTACATGCTGAAAGAATAGCTCATTGATGAACCACTTGCCTAGAATCCCCCAGTGAGGGGCTGGAGGTGTGACTCAGTAGTAGAGCCCCTGCCTAGAATCCCCCAGGGAGGGGCTGGGGGCGTGGCTCAGTGGTAGAGCCCCTGCCTAGAATCCCCCAGTGAGGGGCTGGGGGCGTGGCTCAGTGGTAGAGTCCCTGCCTAGAATCCCCCAGGGAGGGGCTGGGGCGTGGCTCAGTGGTAGAGCCCCTGCCTAGAATCCCCCAGTGAGGGGCTGGGGGCGTGGCTCAGTGGTAGAGCTCCTGCCTAGAATCCCCCAGTGAGGGGCTGGGGGCGTGGCTCAGTGGTAGAGCTCCTGCCTAGAATCCCCCAGTGAGGGGCTGGGGGCGTGGCTCAGTGGTAGAGCCCCTGCCTAGAATCCCCAGGGAGGGGCTGGGGGCGTGGCTCAGTGGTAGAGCACCTGCCTAGAATCCCCCAGGGAGGGCTGGGGGCGTGGCTCAGCGGTAGAGCCCCTGCCTAGAATCCCCCAGGGAGGGGCTGGGGGCGTGGCTCAGTGGTAGAGCCCCTGCCTAGAATCCCCAGGGAGGGGCTGGGGGCGTGGCTCAGTGGTAGAGCCTCTGCCTAGAATCCCCCAGGGAGGGGCTGGGGGCGTGGCTCAGTGGTAGAGCCCCTGCCTAGAATCCCCCAGTGAGGGGCTGGGGGCGTGGCTCAGTGGTAGAGCCCCTGCCTAGAATCCCCCAGTGAGGGGCTGGGGGCGTGGCTCAGTGGTAGAGCCCCTGCCTAGAATCCCCCAGTGAGGGGCTGGGGGCGTGGCTCAGTGGTAGAGCCCCTGCCTAGAATCCCCCAGTGAGGGGCTGGGGGCGTGACTCAGTGGTAGAGCCCCTGCCTAGAATCCCCCAGGGAGGGGCTGGGGGCGTGGCTCAGTGGTAGAGCCCCTGCCTAGAATCCCCCAGTGAGGGGCTGGGGGCGTGACTCAGTGGTAGAGCCCCTGCCTAGAATCCCCCAGGGAGGGGCTGGGGGCGTGGCTCAGTGGTAGAGCTCCTGCCTAGAATCCCCCAGTGAGGGGCTCAGTGGTGGAGCACATAGCATGTTCAAGGCCCTGGATTCCAAGCCCACCACTGCAAAACTATAAAAGGGAAAAAGGTAAAGACAATGATGATGGTTGAGTCCTGAGGTCTTCCCTGTCTGGATTTCTCTAATGCCTGCCAGACCTTCAGGAAGAGATGGAGGAATAAGAGAGACTTGGAGAGTGAGAGGAGATGATGCAAGATAGAAGGAAGAAAAGGAAGGAAGGAAGGAAGGAAGGAAGGAAGGAAGGAAGGAAGGAAGGAAAGAAGGAAGGACATTGACAGACTGTATTCTCAAATTTGAATGAAAAAATCCAGTTCCAGTTTCAGTCCTATCATCTCCTATCTCAGCTTCAGTTTTTAAAACTGTAAAATAGGAATCAAGCTCCACGTTTGTCACAGGTTTCATGGAATAGTTCCGTAAGATAGGACATGAGATGGCACCTCCCACCCAGAAGCCGTGTGAACATCACTCAGGAATCAGGAACTGAATCTGGAAGGTTTACCCAGTGCAAAATAAGACCCTCCTCCTGGCTGCCTACAGGTGGCAGTCTCTCGCCTCCTGGTTGCCTTTGGATCAAGGTGTGAAGAATCATGGGTGTCTCTCCTCTGCACTGCAGGCTTGCCTAGTATGGCTTTCCTAACCTCAGAGCCAAGTTGGAGACAAAACAGCAACTGACTTGCCCATTTTCATCCTAATTGGCCCAGGCTCAATCAAAACCCTCCTTTGGCAAGCATTCTGTTCCATAGTTAGCCAATAGGGCTTCAGTAACTCGTGACCAACTGTCGTTTATCGTGTGGATTCCAAATCCCAGGCAGAACTACATTGAGGACATGTGAAAATTTTCAACAGGCAAAACTCCCATTGGGCAGGCAAGCACATTAGGACTCTCTAGCACTGCAGGTGGAGGGGTTTGGTTGCCCAGGAAATGAGTTCTCTGCCTGGCACAGGAACCATGAGCTCATCCACTCTAAAGCATTGCTAGATCCAAGCAAGTAAAGGCAGTGAATTCTATTAGGGCATTTGGCTCTGTGTCTGTTGCCTCTTAGGACACTGGCTTAGCTTCTACACCACCAAGTGTGGAGGCTTGAATATGCTTGGCCCAGAAAGTGACACTATTAGGAGGTATGGCAATGTTGGAGTAGGTGTGGCCTTGGTGGTGAAAGTGTGTCACTGTGGGAGTGGGATTTGAGGTCCTATTCTCAAGCTCTGCCCAGTATGGAATGAAACCCTCCTCCTGGTTGCCTGCACATGACAGTCTCTCTCTCTTCCTGGTTGCCTTTGGATCATAATGTAGAACTCTTGGCTCCTCCATCACCAGGTCTGCCTGCATGTAGTCACGCTTCCCACCATGATGATAATGGACTGAACCTCTGAAACTGTAAGCCAGGCCTAATTAAATGTTTGCCTTTAAAAGAGTTGACTTGAAGCCGGGCGGTGGTGGCGCACGCCTTTAATCCCAGCACTTGGGAGGCAGAGGCAGGTGGATTTCTGAGTTTGAGGCCAGCCTGGTCTACAAAGTGAGTTCCAGGAAACCCTGTCTCGAAAAACCAAAAAAAAAAAAAAAAATATATATATATATATATATATATATATATATATATATATATATAAAAATATATAAAAGAGTTGACTTGGTCATGGTGTCTCTTCAGAGTGATAGAACCCTAACTAAGACACCAAACAAGAGTAGACATCACTCTAGGCTGTTGGGTTCATTTTCTCCATTAACTAGTTAGAAGAGTGGCAAGCAACTCAGAGAAAAGTGGAAGTGATGTTTATTGGCAAGCACTACATCTCTCTGAACATCAAGGAGCACTAGAGATGGGAGCTGCTGTCTCTAAGAAGGGCCTTGGGATACCTAAGAAGGTATCCCAGTCCTAGTGTTGCCTCCTCTTCAAATTTTGGTCTTCAGGAGTCCATATTTCTGTCCACAAACACAGACGTAATCACTATAGAATCTCCAACCTTAGTACATGAGTTTAGAAAAAACCATGTTGGTTGGTTGAGGTATAAGTAGCCACCCTCTAGCTTTCTCTTTACTTTGTGTTGCAACGGGGGAAAGAATCTCACTGCAGGTGAGGAAAAATGACCTACTTTTGGGAGAAATGTTGACCTACTGCTGAAGACAGAAATGCAGAACGAGGCTATTCCTCTTGGTCCTAGGGGCTCAGGGCCTCAGCAGAAGAGTAGAAAAGGGTTGATGAATGGAAGACACGGCACAGCATCCATAATTCATTTCCATCACTTGATCTTTAGAAAGGGAATATCTGCAACGTGCTTGATCATTGGGAATGATGCTAGGAACATATGGGAATAATTGGAACGTAAAACATTGTTGTGAGCCTTTGCCTAGGTGAACTATATTAATTCACACTAGATAGAGAGGCTAAGACAGATGACCAAGTCGTTTCAAGGCTCCAGAGATGAGTTCAACTGAGGACCCAAGAGAACTTAAGAAATAACAGATGGACTGACACATGGACACACAGAAATGATGGGATTAGGTGGACTGGACTCTCTGATGGGGAAACCACAGCACCCCCAGTAGCTCTGTGTTTATTATTTAGTACTGAACAGGTTATTGTATATAGCTGAACAAGAAATTGAGGTTACTACAGGTAAATAAGGAGCCAGAGTCCCTAGTGTACAGCTGGACCACGGAGTCAGGCTTAGCTAATCTCAGTTGGAGAGGTCTCTACAGGGGAGCAGTCTTCAGATTGTAACTATCCAGAGGAAGAAAACTCCATGGTCATTTTCTACATGCACTGTCAACATTCACACCCAGTCCAGGCAGACTCTATCATTTTCCTGCCTAGCCTGGGGAAGGCTTTGCCTTTTCCCCATGGTATGAGGCTCTGAGATCCTTGGCATGCTCATTCCCATGTCACCAGCACACATTCACACAGGACATCACTGACTCAGGGTTTTCTCTGATCCCACCAATAGACCAAAGACATAATTACATCCAACTGAAGCTTGGTGAACCAGTGATTTTATTTGGGGTTACTTACAAGAGCACAGGTAACTTCAGCAGCTCCTTCATTACCAAAAAGCCACATACACACACTAGATGCAGATACCTGCACAGTGTGTAGACAGCTAGACCACTGAAGAGTTGCCTGTCACCTTCCAATTATTTGTTTCTTGTATAACAAAGGGGAAGAGCCTAACAAGTCTTACAAGTTTGCTGAGACTCTGGTTCTTGCAAGTTGCTTGGGTGCTTTAGGAGCTTCTCTCATTCCGTGAAAGAATGTTTCAATCCACAGAAAAGATCTACATGGCTGACATATAAGGTAAAGTCAGATCACTAATTACAGACCAAAGAATGAGTTTGTTTGAGTTACTTGCAGGAGCAGTGATGAGCATTTATGTATTCAAAAGATCATAGACAGTGGCGCCACCAAAAAGCCAACCCCAACATGACTCTGTAACAACTGACAAACACTTCATCTTTGGAGCTCCTTGAAGAATTTTTCAGGAAGATACATGGAAAAGAGCATCTTTGTCAGAAATTACTATTGCTAATACAACCTTAGGAAAGAGCCTTGTGAATCTTGCAGCTTTCTGAGCTTTGCAGGTTTCCTATATGAATTTCCTGAGCCTTGTAAGTTGTGTAAGCTTTCCCCCTCCCTACTGGAAGGACCCTTTACATTCAGAGGAAATAGCTACACAATGTTGCTTAATTTAGCAAGAAGACAGATCTAAAAGCAGATCAATGAAAGAAGACACCACAGACGCACAGACCTGACAAAGACCAAGTTAGTTGCCTGGTGAGGTAGTAATCAAACCTGCCTATGAGAAGCTTACGGGAGATTTCTTAAGAAGGGGATCACTTAAGTTGAGTAAAGACTTATGAAGCAACATTATGGTGGCATGACGGCTGATAACCATTGTTGGTGTGAAAGGAGTTTGTGTGTGAGAAAAGACTGGAGAGGGTGACTAGAGGGCTACACATACAATGCTTTGTTTTTCAGCTTTTAGGAACTTTATTTTCCTTCCACCTTTTTTCCCTTTGATCAGATGTCTGCAGAGGAGCTCAGGACCACTCAGCGGCGGCTCCAACCCAATCAGTGGCCTGCGCTATGTGAGTTGCTGACCAGTCCTCAGTGGCTGGTTGTGCACGGCAGTCTTCTGTGGGGAACTGCTGGATGGGTACAGAAGGTACCTGCACACCCGCAGACCAGTCGGCCACCTCAGGCTGAGTAGCAGTAAACTCAGGAGCTGGTGCTGTCCATTTGCCCTGAAATTCCTCCTTGGTCACAGCCTTCTCAACAGCAGCTTACTCCTCCTTCTCATTCTCCTCCAGGACTCTGTAGAAGTAAAGATAACCTCCCATGGGTGCTCACGGGAGATAGGACCTCACATGCACAGTACATACCAGGCCAGCATCCACCACATCAGAAGCACTGAGTGAACTCCCTTGTTGCATGGGATGGCAATACCCACATGGCCCACATGGGGAGAATCTGTGTTACACAGAGCAAAGGTGGACAGCAATAAGAGGCCTCTGTGAGGGGCTAGTGCTCAACCCTGGGATCAGTCAACACTAGAAGCCATGGCTCCCTGAAGACTGCTTGGATCTGGTTAGTGAAGGTCCCAGGTGTGAAGCGGCCAGCAATGGAAGTGACTTCAGTTCACTTCAGTGAACTTCAGAACAGCCCCCTGGCCAGTGTTCCTAGAGGAGATGATGCTGACAGCTCCAGCCTCTCCCAGGTCCTCTTTAGATTTATGATGTAGATATGGTCACTTTTCCTTTTGTACATGTACTGCTCCATCTGAAAGTCAAGGTTGGTGCCACGGAAGTGGGTTCCTGCAGCAAGGAATTTGAGGACATCTCCCTCCTTCATCTGTAGGACAGCAAGGGCTCCAGACACTGTATACATTTCCCTTTAAGTTATGATAGGAATCAAGAACAACGCCATATGAACCTATCCCTGGGCAGTGCAGAAAGCTACTCATACCATGTTTGAAAGGATTGGTATAAGCTCAGGACCCCCAACACCAAGTTCTCAGCACAAAGGAGCTTCATTTGTCCCAGAGAGACAGAGCAGGGAATAAGAGACAGACAGGAGATAGAAGATTAGGCAAAAGAGGAAGGGAACAAGGGAGAGGGGAGGGATATTTGTCCCTGGGGGCGAGGGCCCAAAGGACTGCCTCTGGATAGAGAGGAGACAGGCACGGCCCATAGGAAAATGGCAGTTTATAAAGGTAAAAGGGGAATCCCCGTGTTTGGATGAGGTGTTTTTATTTTAATTGGGCATGTTGATTAGGTTAGCCAAAGGGGGGTTTTGAATACTAGACTTTAGTGCTTTGATAGCTGGACCTTGGTAGTCAGCCTTGGGAGGATATAGTAGCCAAATAAGGGAATGGACATTGAGAGTTAGCTTTAGGAATGTAGTTTGACTTTTAGCAAAGAAGAGCTAATGGAAGACAAGGGCAAGGCCTGCCAGAGCCATGTTTTCCATGCTTGGGCTAGCTAGAGCCTCTTCAGTGTTCCTCTAACCAACAAAGCTGTCATCCAGAAGCTGAGGAAACCGTGTGATGTAGTCCCGGAAACACGCACAAAGGCAAGGCATCACAGAGACAGAAGCACCGTCAAACATGGGGTCAGGAGAAGATGTCAGTATTTGTGTGTGTTTTACTCCCTTATAGGAAGAAAATGTGCAGATATGATGCAAGTAGCAGAATCCAATCACCTAGACCTCACCACTGTCTGAAAGAAAAAAAATAAGCAAAGAAAATACATGCACCTTTGGGGTTTGCAAGGGGTTAACATTCATGCACCTTTGGGGTTTGCAAAGGGGTAACATTCATAATCGCAGCCACTCAGATCCCATCATTGCTGTCTCTAAAGGAATTTTAGTAGTGGCTATTGTCGTATGGAGCTAGTCATTGCTTCCCCCATTTGATAAACTTTAGGAGCAAACTTGGTCCATCAAGCTCTATGGTGCTTTATTTCCTACACAGATGAGATTGATAAAGGGAATGATACAGCGGCAAGGTGGGGGAGATGGTTCAGGCACTAAAAAGGTTGCTCTGTGGGCATAAGGGTCAGGGCTCAGATCCTCAGCACCCACAAAAAAGGCCTGGTGTGCAGGTGTGCTACCGTGTGTCTATAATCCTAATACTAGGGGGGTGGAGACAAGAAGGTTCTTGGCACTTGCTAGCCAGATGCTCCTGTCAAAGTCATGAACTCTGGGTTCTGTGAGAAACTGTCTCATGAAAAGAGGTGAATATGGATAGAATGTTACCCAACATCAACCTATGACCGTTAAATACATGGCATATGTGTACACCCACATACATACATGTGCATACATAAAAACCTATATACACACATACATGTGTGTACATATATGTTTGTATGTGTATATGTATGTGCGCATGTATAGGTATTTCTCTGAAGTCTGCACTTGGCCTGAGCTCATTCCCTCAATCCATCCAGCTTCTATATGAACACTTATTAGAATCTTTGTATGAAGTGTAGGATACCAAATGCTTGTTGACATTCCAGGATGGAAAAGGAGAGGCAAAAAGATAGGTTCTGTGACAGCAGCATCATTTTTGTAAGAGCAACAATGACAATGTTCAGGATGGACCACATGGGCTTGTCTACAGAGAGAATGAAGAAGGAACATTACAAGCTAAACACCTAGCCCAGGCAACTTGGACACATCCTGCCTCCAAATAAAAACTAAAGAGGAGCTGAGAGGGTAACTCAGTGCTTGAGCACTTGCTTACAATTCAGTGGAAGAAGTCCTGCCTAGAATCCCCCAGGGAGGGACTGGAGATGTGGCAATGGTAGAGCCCCTGCCTAGAATCCCCCAGGGAGGGACTGGGGGCGTGGCTCAGTGGTAGAGCCCCTGCCTAGAATCCCCCAGTGAGGGGCTGGGGGCGTGGCTCAGTGGTAGAGCTCCTGCCTATAATCCCCCAGTGAGGGGCTGGGGGCGTGGCTCAGTGGTAGAGCCCCTGCCTAGAATCCCCCAGGGAGGGGCTGGGGGCGTGGCTCAGTGGTAGAGCCCCTGCCTAGAATCCCCCAGGGAGGGGCTGGGGGCGTGGCTCAGTGGTAGAGCTCCTGCCTAGAATCCCCCAGGGAGGGGCTGGGGGCGTGGCTCAGTGGTAGAGCCTCTGCCTAGAATCCCCCAGGGAGGGGCTGGGGGCGTGGCTCAGTGGTAGAGCCCCTGCCTAGAATCCTCCAGGGAGGGGCTGGGAGCGTGGCTCAGTGGTAGAGCCCCTGCCTAGAATCCCCCAGTGAGGGACTGGGGGTGTGGCTCAGTGGTAGAGCCCCTGCCTAGAATCCCCCAGGGAGGGGCTGGGATGTGGCTCAGTGATGGAGCTCCAGCTTAGAATCTACCAATGAGTGGCTAGGGGCGTGGTTCAATGGTAAAGCACTTGCCTGGTATGCACAAGACCCTAGATTCAATTCTCAGAACAGCATCAACAAAAGAAACCAAAGAAAAGGCTCTATCCAATATTTTTACAACCAAATTCCGAGCAGCATTTTCACAAGAGTCAAAAGATGGAAGCAACCCAAGTACCACACATGGATGAATGGATAAATACATATGCAAAAGGTAGTCTGTCCATACACAGGAATAGCATTCATTCATACAAATGAATGAAATTCTGATGTACTATGAAATATGGACAAGGCTTGCACAGATGCTCAATGAAATAAGTCAGTCACAAAAGAATTGCCTCATACTTCTATTTATATGTGATATCTAGAAAACAAAATACATACAGAATAAAAGCTGACATTCCCAGGTGCTGCGGGAGAACTGGAAGTCATTGCCAAGTGAATGCCAAGTTTCTGTTTGGGGTGATGAAGAAATTTGGAACTGGATAATGGCTTCAGTTGTTCAACATTGTACATGTATCAAATATCGGTGAATTGAAATTAAAATGGTGTGTTTGACAAATGTTACCTATATTTTAGTACATAGTCTTTTAAGTCACAATAAAATTATCAGGAACTGATGGACAGTGGCGGTATTTGTTTCTTTTCTCATTGCTATGGTAAAATTCATGACACAAAGTAACTTATGGAGGGAAGACTTTATCACAGCCCATGATGAGGAAGGGGTGGAGGCAGGGCCAGAAGGCAGTCGGTCACACCGCATCCACAATCAGGGAGCAGAGAGTAATGGATGCTGGTGCTTGGCTCACCTTCTCCTCTGTCTTCAGTTTAGGACCTCAGCTCAGGGGATGATGCTGCCCACAGTGGCAGGCCTTTCTATCTCAGTTTAGTCTCTCAGGAAACATCATTACAGATGTCCTCAATGGTGTATCTTCCTGGACTGAAGAGATGGCTCAGCAGTAAAGAACACTGGCTGTTCTTCCAGAGGTCCTGAGTTCAATTCCAGCACCCATGTAGCAGCTCATGACTGTGTGTAACTGTAGCCCATGGGAGCCAATGCCCTCTTATGGTATACATAAATGCAGATGAAACCCCAATATACATAAATAAATAAATCTTCTTTAAAGGTGTATCTCCTATGTGATACTAAATGCTGTCAAATTAACAATGGAGATTAACTATCACAATGACATTGGCAATAATAGAATCTAAAGCACTGGGTGTTAAAAATAAGTAAGCAAAGCTAGGATGATGTCCATGTCTGTAGTCCCAGAACTGGAGAGGCTAAGGCAGGAGGACGGTGCATTGAAGGCTGGCCTATACAGAATGATCCTGCATCAAAAGATAAAATATATATTTATATACATTGTGTTACATGTATATTTTACATAATAAATATACATATATATTAAGACCGTGTCTCAAAATTATATAGAGATATACAGATATAATGACCTTCCTTCAAAAATAAAAAGACTTTCTCTCAGAGGAATGGGGAAATGTCTCAGGGTTCTTACTACACTTCCAGAGGAACTGAATTTGGGTCTCAGTATGCACATTGAGTAGCATGAGATCTGATACCCTCTTCTAGACTTCTTAGGCATCCCACATATATCATACACACACACACACACACACACACACACACACATGCATGCACACACACATGCACAAGCATATACATGTACTTAAATAAAAAAATACAAATATATCTTCTTAAAGACTATATAAGGACCTATATACATGCCTTTAATCTCAGAATTTGAGAGGCAGACTGCAGGTGGATATCTGTGAGTTCAAGGCCAGCCAAGGCTGCATAGTGAGTTTCCAATTCACACACATACACACACACACACACACACGGAGTAAAGAAGGGCCTCTGGGAAGAGGTGGTAACTGGATGTGCTATTAACAGTGTTAATTTATGCAAACAGGAGAAGAATAAAAAAAATACCAAGAATATCAAATATTATTATTAATACCAAATATTACTCATAATATTCTGAAACAAGAATATTCCCTTCTCTGATACTTGGTAGAATTCAATGAGCTATTGTCATGGTTTAAAATGTCTCCTGTGAACTTCCTATCTTGTAGACATGGTCTCCAGGTTGTACCACTGCATTGAAGGCTGGGGAACACTTAGGAAGTGGGGCCTGTCTAGTGGAAGAAGGTTACCAAGAGCGAGTCCTTGAATGTTCTGTCAGCTTTGGTTCCATGCCAGCTCCTTCTCTTCCTAGTCTACCACGAAATGATGACTCTCTGTATGATGCATGGCCTCTGCCAGGAATTATATACTTTCTCCACCATGTTGGGGCTGGGCAGTGAACCCAGGTCCTCTGGAAGAACAGAAACCACTCATACAGACACATACACACAAGCAGCTGTTCTTTTAGTGCCCAACATGGACTTCTCCCTGCCCCTTCCTCTCTCCTTTCCCCTCTCCCTGTCTCTAGAGGAAGAACCAGCCACATACTCTAAGGAGTGAATTTTCCATTCTCACCACCCAATCAAAATCTAGAAGGTGCAGCTCGGCTCCCTCTCCCAGAAGACCACCTCCTCACCCCCAACCCCTGCCCACTTCTCTGAGCTAATACCAACCTTGAGGACTGAATCCTACTGCGCTCGTGAGCTCTCTTACCATTCTAAGAACACAGCTGTTCACTGCTTTGAAAAATGTCACACTTTAGGATGCCAAAAAATATTCTGTGGTCCCCTAATCCTCTGTAATGTCCTGTGCACATGAGTTTTGTGTGAGTACATGTGTGCATGCACGTTTGTGTGTGGGCATGCAAATGTGTGTGTGCATATGTGTACCCATGCTTGGGAGGCCAGAGGACAACCTCAAGTGTCATTCCTCAAATGCCATCCACTGTCTGTCTGTTTGTTTGTTTTGAAGCAAGTTGTCTCCCTGGCCTGGAACTTGATAAGTAAGCTATACTGACTGACCAGTAAGCCCCAGGAATCTGCCTTACTCCACCTTCATGACCCAAGTGTACACCACCATGCCTGGCTCTTTTTTATGCAGGCCCTGGGATTTGAACTCAGCTCTTCATACTTGCAAAGCAAGTGTTTTACTGACGAAGCTATTTGGGCAGCCCACAAGAGCCCTATGATAAAATAATGTAGGGAAATGCACCCTACACTCTCACCCTACACAAAAGCTCATTAAAGACATGGAGAAGCCCAGCAATGTTTAACTTTGCTTTACCCAGTGTGCTTTGCGAAATTATCTGTCCTTGTGCACCTGCTACAACTGATTAACACTAGTTAATATCTGCCTACACCTGTACCCTCATGCTCCTTGGGTAAGAAACTGTGGCCATAATAGATTCACAAGCAAACCTGTGTCTTCCCCAGAATGTAGGCTCATGGAGGGCAAAGTCTACATTTGCAATTTCTTTCAGCCCATCCCTCTACAACGCCATGCACAGCACCTGACAGTACCTCCTGATGGATCCTGTTGCCTTGACAACCAGCTCAGAGTTGCTATTTCAGGACATTCTCTCCATCCTTGGAGCCCCAGGAAAGCAGCGAATGCCATAAGGCATTAGTCGGAGAGTGCAGCCTCTTCCGCAAAGTGGCGTTAATAATGTCCCGAGCCTCTCATCAGCCAGGGCTCCCTGAGACAGGAAGGAGAAGCTGCTAGTGACAGATCACCAAAGCCAATCTCAAGAGCAGGATGCTAACAGCAACGGCTCAATTCTCTTTTATTTTTCCAGCTAATTTGGTAGGTGGGAAGTGACAGTGAATTGTTTACAGCCTCCCTTCTTAGAGGTAATGTGACCCCTCCAGTCTCTGTCAAGACACCGCTTTTGTCATTGTCAACAGTCCCTCTATGCTGAAGAGCTCTTTATGGAGATGCCAAAGCCCAAGGGTGTCCTGTCGGAGGGACTCTAATTATAAGGAGAGTGCATTTCCACCTGGTCCCAGGAAAGGGGGGTGGGGATGCAGTAAGGATTCCTCCCTCCTAGGACAGTTAAATAACAATGGCTGCTTCCTATTCTGATCCAGGAGCTGTCTCTTCCTTGGTCTATAGTGAGCCCAGGAGTCCTGCCAGGGATAAAGAGATGCCTTCAAAACACCAATTTGTGGCTGGAGAAATGGCTCAGCAGTTAAAAGCTTCTACTGCTCTTTCAGAGGATCTGAATTTGATTCCCAACAACTATGTGGTGGCTCATTGCCACCTATAAATCCAGATCCAAGGAATATGATGCCCTCTTCTGGACTCTGTAGGCACTAGCATTGGCACAGACACATACCCACATACAGATATACATAATTTTAAATATATGTATATATTGTACATATATATCCAATACATATACACATATACGTGTGTGTGTGTGTGTGTGTGTGTGTCTTCCAGAAAACCTGAGTTCTATGCCCAGCTCCCAGTAACCAGGAGAACGCAATGCCTCTGGCCTCCACAGGCACCTCCACACATGTGCACACACCCACACTTAAACACATACACATAATTTTAAAATAATTAAAAAGTAAATATTTTTAAATAATAAATAATTTTTAATGAATGCCAATCTGCTTTATCGCCTAGGCATAAAAAGGTATCTGTGTGCCAATCTGAGGCAGGCAAGGATAAGAACTTGGAAGCTGAGATGGTACTCAGCATGAGCTATGCACAAACCTTGCATCTATCTGCTAATGCACTTGGTAGCCTGAGACCCTTATCTGCATGTACTATGCAAACACACCTCTTTCTGAACGATGCACAAAACAACCTGTGAGCAACCTAGGATGTCTACTCACATCAAGCCAAATGCATGCCCCTCTCGGGACAATGCAATAAGTTTCTCTTCCACTTAGCAACTATCAGACCTAAACAGACTCTCTTCAATTGTATTCCAGTTAGGCAGGTGTGGAAACTGAAGGTGATAATTCAGCCTAGACTGGTTTGGGGTTGTGTGCGCAATAAGGTAAACTATGTCCTCTACGTGATCATTTAGAGAGAACCTCGTATTTATCATCTTATGCCTATCCATAATTAGGTATGCATGTGATTAAAAGCAGATGCATCATGGGAAGGTATGTAAGCAAGCACAGTGAGCAAAGGCTGATGTAAGTCAAGCCTGTCAATCAAAACAGAGATTTGGGCTCTAGGGTGGAACCTGCTCTTTTACACTGCTAAATGCTATGCTCTGGCCATGCCATTAAATGCTTTCTAACTATTTAGGTTTATACCTGTAGACCTTGGCTGCACTAACCTTGCTCAGAGGATCTTTTTTGCATCAGACAGCAGTCATCAGAAAGTTACTTCATTCATCAGAGTGCTGAAAATAGAAGATTGAATGTCTGCCTCAAATGGGAGCTCAATATCAGACCACCACACGCCCCACCAATGCTCAGGGAACCTCACAGAAGAAGCATGAGAATGAATATGATAAGCACCCGAGGATGGGGAGGAGAGCTTGGAATTGCTCTTCAGGACATGATGTCGCTATGCCATTGTCCCAGTCCTGAGCTCACAGCAAATGTGCTTCTCTGTACAGATCAAGCCAGCCAAAATGCCGGGACAGATGGGGAGGTGATCTCTAGGACCCACCCCCTTTCTGATGAGCTACTGGCAATTGGTAGCTACTGGGGGAGGGGAAATTCTTGATTGAAGCCCCTAAACTCCAATCAGAGCCCTCGAGTATCCTCACTCATGTGTCCCACTGTCGTTATTGACAACTTATCTGACTCGTTCTATCATTTTGAATGAAGTTACTCTATTTGTGGTTGGTTGGTTGATTGGTTGATTGTTTTTTTAATGTGCGTGGGTGTTGTGCCTGCATGGGTGCATCACATACATGTAGTACCCACAGAAGCCCAAGGAGGGCATCAGATCCCCTGTGACTGAAGTTAGAGACAGTTGTGAGCTGCCACGTGGGTGCTGGTAATCTAACCCAAATCCTCTGGAAGAGCAACCAGGGGGCTTCACACTCAGCCATCTCTCCAGTCCCTACTCTGTTACTTTGGCAAATCTGTATGAGGCTTTCTTTTAATTCCTTGAAAACACATAACTCAGACCCTGACCCTGATCACCCATAACAGTTGGCTAGAAACAGCAGACAGGCTTCACCCAAGAACGGATATGTAATGTTAGAGACTGACACCTATCATCATGGCTTCTGTTTACTTCTGTGGTCTTCCCTACACTGTGATGCCACAAGATATACATGCTAACCACTGCTCCATAACAGACTATCCAAGACATGAAGACTTGCAGTGGTTTAAATATGATTTGTATCTCTCCTTCGAATGAACTTTGGGTCCTAGGGGCTTCCTCAAATTGTAGAAATTTTAAGAAGTGGGGCATAGTCAGCCTTCGTGGTGATCACCTGTAATCCCAGCACCTGAAAGTCTGAGGAGAAAGATTAAGAGTTCAAGGGTTTGAGGATAGCCCGGGCTACATAGCAAGTTTCATTCCAGCCTGAGCTACCAAGAGAAATTTTATCTGATAGATAAATAGATAGGTAGGTAGGTAGATAGATAGATAGATAGATAGATAGATAGATAGATAGATAGATAGATAGATTAGATAGATAGACAGATAGATAAAGATGAGCTAGAGAGAAGGCTAATTAAACAAATTTTTTAAAATCAAAGTGTTGTTATCGTTAGATTATACTCCAGAAAGGGTTTTTAATCTAAGGGATTTGACTCCTTTGCACATGGGCCTCTCCACAATGTTGCTTGGGTTTCCTCATTGCCAGTAAGCTCAGGGCACTCCAAGCACCTTGCTAAGCAAGAAGAGAAAACTGAAGTTCTCTTAAGATCTGTGCCCAGACACAAGTACAGGGTCCCATCTACATTTCCGTTGTCCCTTCAGTCACTGCACTCTCTTCATACAAGAAGACCTGCCACGGTTCCCATATTTTGGTGAGAAAGTTTCAAAGAATATTAGGTCATCTTTCATCTACAAATTCCCAACCCTCTAGAGAATGGAATGGAGAGGCATCATTCACGAAGATCCCATTGTGGACCATGCTCCACGGCCACTCCAAACATAACACTTATTTCTAACAGTGATGGTGCCTGTAGAGGCTTTTGGGTTGGCTGAGGTTGAGATGGATTGGATTGGGTTGGATTGGTTGGGTTGGGTTGGGTTGGGTGGAGTTGGGTGGAGTTGGGTTAAGGTTAATTTCAGTCCCTCTTTTTAAAAGGAAGCTGAGTCTAGAGCAGTTAAAGAATGCTGTTCTTAGATGCGACCCACCCTGAGTTTTGTGAGACAGAGTCTCTTACTGAGACATGAGGTTTGTCAATGAAACTAGGCGGGCTAGCTAGCAAACCCCAGGGATCCACTCGCCTCAATCTCCCAACCCTGACATTACGAGCTCCTGTTACCACACTGGCTTTTCATATGGTTCTGGGAATCCAACTCAGGTCCTCATGTTTAAGCAAGAAGCTCCTTCCTCACCAACTGAGCCATTTCCTCAGCCATCACTTGTGAACCAATAAAACAAAAACACCGAAGGGAAAACAAAAAGTTTCCAAGAAATTCTAAGATCACATACACAATTTGAGAGTTAGAGCAATTCTTCTAATCTGGACTAAAAACCCCAAAACTATAAAACAAAGTTAAACACAAGGATTGTGTAAATTTTAAACAGGAATTCTAAAATGAAGACATAGCATGGGAAAGATGAAATATTTGTTCAAGTTAGCTTTGTCAACTTGACACAGCCTAGAGTCAGCCTGAGAAGGAACTCTCAGTTAAGAACTACCTGTATCAAACTGGACCATAAGCATGTCTATGGAGAGGGGATATTTATTGTTAATTGATGCAAAACAGCCCAGTCCACTGTGAGCAGCACCATTCCCTAGTCCGATGGTCCTGAGCTTTATAAGAAAGATAAATGGGCATGGACCTGTGAGCAAGCCAGCCAGCACATTCCTCCATAATTTCTGTTTCAAGTTCCTGCTTGAGGTCCTGCCCTGAGTCCTTGCAATGATGGACTGTGTGTGTAAACCAAGTGAACCCTTTCCTTTCCTCTGTTGCTGTTAGTCATGGTATTATCACAGCAATAGAATGAAATTAGCATAGTAGTTATAGCACAGATGTGAGTTTAAGGGCAAATATCTATAATAAGCAAAGAGCTCTTGGGAATTAACAAGAAATGGTAAACATCAGAATGAAAAATGGAGGCAACCGTATATGCCAAGAGCAAAGCCACCTGACAGCTCCGTGTATGGAAAGATGCTCACACTGGCTGATAGTCAAAGAGATGTAAATTAAAATTGCAGACACCACTCACACCTGGTATGAGTTCCCAGTAAGGGAGAGAATCCAACATGAGGTGTTTCTGCCTTTGGGAAAAGCAAGCTGGTAGCATTGATCACAAAATTAAAACTGGATCTCCTGTGACCCAGATTTCTACCCTACAAAGTGATGGCATAGAAATGAAGCTCACCATCTGTGAACAGCAGTACTCACCCTGTGGCAAAAATCTGGATGCAGAATAGATAGATGAATAAGAAGCCAAATACTTAATGGTCCACCCACACCATGAGAGGATGCACAGCCATTAAAAAGAGAAGGTCAGGGGCAGAGAGGTGAATCAGTTGGTAAAGATTTGATAACCTGGGTTCCAACCCTAGGATGCACAGGGCTGAAAGAGAGAATTGACTCCTCCAAGTTGTCCCCTGATCACCACAAGCACACACCCATGTATACACAGAAATAAATAAATTGACAAGCAAATGTAGTTTAACATTTTTTAAAAGATGTCAGAGTCTGCACAGATGGTTGACAACAATGTTTCTCTAGCTTTACACATAGATCACCTCCAATAGGTATGCTGAGCATATGTGTATAGCATCAGGTAGAAAATCAACATCTAGAATGCCACAAACAATTAACAGTTAAGTGAAGTTTCCTTAGCCTCCCTAGAACCAATGCAATCCTCCGTAAGAATGCTCTCTTTCGAGATGTCTCAGTGGGTAAGGCTTCTGTCAAGCAAGCATGAGGTATGCAAGAATGAGAAACTGAGCTCAGAACCCATGCAAAGGCCAGGTGGGCATAGTTACCTGTCCATGATCTCAATACAGGAAGGGGAGATGAGGGTTCTGGGTGAAAGGTAGATAATGAAGCTATCCAACTCAAGCAGGGCAGGAACCTGGAAGCAGGAGCTGATGCAGAGGCCATGGAGGGGTGCTGCTTACTGGTTTGCTCCTCAAGGCTTGCTCAGCCTGCTTTCTTATAGATCACCAGCCCAGGGATGACAATACCCACAGTAGGCTGGGCCCTCCCGCACTAATTAATATAATGCTCTACAGGCTTGCCTAGAGCCCAGTCTTAGGGGAGCATTTTCACAACTGGAGTTCCCACCTGTAGCCTGTGTCAAGTTGATATTAAATTAGCCAGCACAGAGCTCCAGCCTCAATGTCAGTGAGCACGATACAAATACCAGAGAGTCGATAATAGCAGAATCTTTTTAAAGACTTGTTTTCTTTTTATTCATGTATATTGGCATATCTGGGGATCAGGTGTATATACATATGAATGTGGTACCTCAGAGGCAACAGATGCCCTGGAACTATAGTTCCAGGCTGTTGTGAACCCTCTAGCGTGGATACTGGAAACTGAATTCAGGTCCCCAATGAGAGCAGTATGGGCTCTTAACTGCTGAGCCATCTCTTCAGCTTGTGGATGGTAAGAGTGTTAGAGTCTGGGCTCAGGTCCATCTTCTTGGAGGCTCTGGAGTCTCGTTTGACTACAGACTTTTCTGTGGATCCTCATTGGCTAAGAGCCTCACGGAGGACACACCTTCCCCAAGTTCCCATAGCTTTTCCTCCTCTGCGAGTAAAGAAGCAATTGGTAAGTGGATGATCAGTGATAACATACTGCTTGGCAGCAGATGGTATCTATATTTAGAGGCCCTTCAGAAGAAGAATTAATGCCATTAAGAACACATCACAGGCCAAGAAAATGAGAGTGGCAATGTGTTCCAAATAGCTCAGAAAACAAAAACAGAAAAGGAAAGAGAAATCTGCATGTGTGCCCCCTGAGGTAGCTATAACAACCCCTCAAATTCATATGCTAAAGCTATAACTCCCAGGTTTGGGCATACTGACTATATACAACTTTAAAGGTCATTAAAGAAGTAATTTAGAGAAAATGAGGTCATATGAATGGGATCTAGTCCAACCTTCCTGATGTCCTTTAGAGAATCAGTACACAGATACATATGGAGAATGGGGCAGACGGGACACACAGAACAACCACCTGGGGACTGCGAGACAGCTAAATGGGCAGAGGGCTTACTGCACAAGTGTGAGGACCAGAGTTCAATCCTGGGAATCCACATTAAAGTTAAAAGGCTGAGCATGATGGCATGCTAGGGACACACAGAGGTGGCTCCCTGGGGTTACCCAACTGGCCAGCATCATCTATTTGGACAGTTCCAGGTCAGTCATAACCCTGTATAAAGAACAAAGGGAATAAAATTACACACACGCATGCGCACACACACACACACACACCTGTACACACATGTGTACCTACATACGTACAAATATGCACATATGTGCCCACACAATAAGAAGACAGCCAACTACAAGCAATAGAGAGTGGTCTTCAAGGGAACTAACTATTAGAAACAGCCAAGACAGTCATGACCATCATCACAGCCATCACAGTCATCACGGCCATCACAACCATTATAGCCATCACAGCTACCACAGCCATCACAACCATAACAGCCATGACAGTCATGATAGCCATCACAGCCATCACAGCCATCACAGTCATCACAGCCATCACAGCCATCACAGTCATCACAGTCATCATCACAGTCATCACAGCCATCACAGCCATCACAGTCATCACAGCCATCACAGCCATCACAGCCATCACAGTCATCACAGTCATCATCACAGTCATCACAGCCATCACAGTCATCACAGCCCTCACAGTCATCACAGCCATCACAGTCATCATCACAGTCATCACAGCCATCACAGTCATCACAGTCATCATCACAGTCATCACAGCCATCACAGCCATCACAGTCATCACAGTCATCATCACAGTCATCACAGCCATCACAGTCATCACAGCCATCACAGTCATCACAGCCATCACAGTCATCACAGTCATCATCACAGTCATCACAGTCATCACAGTCATCACAGTCATCACAGTCATCACAGTCATCACAGCCATCACAGTCATCACAGCCATCACAGCCATCACAGTCATCATCACAGTCATCACAGCCATCACAGTACAGTCATCACAGTCATCACAGTCATCATCACAGTCATCACAGCCATCACAGTCATCACAGCCATCACAGTCATCACAGCCATCACAGTCATCACAGCCATCACAGTCATCACAGTCATCACAGTCATCACAGCCATCACAGCCATCACAGCCATCACAGCCATCACAGCCATCACAGTCATCACAGTCATCACAGTCATCACAGCCATCACAGCCATCACAGTCATCACAGTCATCACAGTCATCACAGCCATCACAGTCATCACAGTCATCACAGTCATCACAGCCATCACAGTCATCACAGTCATCACAGTCATCACAGTCATCACAGCCATCACAGTCATCACAGTCACCACAGTCATCATCACAGCCATCACAGTCATCACAGTCATCACAGTCATCACAGTCATCACAGTCATCACAGTCATCACAGTCATCATCACAGCCATCACAGTCATCACAGTCATCACAGTCATCACAGTCATCACAGTCATCACAGCCATCACAGTCATCACAGTCACCACAGTCATCATCACAGCCACCACAGCCATCACAGTCATCACAGCCACCACAGTCATCATCACAGCCACCACAGTCATCACAGTCATCACAGTCATCACAGTCATCACAGCCATCACAGCCACCACAGTCATCATCACAGCCATCACAGTCATCACAGTCATCACAGTAATCACAGTCATCACAGCCATCACAGTCATCACAGTCACCACAGTCATCATCACAGCCATCACAGTCATCACAGTCATCACAGTCATCACAGCCATCACAGCCATCACAGTCATCACAGTCATCACAGTCATCACAGTCATCACAGTCATCACAGCCACCACAGTCATCATCACAGCCACCACAGCCATCACAGTCATCACAGCCACCACAGTCATCATCACAGCCACCACAGTCATCACAGTCATCACAGCCATCACAGCCACCACAGCCATCACAGTCATCACAGTCATCACAGCCATCACAGTCATCACAGCCATCACAGCCATCACAGCCATCACAGCCATCACAGTCATCACAGTCATCACAGTCATCACAGTCATCATCACAGTCATCACAGTCATCACAGTCATCACAGCCATCACAGCCACCACAGCCATCACAGTCATCACAGCCATCACAGTCATCACAGCCACCACAGTCATCACAGTCATCACAGCCATCACAGCCACCACAGCCACCACAGCCATCACAGTCATCACAGTCATCACAGTCATCACAGTCATCACAGTCATCACAGTCATCACAGCCATCACAGCCATCACAGCCACCACAGCCACCACAGCCACCACAGCCATCACAGTCATCACAGTCATCACAGTCATCACAGCCACCACAGCCACCACAGCCACCACAGCCATCACAGTCATCACAGTCATCACAGTCATCACAGTCATCACAGCCATCACAGTCATCACAGCCATCACAGCCATCACAGCCATGACAGCCACCACAGCCATCACAGCCCTTCCGCCCATACATTTACTCATGAGTTAGTTTGCTGCACATTTATTAAGCACCTCCACACTCCAGGAGAGGTAGCAACTTCCTGAAAAGGTCACGACTGAGCAGAATCATACAGAATGAAGCAGTGAGAAGACAGTGTTTCAACAGAAAGCAAATCTTCCAACTTCAAAGAATCCTTATCCTTCCAAAACATTTAAAAAATAATAATAAATTCTGTGCTTGGCCAATCTGGAAAGACAGGTGCTTCCTTTAATAGCAGGAGAGAGAGGAGGGAGGAACGTCATCACAGCAGTAGGAACTGGGTAGACAGAGGTCAATGATATTCAATCTCTATTATCAACTTGATGGGATCTAGAATCCCTAGGCAACAAGCCTCTGGGCATGCCTGTCAGGGATTGTCTAGGTTAAGCTCATTGAGGTAATGGATTGGCTGATCATCACTATCAGCTTGACACAAACCAGAATCACTCAGGAAGAAAGTCTCAATTAAGGAACTGCCTAGATCGGGTTGGCCTATGAGCATGTCTGAGGGAATTATCTTGACTGTTAACTGAGGTGGGGAGACCCACCCTGATTATGGGTTGCACCACTTCGTGGGCTGGACCATGGACTACATAAGAGTCAATAAAGCCAGCAGAGTACAAGTGACAGGCGAACCAGGAACTTGAACGCATTTGTCCCTCTCTGCTCTTGACTGTGGATATGATGCTTTAGGTTCCTGCCTTGACTTCCCCTAGGTGATGGACTGAAATGGGGAATGACATGGGGGTTGGGGAGGAATCAAGGCAAGAACTCAAAGCAGCTATAGCCAAGAGCACAGGAAAACAAATGAACCCATGCTGCCTGCTTGTTTCTAGGCATTACCCACCCTCCATTCTTATATAACCCAGACCAATGACCAATGGGATGGTGCTACCCACAGTGGGCTCAGTCAGTTAAGAATCAAGACAGTCTCTTATAGATGTGCCCATAAGCCAACCTGATCTAAAATACTGGTCAATAAAACTATTCCAAGTGATTCTAGATTGTGTCAGGTTAACAGGTAAAACTAACCAGCACACCCTCAGTGCGGGACTGTATGTCCTGAAACCCTGAGTCAATAAAAAACCTCTTCTCTCAAGGATACTTCTGTCAGGTATTTTGAACACGGTAACATATAAGTTATACACACACATAAACACACACACACATATATATATATATATATATATATATATATATATACACACAAACACATATGCACATAGGCATGAGCATGCACACCTACACATGCATACTATAACATATGAGCATACACAGACGCACACAAACACATGCATATATAAACAGATACACACTCTGCACACACATGCACATACATATAAAATAAGCAAACGTATGTGAACATACAGGCATGGACACACAAAGAGACAAAAAATATACACATAAATGTATATAGATACACAACACACACATACATGTGCATACAACTGTATATATATCCAGAATATGTACACAGGCATGCACATATGAACACACACATACATAGACACAAATCCATATATACCCACAATACACAAACACTTATGTACGTACAAGCATGCACATATAAACAAATAAAAATATACATGCACATAAATGCGTATGTGCATTTATGATACACAATACACACATACACATGCACACAAATGTATATGCATCCACAATACCTACACAGGCATGCAAAATAAATGTACACACAGACACATAACACACGAATACATATCCATCAACCTGTACACACTCACACAACCTCTGTTTTTCATGGGAAGGCAGAAGGTTGTATAGTCTATTATTTAAAGAGGATCTGTTGCTTTAAATTGGGGGATTTGGATAAATCACATTCGAAAATTGCAAGGGGATGAAGTAGCCAGACACATCCTCTATTTAGGGAAAATAATGCATGTATTCGATTGCTACCATCCCTGTTTAATCCCACTGTGGCTTAAAATAAAAGACCACAAGCTGGGCAACACTAAAGTTCTCCAATTTCTGAGCCTCTGCTAGGAGGCTGAAAGGCTCATCTGTAGAATTCTTGATTTTCCATTAAGACCCAAGCCTTTTCTTTCCCTCAATGAGTGAAAACCGTGTGTCTGAACAACAGCTGTGTCTCATTCTCTTCCTGCTCATTCATTCAAGAGCCCATTTGGAGAACAGGCTGGTTAATAAGGTTTAGACTGGCAAGAAATGAAAGGCTGCATTCACAAGAATAGCCAATGTGATGGTTACTTTTAAATGCCAACTTACACCTAGAAAACCTAACTGGAGACGAGAGCCTTAATTGAGGAACTACCTAGATCAGGTTGGCCTCTGGACATGGGGGAAGGGAGGGTATCTTAATTGTTAATTGATGAAGGAAGACCCAGCCCATTGTAAGTGGCACTATTTGGGGCAGATGGCTGGAGGGTTGTGACCCCCCCTGTCTGCTCTGTCATAGGGCATGGTCCCTTGGGGAAGCAGAATGCAGGGAGTTTGACTGTGCTTGTCCCATGCTGCTCTGGGCAAATGCTGGGCTGTAGGGAAGTGCTGAGTCACCGCTTGGGGGCGGGGGGGGGAAGGGGGGGCCGGGCAGGAGGGAGCACAGTCCGCAGTCTGTGGCATGGGATGGCCAGAGCTGGAGCTGGTTCCAGTCGCCAGAGCCATGCTCTGCTGGGAGCCATGGAAAGGAGAGCTCTAGCAGGTCCTAGCTAGGATAGTCCGTGGCTTGGCAGGTACAGGCTTGGTGGCGATAGCTGGGAGTGCAGACAGGCCTTCTATGGGAGATTAGCCAGCAGCTCTGTAGGCAAAGGTCTTCTCCATGGCTCCCCAAGGAGGCTCCCGATGAAAAGAGACAGTCTGTGGTTCCAAACCATTTATTGCTGTGATGAGATGTGACTATGTAAAACCATACCCCACTTCTCAGGGTGAGCCTGAGAATAAATACCTTTTACAGAGTGGAATGTCTGGGAAGGGAAGCTTA
The DNA here is from genome assembly GCA_036184795.1 of Tokudaia tokunoshimensis. Lineage (NCBI taxonomy): Eukaryota > Metazoa > Chordata > Mammalia > Rodentia > Muridae > Tokudaia > Tokudaia tokunoshimensis. The sequence continues at coordinate 23,814,635 of BTHU01000006.1, forward strand.
TTAGCTACACCCTCCAAGTCTAAAGATACCTCACTAGCATAGAGATCTCTGTCTTGAGCCTACTACAAGTCACTTCTCTTTTCCTATTGTCTTGATCTGAGATGTTAGGGATGCCTCATCTACACATGGAGGGGCTTAGGGTGCTGCCCCTACATGACTGATGGCCACAAATCTATGGGGGGCCTGGGAGCAGGCGAAGCTCCTACTGTCCCTTCAGGGTCTCCAGGGCTTCAAACCCTTTAGCTCAATGGAGTATCAGGATACCTCTCACTGCCTCACAGATGGCCTTGATCAGTGTGAGACAATCTGGATGAAAGCTAGCTAGCAAGAAACAGCAGGCAGCATGGGTGTATCCTTTTCTTTCTGCTCTTGACTTTGGATGGGATGTGACTGGCTGCTTGAGTCCACGAGATGACAGACTGGGACCTAGGAGTGTAAGCCAAGCAAGCTTGCTTTCTTCCACTGAGATGCTTTTATCACAGCAATGGAAATGAAATGAGGACAGAGGGTATAGAAGGATTCCAGGAGGCAGCACTGTCTGCCTGAAAAAAAAAAAGCACAAGGGACAGTTGGGGAGATTAGGAAAAGGGCTAGATTCAGGGATGCTGGAGCAGACTTGAGGCTTAGAAGGAGGGAGAGGCAAGAAGAAATCACACATACACACACACACATTACACACGCATCATATACATTATAGACATGCACATACACATGTGCATACACAGATACATATACATACATATATACATCGTATATATCATATATATCACATGTATCACAGACATCATATGCATGTACATGTGCATATGCATATACAGATACATTACATGTACATATGCTCATACATTATATGTACACTATATATGCACATGTGCATATGTGTTACATATACATTACATGTGAATATGCATATACATTATACATATACATGTACATATATGTACACTTATACATACACTTCTGCATGTGCATGTGTGTGTACATATATACATATAGACTTTGCAATCGGACAGCATGGTATTGGGATCCTGGTTGAAATCCTTAGGCACCATGTGACTATGGAAGTTACATTTTTTTGGAAATCTGCATTCCTCTTTTGTAAATGGGCTGCTAATGGCCCTGACACACTCACACAGTTGCTTTGATAGTTAAGTGAGATGATGCATGTAAAATGTTGGGCACAGATCCCAGTATGTATAACTGCTCAATAAATCATGGGCAGTGGGCCAGTCAGCTATCTCAGCAAAAAAAGGATATTTGCCACCACGTTTGAGTAGGTGAGTTTCACAAGCACACATGCACATACACACACACATACACACACACACACACACACACACACACGCTCACTCACTCATACACACCACCAGAATCCACACAGTAGAAGGAAAGGAACAATTCTTTTAAGTTGTCCTTTGACTTCTAAATGAACCCTCTGGCACACATATATACTCTCATATACAAATAAATAGATGCCAGTCATGAGGCATACTGCTGTAGATGCCCCCTTTGATTAAATTTGGAAAAACCAGGGGCTGGAGAGATGGCTCAGTGACTGAAAGCACTTGCTGCTCTTGCAGAGGACCCATTAGGATCCCAGCCCCCATGTCAGGATGCTCACAACCTTCCATAATTCCACCTCCGTGGGATCTGATGCCTTCATCTAGCCTCTAAAGGCACCTTCATACATATGGTGCACACACACAGACACACACACACACAACTGAAAAATAAATGCATCTAAAAATGTAAACAAAATAAATTTGGAGACACAAATTGGAGTACCACTCTCATCTCTATTTAAAAGAAGGAGGGGGAACAGGAACAGAAAGAACAGAAGTGTGGAGGAGGAAGGAGGATACTAGAGGTGGTCTTGCCTTTTCAGTTCTAAGTGTTTAAAAATATTTCAAATGAAAATAGGACTAGCCAGAGAGGAGGAGGGAGGGCCCCCATCTCTGGGAAGGGAAGACATCACAGATGGGCCATCAGGAACTTCACAGAGTGTCACATCCATAGGTACCTGCCAGCTCAACGAGGGAGGCATCTCCTATGAGGACCAGATGCTTCTAATTGGCGAGGAATCCCGTAGCTGTTGCCCAAAGGAGAGAACAAATTCTCTGTCACCACATGGTTACTTTGGTTTTTTTTTCTCCCCTTTCTTTCTTCCAAATGGAATATGTTAACTCTTTCGAATAGGTACCAGATTCAGTGTCTCAAAAACCATGTCCACAAAACGGAAATTCTTAAGAAAGAGACAGTGGTTGGGGTATCAGGCAGAGAGATTGTTGAGTTGATAATTAGTTTCTGCTTCTCTGATAAAACACTAGCTAATGGCAACTTAGGGGAGGACAGGGCTCATTCAGCTTAAATTTCCAGATCACACTCCATCACTGATGAAGTCAGGGAAGGAACTGAAGCAAGAACCTGAAGCAGAACCCATAAAGGAATGTTCACAGGTTTGTACTTAAATATATTTCTTATACAGCCCAGAACTACTTGCCTAGGGAATGGCGTCGCCCACAGTGGGATGGACCCTCCTACACCAATCAACAATCAAGACAAATCCCAAAAGACACTCCCACAGGCCAATCTGACCTGGTGACTCTAGGCTGTGTCAAGCTGACAGCAGTAGCTAGAACATCTTATATGCACAAGGATATGAGTTTAATTTTTTTAAAGCCACACATGGTGCACATTTGTAATTCTAACATTTGAGGGACAAAGAGGCAAACACCTGGTGCTTGCTGGTTTGTCTTTTTGGTGAGTTCCAGGTTCATTGAGAGACACAGTCTCAAAAAAAAAAATAGGTAGACAGTATCTGAGGTACGGCATCCAATGTCAGCCTCTGTCCTCACCACTCAGATACACACAAAAATGCATATTGTGTGAGACTTTTCCCAGGGAGATTTGAGCATCCACTCATCCCAGATACAGAACCCATGGTAAACCATGGTTTGGTAATGACTATACCAAAATTCAACTTGGTAAACCAATAAATTTCCCTGCCTTACTAAAAAGAGTATGGATGGGGAGCTACCTACAGGATCAGGGGTAACACCAAAGCAGCTGCATTATCAGAAGCCCACCTAGCATGTGTCACAGATAATCAAAGAAAGCTACATCCCTGAAGCTACTCTGCGAGTGCCAGTCTGTCCCTAGGTGATAAAATCTCAGCCCCACACAGCTGTTCCACTGTTTCCACAGCCTTGGGAGGGTTCCTATGTGTCTTGTATGTATGTTTCAGCTTTCCTAGCTATGTGACATTGTTTACTTCCTGAGTTTTATGGGGCTCCATCCTCCTTCCAGGAAAGAATGTTTCAATTAGGTCGAAACATATCAACACACAAAAGAATAGCTATAGTAGGGTAGGATAGGAAATACTTACTTGGTGATTCTTTGCTCAATAAGCAACCAATAGCCTTATCTCTCCTTGGGGCCCTAAGAAGGGAAGATCATGATAACAAAGTCTTCTACTTAATGCTGTCTTGGGCGTCTGGTGAGATGGCTCAGCAGCTAAGAGCATTGACTGTTTTTCTGAAGGTCCTGAGTTCAAATCCCAGCAACCACATGGTGGCTCACAACCATCTGTAATGAGATCTGATGGTCTCTTCTGGGGTATCTGAAGACAGCTACAGTGTACTTATATATAATAAATAAATAAATCGTTAATGCTCTCTTGGTATGGGACTTCATTAGTCATCTTTTCATCACTGTGATAAAATGCATGAGACAATAGTTTTAAAAAGAAGAAAGGTCCATTGGGTTCCGGGCTTCAGGTGCTTAAGTCTACCATAATATGAAACTCATGGTAAAACAAAGCAGCTTGTGTCTCCCGGGCCTTTCTTGGTCTAACAGAGTTGACAATCAGGAACAAACATCACTTCTCTTTGCCACAGAGACCAATACAGAAAAACACTGAAATGACTAAGGTAGCATCAACTTATTCCAGTCTTTCTTTATTCTAGGTCTACTTTGATCAACATGGTTTTCAATAACTGTCTTGCATGGGTCATTTCACCACAACTGGTCAAAATGTAGGGAACAATTGATTTGGAGTTGCCTAGCCCTAGTGAACACATCTACAGAATAATTCTGCTCCTAGGTCTCAGGTAATATTTAAGAAGAAGTATTGTAAGATCCAGAGAACCAAAACATATTCTAGAAATGACAGGGAAGTTTCCACCATGATACCTCAACAATATGGCTGCTTAAACAAAACCCGAACAGGAGCCACAGCAACAAACACACACACACACACACACACACACACACACACACACACACACACACACACTATGATGAAGAGACAGAGCCTTTCCAAAAGGAGATGGAAGCTTCCAGAAGCCCAGATATAAATAGTAAAACCTTGAAATAAATCCATCTTCCATTAGTGCCATTTCCTTCCTGAACGCCTCTCTCTCTCTCTCTCTCTCTCTCTCTCTCTCTCTCTCTCTCTCTCTCTCTCTCTCTCTCTTCCAAATTGCCACATGGCTGGTTTTTTTTATGTGTTATTTGTTTGTCCATTCGTCAGGGCTGGGATTAAACCCAGCATTTTGTGCTTGGGAGGCAAACAGTCTACTACTGGAACAATCTCCCAAAACTGCATTAATTTTCCCTCCACTGAATGTGCCCAGAGCCTAGAAAAGACTGGGCCACATGGTAGAGCTCTGCTTAACAATTAGACCTATACAACTCGATCCCCCATCACATTTCCAACACTTACCTGTCCCTCAATTCCCGCACCTCACATGAACACCATCTGCTCCTATCTTGTGAAATTACCTTCCATCGCTCAAAGCCATCATGCATGGTGCATATTTATCTCTCCCTACACTTTCTTCTACCGAGGATCATCCCAGAAACGGACAACAGGACAAAGCAGAGGCTTTCGAATCCTATGCCTGTGACTGTAGTTCCCTGCCTTTCGGGGTAATTAATATTTTGTGAGAAGATGTCGTATATATTTGTTTATGTACCATCTACAGCTGCTCCTGCGCTGCTAGGACAGCACTAAGCAGGAGCTGCTGAGACCATAGCGACTAATGTATTTGCTTTAGGGCTCTTTACAGAAAATTGCTGCTAACCCTGTGTTAGAGCAAAAAAGCACCAGCTGGTGATGAGACAGACCTCAATATGAACCCTGCTCTGCTCAGCAGACATTAGTAAAACAGATGTGTGACTAGGTAGATAAATAATGAATATATATGTATATATATGTATGTATGTATGATGGATATATATCATTGATGATTGATGGACAGATGATAGGTAATAGAGACAATAGACAAATGATAAATAATAGATAGAAGAAAGACACACAGACACTAGATAGATGATAGAAAGAGATAGAGATATATAGAGAGATAGATAATAGATAGATATAGCTGATAAATATAGATAGATAGCTGATTGATAGATACATAGATAGATACATAAATACATTGATACATAGCTGATAAAAGATAGATAGATAGATAGATAGATAGATAGATAGATAGATAGATAGATAGATAGATAGATAGATAGATAGATTAGATAGATAGATAGATAGATAGATAGATAGATAGATAGATAGATAGATAGATAGATAGATAGATAGACAGACAGACATATGACAGACAAATAGACAGCAAAGGTCCTTCCTTTGCCTGACAAATGGTGGGTGAGTAATGGAAGCAGTGCTTCCTTCCTCATTTGTTTTATTAGCACATATTAATTATATATAATAATGGGTTTCATGTTTTCATATGTGCATGCATTTTGGTCATATTCACCACCATCACCTGCTCTTTTCTCTTCTGGCCCCACTGATCCCTTTCCTCTTCCCAACTGGTCTCTCCTCTCCTTCCTTGACTTTTGGTGACTCAATGAGTTTCATTAGGGTCGCTTAAAGGAGCATGGGTGAGGGGTTATTCACAGGTACATGGGCAACTTACCAGGGGCTACAAGACCCCCCAAAAAAAAGTCTCTCCCTTTCCCAGTGTAGTAGTATGAATGAAAATGTCCCCACAGGCTCATAAGGTGAGGAGTTATTCACAGGTACATGGGCAACTTACCGGGGGCTATGTGACTTAAAAGAAAAATGTCTCTCCCTTTCCCACTGTGGTGGATTGAATGAAAACAGCCTTAGGGGCACTATTAGGAGGTGTGGCCTCATCAGAGCGGGTGTAGCTTTATTGGAGGAAGTGGACTTTGAGGTCTCAGAAGCTCAAGCCTGCCTAGTTACTTTTTGCTGCCTCTGGATCAAGATGTAAAACTCTCAGCTCCTTCTCCAACACCACATCTGCCAGCATGCCGCCATGTTTCCCTCTGTGATGATAATGGACTAAACCTCTAAAACTAAGCCAGCATCAATTAAATGTTTTCCCTTATAGCAACTGCCCTGGTTGTGGTGTCTTTTCACAGCAACAAAACTCTAAGACATCTAGCACCCATTACAAGCATATAGGTCCTTGAGGAAGGCTCGAGCCCCTCCCCCATCTATAACAGGCCGTTGAGAGGCCCAGCCTTGTGGAAGTCTTGGTAGGTAATCACAACTGCTTTGAGTTCGTGGCTAAGTCAAATCTAGATGCCAGTCCTCTACTGCACTCCACCCTTTTCTCCAGCTCGTACAGTCTTCCTGCCCCACCCCGACCCTGACTTCTGCCATGTCCCTTGAGCCTTATAGTGGGGTAATATAGATGCCCCGTTTAGGGTTAAACACTGAACAGTCACACAAAAGTGACTTTTATCTTGAGTTAGGGGCAGAGAGTAAAAGACTTTCAAAGCAGTCTTCCTGTGGAATCTGGGGACACACCCACAGAGACCTAAGAGCTTCTTGCTAGATCCCATCTCAAAAGTTCCATAGCCATTACCAGTGGCTTTACCAGTTACTGCTATTGCGCTCGGGATATCCGGGCACCGTGGTGCACCTGGCTGGAATGAAAGCAATGAAGCTTATTGGGACAAGGTAGGTTCCGGGATCTCAGCTGGCTTGAGAGCCGGGGATGAAAAGGCCTTCTGTGAGAGGTTTTCAGTAAAACAGCTCTCCTTTATTGGGGAGCTGCAAGGGCTATATAAACCTTGGAGAGTGGGTAGAGGATTTTCGGGGTGAGTGCATGTCCTTAGCTGTGACTGATGTGCTGCGAATGCTTTATTTGTATGAAGAGGAATTCTAGATGCTTACTAAACATGTCCTCATAGCAAGAGAGGAAGTTAAACCTGTATTTTGGCCACCAGGCTATGTGGCTACCTCAAAAGTGGCAGAGGTGTAAGTCGCAGAGGCTACGGGCACCAAAGCACGCAGACCCAGAGCAAGGAGGGAACATTCCTAACTCTTACTGGTCTCAGGACAAAGTTTTCAGGGTTTGGACACACCTTGACCTCACTCTTGCTCCAGACTGACTTCCCCAATCCCACGGCTTTCCAGTCCCACACCTTGGGGAATGAACCTTGAGACATAGGGTCCCTCAGTTATCAGGCAGATATAACCCAGGTACAGTGCTTACGGAAATGAAAGTAGAAAAAGTCACCATCATTTCAATATAGATGTTTATGACAAGCCCACTGAGCAAAACCGATTTCAGACCAGAACCAGATAGTAGACAGGGACTTTCGTGAGAAAGCAATCGTGAGGTAACTGAACACTATCTCCAGTATGTAAACAGGGTGCTCTCTGAGAGGTGGGACTTCTGCAGGCATTTGTGCGTGGGGAGAGAGAGAGAGAGACAGACAGAGACACAGAGACAGAGACAGAGACACAGAGACAGAGACACAGAGACAGAGACAGAATTAACTAAAATATAACAAAGGTATATAATCCTACCAGCATCTTACAGAAATGTTATCAAACATTTTGTTCTGTTTTGTGTCCATTTTTGTTTTGAGTTTCCATTACATCATAATCACGGTGACCAGAAGCAACAGGAGGAGGAAAGGTTTTGTTTCAGCTTACCTTACAGTTCTTCATCATGGCCCTACCATCAAAGGACGCCAAGGACAGAAACTCAAACAAGAACCTGGAGGCAGAAACTGAAGCAGAGGCCATGGAGGGATGCTGCTTACTGGCTTGCTCCACATAGCTTGCTCAGCCTGCTTTCTTATACCATACAGAACCATTTGCTCAGGGATGGCACCTCCCACAGTGGGCTAGGCCCTCCAACGCCAATCACTAATTAAGAAAATGCCACAACAGTCTTGCTCATGAGACCAATCTTATGGAGATATTCTCTCAATTAGGATTCCCTCCTCCCAGATATGTCTAGGTTTCTGTCAAGTTGACAAAAATCCAACCACGGGACTTTCTAGGGATTATTTTGTTGTTTCTATTGTGGTACAGTCTTATTTTGTTTTATTTGAGATAGAGTACCACTATGTAGCCCATATTGACTCAAATTCATGGTCTTCCTGCCTCAGCCTCCTTAGTCCTGGGATTATAGCCATGATTTACTGTGCTCATCATGTATGGTTTTTGATGGTGCCAGTGACTGTGATGGTGGTGACAGTGGTGGTGGTGGTGGTGGTGGTGGTGGTGGTGGTGGTGGTGGTGGTGGTGATGGTGATGATGGTGGTGGTGGTGACAGTGATGGTGGTAATACTATTACTGTTTCAAGACAGGACCTCACTTAGCCCAGGCTAACCTGAAATTTGCTATGCAACCAGAAATAATCTTAAACTCCCAATCCTCCTGCCTCTACATTCAAAAGCGCTAGGATTGCATACCTGAAACCTCAAACCTCACCCAGTTTTTCCTTAATGGACATGTACTTGTTCTTACATGTGGAGTAAAGTAAGAGCACTCGACACACACCTAGAGTGGGTAATGAACTGGAGCAATCCATTTCCCTGTGACGTGAATCTCGAAACTCTTCCTCTCCCGTTATTCTAAAATCCATAATAAATGGTTATGGGCTGTGAGTACCAAAATGGAGCTAGATGAGAGGAATTAGGTCTAATGCACCAGAGAATGAGTTCGCTTTTATTGACTTGGGAGTAAAACATAAATTCTGACCTGTCAAAGTAATAAAGTTAGTAAATGATGTTAGCCAAACCCTTTCAAAATGAAATAAGGGAGGGAAGGAACATCCAAGTAGTGATTAAGATCCAAAGCAAACAGCTAGCTCCGAGACCATGCCTTCCATGCTCGATCTCATCCACTTGATCCTTGACGGCCTTGGACACGGTTCTTCCTTGAAGACAAGGGCTCCAAGCAAACACAAGGATAACGAATGTGAATGGCCTTTATATTTAATATTCTAATACCATTAATGAAGCCTCAGCCAGAGAGCAAAGACTTTCCAAATTCATTATTTCCTGTTCCGACACACACCATGAAATGGGCTTTCTAAATCACAGGGGCATGTCCCGGCAACGCCTTTATTAAAATAATTCTATTTTATTTCTTGTATCTGTTCAACCTAAGCAAGTACTCTAAATATTTGAGACACTGGGGGAGAAAATGTTAGTGGATGTGCGAGTAGCAACCTGCTGTCCACCACCTGACTGTACTGAGAAGAGCTGCCTTCAAAGTCTTCTTGGGTTAGGACTGAGGAGATGGCTCAGTCATGAAGGGTGCTGGTGCTCTTACAGATGACCTGGGTTCAGTTCTCAGCAGCCATGTGGTGACTCACAGCCATCCATAGCTTCAATGCCAGGCTATTCAAAATCCTTTTCTGATGCTGGTGGACACCAGGCACTCATATGACACACATAAATACTCATCCACATAAAATAAATTATTTTATAATTTATAAAATAAATAAAAAAAATTCAAGAATCATCTTGATTTTAATCTACATATTGTGAATTCCTGGGAATACACTGCCTCTGTGTGTGTGTGTGTGTTTGTGTGTGTGTGTGTGTGTGTGTGTTTGGGGTACATGTGTGTATGCAAGTGTGGGTGCATGTGTATTCAGGTGTGTGGAGATCAGAGGTCAGAGGTCAAGACCTCAGGTGTCATTCCTCAGGTACCATCCACCTTGAATTTTGAGACAGGGTCTTTCACTGGGATTCAGAGCTTGCCTGTTAGGGTAGGTTGGCTGACAACAAGTCCTTAGGAGTTCTCCTGTCTCTGAATCTCCAGCTGTAGGACTACAAGTGCACATCACCATGTCCAGCATTTTACATGGATTTGGGGACTGGAACTCAGGTTCTCAAGTTTGCACAACAACACTTTACCAACTGAACATCTCCCCAGCCCAGATGTCACCTTTGATTTGCATTGTCTATTTTTTCTACAGATGAAAAAGAAAAATGACTGATAGGACCATACTCATCTTGCTTCCTTGGAGTTGAATATGATCAACAGCTACGTTTAGGAAAATTATTGATAATTTGCGTCTCCATGGTGTCTCCCTGAGTGACTGCTCATCTACAGAAACCACTCTCAACCTTCATTATGGTCTCCAAAGATATCAAAGCATGCTTGAAGACTGTTCTTGTTCTATTCTGTTGCTCGGACAAATATCACAAGCAAAAGTAACTTAGAGGAGGAAAGAGTTTATTTGGCTTAAAATTGCAGGTCATATCCCATCATTGAGAGATGTTTTGGCAAGAATTCAAGGAGGAGCTTGAAGCTTAAATATTGGAGGGATGGTGCTGGCTGTCACACAAGCAGGTACAGGATTACCTGGCTTTCTTCTACAGCCCAGGACCACTGGTCTAGAGAATGGAGGCACCCATAGTGGGCTGAGACCTCCTTCATCAATTACCAATCAAGGCAATTCTCCCCAGACATGCTTACAGGGCAATATGGTCTAAACAATTCCTCAGTTGAGACTCACTTTTATAAGGTGACTATAGGCTGTGTAAAGTTGACACCTAAAGCTAACTAGAACAAAGACAATGTTCTTGGAAGCACATAAAAAACATTTGTTAGCTGTGCATAAAGAGTAATCTACATGGTGTGTCAAAGTCTTGTCTGCTCTTGGTGGGGAACAACACCTTTTCTGTACACTGAGGTCTTGGTCACATGGGGCTGGGTTTCTGGAGAATGGTCAGGTCTTATTTCCCACTCTTCCTGTAACTGCCAGCAGTTAGATCGAATGGGTTACCTGGAAGGGAAACTGGGGATGTATGGGAAGGTGGCGAAAAGAGAACGAGACCAAGACAACATCTGCTGTTTAAGGTCTCAAGGTTTAATGGAGGACTCCAAATATACAGGTGGGGGTGGGGAGTAGGGAGGTGGAGACCCTTCTCCCAAAGGCTGGAAACTCTCCACAGAACCAGTTCGGTTGCTCCGCAGGTAGCTAGTGTCTCTCAGGAAACTGCAGGTCCTTGAAGAACATAGGGCTTCACCGCTCCACCCTAGGTGGAGGGGATTATGGCTAACACAGGAGTTCCCGCTCAAAGACTGGGAAAGGAACTTCACCTTGGTCGATGGCAAGTTCCTACCAGGTGGCATGGCACCACAATAAGGCTCTCTATATCTTCCTATCATTCTCTCAGTGTCTTTAAAGAAGGCTTAAGAAACATCATCTAGGTAATTCAGCTATGTGAGATGTCAAGAGACAAGAATTCTAGATAAATGTTCTAGAACTGAGCCATACCCCAACCCCTCATTGGGGGATCCTAGGCAAACATTCTACCACCAAGCCATACCCCCAACCCCTTACAGCAGGCTTGCAAAGTGTTTCCTGTGTACCTTTGCTGAATTCCAGGAAGCATTTGTCGCAGAGATCTTTCTGATTCTGGTGTGGTTAGACAGCTTCTTCAAGGAGCTGGGTCACTTCCTGCAATATTCTCCCTGTTGGATTGCTGCTGACTGGCAACACAAGCAGGCTCAGTCTTAGAGAGCTTTTTTACACAGCCCAGCACCTAACTATTGACTAATTGCCTAGACAATCTGTCCTGACCGTTTATTCCCTGAAAGTATCACTCTTGACTGGATCATTTCATTCTCAAGCTGCCGTTGATGACTGGGAGAATCATTTGACTTGTAAAGCTGATTACAAATTATTTTCTGATTATAGATTTATTTTGTTTGTGACAAAATGCTCCCTGCTAACTGCTAAAATAATCTTGGAGCCACTTGTCTTTGAACACCTCATTTATTAACCTACTGTAGATTTTTTCCCTCAACCATGTTTTCACCTTATTTTTTTATTTATTTTAAACACCTATTTGCAAGATCATTAATCTTCATCCACATCTCTAGGGCCTTTGAGAAACAACTGGTCTGAGCTATAAGAAAATTAGATAACTAGTAAAAGACCTGGGACTGAGGAATGAGGGCTTTCACCGGACAGAAGGAAGAAGACATAGTAATCTAAAGAGGAAAGAGAGGGTCCTGGAAGAAGAGAGTTTAAATGGGGTAGGGGAGGTGAGGAAAGAGTAAAGGAAGAAATGCATAGGACAGGATAACTAACACTAAAGACCTTTTGAAAAGTCATATGGGGACATACTACTATAGAAGTTTATATAGAGAAGTAAAATATATAGATACACATATAAAAAGAGTTTAAATTGAATCACTCTATAACAGGGCAACAATGCCTCTACTAGACACCACAGGAGAACAAATAAAATGCCCAGGACTGGGAATGGGTTGCTTCTATTGGGCTTGTCTTCCAGTAGGGTCCCAATAGGCCATTGTTGATACTATTGACTACCCTCCAGAATATTACAATAAGACCCTATTGCTGAAGACATCATGTACTTGAACCATAGACCATGAAGAAATAAAGCTAGGGCTAACCTGGAAGCTTGATCCACAGTGACTAGCTTTTCATAATGCTGGAAGGTGTTGTGCACATTACTAGAGGAGAAAAATCATCAGTCTTGCTCAGTGTGAACCTTTGTGAGCTACAATAACAGCTGGCCTGGCAAGATATGCCTGCAGATACAATGGTGGCAAAGGTGTTATAGGAATGACCACACAATTTCTGATTGGATGTAAGAACGTTTTCATAAGATGAAACCAATATGTGGATCATTAATGGAGCCAAAACCCCATGCACTATGATATGTCATAGACCCGAGGAAAGTACCTACCACTATTACTCTGCTAAATGATCATAGTATTAAAACAATTGCAAATGGCTCGGTGGGACAGACATATATTAATGCTTCTCTCAGCCCTCATCAAGGAAGCTTATTCTTGTAGGAAACGGCAATATGGACACACCCACAACTGGTCAACCTACAAAGAAGAAAAGGCTATGGAATGTTCATCCTTAAATAGGAAATTTTTTTCTCATCAAAGAAAATATTTTATGAATAGGCAAAAGTGATTTAAAAAAGACACTAAATGTGATATCATTGGAAAAACAGACAATGTTTAAAAAAATAGAATCACCATTAAATAAAAACTACATCTAGAAACACTATAAGTTTAATTATATTTTAATCCAATGGAACTACCCCATGAATTTTGTTTTGAAAAAAAACTGAATCATATTTAAAATGTTTCTAAGAATTTAATTCTCCTTTTAATTTAAAATGTTTTATACATATTATGATTACAATTTCCCCACCCACAGTCCTCCCAGTTCCTCCCAATATCCCTTCCTATTCAAATCCAAGCTCTTTCTGTCTCTCCTTAGAAAATAAATGGGCATCTAAGGGATAATACTAAAATAAAATAAGAACAAATCAGAAGGGAACAAAGCAAAGAAATAGATGGAAAAGAGCCAAAGGAAAAAGCACAAGAAACATATAGATGTGGAGACACATATGTTCACACATGGAAATCCTATGAAAATACAAAAATGGAAGCTGTAATATATACACAAAAGACCTGTATGGTAGAGAAATAAATGAACTACTATGCCTTGGCTCAACATTAGGAAACAAAGAACCTCCAAAGGCGCCATTGAGTTTATTTTGTGTTGGCATCTATTGCTGGGCATAGGGTCTACACCCTAAGAGTTGTTTGTTTTTTCAGTGAGACTCCCTCTGGAGAAAATGTCTTTATCATTTCCAAGTGAATATCAATTGGAGATAACATCAAGGTTAGGAAAGAAGTATGAAATGATTCATGAATCTGAGTGTCAACCTTGCACAGGGGCCATGTTAATCTCTGTATCATTCCAATTTTAGTGCGTGTGAAGCCAAAGTCATCACTAAATGGTACATCTATATCATAACCTCCTCCCAAGATGAAGGTGCCCATCATCATGGAAGAGGTGGCAAAGAGACTTTAAGAGCCAATGGTGGTGAATAACAACACTGAAACAGTGTTCTCCAGATGCCACAGGCAGATGCACCTATGGACTCACAGTGGTTGAGTCAGTATGCCTAAGACTAATGTAAGCTCAAGGCAGACAAAAACTCAGTGAGGAGAGGGTAGGTGGGTATGAAGCTCTGCCCCTAACGGAGGTGCTATTGACAATTGATAGCTCCTAGGAGAGAAAGTATTCTTTAAGCATGAGACCCCTGTTGTAACAATAGGACTCCAGGGCTGTCCCTATGTCTAACAATGTTGGGCAGGATAAATTGGATGTCAGTGAGTTTTAAAATACAAAACAAGAGGAGATAGGGTTATGTAGGTAAGAAAGTGGAGGTAGATCTGGGAGGAGTTAAAGAAGATATAAATATGATCAAAATATATTGTATAAAATTCTCAAAGAATTAGTAAAAAGTTTACTTAAAAGACAGGAAGGCCAACCTGGGTTACATAGTGAGCTCTATCTTAGGTGGGGGTGAACCCCAGTTGACAATAGATCCTCCATCTTGCTGGCCAAGTTGTTGGTCAGAGAAAAACAAAGTGTCCTCTCAGCTTTAACTACAATGGGAGATGGGAAATAATGAAGGTGAAATCACTGATGATCAGTGGAGAAGTCCATTCTTCATTTGCCATTGGCCATCAAGAAAATCAGTACTGGACATTAGAAAGAACAGTAAGAAAGTGTTTAGAAAATACTGTTCAGCAGTATGGATAACTGAGGTGTGTGTGTGTGTGTGTGTGTGTGTGTGTGTGTGTGTGTGTGCGTGTGCACGTGTGTGTGTGTCCATGCATATATATGTGGTTGAGGTTAGAATCCAGAGCCTTACAGGTTAGGCAAATGGTCTACCACTGAGCCATGTATACCCAAAGTCCTTCATTGGGCTGTTCTTAAAAGTGTTCTACCACTCAGTCACACCCATAGAAGTCCCGCTGAGAGCTCCTAAGCAGGTGCTCCACCTCTGAGCCATACCCCTAGCACCTTACTGGGGGATTCTAGAAAATGGTAGTGTATACCCAGAACGCAGAAAATAGAAGTGAAAGGATCTGGAGTTCTTCCACGGCTACCTAGTAACTGGAAGTCAGCCTAGACTGCTACAGACTCTGTCTCAAATATACTGGAAGAGGAGATGGGGGACTGGAGAGATGGCTCTGTAGTTAAAATCACTTGATCTTCAAAAAAAAAAAAGACAAGATTCATTTCCAGTATTTCCCAGTATCCACTTTGGGTAGCTAACCACCACCTAAAACCCCAGATTCAGGGGATACAACATTGTATTCTGGCTTCTTTGGGCATCATACTCATGTACACAGGCACACAGACGCACATACACAAAGAGAGAGGGGGAGAGGAAGAGAGAGAGAGAGAAACATAATTTTAAAATTTAAGAAAGGATTTTTATCTCATTCCTATCTCCAACTCTGCTTGGCCAAAGTTCATGTCACGTTGACTTTCATTCATTTACCCTTTGGGATCTAGTTCAAGCTCAGTTCTGTTAAGACATCCTTCCTGGTAGGCTGTTGTACTCATTGCAAAGGCCTTTCCTGGATCTGGCAGGGAACTGCCTATAATTATCCTTAATGTACTCCTGGAGCAAAGATACGCACATTAAAAGCCAAAATAGAAGGTTAACTACAAACTGTGTAGTAATGCAATTACCTCCCAATTATCCTTTCCAACACTTAGGGAATGAATAGGAGACATTAAGCCCAGTTCTGCAGGAGAGTCTCTGGGTTTTGCCAGTGGAGTGGAGGCTGGGAGGGGCAGAAGGTAGAAGAGCAGTCACAGACGATGGTGATAATGAATGCAGTGATGGTAGCACCTCGATGAAACTAGCCCTATGGGTATTAAATCGCCCTGTTCTCTAGTTCGGGTTTTGTTTTGCTGCTATTGTTTTGTTTATTGAGTCAGGATATCACTAGTGCTGGCTGTTATCAGACTTACATCCTCCTGCCTCTGCCTCTCAAGCGATGGGATAGCAGCTGTGATCCCCTTTAGCCTATGATGTTGGGCTTCATTCACGTTCTTCCGTTTGTGACCTGGAGCGATATCTAAAAGGGTAAAGAGCTTGGAGTACAAGCATGAGGAGCTGAGCGCCACACCCAGAACTCTCACAGGACCAGCTACAATAGTGCGCATGTCAATAACGCCAGCACTCCTGTTTTGAGGTGAGAGGCAGAGACAAAATCCCCAGATGCTAACAGACCATCTAACTTAGTATATGGAGTTCCAAACAACGTGGAAGGCAAATTGTCTTCTGATCTCCAATACACATTATGGCACGTGTATACCCACACTCAGAGAGAGAGAGAGAGAAAGATTTAACTCTTCCACTGCTAGTAGTGTGCCTCAGCAAGTAAAGGTGCTCCCTGCCAAGAATGACACCCTGAGTTCGATCCTCAGGTCTCACAATGTAGAGGAGAGAAACCAACTTCTGCAAGTCATCCTCTGACTTCCACATGTAAGTCATAACACATGTATGCTCATACACATACACAGGCACAAACAAAAAAGTGTAAAAAAAAAAGATACTTCAAACTGTATTCCACTAAAGGTAGGCTAGGTGAGCAGCCAGCACACCGATCTATTGCAAAATTCTTTAAAATGAGCATTTTCCCCCTAAAAACCTATATCAAAAAAGTCAGTTAAGACTTCAGAGGTGAGCATCTCATCTAACATTGAGCTAGTCCCCTGGGGGTTGGAACGAATTCAGAGGGTTGATTTCCTGTCCAGGATGTTGATGCAAGACTTTTCCAGGAGAGATGCTAGGAAATAACTGTGCATCCCAGATACAGAGGACACACAGACAGAGCAAAATGCCATCCCATCCTAGTCTAACCTGGTCAACCAATGAGTTTATTGTGGTTCCTTACGATGAGTGTGGGTGAGGAATTACTTACAACGTATAAACGATTTACTTGGAACAGGATCTTTCCTAAGAAGACAAGTACTGAGGCCACAGAGATGTTCAGTGGCTAAGAACACTTGCTGTTCTTGCATAGGGAATGAGTTTGGTTCTCTGAACCCCCATCAAGAAGCTCAAAGCCACCTGTAAATCAAACTGCAGGGATTCTTTCTTCTGACCTCCTCAAATATGCTCACACACGTGTACACACACGCACACACACACACCCACATGCACATGCACCCACACATAGACATACACATAAGTTAAATAAGTATTTTTTTAAACAAGGTAGGGAGAGAGTGTTGCGTGGATGCTAAGAGTGGGCATGAAGGATAGCAGCAGCCTGGGAATGGAGAACATTTGGGTATCAGTTTCACCAACATCTACATCCCTCTGATGTCACACGGTCACTCTATCAAGCAGGTCTTTAGCAACTGCAGCAAAAAGTTAGTATCTGCAAGGACCAGCTTCGCTTTGTAACCTCTCCTCGTTCTCTTCCATCCTTTAGCAAACGTTATTCTTTAATCTAAGCCGTATCTTCTTTGTTAACATTGGCTGATATGAATATGAATTGCTATCGAACAAACCACTGCCAAATGCGGGGGCTTACGAGAACAAGTTTCATGTGTGCTGCAAACCTGGAGAAATGGCTCAGCAGTTAAGAGAATTTATTTTTCCAGAGGATCTGGGTTTTGTTCCCAACATCTACATTAGCAGCTCACAACAATCCATAACTCCAGGTCCAGGGGATCCAATGCCCTCTTCTGGCCTTCGTGGACATGGAGCACACCCGGGGTGCACAGCATACATTTGAGAAAAGCACTTATATACATAAGATAATATTTTTCTAAGTTTCATATGTAAGTATCTACGTGTTCATGTATATGTATGTGTGTGCACATGTTTGTGTCATTCTTGAAGAAACATCTACTTTTGGTTTTTTGAGGTAGAATTTCTCTCTGGCCTGGAGTTGCTAAGTAGGTTAAGTAAACTGCCTGTCCCTCATGTCCCTCATGTCCAGCCAATCTCCACCTCCCCAGTGCTAGGGCTATAAGCACAAATGCAATGGGTGCTGCTGTTTAAACTCAGTTCCTCATGCTTAGATGGTGTTCTACTTCCATTTCTGTCGCTATGATAAAATACCCTTACCAAAAACAACATAGGGAATAAAAGGTTTATTTTGGCTCAGAATTCCAAACTAAAGTCAAATATCATAAGGGAGTCAAGACAGGAACTGAAAGGAGCTAGGCACCTCACACCCCTGGTCAACAGCAAAGAGAAATGACCTCATGCATACTCAAGTGTTTGCTTGCTTGAGCGCATCTTGATTTCTCTTTTACACAGTTCAGAAACTCTGCCTAGAGAATGGTGCCGCCCACAGTGGCTCGTGTCTTCCTGCATCAATTGGTTTAATTAAAGCACTCTCCTACAGACATGCCCACTGACCAATCTGATCTATCTAGTCAACCCGTGATTGTGACTCTCTCCCCAGGTGATTCTAGGTTATGTCCAGTTAGCCACATTCAACATCACACACAGTAAGGACTTCACTGATGAAGCTGTCTCCGCAGCATCAACGGACATCATTTTTAGTCTAAAATGTATCTTCTATGATAATATTGGCTGATGCGGATAATAACTGCTTCAAAAGACAAAGCATTGGAAAATGCAAGTTTTGGGGCTCAAGGATTAAGAGCACATAGCGCTGTCGCAGAGGACTCGAGTTCAGTTCCTCGTACACATGTCCAGCAGTAACTATCTAGACAACCACTTGTAAGTCCAGGGAACTCAATGCCCTCTTCAAGTGTCTTCACAGGCAACTACACTCAAGAATATACACCTACACACACACACACACACACACACAAATTTAAAAATTTAAGAACAAGTTTTTTATTCACTTTATATCCCGATCACAGCCCCCCCCTTCTCCCAATTCCACCCTTACAAACCCCTCCTCCCACTATTCCTCCCCTTCTCTTCAGAATTGGATTACATGGTGGAATCTCCTGCCTCCATCTTGCGCAGGTGCCTCTGAGTGATGCTCTGTGCCTCTCACTGTGAGTCTCCGTATTGGGACCTGGAGAGATGGCTCAGTGGATATGAGCAGGAAAATGGTCAGCCTCATTAAGGGATAGATTCTACGACTGGGAGAGAAATTTCACCATCAGGGCCTCCTGCACAAAGAGCAAAGGGGAGCTTCATCCAAATAGGTCTCAACTAACCCAGAAACACAGAGACAGCAGAGCAAGCCCATGCCCGCTCCAAATGGAAAGACGCCCAGGCTCCATCAGTCGCTCTTCCAAATGCCCTGGGAAACCCCAGCTGCTGCTTATAACAAAGTCAAACATGACCCCAACACACACACACACACACACACACACACACCATTTATAAGGCCAGCTGCCCCCATTTTGTTTGGCGTAATTTATTGTTCAGTAGGTATCAATACTACGACAACCAGCCCCGCAGACATTTTCCATTTTAATAGTTCACATGAAGTACCGGGTTATTGATCCTACACCACTAAATAAAAAACTCGTTTGTCAGAGGGAGCATGAAATGGCTTTTAATGGACACAGCCAAACACCTGCTACTAGTTAGGGAAGAAAAATAACCATCCCACCACAGGGACATTTGGAAATGGTCTTGCTGTGTGACTTGCCCTTGGGGACATGTAAAAAACTCTCTATTTATCCCAGATAGGGCATGCAGACCAGAGGAAAGATTCCATTCAAGTTCAACCAGATGAAGCTATGAGTACTCCCAATCACTGGAATCATTTAGAGGATCATGAACCAATGATCACCAAAAACAATGACTTCCTAACATAGGAGATAACCTCACAGAAGTTTTATGGAAGTCTCACCTGCACTCTAACCCTCACCTGAATATTCCAACACCTCCCAAGACCTGAAGAGTGAGAAATGGCTGAAATTCCAGAAAGGATCCTGTGACTCCCCCACTCCCACTGCTTCTAGGAAAAATTAACAGCTCCATTATCGTTACCGTTGTCGCCTTCCTGCTCAGAAAGGAAGGTGTCCAGGGACTCAGAAGCTCAAAAACTACGAAGCTCTGAGGTGAGACAGTGTCCCATAGGAGGGGCATTGTGAGACACAGGAGTCCAAGAACCACACAGCTCTGAGAGGAAGCCTCTTCAGCAGCTCCGGGGAAGGGGGCGGGGGATTCTCAGCTACTCTGAGGACTTAGGAGACTCAACCCTGCTCCACTTCTTCCCATCTTCTCTTCATAGCTTCTTGGCTTCTTCCAATGTGAGAGTCAATTCAGGCAACAAATTTCATAAAAGTGATTTATTGGAAGGGCACAGGTTGGGAAAGGGATGAATCCAGGAATTGCTGCCTCTGCAGGAAACTGAGCAGACACAGCATTTACATAGGGTTTCTTAGGGGGTGGAGCTTTCTAGGGCAGAGATTTCCAGGGTAAGGATTAGTGGGATTTCAAGTCCTGAGCTTGGAGGGGCTCAGGGATTGGTGGGTTTTCCTGTTCAGACTTTTCACCTAAAATTAGCATAATCTGGGGAGGGTCCTACAGTTACAGAGGCTAGAAACACCTTTATGACAGAGAGATCTGAGGGAGGAAACTGGCCGCCAGAGTTCCTCAGGCGGGGCCTTAAAGATTTGCAAAGTTTACAAAGGGAATCCGCCTCCCTAGTGTTGGAGTGGTGTGAATAGCCAACCATCACAGACTACTACTCTGTTTATTTTGTGGCCATGACTGCAGAGCCAAGTACTCTGGAGATCCACAGAGCAATCTCTGCCGGCAATGGCAAAGGTCATGTGATACAGAGGGAAAGGTCCTGAAATGTTCTACCTCAAGAATTACTGGTCTTCTTGGAAAACAGGAAGTAACTTCAGAGAAACATTGAAAGGTTAAGATTCTCTTAAGGAATAGGAAACAGCACTATTGACCAGGTGTCTTAGTAAGGGTTACTATTGCTACAATGAAACACCACGACCAAAAGCAAGATAGGGAGGAAAGGGTTTATTTGGCTTACATTTGCAAATTGTAGTTCATCATTGAAGAAGTCAGGACAGGAACTAAAGGAGGAGCTGATGCCGAGGCCATGGGGGGGTGCAGCTTACTGGCTTGCTCCCCATGACTGGCTCAGCCTGTTTTCTTATAGAACCCAGAACCACCAGTCCAGGGATCGAATCTCCCACAATAGGCTGAGCCCTGCTCCATCAATCACTAATTAAGAAAATGCCCTACAAGCTTGCTTACAGCCAGATCCTATGTAGGTATTTTCTTAACTAAGGTCTCCTCTCAAGTGGCTTTAGCTTGTGTCAAGTTCATATTAAAGATACCCAGCACACCAGGTATCAAGTATGTGGGGGACGTCTTTATTATCATACTTCATCCTGGCAATCCTGAAATGCATGGATCGCACTCAAGGAAGCAAAGTGCAGAAACCTAAGCTAAAGTAGGTGACCCATTTCTCATTTAGCAGACTCCAGGGTTGGCACCAGTTGGAGTTCAATGAGTTTAAGACTCTGGGCCAGTGTCACTACCAACCTCTTGTTCTCTCCCACAGGCCCTATCTTACTTTTCCTGGTGCTGTGATAAGGTACTCTGACCAAAGCAACTGAAGGGAGAAAGGGCTTGATTGAGTTCATGGTTCACGATTGTGCGTGCCACCTTGGTAGCAGAAGTCAGAGCATCAGGAGCTTGAAGCAGGTAGTCACAGCACGTCCATCGTCAGAAGATGAGAGTAAGGAAGCTCATGTGTGCTCAAGGGAAGACCATTCTTTGCACAATAACATGTTTTTCTGACTATTCCAGTCAAACAATACCAACTTTTGTGAGGAACTTTCTGTCTGTGGTGAGTAAACAAAATGTGAGAAAGGGGACCAAAGGGAGAAATGGTCTGTGGACCCTATCCAAAGATGGCCTCAGAGACCACTTGGTGGCCTTCCAGTTTTAGATATGCCCCCTTTCCCAACAAGGTGCTTCAGTTAATGTTTGTTTTCACCTCTTCTGAGGCGTCCCTGTCTTTGTTCCCAGTCCTTCAATTCTCCATTCACCTGGGCAGCTGGCCTACAGTGCAGACCCTCCTGTGACACAATCTACCATGGGTGGGTCTTCCCACCTCAATCAACATAATCAAGATAACCTTCCATAGGCATGCCTAGAAGCCTTTCTCCCAAATAATCCTAGATTCTGTGAGGTTAACTGTTAACACTAACCATCACAGAGCCATAAGGCCTTTCCAACCATGCGTCTGTGATTTTCAGATCAGGGCATCACAGAAGCATAACTGTTATAGTTTACATCTTAAGTTGTTCCCCAGGGGCTTACAATTTAAAGGAATGCTCCCCAAACACTGAGCTTTAGAGGAATAATTGGAACACCATGGGCTGACTCATTAATAGACATTGTGAAGTTATTTCCTAAAAAGTAAAATGTTCCATCCTATAGGTAGATTCTTGAGACTTTGGAAGTACATGAAATATATAAGGCCTAGGAAATAAATAAAACTCACAAGGCTCAGGAAGCTCCCAAAACTTACAGGTTTCATAAAGCTCTCTCCCCAAGGTTGTATAAGCAGTAACAATTGGTACAGAGGGGAGATTCTGTTCAGTAGAACTGCCCGTAAGTCATACAGGGAGTTCCAGGGAGCTCCAGGGATCTCATCCATGATGAGGTAGTCTTTTGGTGATGTAACTGACTTCGAGCCACCCATGTTCCTATAAATAACACCTCACCTATACTTCTGCAAATAACCCTAATAAACTGACTGTTTCACTAATCTATACTTAGGTGGATTTATTTCTTTGATCTGCCCTTGGTGCCCTATCTAGAGTGAACAGACAATGTCTAAATCTCCCCAGGAAAAGTCACACAATAATGAGTTAATCCCCTGATAAATGATGAACTCACAGACTGTTAAAAGGTAGGTATGTTTGAAAAAATAGGTCACTTAGGCATGAGCCTTAAAAGACACCTATTGTTCTAAAAACCTTTCTTTCTCACACTCTGCTTCCTGACCATTATGAGATGAACAAATGCCTCCAGCACCATGATAGTCTTTCTTGACTCAGACCCAAAGCCGAGGAGCCAAACAATCATGATCTGAAATCTCCAAAACCATGAATCAAAGTAAATCTTTCCCCTCTTAGTTATCTTCTTGGCTAAGTACCCAAGTTTCACAGCAACAAAATATTAACTGACACTGTGCATATGTGTGGAAGCATCAATAGACCACAGGTATTCAAAGAATAACCATCCCAGTTGCCTCTCTAGAATCTTGGAGGGCGTAACAAACTCCCCAAGGCAGTTCAAGGAATAAATAAATGAAACTCACTAGGCATCTCTATGCTGCTGACTCAGAAGAGGTTGACCAGATGACTAGTTCAGGTTAATGGACAAACAGATGCCAGGATTGTTTGAATGAAACAGATAAGCAGCCCTGCACACACAAAGCATGCATGGTACACAGATAGACCTTAGCAAAGGAGGAACTTACCTCATTTTATTAAATCATTTGAAGTGCAATTATAAACTGTAATGTTCCTCTAAGTGTGATAGCTGTCACTCCACTGATGGCCCAGGTTAATTCAGCTGATTGGCTGACTAAGTGAATGTCCCTGTTACCAGTTTTAGCATCAAAGCCTGGGTGGGCTCTAGCAGCCCTAGCAAGTTGGGCTATTATTCATCCTAAATAGGTCAATCTTTAAGACAAATAATACAAAGAAAGAAAGGAGACTTATTCATTGTAGCCACATTAAGAAGAGATCCAGAGGTCCAAGTGAGTCCCTAAATCCATCTTTGGGGTCATGACATAAAGTTCAAGTTTAAATAGAGGACAAAAGATATGCATAGCTAAGCAGCCCTGGTCTAAGTGTGGTTCTGCTCATCACTGATCCACCATTGTCCTGGCTACAACACTAATGGTCTGTCAAGCTGTGAGAACTGTGCAGAATCTCATCCCAGGTGAGAAATTTCCTCTCTGACTTGGACCAGGCTGCAGATCTTCCCTTCTCCAACTTAATCTTCTCTGGGAAAGGGCAACTTCTCAGAGTTCATTGTCTCAATAGTCTCAGGGCTTAAAGGAGTGAAACAAGTATCTCTCCTTAGAATATCATCCTTCCTGCCAAGATGGTTGTAGCTCCTCCCTCACCACTACATGCACATCATTCCCAAAGCTGTGTGCTCCATCAAAGAGAGTAACCTTCCCAAGTACAGACAACATTCTTCAGTTGAAGGTGTATGAGCAGCTGTATTACCATGCCAGATAGAACTGTCAAAGACAATCTCAGTGTCCTTCTGCCAAGCTTCCCAGATCAAGACATATAAATGAGGTACTGTGTGTAGCAATCTTTATTTCTACAAATTTTAAGATTTTGGGGGGGTAGGTGGATGGGTGGGTAGATAGATGTGCACATTTGGAGGGGTGATGTGTGTTTGGGGGGGGTGTTCATAGAGGTAAGAAGAGAGAATTTGGATCCCGTTACTAGGGTTTATAGGCATCAGTGGGAACTAAACTCTGATCCTCTGTAAAAGCAGCAAGCATTTTTAACTGCTGGCCTGTCTCTTCAGCCCTATAACATAATACTCTTTTTAAAAAGAAATTATATGTATGGGTGTTTTGCCTACATGTACATGCGGTGCTGGTGAGTCCAGAAGGAGGCACTGGACCCCCTAGGACTGCAGTCACAGACAGCTGTGAGCCACCATGTGGGTGTTGGAAACTGAATCAGGTCCTACGGAAGAACAACAGGCAGTGCTCTTAACCACTGAGCCATCTCTTGAGTCCCCCATGAAACAAAAATTTACAACACAACTTGATAAGGTTCATCCTGTCACCTGAGAATGAAGTCCTGCCTCTAGGTGCACTTCCAAGCTCACAGCCATGATGAAATATTGAACCTAGGATTACTTAGACACTGAGCACTTTGCATGCGTGCCTGGAAGAGAAATGTATCCGTTTTATTAGAGCCAATAGAGGGAGGGTTTCAAGTCCTTTCTTCAACCTGGCGGCTACCAACAAGCAAACAGAAGCTGTAGAAGAGAATCAAGACTCTTCCTGTACACACTGCTTTAGTGAGTTTACACCAACTGAAAGAGAGAGCCACAGGGTTGGAGAGGTGACTCAGTGGTTAACAGGGTCTGTCACTCTTGCTGAAGACCAGGGTTTAATTTCTAGCATCCACACTGGGTGGCCGACAACTGGCATAAGTTCAGTCCTAAGGAATTTGACGCTTTCTTCTGGACTCCACAGGCACCTGCTCACACATTTGCATGCACCACACACAAACACATACACACACACACACTAAGTAAATAAATAAGTATAAAATTAAAAACAAAAATAAAAACAGAGGCTGCAAAATTGTGACCATCACTCCTGATGTAGACTTCTGCTTTGCATCTCAGCATAGGAGGTTTCAAGGTTGCTGAGTACATCTAAGGAAGTGACAAGCTCTAATTTGCAAATGTTCTCACATTAACAATGATGTAGAGTGTCTACCTGCCCTGTTCTCTTTACACATAACTGCAGTGACTTGCCGACGGCTTGCCTGCTTCAACGAGGTATCCACGACAGCTCCCTTGTCAGTGCAGAGCCAAATCTGTAGAGAATGTCATCCAATGTGACAAACTGACGAGACAGGGCTGTCAATCTCTCGGACTGGTAAGGAGCTGCTGAGACTGACAAGTGCTACGGGTCACCGTGAATCTGACGGGTAATGTGCTTGAGCTGCTGACGGCTGAGAAAGCTTCCCTCAGATGGTTCAAAGCCTGCACATTTATCACCTCAACCGGCCTTAGAAGTGTGTAAAGTTGACTGACACGTGGGTGTATCTCACCCGGAGGATGACAGGCTTTGCAAAGGCTTTTGAAGAGCCTCCCTCCCTCCAATAATGAAGTGCCAAGACTGTCACCACTAGACATCACCTCTGGCTCACAGGATACGCTCCACGAACTGCCCTGAGTCACAGACATGCAGCATGTGAGGCCTGAAGGGACCCTTACACACCCTTTAACCCAGTTCCATGAACAGAGAACAATATCCAAGAGTAGAGACCTTCGGGTCGACAGACACAATTAATAATAATCATGAGCAGGAATTTCCTTCCGGTTACATTACATCAGAAATAAGCTTGGTTACTCTCAGCCCAAGATCCACATCAGAATCTTCTAGGGTATTTTAAAGAAATATCCATCCATTCTCCTGTCAGCTTTGGTAATATGCGCTTCTTTCTGTGTGAGCAGTGATGACTGCAGAGGGTCATAACTGGTCAAATTGTTGAGAATAAGTGACTGTTGACTAAGTTCTAAATGAGACGCTAAGGGACTGGGCTCAGTAGTTGGGAGCACTTGCAGCTCTTGCAGAAAGACCCAGACTTCAGTTCCCAGCACTTATGTCAGGTAGCTCAGGTAGCTTATAATTGTCTGTAACTCCAGCTACAAAGAAATCTAATGTCTTCTTCTGGCCTCTTCAGGTGTTGGCATGTACACACACACACACACACACACACACACACACACACACACACACACAGGAGGCAGAAAGAATGTAAGTGACATAGGAAAGGAAAGAATGGCATGGAGCACTGTTCCCTGTATGTGACCTGACCATTGCACTTTTCAATGCTCAGTCATAACGATTACCTACATGAGACCTATACCTGATTTGGCCTGCCAACATTCCATCATGGATGTTGGAGGGACTGACAAGATTTCATCCTTCCTGAAGATGTATAACCAGTTAACAGTTGCTGAGGGAAGGGAAAAAATCCTTTACTATAACCACTGGTAAGATGTCCATACTTCTATAAATAATCCCTCACCCATGTTCCTGTAAGCAAACCTAATGAAATCCATTGGATCACCAAAAGAAAAAAGGAAAAAGAAAAAAAAAAAGACATGTCTATGTCACACATATTTTCTCAAATGCAGAATCTACATTTAACTATTTATACATAGATGCTCACATACAGATATAAATACCTTGAGGTTTGTAGCTTGACTCCCCCCCCCCCCCCGCTTTTCTCTCTACTCTCTGCTTCCAGATCCACCAACTTCTTGCTCAGATGTGGGCAAGCAGCTCCGTGCTCCTGACACTAAAGCTGAAAGCTATGGCTTCTTTGCCATGTGGACCATAATCCTTCAAACTATGAGCCAAAAGAAACCCCTCCCCCCTTCAGTTGGTCACAGGGATGAGAAACAAACAGTTGTTTGACTTTTGTCGACTTGACACAAACCTAGACACACCTAGACACAACTGATGAATTGCCTCCCACAGACTGGACTGTGGCCATGTCCGCAGGGCATTCTCTTAACTGATAGTTAATGTAGGAGGCCCCAGCCTACTGTGGGCAGCGCCATCCCCTAAGTTAGTGGGTCTAGGATTCTTTTTTTTTTTTTAACATAACAACATTTATTCCCTTCAGGATAAAACACTTGACCTGCTTCACAGCAGCCTCCTTTAAGACACATTGCAAAATAAAACAGGGTTCAACTGCAGGCCAGGTCACCAGTGCTTTTCTACACTCCTAGGAGTGGAAAATGCCCTGGCCAGGCAGAACAGTGGCAAATGTAGCTGAGCAAGCCCAAGGAAATAAGCCAGTAAGCAAATATCCTTCTATGGTCTCTGCTTCAGTTCTGCCACAAGGTTCCTACCTTGAGCTCCTACTCTGACTCCCAGTGACAATGGATTGTAATCTGTAAAGTAGAATAAACTCTTTCCTACCGCAAATTGCTTCTGGTCACTATGCTTGGCACAGCAACAGAAAGCAAACCAGAACCATATCAGAATTTAGTATCACAGAAAGGACAGTAGTAGATGAAGGGCAGATTGAGACTCTTGAATTAGGCTCAGCCTGCTAGCCCTACATCAACACCAGTGGCTTTCAAACAGTGCTTTGCCAAATCCTAAGAGTTTCTCAGTGACCTACATGGAGTTACCCTGCAGGCAGAGGTTACATCTTAGAGTGCTAGCTCACATGTTGAAGGGCTCTGAGCTGAGTCTCCTGGAGAAACAACAGTTGAAGAAAGGGTAAAATGGAAAAAAAAAAAGTCCTTGAGAAACCCCTGCCTCTAGTGACCTGTTTTGAGTACTGTGTGGTTTTTTTCTGGGTGGGGATGTCAACAAGTATCTATGCCCCCACAACTGGAAAACAGCAATAGAACAATGAAACAGGCATAAATGGGATGGTGGTACATGCCTGTAATCTTAGAACTTCAAACTTGGAAAACCAGTGAGTCTGTTGCGCTTACATACGAGGACAGCTGAGGAGTAACAGGCATCATGCAAAGGCAGCTACATCACCAAAAGCCGACTCAGCATGGGTGACAACCCATGAAATCTGCATAATTGAGCTCACTGATTTGTAGCTAACTTGGCCAGAGTCTCCTCTCCCCAGAAATTGTACACTACTTGTACAGCTTCCTGAATCTTGTATGTTTCAGAAACTTCCTAAGACTTACGGCTTGGTTCACATTCTGAATCTTAATGAGTCTCCCTGCTCAGTCTAAGTTGGAGAAAAAAATTCATGCAACCCTGAGTATCTCCCCTAGGATGCTGCCCTCATGTAAGTAAGGTGTTTGCTCAAAAGTAGAATCAAGCTTGGATGCTTTGTTTTTTCATTACCGAGCTCAGACACCAGCCAACTGTGCATTAGCTGAAGTGTCACATCAACAGAAGCACATAAAACTGAAGAGTTACAAGATCTCCTTTACCTTTAGACACTGGAGCAAGTCATTTTTACTGCAATAAATCTCATCATGAACAAATGACTGTCATATATTCACATGATAAATCCAGTGATTAGCAACTGTTTCTACCGTTTATTGGGCCAATGAGAAAGACATAATTCAGAGACAATGTGTGGACTGAAGGACTGTGTAAGAAGGGAGGTCTGGAATCTTTTTTTCTGAATAAAAAAGAGCTGTAAACGAAACTGGGACTTTAGGATTCAATATCTAGCTCAATCGACAGGGAGCTTATGCAAAGCTCATGAAGCCTGTGCTTTGCTCCTCAACACTGCTGCATAAATGGGATGGTGGTGCATGCCTGCCATCTCAGCACTTGAGAGGCAGAGCCAGTTCAAGGTCATCTTGGCTATATAGCAAGGTGTGGTGGAGAACAGAAGACAGGCATGGTGGCACATACCTGAAAACCTAGCACTTCCGAGGCAGAAGTAGGAGGCTCAGGAGTTTAAAGTCAACCTTGTTAGGAAAGCAAAAGAGATGCATTCCAAGTAACATTTTTCCGTTACCTGTAATTGACTGTTCTCCCAGGGAAACATGGCTTCTGTGTATCTATGTTCATCAGCTTTGCAGAGCTGTGACAAAAGACATCAGGAAATCAACTGTGCATGGTGTCTCACATTTATAATTTGTGCATTTGGAATCCAAGGCAGGAGGTTTGAAGCCAACCTGAGCTACATAGAGAGTTTGTCTCAAAATAAGCAAACTAAAGAAGAAAAGGAGAAGTTGTTTGGTTTTTTTTTTCTCATGGTTTCAGACCTTAGTACCTTGGTTCCATTGTTGCTAGGCCTGTGGTGAGGCAGACAGCATGGAGGGAGCATGTGGTGAAATAAAACTGCTTACTTCATTGCACCCAGGAAGCAGAAAGAGAGAGAAAGAAGTGGGTGGGCATCTCATAACATACTTCCCCTAACTAGGCCACACCTCCAAAAGTTTCCATTCACCTAATAAGCTATCGATCCCCGGGCGGCAAAGATGACTCTGCCCTTGCTCTTGTTGTAGAAGAATGTTCAGTTCCCAGCACCTCCATCTTGAGGGTCACAACTGCCTAGAACTCCAGATCCAGGAAATCCCTTATCAAGTCTCCAAGGTTACCCACATGCACACATAAATAAAATATCACACAGAGACACACATATAAACAAAAGTAAATCAATATTTTCAAAAGCAGAGTCTTGCCAGGTATGGTGGTACATACCTTTAATATCAGATGTGGGCCACTAGAAGCAGAAGGATTTCCCTGAGTTCAAGAGCAACATGGTCTACATAGCAAGCTCTAGGACAGCCAGGGCTACATAGAGCCTGCCTCAAACACACACACACACACACACACACACACACACACACACACACCTGAGTCCTTCAACGGATTGATCACTGGAAAGGTTAAATTCCTCCATAGATAGCATCACCACAGTGATGGCTAAGCTTGATTGTCAACGTGACTGGATCTGGAGATACACCATGGTGTGAGTGTGAAGCAGCTGGTCACGTTGCGTGAGCAGTCAGAAAGCAGAGAGAGATGAATACTGGCATGCAAGTCACTTCACTTCATTCAATCCAAGTCCCCAGCCCATGGCATGACACTGCCCACACTCAGGATGCGTCTACCCTTCTTAGTCAGTTGTCTCTGGAAACTCCCTCACAGGCATGTCTAGAAGTGTGTCTCCTAGGTGATTCCAAATTCAGTCAAGTCAACCTCCAACCTCCACACACACATGCACATGCACCTACATACAAATATGCAAGCAAACACAGGAAAACACGTATGCACACATACACTGCGTGGAACAACTAAGACACCATGAACTTCGTTTTGAGTGGTTAAACATGTAGGCAAAGGTGATGTCAAAGCTGTCAGAGAGAAGAGTGGGCGGGAGCTAACAATGGTAGCAGAGTTACTAGCCACGTCAGAGGCATGAGGAAACAGAAATGAAGAAGGGAGAGAGTCTGGTGGGATGACGGATTAGGTAAACACAGTAAAATTGAGGACGACAAGCAGAAGCACGCAGTGGGAATTTAATGAGTGCCATGAGGGCTAGCAATCCAATTTCCCCTCTCTGAGCTTGTACGGCCCCCTAAAGAAGAAGTCAGAGTAAGTACGGGGGAAGTAAAAATCAATGACTTAGCAAGAGACAATTTTCTAGGGTTTTAAAAAAAAATCCCATCAAAAAGAGACAAGAGTAGATGGATCTTGGTGATGTTTTCCAACACTGTGGATGGGGAGAAATGTTAGGAAACAAAGCCAAGATTATGATGCAAACATGGGGCTGGGTACATGGCTCAGGTGGTAAGTAGTTGGCATGAGGACCTGAGTTCAATCCCCAGAACCCACGTGAAAACCTGCTGTGGTGCTGTAAGTCTGCAATCCCAGTATTGGAAACAAAATAGGAGGATGCCTGGGGCTCACTGGCCAGCCTGATTAGCCTTCTCAGTGAGTTACATGTCAGTGAGAGACCCCGTATCAAACACGTATGGATGGAGCCTGTGCCAGCTAGTTTCATGACAACTTGACACAAAAGTGTAGTCATCTGAGAGAAAGAAACCTTGAGAAAACACCTCTATAAGCTCTGGATGTAGAGCATTTTCTTAATTAGTGATTGATGGGTGTGGGGCAAGTGGACTGTGCCACCAGACAGAGGAACTGGTAAAGTTGAGTAGGCCCAAACCCAGGGGAATCTCAGAATTGAGAAGAGCAGGCAATGGGGCCAGCTCCCTACCATACTAGCTGATCTGGAACACATAACCACAACACACACACACACACACACACACACACACACACACACACACACACACACCAAGAGAACCATAGCTATCAGTCATGTAGCATAGAGTTCTCCATGCTAATGAGGTATCTAGATAGGTCCCAAGTATTTAGCCAATGAGCTTCTCTTCCTGGCATTCCTTTCTGAAAAAGGTATTTAATCTCTGGTTCACCCTGAGTAAGGTGTATGCATTCACATTATCCATCAAATAAAGCAGCTTGGACAAACAAGGATTGTCTCCTTCACCAAGGTATAAACATCTGAGGGTAAGTGCAGACCCTCCAACCGGTTCCCAACTCCAGAGTACTCCAGTGGCATCTGGTACACAGGAGATCCTGGAACCACAGAATCTCTCTCAGACTCCTGTTTCTCACCCAGGGAAACATGGGCTGGTACCCCTTCTTTGAACTGTGTTCTGCCTCCCCTGGACCGGGGCACCCCTCCCCCCCCACCCCCGGCAGTGAGACCAACTCACAGCCAGGCAGATGGGGAACAGCGGAAGCCCATTGTGGGTGGTGCCATCCCTAGGCTGGTGGTCCTGGATTCTATAAGAAAGCAGACTGAGCAAGCCATGAGGAACAAGCCAGTAAGCAGCACCCCTCCATGGCCTCTGCATCAGCTCCTGCCTCCATGTTCCTGCCCTGCTTGAGTTCCTGTCCTGATTTCCTTTGATGATAAATTGTGATGTGGATGTATAAGCCAAATAAACCCTTTCCTCCTCAAGTTGATTTGGTCATGGTGTTTCATCAAGCAACAGTAACCCAGACTAAGACAGGGCTTAAGGAATGACACTTGAGATAATCCTCTGACCTCCTCACACATGCACTCACACATACATGCATGACCACACACACACACACACACACACACACACACACACACACCCAAGAGACTGAAGATCACAAAGCATGGACACAGTCCCCCAAAGACTGCCTAGAGATTTGACTTAGATGAAGTTAGACATAATCCATATGAACAAAAGTTCATACAAGATTGATGACATATTCTTTTTAAATGCCCATATTAATAAAAAAAATATGTGCCCTACAGTGTCCCCAAAGTGTCGCTAGTATGATCTATAAAGTTGAATATGGACTTAAAACATAGACCAGGCTGAAGCATGGTAAAACACACCTTTAGTCCCAGCACTTGGGAAGCAGAGACAAGTGGCTCTCTATGAGTTCAAAGCCCGCCTGGTCTACAGAGCAAGTTCTAAGCCAGTTAAAGGTACATAGTGAAACCTTATCTCAAGAAGGAAAAACAGAACAAGAGGACCAGGCAAACGACTAAGTGGATAAAGGCACTTGCCACAAAGCCTGATGACCTGAGTTTGAAGCCTCAGTTTCCCATGATGCAAAGAGAGAACCAACTTCCCTACATGTTGTCCTGAAATTTCCACATACATGCAGTGGTATGCACATGCTCCCATACAAACACACACAAGCACGCAAGCACACATGCACACACTCAAACATATACTCACACACTTATATACAGGCACACACACAAACACACACATACCAATATACAAACATACACACAGGCACACACATATAAACGCACACATACAAACACACATGTACATATGCATCATATATCTGTGTGCATGTGTATATGCATATACATATACATACATACACACATACAAACACACAACATACACGCATGCACACACAAAAACATGCACTCACACACATGCACACAGGCACACACACAAACACACCCTCACATGCGTACACATCCACAAAGTAAATAAGTACACAATTTTTAAAGATTTAAAACACATGTGTTCCTCACACAGGTCTCCTGACTATCGATAGTGTTTATTGTATGATACTAAATAACTCTATTTGTTCCTATCCCCAGCAATCACACCAGGAAATCTGTTCTGAATTGGAAAGCTATCCAGCTCAGAGTGGCAGAAACATCTCTCGAAACTGCATTATTCTGCGGGGCACTTCCTTTCATTGCTGATAACAAGTCCCGAGCGCTATTGTGTTTTAAGCGACAGGCTCACTTTGTATGCTCCCAAGGAAACATGGGCTGAAACTGGTTCACCAACTATTCTTTCAATTAAAACTGTGTTAAATAAATAAATAAATAAATACATGTCTAGTTCAGCTTATAACATGAATAGGCACACATTCCACCTCTCAAAACACCCACTGAAAGTCAGAGTGTTATCTGAGTACTCAAAATGGAAGGGAAATGTGTACACATGTATATGTGTGTGTGTTTGTGTGCGGGTGTGCACATGTACACACATATGTCTGTGCTCACATGCATATGTATGCAGGGAGGGGCCAGAAGGCATATTCCCAAAGCTTCTTGCTCAAAGTCAATCTGCAACAAAAAAAAATATATTCTGCCCTTGGGTCCAGGAGACAGCTAGGTATCTTGGTCAGGTGCTTGCTATGCAAGCGTGAGACCTGGTGACTCTCAGAACCAACGTTAAAAACCCTGTTATGCTACATCCTTGTAACCTTAGCACTGAGGAGGTAGAGACAGGAGGGTCCCTGGGGCTGACTGGCCAGCCTAGCCTACTTGGAGAGCTCCAGACCAATAAAAGACCCTGTCTCAAAAACGAAGGTGAAAGGCTGGCAAGATGTCTCGGTCACTGTGAGTGGGTGCTGTGCCTGCAAGGGACCCAGGTTTAGTTCCTAGTACCCAAATCAAGTGGCTCACAACTGCCTATATAACTCCAACTCCAAGGGGTCTGATAACCAATTCTGGCCTCTGTAGACACCTGCACTTACGCACACAAACCCACAAACATAGACACATCATTTTAGAAATAAATTAATTAAATATTTGAGGGCAGAAAAAGATGAACAATTTCTGAGAAGCAGTTGAGGTTGTCCTCTGGCCTACACCACACACACACACACACACACACACACACACACACACACACAAATATTCCACCCTCATAACTGACAGCATGTGATTTGTGAGTGAAGCCATCCAACTCAGAAGCTTAAAGGTTTCCACTGACTGCACTTCAAGCCATCAGGTAATTTCAAGATGTGCTTGAGTTCCCCGGGAGGCAGATAGATCTCCTATTTGCTTGCACAAAAGCCTCAGAGCCTGATTCATCCCTCGGTACAATAGGGGGCTTAATCTGTCCGTCACAGTGAAGTGGCTAGACTGCTCGGCAGCATAATGCAGACCTCAGCATCTCCAGAGATGCTGGCATCAGAAGAGGGGCCGAGGGTGAGTCGGTATGATACTGATTGCAGGCTGAGCCCTGAGGTGCTCATGTGTGGGCTGCTGCTACCAGGCGTTGCCTCTACCTATGCTTACACCCACCAGACGCATCTACACTCTGTCCAACCTCAAGGTCAGCCTTCTGAAATACTCCCAAGGGGGCCAGAGAGATAAGGTAGGTAAAAACGCTTGCTGCCAAGTCTGAGGACCTGAGTTCAAGCCCCAGATCCCACAAGATGGAAGAGAGAATGGACTACCACAAGTCATCCTCTGACACCCACATACACATGAGGCAAGGTGGTGCACATCCAGTGATCCAGTGGAAAAGACAGGCATGTCTACATGAGTTCAAGGCCAGTCTGGTCTACATAGTGAGTCTCAGGTCAGCCAGGACAACATAGTGAAACTCTGTCTTAAATAAACAAACAAAATGAGGAGGAAGAGGAGGAGGAAGAGGACAGGCAGACAAGGACAACCACAATGGTGACATGAAGATGCAGGAGTTGTCATTTGGAAAAAGGATGGAGGCCAATGAAAAGAGAAATGGGGGTTGAGAGAGATACACTAAGGGTGAATATGGTCAGTGTACAGTGTATACATATGGTGCATATGCCAGTTTCAAGAAAGAGTGAAGGGGCTGGAGAGATGGCTCAGTGGTTAAGAGCACTGGCTGCTCTTCCAGAGGTCCTGAGTTCAATTCCCAGCAACCGCATGGTGGTTCAGGACTATTTACAATGGGATCTGGTGTGTCTGAGGAGAGAGACAGCATATTCATATGCAATAAATAAATAAATCTTAGAAAGGAAGGAAGGAAGGGGGAGAGAAAGAGAAAGAGAGAAGAGGGAGAGATGGAGGGAGGGAGAGAGAGAAAGAGAGAAAGAAAGAGAGAGAGAAGAGGGAAGGAGAAAGAGAAGAAGAAGAAGGGATGGAGGGAAGGAGAGAGAGAAAGAGAGAAAGAAAGAGAGAGAAGAGGGAGGGAGAGAGAAAGAGAGAAAGAGAGAGAAGAGGGAGGGAGGGAGAGAGAGAGAGAGAGAGAGAGAGAGGTGTATGCTTAAATTTG
Source organism: Tokudaia tokunoshimensis (assembly GCA_036184795.1). Taxonomy (NCBI): domain Eukaryota; kingdom Metazoa; phylum Chordata; class Mammalia; order Rodentia; family Muridae; genus Tokudaia; species Tokudaia tokunoshimensis. Next base: position 23,850,449 of record BTHU01000006.1, read on the forward strand.
ACTTAAAACTGTTTCTTCCCCGTGATGGTTGTCCACTTGACTACATCTGGAATCAACTAAAACCTAAGGGGCTGGGCACACCTGTGAGAGATTTTCCTACTCTAATTATTTGAGGCAGGAAGTCCCACCCTAATTCTGGGCTGCAGCTTCTTATATAAGCTCACATAAAAGGACATGAAAGAAGGGAACTGCTTTTTGCCTGCTTGCTCTCCCTCTTGCTGGCAAGTCCATCTACTCTGCTTCTGGATCATTCCTTCACCTCTATTAGAGCCAACTTCCTTGGGATGCCAGTATAAACTGAAGACCAGCAACTCTCCAGAAATACTCTGGGCCTCCAGCATTAGATCGGGACTGCTGAGACCCCCCCCCCCAGGCTCATTGAACAACTATTGAATTCTCAGATGTTCTGTAATGAAACTAACACTGTTGAATGGACCACAAGCTGTAGGCCACTCTAATCAATCGCCTTTTAATATACAGATGTCCTTTGTATCCATTTTATTTCTTCACAGAACCCTAACTATTACCTATACTGGCTTAAGGATGTCTACAATACACTAGTGAACTGCAACCTGACTTGATAGTACATCCTGCTCTTGTAACAAGCAGCTGAGTCTAGCCTGAGACCTGAAAACTTGCAGGCTGTCCCCACCTAATATACCCAGAGTCCTGGGCTCATCAGTCATGACCACAGGTTGGTTACACCATAGAGCAGTGGTTCTCAACCCCCCTACTAGTGCCACCCTTTAAAACACTCCTTCACGTTGTGATGACCCAACCCCAACCATGAAATTATTTCACTGCTAACTTCACAACTGTAATTTTGCTACTGTCGTGAATCGTAATGTAAATCTCCGATATGCAGGTCAGGTGATATGCGACCCTGTGGGGGTTGTGACCCACAGGTTGAAAGTCACTGCCATAGAGTATCAGTCTGTGAACCTGCATATTATTTTGAAAGCCCAGTCCTACTTTTCTTCCTGTTGTTGTGATCATTCTGGCCGGAAATACATTAACAGAGGAGGGGGCTTATTTGGTTGACCCTTGCAGGTCCATCATTGAGGGAAATCAGGGCCAGGACCTGAAATGCAGACCACTGAGGAACACTGCTTGCTGGCTTGTTCTCTGGCGTACTCACGCTCAAGCTCAAAACTTAGCTAGCATACCTCTACAGCCCAGGACCATCTACCCTGTGCCGCCCACAGTGGGCTGGGTTCTCCTGCATCAATTAACAATTAAAACAATCTTCATTGAGGCACGTCCACAGGCCAATCTGGTCTATACAATTTCTCAACTGAGGATTTCCTGTCATATAATACAGGCTTTTGATAAAGTCCTTATCAAGTTGATAAAGATCTTAGGTAAATCCCTTCTGCCTCGGCCTTTGTCCTCTGAGGATTCAATGACAAAGCTTATGAGCACATGCCCTTCCTAGAAGCTTGAGAAACCTGGGGGTGTGATTATTCACGATCGCTGTCCCTGGCTCTGTTCATGGGATGTGAAGGATTTCCAGTTTTCTGTGAGATCTGGGGGTGGAGTGGAGCCTGAATCAGAGGGGTTGAGGCAAAACCACAGTCTTGTAGATCCCTTAACACGGGTGTAGACTTTTTTCTCCTGGAAACTTCAGTTCACAGGGGATCTTGTATAGATTCAAACCCCTTCCATCCAAGTTTTTATGCTCCTGGGCTTGAAATTCAGACTCATGAAGAAGTGTGGTCCCCACCTCAGCCCTTCCATTCCCATTTGGCTCTGAGGATTTCATCCTGTGGGAACAGATGTGCTATGCAAAGACAGAAACTAATGTTGTGCTACCATTTTTCTGCATACCTTGTTTATCCCAACAGAGTGCTAATACGGAATTTTTAAAAGTTAATATTGTAATATGTATCTCCATTAGCTCGCTGAGGGGAGGCGACGAGTTAGGTAGCATTGGGCCTCAAGGACTCTGAGGAAGGTCAGTATGGCAGGAACATCCCCAGAGAGCTGGGCTAGAAGGAAACCAGGCTTGGACTGGATGAGTTGTTCAAGAACCTTCCAACAAGGAGAGTCTGGTGCTCTCATTACTTTATTTAACAACACGAATTTTAAAGACCTCCTTGTCCTCATGGGGAGCAAAAATTCTCAGTAAATACTACAACCAGCATTTCTCAAAAGTGCATTTTAATACCAGAAACCTTCCAAGCCAGGCAGAGAATGCTGTAGATGCCCCTGGGGCTTGGGGACTTCTGGATTCATTTTTGCTGTTGTAATAGGGGGATCGAGAAGGAGACCAATTAGTTTGCAAGAAGGGTGTTTCTCTCCTCTTTCAGTGCAGATGCATATTATGGGGTTCCCCCCCCCCCCCCACACACACACACACACACACAGTCACCGAGCTAAGCCTCATTGCTTAAAAAGAAGAAAAAAAAAAAAGCAAGAGCTTGCTAACAATAGCCCATAATTACTTTGTAAATGGTTTCCTGGAGTAATTATGCCATTAGTGCCTTAGACTTCCACTTCAAAGGTTTCTCTTTTTCTCTGTTCCACGCCATCCCGTCGGGCTAGCAATGAGAGACCTCCCAGGAGTCTGAAAGAAAGGGACCAGAGCTGGAGAGACAGGACTTACAGATGCTTCTCCTAGTGCCTCTATTGTCAGAACAACTGGCTATGCCTCCCCGTGGGAAGGGCAGAATGCTAAAGCAGAATCTCCAAAGAGATTAGTGGTGGGTTTAGGAGGGGGAAAAAAATCCACTTTGAGGCAGCCGCCTCTGGGTTCTGGAACCTTGGGAGCTTTCTTCTGTTTCCTAATCAGATTGACAAGACAAGCTGAGGTCATGTGAAAGTCAGACCCACCCACGGTGAATAGAAGCAAGTGGAATGACCCACTGTGCTTCAATAAGCCTTCCTACTACTGAGATGGCAGGTAAAGGCCACCAAACCTAATGACCTCATTTTAATCCCTGGGGTCCACATGGTGAAAGGAGAAAACAGACTCCCTCAAATTGAATGCTGACCTCCCCTTGTATGTTGTGGCATGGTGCCCGTCCCTCCCTTTGGTTGTGAGACTATTGAAACAATGGAACCTCCCCACCCCAATATTGGCATTTTCTTAGGAATCTCACGCTAAGGGGAGAAAAAGACTGAAGCCTGGTGCCAAACAGAGGGAGACCTTGTACCCCAGGAACATATTTCACACGGTTTGGCCACTTGCTAAACCACATTGACAAAGCAGTAAGTGATGTGGCGGTGGTGGGCAGGGCACCAGAACTGGTCATTTGTGCACACCACTTGCTCTCTGGGTAAATCTGAACCCCTTGCCAGGACCCTGGGGGACTCGGAGCTGCCTGGACCTGCTTGCTTGTTCCTTTTCCGAATGTGGCCACACTCACTGCATCTCAGTTCTCTGTGCTATACTTGCCTCTCGTTAAAGATGTCTCTTTAAATGACATCTTGAGGACAAGTGGCCAAGCCTGACTTGTTAGGGCGGGCAGCACCCACACTCTGATCTAATTCTCAGCACATTGTTCATAAACCCCAGGGAAAGGGCAATGGGAGCTTTTGGGGAGCATCTCATCTCTGTGAGTTTGACACTCAACACTGCCCTCCTAGTAACCTAGCAACCCGCATCTTTAATTGTACCCATTCAGCAGATGCCAAAACTCAGACTCTAAACAAGGAAGTCCCTGCTCGAAGTCACAGGATTTGAAGGCTGCAACTTCAAGGTTAATGTCCAGGTCTGTGCTCCCCAAACTCACTGCTCTAGCATTCTGTAGTTTCAAGGGCACAGGCTTGGTGCGGGTTCACATGCTCTAACTCAGTGTGACAAGTTTTGGCAGGAGACCAGAGACTAGACTGAAACATGGAGGTGAACATATGAAAGAGCCTGGAAGCCAGGGCTCGCCGGGACTCCATCAGACAGCAAAGAGTGGGGGTGGGGATGGCAGGGACCGGGTAACACAGGGATGACTGCTTTGTAAGCTTCTTCTTTGGTTCCCTGGCCCATCCCACCCTCAGAAGTGCTTTTCCTTTCTTAATATACTTTTTATTCATAAAAGTATTAATATACGTTTCTTAACATACTATTTTATTCTTCCTTTTTTAAATGTTTTTTTTTACTTATTCACTTTACCTCCTGCTCACTGCCCCCCTCCCCTAGCTGCTCCCCTTCTCCTCTGAGCGGGTAGGGACGCCCTGGCTATTCCCCCTCCCTGGCACATTGAGTCTCTTCAGGGCTAGATGCATCATCTCCCTCTGAGGCCAGACAAGGCAGCCCAGCTAGAACATATCCCATAGACATGCAAGAACTTTTGGGATAGCTCTCACTCTAGTTGTTTGGGACCCACATGGAAACAAAGTACACATTTGCTACCTATGAGCTGGGAGACCTAGGTCTAGTCTATGTATGTTCTTTGGTTGGTGGTCTCTGAAAGTCCAAAGGGTTCGAGTTAGTTGTTGGTCTTCCTGTGCTATTCCTATCCCCTTCAGGGCCTGCACATCATTTTTTGAAGACAGTATCAAGTGGGCAGCAGTTGGACATGCCTTTAGTCCCAGCACTCTGGAGATCTCTGTGAGTTCTAGGCCAGCCTGGTTTACAGGGTGAGTTCCAGGACAGGCAGGTCTGCACAGAAAAACATTGTCCTGAAAGAAAAAAACAAAACAAAAACAAAAAGACAGTCTCACAGTGTGATCGTGGCTGGCCAAGAGTCATTTGCTAGTTTGCTGTGTAGATTCTAGGAGATCTAACCTGCCTTTGCCTCTCAACTGCTAGGATTAAAGGTGTGCACCACCACACCTGGCCAAGCTGTCTCTGTTTCTATTTCTAAGCCTGTATCTCTATTCTTTGAGACTTTACACAAGAGCCTGGGATGAATGCCTTCTGAACTCTGACCTATGACCTGTGTGGCCCACCAATCCTAAGACGCCTTCCCTGACACTCTGGGCTCTCACTGTTTCTCTGACCTCCATTGCCCAGGAGGTTCTCCATTGCCAGGCATGGGGCTTTGTCCATCCCCTCTCCTCTCGGCCACTGCCAACGCTTACAGCTTGCCCGACTTTTGGTTCCCTTTCAAACTCTAATTAAAATTTTTCACACTTTCTTCTGAGTCCGTGTTTTTTTTTTTCTTTGTTTTGTTTTTTTGTTTTTTTTTTCTTGTTTGGCTTTGGTTTTGGTTTTTTTCTTTTTTTCCCAAGTCAGTTTTTTAGCTCTTTTATTAATAAGACTACGCGAACCTAGAATCTTCCACTGAGGGGCTAAGTGCGTGGGCTCCGTGTTAGAGCACGTGCCAAGGGCGGGGGGCGTGGCTTAGCACTTTGGCCACTACCTAGCACGTGTGAAGCTTTAACCTTGGGGATAAGGACGTGGTGAATGACACTGTTATCTCAGCATTTGGGAAGCAGACGCAAGAGGATTCACCACAAGTTTGAATTGAGAGACAGAGATACACCAGGTTAATTTACATTCTGATTTCTGGGTCCGGCCTCCCCAGAGACTGTCTCAGGGGATCTGAAAAGGTTCTGAACCCTGCATCCCTCTCTCTCTCTCTCTCTCTCTCTCTCTCTCTCTCTCTCTCTCTCTCTCTGTGTGTGTGTGTGTGTGTGCGTGCGTGTGTGTGTGTGTGTGTGTGTGTGTGCGCGCGCGCGCATGTAAAAGAGAGAGTTGGCCCATGCATGTTCCTGTTGGAGATGTGTGTCACAGAGCTAACCTCAGGCATGGTCTTCACCTTCCACCTTGTTTGAAACAGAGCCTATCTACTCATTCATTGCTGTGAATGCTGGGCTAACCAGTCCATGTGCTTCTGGAGAGTCACCTATAGGATGGTGGTATTAGAGAAGTGCCCTACCATGTCCAGTTTTTACATGAGTTCCTGGACCACAAACTGGGGTTGTCCAGCTTTCAGGAAAGGCTCCTTACCCACTGAAGCCCTAGAATATTTGGTTTTAATTAGAAGGTGGTAACCTTGCAGTAAATGGCACTAAAGAAAACTGCCTAATGCCCTAGGGCCATTCATTATGACAAGTTCATTTTTTCTTCATAGTCTTTTCATTGCCTCTAAGAGCAATCCTATTCAAGGCAATTTAGCAAATGTTCTGCCTGGAGAGATGGGAACACAGAGACACTCCTGTTGAGATGGCTAATGCATGGCTATCAGTTTGATACACTCGGAAAGCTGAAACCTCAATTGAAGAATTGCCTCCATCAGACTGGCCCGTGGGCATGTCTGTGGGACATTGTCTTAATTGCTAAGTGATTTAAGAGTGCCCATCCCTAGGCAGATGGGCCCTAGGCTGTATAAGAAAGGGAGGTGACTATTAAGTCTTGGAGAAAGCCAGAAAGTCGCATTCCTCCATGGTCTCTGCTTCAGTTCCTGCCTCCATGTTCATGAGTTGAGTTCCTACCTTGGCTTTCTCAATGACGGACTAAAGTGTAAGATAAAATCCAACTTTTCCTTGCTAGGTATAAGTGTTACAGCTCTAAATAGAAAGGTTTTCCCTAATGGAAGTGTTGCAGCTCTAAGGGGAAAGGTATCCTGGAAGTCAGGAACCAAGGAATACCAGAGCCACAAACCACACACAAGAGATTTACTGGGAAAGACACAGAGAGTGGCTGCCTCTGCTCAGGAGAGAAGTAGCAGAGAACTGAGCAGGAGGCGGGCTTAGATGCAGTTTCTTGGGGGAACAGAGCTTTCCAGAATGGCTGTTTTGGGGGGGAGGGCAGGGTGGGGGTGATTGGTGGGATTTCAAGTCCTGAGCTTGGGGCAACACCAAGAATTGGTGGGATTCGAGCTCAGGAATTGGTAGATGTTGTTGTTGTTGTTTTTGTTGTTTTTCAAAACCCAAAGTGAGCTCAAACTTTTCACCCTACACCAGGTGGTTTTAGGGGAGTGCTTTATCACAGCCAGAGGAAGTAAATTGCACCATCATGTCAACTCACCCCAGATAGAGAACCCAAAGTAGACCAAAAAACAAAAAATTTATTTCAAAAATGTTCAAGTTGGTGAACCAATGAGCTTTTATTGGGATTACTCACATGAGTATAGGTGGAGGGGGGGGTCACTCAAAGGAGCAGGGATGTTTCAATGGCAGCCGAATCACCAAAAAGCCACCCCAACAGTGACAATTCACAAAGCAATCTTGGGACTTTCTACATGGCTTGCATACAGCTCAACAGGTCAGGGCACCTACTCTTAGCAACTGGGCTGTTCAGTCTGCTCCCTCAGCAGTTGTCCACTGCTTGTATGACTGGGAAGGGCTCCCTCGTGAATCTTGTAAGTTCTTAGTGAGGTGTTTCAATTAGGAAGACATTGACATGTAACCATGAGGGAAGGTGTGGAGAAAAACGAAGGAGAGGACATCCATAGCTTCAAGCCTCCCAGGCCTGGCAGAGCAGACTGGTTGTAGCGTGAATTTCATGAATACAGAAAGGATAACGGACTGCATTAGGAAGAAAAGGGCCACTTCCACCAGAGATGGGATAAGAACTCAACAGTTTGTAAGTCTATTGGAAAGTTCATTCCCGACGCAACAGTGTTGACAGAGGGGACTTTAATAGGTGATCGACATATTGATGCCATTATCCATGACTTGTCAGGGAAGTAGGTTAGTTATAAAAGGAGGACGTCAGGATCCTTTTCTTCTCTGAAGTTTGTGCTGTGACTCCCCCGCTACACGATGTCTCTCTCCATAGAATGGTGTAGCATGAAGGTTCTCACCAGACATATACTTCATCTTGGATCTCACAGCCTCCAGATGCCCAGATTCATGAGTCAAATAAACTCTTTTCAAAGTGGAATAGGGAGGAAGGACAGAGCCTCATGCCATAGCCCACACTGGTCTGGAACTCTCTATGTCGGTAGGGGTGGTCTAGGTGCTGGGATTGTGGGCATGTGCCACTCCACTCAGCTCAGAATAGATCTCCACTGTTACAAGTTTGCCAGCCTGTGGTGTTCTGGTCCTAGCAGGAGACTAGGACAGGAGAGTCACAGACAACTGTTCCTAGATGGGTACAGAAACATTCTGAAATCAAGTTCCGGTACCATGGGGTCCTGAAAGAAGCCCACGCTGGCTGTCTTCTTTTGCATGTGCTCTTGCAGGACTTAATGGCTGCATCCTTAAGAAGTCCTTCTAAATGGCCCAAGTTTGTTCAGTTTCTCTCCTATACAGCAGTATCAGTCCAGCAGGCCAACCCAGGAGCATCAAACTGAACTCACTATTCGACCATCAACAGAGATGGAGAGACTACCCCAGCACAAAAGAGGGGGATCTTAGGGCTACTTCTTCATCAATACTGTCCTCCTCCAATAGAACCTGTTCAAAGCCTTCTAATTGCTTCTGGTTTTGTTTGTTGGACTAGTTTCTTTTTTCTTCATTTGGTTGGTTGGTTGGTTTTTTTAGTATTGAAGATTGAAACTAAGGCTTTGAGATCCTAGGAAGTGTCTACTTCAGAACTACACTCCCAACCCCTCACTGGGGAAATTCTAAGAAAGTATCCTACTTCTTTAAGACAATGCCCAAGTCTATGAGGAGAACCCCCACCTGCGAAACTATAAAGAATGCTTGAGTCAGTTCTACTGGGGAAATATCCATGGTATGTTAGCTTTTAGTTATAACAAAATGCCTGACACAATCAATGAAAAAGAAGAAAATTATTTTGACTGTCGTTTTCAAAGATTTTAGTATATAGTCAATTGACCCTATTCCTTTGTGACCCTTGAGCAGCATTCTCTGTGTGTGTGTTTATATCCAACTGTCTCTTTTATAAATAGATCAGTCATATTGGATCAGGGTCCACCCTAACGTCTCCTTAATTTGATCATATCTTCAAGGACCTTATTTATAAGTAAGTTCTGGGATGCTAAGGGTTAGGATGTCAACATGTCCTTTGTGATGGTAGAACACAATTCAATCCATAACTAGCCATACCCCATGATAGGATGTATCATTTTTGTCAAATTGTGTGTGCACACATGTATGTGTGTATGTGTGTGTGAGAGAGAGAGTATTGTTTATGAATGTGCAGGTGTGCATGTAAGTATATGTGTATGTGAAGACCAGAGGTCAATGCTGAATATCTTTCTCTATCACTCTCTACATTTTTTTGAGACAGGGTTTCTCAATAAATCTGGAGTTCAACAACTCTAAACGACTGACTAGCCAGAAAGCTCCAGCAGGGATCTGCTCATCTCTGCCCTGCTTGGCGCCAGGAAGACAGACATGTACCAACATGTCCTACATTTTACACAGGTGCCAGAGACCCACACTCAGGTCCTTACACTTGTACCCCAAGAACTCTACCAATTGAACCATCTTTCTACCACCTACCCCCAATACTATTCTATTTTTGGGGAGCAAGCCATTGGGTCAAGCCAACATTCAAGGTCACAAAGGTCAGAAGGCATTTCAGGAGCTTGTGTTCCATCTCCACATCCAGAGACATGGCCCTATAAGTGTTCGCTTCTTAGCTAGACCCTGTGCTGGCTAGATTTATGTCAAATTGACACAAGCTAGACTCATCTGGGCAGAGGGAACCTCAAGTGAGAAAATGTCCCCCCTGGATCAGACTGTGGGCAAGCTATTGGGTGTTTTCTTGATGGATGATTGATGTGGGAAGACCCAGCTCACTGTGGGTGGTGCCACACCTGGAGTGGGTGATCCTGGGTGCTTTAAGAAAGCAGCCATGAGGAGCAAGCCAATAAGCAGTTCCCCTCCATTGCCTCTGCTTCAGTTTACACCTCCAGGTTCCTGTTCTACTTGAGTTATCATGACCTCTCAGGGATGGACTCTTTCTCCTCTCCCTCTCTCTTTTCTCTGTGTCTCTGCTTCTGTGTCTCTGTGTCTCTGCCTGCCTCTCTCTCTCTTTCTCTCTCTCTCTCTTTCTCTCTCTCTCAGCAATTTACTTCCAAACCTTGCATCAGGAGAGGAATGCATGGCCATTCTATATCTGTGCTTAAATGGATTCCGCCCACACCCCCTCCTCTGGCTTGTCCAGTCTTCACTATTGATCAATGAACAAAAGAGTTGTTGATCTAATGGGTTAAAAGCAGCAGCATCTGCATACAGACAAATCACAGAACAAGTCAGACGTCTGATGAGTAATTTTCCCTGCCGTTTAATAAGACCCATGAGGTACATCTGTTTCAATCACTCTGATCAGAACTAAAAACAACCTTAAACATGCTCTTGATGCAGTGTCTACCTGACAGGTGTACATGGAGCAATTATATTGTCTCCTGCCTTCCCTGGAAGTGATTAATGAGAATTCACATGACTGGCAGTTTCAAGAAAGTGGGTGGGGAATGGGGAACTCAGATGGGAGCCAGCAGATTCCACTGAGCCCAGAGGCTTGGAATGGTGTGTGTGTAGAGCCCAGCTGGAAGGCGATTGAGGCAAGAGGCCAGAGGCTTAATTGGGAGCTTATCTGGCCACACATGGCCCCTGGAAAAAGGATTGGATTTAGAAATGAATACCAGTGGGTCAATTCAGCAAAATAATTATCCACAGAGCACACAAGGGAAGTGGTATCCCCATGAGTCTGGGAAGAATGATCAGGGAGCCAGGGGCCTGCATTTGAATCTCATCCCTGTCTCTGTCTCTGTCTCTTGTTGGATCTGTGAACTGAAAAGATCTTCACAAGTCTCAGTCTTCTAGGCTATAAAATGGTCATAATGGCCCTTCCAGAAAAAGGGCATAATGAGTGTTTACATGTTTAGAGAGGCTGGGGATGTAGTACGGTGCTGGATCACTTGCCTAGAATCCCCCAGCAAGGATCTGGGGATGTGGCTCAGTGGTAGAACACCTGCCTAGAATCCTCCAGTGAAGGGTTAGCGGCATGGCTTTGCAGTCCTAACATGGCCATGTTCTACATGCCTAGGAGGACTCTGAGAGGCCACATACCATCTGTTTTCAAAATGCAATTTGCAAAAGGCAATTCCAACTACCATCCACAGAGTGGTCAGTGCCCGTAAAAGACAAACCCCTTGTCCATTGTTGAGGTTCAATAGATGGTAATGAATGAATAAGTAAATGCAAATAAATGTGTCTGCTCAGACAGAACTGTTGTGCAATGATTTACTCCAACCTGAAACAGTCTATCCTGGAGGGAGGCTACTTAAGACTCAGGAAGTGAACACAAATCATCAGGCTCAGGAAGTTCCTAAAACTTACAAGATACACAGGGGCCCTTCCCAAGGTTATAGCCACAGTAACAATGTCCAGAGAAGAGACATGCTGGAGAAGAGAGTAGCTGACCAGCAGAGCTGCCTGCAAGTTGTTCAGGGAGCTCCAGGGAAGCTTCTTTTTTGAGTCCTCACCACACTATGGTGGGGTTTTAATGTTGTAGTTACCTTTGAGTCATTCCTACTCCCACTTCCTTAAGCAACCCCTCACTCATGTTCCTATAACTAATTGCCAATAAGCTCATTGGTTCACTAAGCTAGACGTAGATAGAACTGATTTTTCTGGATAAAATTAGTCCAACTTGAGTTTACTCCAACTTGAAACAGTCTGTCCTGCAGGGAGACTACTTAAGACTCAGGAAGTAAACAAAATTCATCAGTCTCAGGAAGTTCCTAAAACTGACAAGATTCACAGGGACCCTTCCCAAGGTAATAACCATTGTAACAATTGCCAAAGAAGAGACTTGTCAAGGACTAGCTGACCAGTCATCACCAATGATAATTGGTGCCCTGCCTAACATCAATAAACATTTGTTCACATCTACACAGGAAAAGTGGAGAAGGACCACTGGAAAAGGACCAACTCAGTATATATGTTAAATTTGCTTAAAAAAAAAAAAAAGAGGGAGGGGAAAGGTGGATAATGCACATTACCTTGTCACTCAAAAGTTGTAACACTAATTACTTTTCTACGTTTTGCATGTTTTACTGATACAACTTTACATCACTATTTCAACCAATCCCTTAATAATATTAATAAGTATATTTTACAGAGAATAAATCAGAGAGTGAAGACTTTTCCAGTCTACACACACACACACACACACACACACACACACACACACACACACAAACACACACCAGCAACCCATAAGGTAATACGACTATGTTCACAAACAAATTGAAGATCCTATAAGGGAAAGAAAGATACCAAGTGCCATTTTATATGCAGATACTAGGATCCATCTTGGAAGTTTCCACTGGGCTCCATATTGGAGCACATGCTGGTGTCATTTTGGAAGATGACTCTGCCATCTTGGATGCAGACACTGAGTGCCATTTTGGACAAATATCCTGAGTGCCATCTTGGAAGCTGACTCTGAGTGCCATTTTGGACGTAGATGCTGGGTACCATCTTGGAAGCATACACTGGGAGCCATTTCATAGCAGATGCTGAGAGTCATTTTGGAATCAATTGCTGGGTACCATTGTGGAAGAAGATACTCCCAAACACCATTGCAATATTTAAATCCACATGATTGAAAGCCTTGCTTTGTCCTCCACTGATACCATCTAAGAGGATTTTAAAGAATTTTATCCCATTTTTTGAATGTATTCATGCTGAGCAGGCCTTAACTGCTTGGAGAGTTAAAGGAAAGACTGGCTTATGCCACCACTGGAAACCAGCTGTCAATCACAGGAAAAGATGCATCTCTTCTCAACAGGACACTCACATGGTCCAAAGATGAGGTGCAGCCATGCCCTTCTGACCATCCTTTCCACTCCATGCAAAACTCTGAAAATATCTCTTCCCTCATCTTGTGAAAATCCACCTGCTGCATGAGTGGGAAGCTGTCAGTGTGATCTATAACCCCCAGGCAGGCCTGGGATATGAGCTAAATTGCCTGAGTCACTAGGGATGATAGAGTCTTTCTGCAGGAAATTGGAAATCAATTCTTGTCATCACTGTAGAGAACTCCTTTATCAAGCAGTTCACCGTGGAAGGCAACCAAGAGAGCTAGAAGGCTAATGCAGAAACAGCAACCTTATTCCACCTAACCTCCTCCTCTTCCCCCAGCAACCCAGAAGCTAATACGATTGGATCCATTAACCAATATATCAATATATATATATATATATATATATATATATGAAACAAAACTCAAAGAAATTAAATGGCATGCCCAAGATCACACAGAAAAAAAGAAGAGAAAGAGAGAGAGAGAGAGGAGAAAGAGGGAGAGAGATGGGAAGAGACTGGGGAATCTATGAGGAAAACAAATAAATAAAAATTGCAAGCAGACACAATATGCCATTGTGCTGTTTGGTTTTTGTCAACTTGATACATGCTAGAGTCGCCTGGGAAAGAGGAACCTCACTGAGGAATTGTCCCCATCAGACTGGCCTGTGTGCATGTCTGTGAGATATTTTCTCAATAGCTGATGTAGGAGGGCCCACCCTACTGTGAGCCGGTGAGCCTGGACTGTATAAGAAAGGTAGCTGAGTAAGTCAGAGAAAACAAGCCAGTGAGCAGCATTCTTCCATGGTCCGTTTTAGTTTCTACCTTCAGGTTCCTGCTTGAATTTCTGCCCTCAGTGATGGACTGGAACATGGAAATGTAACCAAACAAACCTTTCCTTCCCAAGTTGCTTTTGGTCAGTGTTTTATCACAGCAACATAAGCAAACTAGAAGAGCCATTTTGGATTCAGATACTGGGGATCATTTTGGAATCAGATAACTAGATGCCATCTTGGAATCAGACTCTGGCTGCCATCTTGGAAACAAATGTCGGGCAATATCTTGGAGACATTGGCAACCAAGAAGTCCTATACAGAAACAGCAATAAGAGAAAAAGCCATATACTCACCAGTGTGTGTGCATCCCACCTGGTTTCAATGACCTTAGTCCATGACCACTGATCCCTATTGATTTGGGCCAGTAAAAAGGTAGAACATCATGGCATGAAGCAGCTCACTTCAGGATGTCCAGGAAGCATGAAGGAAAGGAACGGAGCAGGTTCTAATATCACCTCTAAAGGGACACCACAATGAGCTCACTTCCTGACACTAAACCCCACCCCTTCTAAAAAAATTCTTTGGTTTGTTTTATTTTTTTTTTTTACTTTATTTGATATAGGAAGAGAAGCCCTCATGCTCTGTGGTACAGATAATGGGGTCAGGAGACAACATGGAGGAGCCCATTCTCGTCTACCATTCGAGTCCCAAGGACCAAACTCAGGTCTTCTAACTTTGCAACAAGTAAATTCACCCACTAAAGTCATGTTGCCAGCTTTATACACTACTTCCTAAAGGTTCCATCCCCTCCAAATAGTGCCATTGATTGGGATAAGGGCTTTAACACGTGGACTCTTAGAGAGCATCTGAGATTCAAACTATAGCACTTTGTAAGTAAGATAGATAGATAGATAGATAGATAGATAGATAGATAGATAGATAGATAGATAGATAGATAGATAGACAGACAGACAGACAGATAGACAGACAGATATAAAAGTACAGAAATATAGCAAAATAAATAGAGATATTACTATATAGGTAACTCAGCAGTGAGAAGTTCTTCCTGGAGTCTATTATAGACTTCCACCAGTGTTGAGTTGGCCTAAAACATGTAACAGTCAACCCAGCCCTCTACACTGCTATTGTACCTGCCAGAATAGAGACATTGTAGGATCATTCCAACCAGCAATGCAAGGGGATCGGGCATCTGATAAATTTTACTGGTACCAAATCTGTAATTAAAAACACAAGAGCTTAAGAGTCAGAGCTGGAGAGATTGCTCAGTAGTAAAAAGTGCATACTGCTCTTGCAGAGGACCCAGTCCAGTTCCCAGAACCCACATCAGGAAGGCAGCTCAATCATCTGCAGTTCCAGCTCCAGGGATCCAACATCCTCTTCCAGGCTCTATGGGCGCCCACATATACACAGAGATGCACAAATGCTTCTTAAATAAAGTATAAGAATTATTATAGACCCACACCTGTAATCAAGCGCATACAAGACACCCACAGAAAGATCAGAAGTTTGAAACTAGCCGAGGCTACCTTAAAAAAATAACAAATTATTATTATTAAATGTCAAAAAAAAGCCCTGGGGACTGGGATGATGGCTCAGTAGGTAAAGTGCCTGTCACACAATTGTGAGGACTTGAGTTTGGAGCCCCAGAACGCATATACAAAACCTAGCATTGTGACTCTTGGCCACAACCTCAGCACTGTTTGGAGAAGGTAGAAATAGATCTCTGTGAGCTCTTTGATTACCTTTGCCTGATGAATGAGTTTCAAGTTTTGTAAGAGAGCCTGCCTCAAAAAAATAAAGTGGGGAGTTATTGAGGAAGATACCTTAAGTTGACCTCTATGAGGGTGTTCGCATGAGAGCACATGTACGTGCACACACATTCATGCACACGTTCACCCACGCATGTGCACACATGCACCCATACATGCATGCACATGTGCATGTGCACTCACATGCATATACCCCCCAATGTTGTAAGTTGCCTTTCTGTTGCTGTGATTAACACCATGTGTTATATTTTATAAAAAGATAAGAGAAGCCAGGGATATGTTTGGTAGAGGCGTGGTATGGTGTGGGCAAGGGGGGTGCCTCTGCAGACCCATGTTGAGGCATCCCTTCCCCCTGAGGGACCAGCCACACACCAGTATAGTATAAAATAGAGTTTATTTAGGGCATGGGGAGGGGAGTTGAGGGAGTAGAGGCAAAGAAAGGCAGAGAGAGAGAGAGAGAGAGAGAGAGAGAGAGAATGAATGTGTGTGTGTGTGTAGAGTAGAGGCTGGCCATGAGCATGTGGAGAGGGGAGGGGAAGCGGGTAAGGGAACAAGAGGAGATGAGAAGAGAGCTAGAGAGTGAGGAGGGGACAAGAAACCCCTTTTATAGCAAGTCAGACACACCTGAATATTGCCAGGTAACTGCGGGGTAAAGCCTAGACTAAATACCAACACCAGGACCAAAAGCAATTTGGAGGAATAAAAGGATTTACTTCGTCTTGTCTTCCAGGCCATTCTTCATCATTGAAGGGTGTCAGAACAAGAACCTGGAGGCAGGAACCATGGGGGAATGCTGGTCTCCCCCCTGACTCACTCACCAGCTCAAGCCTGACAAGCTTTCTTATACAGCCCAGGCCACCCGCCTAGGAATGGAGTGGGGCTCCAACAGCTGGCTGGGCTCTTCCACATCAGTCACCGATAGAGACATAGCCATAGGCCAGTGTGGCCTAAGCAATTCCTCAACTGAGGACCCTCTTCCCAGGTGACTCTAGACTGAGTTGACAAATAATAAACAAATAAATGAATATAAATATAAATAAATAAATCTAACCAGCATACCCACTAACAAATACTATACATGCACGCCCCCCTCATACACATACATTCTATACCATGCGGACACACACACACACACACACACACACACACACACAAAACCAGTTCAAAACCCAACTCATTTAAAATGTAGTCAGTTTCACAATATTAGAAAGCACTGAATTTCTCTACATCTCATTTGTCTAAATTTCCCAGAGACACAGAAGGCGGTACACACCATCCTTGTATATGCAAAGGAGTAAGACTGCAGAGAAGGACCTCATCAATACACAATCTTGTGAGACGTCCATTTGGCTGCTAGTTCTAATGTAACCACTTATTTATGAATCAAACAGATTGAGTCCCAACAGGTGAAATGACTTGCCTCGAACCAGTTTGCTTGAAACATAATGGAAATAATCAATATTCATTTTAGATTTGTGAAACACTTTTTTGTTCACTCGTGATTCATCTTGGAATAAGGACCTTTTTTTTTCCTTTTTATTCTAAGGGGAGATGTTTGGAGGGCATTGGGACGGAGCTCACAACACTGTGAGTGGGTGACCTTGATAAGTCTTTTTCACCAGGCGCAGTGTCTGGTTTTCATTTGAGTCTGTGGAGGGGTGTCTGATATATATGTGGGGTGGAAAGGTGGGTGCCATGGTGTGAGTGAGACAACGTTCAAGAATTAATTCTTCCCTTCTTGCTTGTTTTTGAGGCAGGACCTCTCTTGTCTCTGCTGCATACTCCGGACTCACTGGCCTATTAGCTTCTGGGCAACTCTCCTGTCTCTGCCTCCCATCTCACCAAAGGAATGCTGGGATTGCAGATGCGTGCCACCACATCCAGTTTTTCTTTTACAAGTCCCAGAGCTCAAATTCAAGTCATCTGCCTTGTGTGACTAACAAACACTTGTACCCACTGAACCATCTAACCAGTCATAAGACACTTGATTTGCAGAGATGTCTATGTGCCCATATACTGTGAGAAATCTTCCCTGAGGAAGATGTCCACCCTTTCTTCACAAGGTCCCAATGATAAAGTAAAACTCCACCAGCATTCTCCCCAAGGAACCAAAGGGAGGCAGAGCTAGGAGTTGAGGGGAACAGAGGTCACAGGAGGAGAAGAAAAGAGGAACTGAGATGGCTTCAGACGTGGACGTGTGTGGCACTTACTAGCCACAAGTAGTTAAGTTTTTATAAGGTTAGAAATATTGGGATAAAGCTTTTATCATTATCAAATGGCTCTAAAATTATTGTATTGACATCTTACAAATTGTAATATTATTTATACATAAATCTGATTGGCTAATTAAGCTTTAAGAGTTTTGATTTACTAGGTTACTGGAATGTGGGTCCGCCGGTTAAAAGGGTTTATGGCAGAGAAAACACAGCTGAGATGCTGTGGAACTAGCTGGGAGAGAATAGCCCGGTGCTGAGCAGGATTCCACCGGGACATGGTGCTGAGGCCTGACGGGGCAGGATTGATGGCAGGTTCCCCATCAACAGGCTTACTGACAGAGCACGGGATAGGCATGTGGGAAACTCCAAGTAGCCACAGTAAAGTCTTTGCCTAGAATGGATAGCTTCAACTTCAATTAATCTTCCCCAAACTATATATCCTAGCACCTCCTGAGACCCAAGGCTACATACAGTTAGAGCAGAACTACATATAAATGGCTGGAGGGTGCCCTTAGAATCTGAGGTGACAGTCCAATGATCCTACCCACACCTTCTTCTATAGCCTTGGGTATAGAAGAGTACAGCCCTCTATACCTATAGAAGGTATAGCTATAGCCTTTATAGCCACCCTTCTCGACCTTCCCAATGCTGCAACCCTTTAATGCAGTTCCTCGTGTTGTGGTGACCCTCAAGCATAAAGTTATTTTCATTGTTATTTCATATCTGAAATTTTGCATCTCTTATTAATTGTAATATAAATATCTGCATTTTCCAATGGTCTTAGGTGACCCCTGTGAAAAGGTCACTTGATATCCCCCCCTCAAGGGATCACAAACCAAAGGTTGAGATAGTTCTATAGACTATCCACAGCCATCGGGGAAGATCTGGATGGCCTTTTGCAAGTAGGAACTGCTGACCCAATGAAGATGGAGGCTGTTTTGATCAGAGAACCCGGTCCTATAACTGTTGTGATCATAAAAAGAGAAAGAGGCTTGGGGGAGGTATGGGGGAAGGGGGTGCCTCAGTGGGCCCATGCTGAAGGTTCCCTTCCCCCTGAGGAACCAGACACAGGACAGTATAGTATAGAATAGAGTTTATTTAGGGCATGGGAAGGGGAGTTAAGCAGAGAAAGGCAGAGAGAGAGAAAGAGAGAGAGAGAGTAGAGAAGTAGAGGCCGACCATGACCACATGGAGGGGGGGGGAAGAGAAGGGGGAAGGGAAGAGCCCAAGAGGGCAAGAAAGAACAATAGAACAAGAGGATAAGAGAGGGAGGAGGGGCAAGCAGCCTCTTTTATAGTGGACCCGACCTACCTGGCTGTTGCCAGGTAACTGTGGGGTGCAGCTTAGACAGAATCCTAACAATAACACTATACCTTACCAGTATTGATGGTTCTAATGAGCTTCCCCATAAGACTCACTCTAGAAGATTCTAAACTTTGCAGGCTCACCCTATGAAATGGCTCTCAAGGTCATGATCACTTCAGGAGTGTGCATATGGGAACACAAGCTCGGGTGGATTTTCACATGATCTCACTGTTATCCTTTAGAGGTAAGATGTACAAAAGGCTCCTGTATCTGGAGATATTGGTCCCCAGATGGTGGCACTCTTTTGAGAGGTTGCTGAACATTGAGGAGAAAGAGTGTCAGTGGGGTGAGTGGGTCACTGATGGTAAGTCTTCAGGTTCCAACTCCCTGCCCCACTTCCTGTCCTAACTAGAGATGCACTGTAAGTGGGCACCTCAAATCCTTGACGCCATGACTTCTCCATCATGAACTGTGCCCTCACACTGTGAGCCACAGTAAACTTTTTCTTTCTCTTATTTAACTTTTATTGTATGTGTATGGGTGTTTTGCCACATGCTTGTCTATCCAGCACTTCCATACCTGGTACCTACAGAGGCCAGAAGAAGGTATCAGATCCCTTGGAACTAGATTTACAGATGGTTGGAAGCAACTATGTTAAGTGGTGGGAATCAAACCTAAGTCTTCTGGGAGAACAGAGAGTGCTGCTAACCACTGAGCCATCTCTCCAGTCCCAAACTTTCATTTCTTGAATTGCTTTTGTCAAGTATTTTGTCATAGCAATAGAAAAAACCAATAATTAACACAATGGGCATGGCGAGCCTGAGGCACCATTCCAAAATCTATCTATCTATCTATCTATCTATCTATCTATCTATCTATCTATCTATCTATCTATCTATCGTCTGTTGAGGGGCAGGGTGTGCATGACTTCATGTGTGTGAGTGAAGGTTTGGATATGTGCATTTGCCATGGCACACATGTGGAGGTCAGAGGGCAACCTTGTTTGAGGCAGGGTCTTGTCCACTACTGTATATACCAGGCTAGCTGCCCCACAAGCATGCAGGCACTCTCCTGCCTCCAGTTCCCATTTCCCCCTGGAAGCACTGGGGTTAAAGGCACCTGCTGTTGCTTTTGGCTCTACATGTGTTCTCTGTATCTGAACTGAAATCCTCCCTCTTGAATGGTGGAAGCTTTATTCACTGAGCCATCTTCCCAATCCTGGAGGCTGAGCGTCTTCAAATCACTCAAACCCAAAGTCAACCCAGTGGTGGACCACAGGCATAATTACCTTCTGTTGCTTCCACACATTCTGTTAAGAGCGTGCTTGTGTGTGTGTGTGTGTGCGCACACACTCACACGCACACGGAGCAGCAGAGAGATTGCTAGTTTTGACTTTTTTTTTAATAAAGATATGTTTTCAATAGCCCCCCTCCTCTGCATGAAAAGGAATCTGGTTGGAGAGTCTGCCCTGCAGATGGCCAGGGTCAGATGCAAAACAGCTTGAGTTCTGCATTTGATGGCCAGCAAGGAAGAAAAACAAAGCTCTCTGAAGGGGCCTGCCTGCCTTCCACGCATTCCTTTGTGCCAAAATTCAAGATGTGCTCGACTCTGCCTTTCAATAATGTTCGGTGGGTTATGTTCCAAAATCTTTGAAGTTTCTCTGATGGTAAAAACGTTTTCTTAAGTTATTGGCCTGTTCTATTTTTTTAAAGCAAACTATAAGAGTCTTATGATCTTCAGTTTCACAGCTCATAAATATTTGTGCAGAGGCAGTAGCCAGACCCCTTCAGGGCTTTGCCCTGTTTGGAAGAGGAAAAAAAAAATCAAAGCAGAAAGCCAGGTGGGCGTTGCAGCCTCCTCGGCCCTTTTGTCAAACTGAGGACAAAGCCACTCTTCCAGTGACAGGAAAGCCTGATTCATCAGAGAACCAGGAGGGCATGGAAAACTTCTTAGCAGATCTCCCCACACCCCTCCTATGCTCAAAGCACTGTCCTGCATTCAAAGGTACTGGTAATCTTTCTCACATGCTTTATCTGCCCAGTGGGGGAGGGGGGACAACAGGTGTGTGGGGCATGGGTAGGTGTGAGTGCCCACATGTGAATGTCCAAGCACAATAACATGTATGCATGTATGTGGAGAGCAAAGGTTGACATCCGTCTGTCTGACTCAAGCCCCACCTTATTTTCTGAGACAGATGTCTCGCTGAATCTGAAACTCATCTCTTCCCCTGGGCTGGCTGGTCCGCTCTGCAGAGGATTGTCCTACCCCTGCTAGTCCATCGAACCACTCAGCCATCCCTGGCTTTTACCCAGGTGCTCGGGACCTGAGCTCAGGCCCTCCTGCATGAACAGCATCTAGAGTCAATCGTTCACGGGCTTCCTCTGCCACTGTGTTTGGTGTGAGAGTCAGAGAGAACTGAGTTCAAATCCCACCTCCCTTGTTGAATCATAGCTGATGCCTTTTGGAAGAGGTAACAATGACAAAATAAAAAGAGGAAACATACGAAGCGCCATGCAGGGCATGTAAGCGACATTTCATTAGCACCTCAAGAGGTGTTTAACCCACTGGCCACATGAGGCCCAGAGCGGATATGAACATGCCCCGACCTAAAATCATATGCTTACTTAAAACGCAATTCCATGTGTGTGTGTGATTGATTGATTGATTGATTGATTGACTGATTGATTGATTGATTGATTGATTTGTAACTCCACTGCACAGTTGTCAAGTGTGCTGAGAGAGAAGCTGAAGGCTGGACACACCTACAAGTGCTTCTGCTCACACACCTGGAGAGAGCTGGGGCTCAACTGCATTTACTGAAGGTTGTGCTTAAATGTAACCCTGACCTACGTGTGTGTGTGTGTGTGTGTGTGTGTGTGTGTGTGCACGCGCGCGCGCGCATGCACACACATGCACACATGTAAATGTCAAAGCATACTTTATCGTATGCTCTACCACTGAGCCAGGCCCCCCAGCCTCTCCCTGGGGGATTCTAGGCAGGGGCTCTACCACTGAGCCACGCCCCAGCCCCTCCCTGGAGGATTCTAGGCAGGGGCTCTACCACTGAGCCACGCCCCCAGCCCCTTCCTGGAGGATTCTAGGCAGGGGCTCTACCACTGAGCCACGCCCCAGCCCCTCCCTGGGGGATTCTAGGCAGGGGCTCTACCACTGAGCCACGCCCCCAGCCCCTCCCTGGGGGATTCTAGGCAGGGACTCTACCACTGAGCCACGCCCCCAGCCCCTCCCTGGGGATTCTAGGCAGGGGCTCTACCACTGAGCCACACCCCCAGCCCCTCACTGGAGGATTCTAGGCAGGGGCTCTACCACTGAGCCACGCCCCCAGCCCCTCACTGGGGGATTCTAGGCAGAGGTTGTACCACTGAGCCACGCCCCCAGCCCCTCCCTGGGGGATTCTAGGCCGGAGCTCTACCACTGAGCCACGCCCCCAGCCCCTCCCTGGGGGATTCTTGGTAGGTGCTCTACCACTGAGCCACACTCCCAGCCCCTCACTGGGGGACTCTCAACAAGTACTCAACCAATGAACTATACTGCCAGCCTTCCTTTTATTTTTAATTTTGAGAGAAAGTCTCACAAAGTTGCCCAGAATTATAGCAGCGAATTAGTTAAACCACTACACACACACACACACACACACACACACACACACACACACACTGATTTTGATATGTCCTAACTAGCTCAATGGCTGGGCACTTCCAAACCTCCCCACTGCTAGCACATTTTCCCCTCCAATTTTCCTGAATCAATTTGCTAAATCAATACTTCGTCTTTGCTACCCCAGACCCAATCGGGAGAGCGGCCCCTAGAGTCACTTTCCCAAATTCTTACATAACTGGTTTCTTTCTTTCCTGCAGTTCTTCCATCTGTCTAATCCCTCTGCTTCCCTGTCATGGTGATTCTCCTCCTCTTCCTCTCTCCATTTCTTGCCCACACAATCTAAAAGTCCCGCCTCTGTCCTTCTGCCCAACCACTGACTGTATGGCAATTACTTATTATCAATGGACACCAGCAGGAACCCTCAGGTCTGGAAGTGTGGCTTTTGGGGGGCTGAAATAAGACAAAGCATTAGAACCAATTCCCAGCATGGGATGGACTAAAACTCACTCTATAGCCCAGACATATACTGAGCTTTTGATCCTCCTGACTCTGCAACGGGATGGGGAGGCCTATGCCATCAGATAAGCTTCCTCTTGCTCTGTGACATCTAGAGGACATCCTGGCCTTTCCTTCTAAGTCTTCATCCTTTACCTCTTCCTACAGAGAGGCAGACATCACTCTCCTGATAGTGAGCCAGAAGAAAGAAAGGACAAGAGACATGGCTCAGAAGTTAAATAAGAGAAGTTGGCATTTGGCAGAGGACCTGAATTAAGTCCCCAGAATGCCTGTGGGGCATCTTAAAACCACCTATACCTTCAGCTCCAGAGCAGGGAATCCAATGTCCTCTTCTGGCCTCCATGGGCACTGGCACTAATTAACTAATCAATTAATTACATAAATAAAAACAAAGCTTTTGAGTTTTGGTTTAAGTAAGCAAGGGAACTAGAGAGATGGCTCAACACAGTTCTTTTAGAGGACCTAGGTTCTCTTCCCAGCACCTACCTCATGGCTAACAACTGTCTGTAACTCCAATTTCAGACAATCCAGTGCCTTCTTCTGGTCTCTGCAGACAATGCAAACACGTGGTGCACAAATACACAAAGAAAGATAAAACACCCATATACATAAAACAAAAATAAATAAAATTTCAAAAGGAAAATGAAGAAGAAGAAGAAGAAGAAGAAGAAGAAGAAGAAGAAGAAGAAGAAGAAGAAGAGGAAGAGGAAGAGGAGGAGGAGGAGGAGGAGGAAGGGGAAGGGGAAGGGGAAGAAGAAGAAGAAGAAGAGGCAAGGAAGGAAAGATTCAGCAAGCTCATTGTGGAAGTCAGTCCCAGTCATAGGGAGCTCAAGAGCCCAGAGTCAAAGGTCATCATGAAGGCTGGCACCCAGCCTCAGGCTGGTAAAGCCCTGGGACAACATGAGGGAAGCACAGTGACACTTGTGTTTAGAAATATCATTGTCGGGGCTGGAGAGATGGCTCAGTGGTTAAGAGCACCGTCTGCTCTTCCAGAGGTCCTGAGTTCAATTTCTAGCAACCACAAGGTGGCTCACAACCATCTGTAATGAGATCTGATGCCCTCTTCTGGTGTGTCTGAAGACAGCTACAGTGTACTCACATACATAAAATAAATAAATCTGAAGAAGAAGAAGAAGAAGAAGAAATATCATTGTCCTCGTTTGCTTTCTACCGCTGAGATGAAACACCATGACCAAAGGCAATGTGAGAAGGGGCGGGTTTCTTTCATCATAAGACTCTCAGATCACACTCCATCACTGAGGGAGCTATAGGCAGGAACTGAAGCAGAAGCCATGGAGGAGTGCTACTTACTGACTTGCTCCCCATGGCTTGCTCAGCCTGCTTTGTACCACCCAGGACCTCTTGTGCAGAGGGAGCACCACTCGCAGTAGGATGAGCTCTCCCACGTCAATCATTAGCTAAAGAAATGTCCCATAGACTTGCCTACAAGCAATCTGACGGAAGCATTTTGTCAGTGGAAGTTCCTCTTCCTAGATGACCGTTGTTTGTGTCAATATGACAAAAGCCTAACCAGGACAGTAATCACGAAACTAATGCTAACTAATAATAGTTAACTAAAAACCAGGGGCAGAGGACCATGAGAACCTGGAGACCTGAGTTCAAATCCCCAATACCTACATCAGAATCAAGATAAGACTGCAAATGCTTGGAACCCAGCAATGAGGCGAAAACAAGCCCGCTGGCCACCACACGAACCTAAAATGATGTACTTCCGCTTCAGTGGCAAACCCTGCCTTGAGGTAGTGAGCAATAGAGGAAGACATACAAAGTCTTGCTCTGGTCTCAACATGCATACCACACAGTAACATGTATATGCACTACACACACACACACACACACACACACACACACACACACACACACATATAAATATGAAGGAACTGGAAAGGTCTCCATGGTTAAGAGCACTTGTTGCTCTTCCACAGGACTCAGGTTCAATTCCCAGGACCCACATGGTGTCTCACAACTGCCTGTTACTCCAGTTTGAGAGACTCCAATGGCCTCTTCTGGCTGCTTCAGATACCAGGTACACAAGTGGTGCACAGACCTACATACAGACAAAATGATGCTACACATTTTTAAGGGGTGTGTGTGTGTGTGCGTGCATGCGTGCGTGCGTGTGTGCGTGCGTGCGTGCGTGCGTGCGTGCGTGTGTGTGTGTATGTGTGTGTGTGTGTGCGTGTGCGTGTGTGTGTGTGCGTGTGTGTGCGTGCGTGCGTGCGTGTGTGTGTATGTGTGTATGTGTGTGTGTGCGTGTGTGTGCGTGTGCGTGTGCGTGTGTGTGCGTGTGCACGTGTGCGTGTGTGTGCGCGTGCGTGCGTGCATGCGTGTGTGTATGTGCGTGTGTGTGTGCGCGTGCGTGCGTGTGTGCGCGTGTGTGTGCGCGTGTGCGTGTATGCGTGTGTGTGCGTGCGTGTGTGCATGTGTGTGCGTGTGTGCGTGTGTGCGTGTGTGCATGTGTGCGTGCGTGCGTGCGTGCGTGCGTGCGTGCGTGCGTGCGTGTGTGTGTGTGTGTGTGTGTGTGTGTGTGTGAGATGTGTCTGGAGACAGGGGAGAGTAGGTTTCTGCTCCATCATTCTCCAAGTTACTCCCTTGAGACGGAGCCTCTTGTTGAACCTGAAGCTAGGCTGGCAGCCAACAAGTCCCAACGATTTTTCTGTTTCCACAACCTAACCTAACTTCATTATGCTGGTATTGCAGGCACATATGTGATCATACCGACCTTTTTACATAGGTGCTGAGGATTAGAACTCGGATCTTCATGTTTGCACAACAAATGGAGCCATCTCTCCAGCTCCTGTTTTATATTTATTTATTTTTTTATATTTATTTATTTAGCTGTGGGTTAGTGTGCATATGTGTCCTATAAGCTGGGAAGCACGAGTTCAAACACACAAACCATTAAGGGACAGCTTTCACATTCAAAACACAATGAGGAAATTAAGGATAGCAAGCAGAGGCTACTTTGGGCTTCATGGAAGCTTGGGAAGAGCAAAGGTATCAGCAGTTATCCTAACTTATTCTTGAGAAGGATCCTTCTACTCTACATGTCAGCAGCTCCAGCATCTGTCTTCTCTCCCAGCTCTTGCATATGGCTGTGCAGAATATAGGTCAAACACCATGTTAGAAATTAGACATCCAGCTTCAGAGCTAGGGGATAAGTAAGACCTATCATAGTTGACTTAACTCGGCTAAGCCTCAACTTTCCCCAGCTGTAAAACTGGGAGCACACATCAGGTAGTCTCCAAGGTCCTTCTTAGCTAAGTATCTTTGTTACTGTGAGTTTCTAGATGCTAGCCTTAATTATTATTCATTTTACTTTAGCCACAAATCACATCCTGTCCTATCCCCCTGCTATAGTGACATTTCCTCAAAGTGGGAATTGCTGTCACTTTCTTTCCTTCCAGGAAGGAGCAAGAGAGGCTCCTAGGACTCAGGAAGTAAACAACACACAAGTCTCAAGAAGTTCCTGAAGCTAACAAGATATACATGGCCCCTCCTCAAGTTGTTAGAAGAGAGGCTATGAGGGCTACCGCTGGGTCTCACTTCTGCTCCATTCTCTCTGCTTTCTGAGCTGCAGATGTGAGAGCAGCTTCCTAAACCAATGTGTTTTTCTCAGGCATTTGTCACAGCAATAAGAAACTCCAATGCAGTGTCTAAGTCCACATTCCTTTCTTCTAATGTATGAACAGAACAACATGTCTGAGGAGTGTGGTTCAATTGTAAGGCACTCACCTAAAATTCACTTATGTCCAGTGCTTAAGTGGTAGAACTCCTCACTAGAATCCCCAGTGAGGGGCTGGGGTGTGGATGAGTGGTAGAGCCCCTGCCTAGAATCCCCCAGTGAGGGGCTGAGCATCAGAACTCTTGTCTAACATGTACAAGGTCCTAGGTTCCATCCCCAGCACTAGAAGAAAAAGGAAAAAGAAAGTAAGAAAAAGATGTAAAGGGGCATAGATCTAGGTGTGCCCTCTTTGGAAAATGCTGTCAGCCTTAATCATGTTTTCTTTAAAGACCCTGTGAGGAGTTGGCCCACAATGGCTGCCATATTGCCTGGGTGACCTGAACTGAGGCCCTAACATAGCTTAGCTGGAAGACAGAATGGGCCACTAAATCCTTTTAATTCAAGGGAGGTGTGATGGAAATTCATTGCTAAAGAAGGATGAATACGGATCTGAGGAAATGAAGAAGCGCAGATCTGGGGGCAGTGGTGGCGCACACCTTTAATCCCAGCACTTGGGAGGCAGAGGCAGGCAGATTTCTGAGTTCGAGGCCAGCCTGGTCTACAGAGTGAGTTCCAGGACAGCCAGGACTATACAGAGAAACCCAGTCTCAAACAAACAAACAAACAAACAAAACAAAGTCTCCATTTTGAACTGGAGAGATGGCTCAGCGGTTAAGAGCACTGACTGCTCTTCTGAAGGTCCTGAGTTCAAATCCCAGCAACCACATGGTGGCTCACAACCATCCGTAAAAGAGATCTGACGCCCTCTTCTGGTGCATCTGCAGACAGTTACAGTGTACTTACATAGATAATAATAAATAAATCTTTTTTTAAAAAAAGCGCAGATCTGAACAGACGTATGGAGAGGTGATGTGGGGATGGAGTTTTGGGTAGCTCTTGATACTGCAGTGGATGCAATCAAGAGAGTCAGTACTGAAAGAAACCAAGGCAGACATTTGATATTCCCTATTTGGGGTGTTGTTGAGACATATCGTTATGTAGGCCATGGTGACCTGGAATGGTGGCCATCCTCCTGCCTCTGCTTCCCAACCTATTATAAGGCGTATACCACCACATACAGTGAGTCCTGTTGTTTGTCATTATTGTTGTTATTTTCTTTTCATATGTATATGGGGTGTGCATGCATGTTCATATGTGTGGAAGCTTGTGTGTGTGTGTGTCGTCCAAGACTGATACCTGAAATATTCCCCCAATCCTTCTTTCTCTTATTCTTCATGAGACCTAATCACCCAGTTAAACCCAGAGCTCACTGATAGCGCTGGTTTCCTCTTTAGCCAGTTTGCTTCCTGGCTCCTCTGTCTCTAATTCAGAGGCTGGGATTATAGGCAAACTGCAATTACACGCAGGCTGCCACACCCACCTGGCATTCAATGGGTCTTTGGGATTCAACCTCTGGCCCTCCAGCTTGCATGACAAGCGTTTTAACCACTGAGCCATCACCCTAACCCTTTTTTGTATTATTATTTGGAAAATGTACTTATTCATCTATTTATGAGTCAGGGTCTCAGAAAGTCCAGGCTGGCCTTGAACTGCAGGAGTTGTGGAGGATAACCTTGAACTTCTGAACCTCCTACTTCCACCTCCCAAGTGTTCGGATGCGCTTCCATATCCGTTTTGTGCAGTGCTGGAGATGAAACCTAGGGCTTCCTGAATAGTCAACAAACACTGTACCAAATAAGCAACATCCTTAACCCCCCATGGGGGGAGGGGGTACTGATTCTTAGGACTGAAACTCATTGATAGAGCACTTACCTAACACACAGGAGGTCCTGGGTTCAATTCCCAACAAAGGGAAAGGTTCAATTCCCCACCCCACAAATCCAAGATTTATTTATCCTTTTAATCAATTAGGCATTGGTTCAGCAACTATTTCTAAGGCATCTGATACTTGTCAGGTATTCTGAAAACCCTGGCCTTCACGGGTAGAGGAGCCATGATTTAAATTAGTGGCCCAAAGTGGGTACTAAAAAGAGACCGCAGGGTAATCTCACAGAGGCAGCACCGGGCTCCCAACTGCATTCATCTCTAGAAAACCACCCCCAATGGAGAGGCAGAGTGGCTCTAAACCCCACCCCCAACCCTACCCCGAGCTAACTGAGCCCCTGGCTGACCCTAAGAAAGGGCCCCCTGCAGTTTGCTTTCTCCTGCCTCGCTTGCCCTTGCTCCTCGGGCCTGGCCTCCCGGGGTTAAGATCCCCTCTGCCTTCAGCTCCTGCTCCCCTACCACTCAGGGGTTAAAGCTTTTGAAAGCTCCCTGCAGGGTTACGAGTGCAGCTGTTGCTGCCATTTGGCCATTTTCTTGCTCAAAAAGCCTCAGCTGCCTTTTGGAAACAACCACAGTGCCATCTACTGGTAAAAGCTGCATATTGCACCGCGATGCATTGAGCTTTCTGGAGGCTGTCTGGAGGGGCTGTCTATTGGTTGGGGAAGCCCAAGCCAGCAACTGCCAACCTGCATATGACCTCGCTACCTACATGAACAGTAGGAGTTGTGGAGTGAGGTCCTAATTCCCGCGTGGGATTTCTAGGACCCCTGAGCAGGCAATCAAGAGCCTGAACTCTCAGAGGGAAAAGGAGTGAACCTTTGTTTGGGGTCTAGGATGTGAAAAGAATCCAATGGGCTGACCTCTTTCTAAGAGCTGACAGGAAAGAACTTAGCTGTGCTGCGACTGGAGCTCTGGGCGGAGGTGGAGGACTAGACTAGGGGTGGAGCATTAGGCTGGGGGTGGAGCTCTGGACTGAGAATGGCGCTCCGAACTGGAAGTGGTGCTCTAGGCTAAGGGTGGAGTTCTGGAATGGGGTGGAGCTCTCTGAACTGGGGGTGGAGCACAAGACTGGGGTTTAGCTCCGGGATGGGGGTGGAGCTCTGAGGTGGGGGTGGCGCTATGAATGGGGTGGAGCTCTGGACAGAGGTGGAACTCTAAGCAGGAGGTGCAGTACTAGGCTGGGGGTGGAGCACTATGCTTGGTTGTAATTTTGGGCTGAGATGGAGCTTAGTGTTAGAGTCTTTGACTCACATGCCTGTCTCCCTGGGTCCCATCCTCGCGTTGCAAAAAATATTAAAAAATAAAATGAACCAAGCAGACAGGAGTTCAAGCAATTAGGATCACGCGGAGATGCGACTTAAGTGGTCCTGACCAAAAAAACAAAGGTGAGGGTAAGACAAGGTGGCAGCTCTTCAGATGGTGATCTGTGGCCATGATAGAGCCTGTGCTGACATCCTGACTGTGGTGCGCTGAGCGAAAGGAGCTACTGAGACGGCCTCTGAGACTCTCAGACAGAGGCACCACAAGGTTCAACCTCTTATTAAAGAAATGAGGACCGCTGTAGAAAGAGCAGGTTTGGAGATGAAGATGGAAAGTCAGTTGAGTTGAGGTGTTGAGGTGTTAATCTGCAATAGAGGAGCTGGGGAGACAGAAAAAAAAAGCTGGGCAATAGTAGCATGCTCTAATAACTTGCATGCTTGAGAGGTAGAGGCAAGGATCTTTGGCCAGCCAACTGAGCCTACTTGGAGACTTCCAGGCCAATGGGAGAGACCTGTCTCGAAAAACAAGATAGCTTAGCACCTGAGTTTGGCCTCTGGCCTCTTCATGCACAGAGGCACACGTGTGATCATGTGCATACATGCATGTACACACACACACACACACACATGCACACACATATACACACACACACAAATCTGCAACCACTGGCACCATTCTTCTGTGCCCATGGGATTAGACCACCACCCCCCCCATTCAGACCAAGACAAGGAATACACCTGCTTCTCAGAGAGAGGATTGCAACAACTGAAGGAACCAGCTACCCCTGCAAGGGCTACAGTTCTAATGGAGATGCTGTGAGACCTCAGCAGACTCAAGGGTAGCAGGAGAGGAAGTTGGGAGGGTGTTTGCATGGCTCTTCCTAGGGAGAAGTGCAGGGGAGGAGCTGATGGGAGCAGGGATGACCTAAGAATAACTACATCAACCAATGTAGGTACAACACCCAGAGTGGCTAGGACTACAGTAGTAATACTAGAGGCTGAGGGACTATGGGGATGCAGCTGGACAGAAGGACTAAGTTCTGGGGTTCAAGGCCACAGAGACACATCTGTAGTTTCCAATAAGATGTGATGGACTTTCCGAAGATCAATTCTTCACGAGTTCAAAGGCTCTGGTAATACAGACAAGGAAGTGAGACATGAAGGTACACATTTATAATCCCAGCCTTTGAGGGGCTAAAGCAGGAGCATCAAGAGTTCAAGGCCAGCCTGGGCTACATGGCAAGTATGAAGCCAACCTGGGCTATATGAGATCTTGGGGGACACGGGGAGGGGGGCAGAACAGCAAATTTTCAAAGGAGTGAGAAGGAAGAGGGAAGGAAAGAGATGAAAGAGACAGTAAAAGGGGGGGCTAGGTGCATGAGGGGGCTAGATGCATGAGGGGGCTAGGTGCATGTTACTCACCCCAGCTATTGAAAGGCTGGGGCAGAAGGACTGTGAGTTTGAGGCTAGCCTGAGCTTCACAGGGAGACCCTGTCTCATAACAAATGGGACTGTGGGGTGGTTCAGTGAGTAAAGCACTCACCGTAAAACCATGAGGACTGGAGTTTGAACCCCCAGCTCCTTTGTAAATATCAGATGGGTGTAGTGTCCCACCCATCAGTATTCTCAGTGCACAGGAGGTGGAGACAGGATCCCTGGGGCAAATTGGCTAACTAAACTAACCAGATCCGTGAGCTTTGGATCCAAGTGGGAAAGCCTGCCTTAATATATCAAGTGGAGTACAATTGAGAAAAACCTAATGACAACCTCTGGCACACATGCACACGCATGAGCATGTATACACACACACACACACACACACACACACACACGGGTGGGGGTAGTAAGGAGAGAGGGGGGGAGAAAACTGGGTGTATACGTTCAAATAACACACTATACTCTGCTAATAGAGCCAATCCTTACATGCTAATCAAAGAAAATAAAATAACACAAAAATCTTTCCACTTACACTCTGCCTGTCTGGAAGCCAACTGTCTGCATATTTTTTTGATTTTTCTCTTGATCTTCTCCTCCTCTCCGGGCTACCACTAATAAATCACAGCATTCAGTGCCGTTTTGAGTAGATGGAAAGATCACAGCGCGACGGCAGCACGACGGAGTTTGGCATTTGTTTGATGGAGGTAGCACTCCCCCAACAAGATGCATTTCTGTTCCTGCGGTCATGATTAAAAACAGAAATCGGACTGCATATTGATGGAGTCAAATGATAGAGGATACACTTTGTGAATTCTAAAAACAAAAATAATAGGCTGATGGTATAGCTTAATAGTAGAGCGCCTGCCTAGAATCCTCCAGGGAGGGGCTGAGGGGCGTGGCTCAGTGGTAGAGCCCCTACCTAGAATCCCCCAGTGAGGGGCTAGGGGTGTGACTCAGTGGTAGAGCCCCTGTCTAGAATCCCCCAGGGAGGGGCTGGGGGCGTGGCTCAGTGGTAGAGCCCCTGCCCAGAATCCTCCAGGGAGGGGCTGGGGGCGTGGCTCAGTGGTAGAGCCCCTGCCTAGAATCCCCCAGGGAGGGGCTGGGGGCGTGGCTCAGTGGTAGAGCCCCTACCTAGAATCCCCCAGGGAGGGGCTGGGGGCGTGGCTCAGTGGTAGCGCCCCTGCCTAGAATCCCTCAATGAGGGGCTGGGGGCGTGGCTCAGTGGTAGAGCCCCTGCCTAGAATCCCCCTACGGGAAACTAAAAGCATGGCTCAGTTGTAGAGCACCTGCCTAGGATCCCCCGGTAAGGTGGTAGGCGCATGGTAAACTGGTGGCGCATTTGACCTAATTCAGTCTTTAGAGACTTAATCCACTCCCTTGAGAAAGACCCACTCAGGAGAGCAATACCCTCATGCTCCTATCACTTCTCAGTGACCTTTCCGTCTTTCCGGTTGATTGCATTAAGGGATTAAGCCTTCACTTGAGGCTGGGGACAGACAGCTTACCCTGACATCTCTCTACATTTTCAACCTGAAAACAAAGCCCAGGAAGATGAGCATTGTTGTATACGCCTGGAATCCCAGCACTCGTGAGCCAAAAGTCAGAATCCTGAAGATCAAGAATTGACTACAGAGCAAGTTCGAAGATGCTGTGGCCTGGGCACACCTGGAGAAGACCGATCCTCCCCGACCTGGACGCGGCTGTTGTGGGATGGGTTACACTCCTGAGATTAAAGCCATCCTACCTTTCTCTGTCCCAGCCCAGACTAAGCAGCAGGTTTCATTTTGATACCCCATGCATCATTTGAGACAGAGTCTCATGTATCCCAGGCTAGCCTCTAATTCTTTACGAAGCTGAGGATGAATTTGAAACCCCAATCTTCCTGCTTGTACACACACAGAGATGTTGGAATTACAATTGTGTGCCCCCGCATCTGTTTTATGCAGGGTTGGGATGGAACCCAAGCATCTACCCTCTGAACCATACCCCAAGTCAATTCCGTGCATTTTTTCCAAAGTGGAGAAGGTGGAGCCATTGCACAGTCTCAATGGAAGCTTGTCTGGCCCTCTCATGAGAAAGCCATGAGCCAGGCCAAGCAAGTCATGATGGCTGCATTCTTTGGACACTAGCCAATGAATGAACACACCCCTCAGGTTTGGGGACCCTATCGTGGGAAGTAGCCAGGGAGTTAGCTGGTTATAAAACATAAGTTTTAGAAAACATAAGTCAATCAAAGTCTAGGCTGCACCAACAGGCAAGTTGTGGGAGCAGAAAGACTTGGCCAAAGCATTTTGAGGTGTAATTCAGACCCTTTGTTTATTCGGAATTATTGGTAGTTACTGCAAGTGATCTGGGTAGCCTCATTCTGTTTGCAGGGTGACCTGTGATAGTACCACTGGGGTAACCAAGTTGGCTTAGGCCAGTTGTAAACCACAGGGTAGGGACATCCCTAAGGGAGGAGTCTCAACATCGGCAGAGAGAGTCAGCGTATGTCTTCCAGAAATCCCAGACGCTAACGTGTGGCCATATGTTTTCCTCCTTGGTCAACAAAAGGAACATTGGAAAGAAGGAGTATAGGGCTGAGGGTAGCTCAGTAGGCAAAGCACTTGCCGCACAAACCTGACCCCACTAAGTTCAAATCCCCAGAGCGGCACACCCATCTATAATCCCAGTGCACTTCTGCCTAGACAGGAGGTATAGACAGGAGAATGTCAAAGTCTCCCAGATCAGCTAGCCTGGCTTAGGCAGCAGTGAACACTAAAAGACTCTGTCTCAAACAGCTGGCAGGCGAGGTTGAACACTGAGGGAGGCTCCCCTCTGATGTCCACACACCAACTGGGCTTGCACTCACTCAACCTCACACACATGACAATACACACGTCATACACACGAAAATAAGAGCTAGAGAATGGAAGGGGGAGAGGACCTGGGCAGGACTATGCTTTTATCTTCAACAGGAATGTGGGTCTCAAGTACCCACACCTTAAACATCTCCAAACCTTTGAACCCTCAAGCCATGCAAGTAATGTACCTTTAAGGAAAATTGGAACAAGCGACATGGACCAGGGTGTAGACGCCTGATGTCAAGCCTGAGGACCTGAGTTCGATCCCCAGGACCATCCATCAGGTGGAAGGGAAAGAGCCAACACCTGCAAGTTGTCTCTTACCTCCACACACATGCCATGGCACGCCGGTGCACACAAACACACACAGACACACACAAATTAAAAAAGAAATACTAAGTGTAATAAAAGGAAAAGAAGAAAGAGTGGAGAGGGAAAGGAGGGAGGGAGTATGGGCTGGGACAACATGGTTCAAGTTCATGATATACTTGAGTGAACATGTTCTTAAGAGACCCAGTGCTGTGTAGAAAAATATGTACCATTAGAAAGAGCGAAGAGGAAGGAGGATGGAGGAAGGAGGAGGAAAAGGCAAGAATGGAAGCAGAAGCAGAAAATGAAGAGGAAGAGGAGAGACCCATGGGTGTTCAACCTTGACCTACAATTGTGGGAGGGGATCATTGTGAACTGAGTACTTGTTTCCCCATTCGAATTCACGTGTTGACTTTCTAACCAATAGGATGCTTAGGTGGAACCTTTGAGAGGTCACGAGGGTGGACTCCTCACAAATGGCTTTCCTGCCCTTGCATGGAGACCCCAGGGAGCTCTTATGTCTATGTCACAGGACAGAATATGACATTCGTTTATGAACAAGAAATCGGATACTCGCCAAACATTGAGCTTCCCAGCCTCCAGAGTGCCAAGTATACCTGTTTGCTGCTTAAGTCAATCAGCATATAGTGTCTTTGTTATAAAAACCCAAATAGACCCCAGTGGGGAGCCTGGAGGGGTGAGCTATCTAGTACAATTAAGAGGGGGAAACCCAGTGTGAACGCCAAGTCCCTAACTTTATTATCCAAGCTGAAAATGTTACAGAGACCACAGTGATCTACCCCTGTGAGCTCCCCAACCTAAGCCCTGCAAGGTCGGGGCCCTGTGTAGGGAAAATATGCTTGGCAAATGCCACTTGTTAGTGTGGTTCAATACCTAACTTAAGGAGGAAGGTTTCATCTGCGTGCACGGTTTCAGAGGTTTCAGTCCATAAACGCTAGGCAGATGGGATGGAAGAGATGACTAGAAAGTGGAGAGTTAGACTGGAAACAGCCAAGGATAAAATAGCTCTAAGCCTGCTCCCCACCCACACCCCGCCCTGTGAGCTACTTCTCCAGTGAGGCTCCAGCTCCCAAAGTTCCCACAACCTTCTGAAAACAGCGCCACCAACTAGAGGCCAGGGGTACAACACCACAAGCTGGAGACCCGGTACAGAATATGTGAACCTCTCTGGGACATTCCACATTCAAACCCTTACATTTGGGACTGTCACAGCTGAGGTACTGTCCTGAAATGGCATTTTCATAGCATTTCCCTCTCCTCTACTTATGTTTCCACCTTAGGAAGCTGGAGACACTGGCTGCGGGGGTGTTCAACTCTGCAGGAAACAGATCATCAATTTCGGAAAGATAACAGTGGGCTGGGGAGATGACGGTCAGTTAAGTGATTGCCTTACAATCTAGGGGAGCTGAATCCCATGCCCAAAGCCATGTGAAAAAGCCACACAGACATCCATCAGCTGGATGCCTGTGTGGGTAAAGGCATTGGTGGCACAGGTCTAACGACCTGAGTTCAGTCCCTGGAACCCATATAAAAAGTAGAGGGAGAGAAACAGTTCCACAAAGTTGTCCTCTGACCTCCATACATGGGCTATATACACACACATACATACATACACACAAACACACACAGAGTGAGAGAGACTCTCACACAGAGAGACACATACACTCTCTCACACACACTCAGACACAGACATGCACAATCTCTCTCATATACACAGACACAAACTATCTCACACAGACAGACAGACAGACAGGCAGGCAGATACACTCTCTGTCACACAGAGATGCATCCACACATACAGACACACACTTGGACACACACAAACATACACAAACTCTCTCTCACACACACAGACATACACAATCTCTCTCTCTCACACACACGTGCGCGCACATACACAGAGTGAGAGAGATTCACACACAGAGAGAGAGCCACATACACTCTCACACACATAGACATACATAATCTCTCTTACATACACAGACACACAGACACACAAAGAGAGAGACAGACAAATACACTCTCTGTCACACGCACACAGAGACACACATGCAGAGATGCACTCACACACACAGACATACAATCTCTCTTACACACAAACACACACTCAGACACACACAGACATACACAATCTCTATCACACACAGAGACACACACACAAACACATGCACAAACACAGACACATACACACACAGAGGCACATACATTCACACACATGGAGACACACAAAAAGACTCTCTCTCTCACACACACACACACTCACACACACACAAGGAAGGGAAGGAGGGAGGAAGGCAGCCAGGTGTGGGGGCACACACTTGTTCTCCCAGGGTTGGAATGGTGGAGGCAGGTAGGTCACTGAGACTCATTATCATGCATGCACAAAGAAACAAA
Organism: Tokudaia tokunoshimensis; assembly: GCA_036184795.1. Lineage (NCBI taxonomy): Eukaryota > Metazoa > Chordata > Mammalia > Rodentia > Muridae > Tokudaia > Tokudaia tokunoshimensis. The sequence continues at coordinate 23,887,072 of BTHU01000006.1, forward strand.
AAAGTGTCTTCAGTTACAATAGAGAAAATTTAGGTCCTAGAGAGTCCAGAGTCACTTGGCCTGGAAACTACCAATTCCTGTTTCCCCTCAGTGTCCTGATGTCTGGCCAGGGGTCTTTCTCCCTCTGCCAAACTGTTCTATGAAAGACTCAGAAAGCAAATGGTTTTTGTCCCCCAAGGTTATGAGCCAATTGAGGCTAGAGGATCTGTGAAAGAAAAAAAAAATGTTAGAGACTAGGACCACTGCCCAAGTTCCTTCAGTGAGGTCAGATTTCCTGTGGGCTGCAGAAGAAAAACAGGCATTAGCCCAGAGAACTGACTGACCTAACACAGCAGCCTCCCTCAAGCTGGGAGCTTTACCCAACTCTGCCGAGCACAGAGCGCACATGCGCGCACACACACACACACACACACACACACCCTGCCCCTGCAAAAATCTAGGGCAAGAGTATCTTTGAACTGAGGGAAGCTGCTCAGGGGAACAAGAGGGCCTTTGGAATCAGGGTCCTCTTGTAACATCCACTGGCCTCTTGGCTTTGGCAGTTAGGATGAAGTCCTCCACCACTGAGAGGTCTTGAAGAGAAGACGCAGCCAGTTGGCGCGCTTCCAAGCACAGCTGAAAACAGTCTACAGGGGCCCATCTGGAGCCAATCAGTCACACTGAAGTGAAAAATAGCAGATGTCAGAGTATGCCAGCCGCCCCGGGAAGCCCCAATCCTGCCACCCTCTACTATGGCCTCACAAATCATTCCAGTTCTCGCCGCTCACTCGTGCCAGGTGGCCTCTTGGCTTCTGGCTTCCCCACTGCCCCAGAGACCCAGTTGTGGCTGCAAAACAGTTCTCAAGCCGGAAAGAGAGCCTGGAGTCTCCACTAAAGAGGATCCAGGAGGTTTCCAAGCTCCACGTACGCACGGGGATATTCAGGACATCTGGTTCAATTCAGCCTTTTATTTTTAAGAATTATTTATTTTTATGTGTATGGATTTTTGCCTGCATGTATGTATGTGCACATATGTGTGCCTGAGCTTTGTGGAAGTCAGAAGAGGGTACTGGATCCTCTGGAGCTGTATTACAGACCATTGTGACCCATCTTGTGGGTACTGAGAATCAAACTCAGGTCCTCTATAAGGGCAACAAATGCTATTAAACACTTAGCGACCTCTCCAGCCCCAACTCCACTTTTTTATGGACAGAGAAACTGAGCCCTGACCAAGGAAGGCAACTCTAAAGAGTGGTCTATGACCACCTTTAGTGCCACCTCAGGAAAACTCGGCTCCTTTGAGGATTGTCTCCATCTTGAATTCCTTCTATAGCAATTCATGGGCAAGTGGATGATAGGTAGATGCGTAGTTGAAGAGAGGGGCAGATCAGTGAGGGTGAAGAGTAAATGAAAAGATGATAAATGGATAAAGGATGACAGAGAGATAGACAAGTAGATGGATGAGTGGATGGATGGGTGGATGGATGGATGGATGGATGGATGGATGGATGGATATGTGGGTGGATGGGTGGGTGGATGGATGGATGGATTGATGGAGATAAAAAATGAGAAATGCAAAAGATAGATGTAAAGAAATAATGAGGAAAGATGTCTCTGAAGAGGGGAATAAAAGAAAAAATAATACACATACAGGCATAGCAGGGCATGTTCCTGAATCTTTGGCACACGAAGAGTATTGCCAAGGCCCTGAGTGACCAACACTGTGTGACTTCACCCATCACCAGGCCAAAGGTATTAGAGAAAACCACAGTGGTCTACCACCACTGGCCACATCCCCAAGCTATGGGACATAGAACAGGACTCTCACTACAGCTCACTATGCCTAAGAATCACCCGAGTAAGATCCATTAAATAAGAGCTTTCCTTGTCCATCTGCTCTGACACTGACATAGGAGGATCACAAGTTCAAGGCCTGCCAAGAATACAGAGTTCAAAGCTAATCTGAACAAATAAGTAAAATCTGTGTCAAAACTAAAAATCAAAAGAGGATAAGGGAGCCGGGCAGTGGTGGCGCACACCTTTAATCCCAGCACTTGGGAGGCAGAGGCAGGCGGATTTCTGAGTTCGAGTCCAGCCTGGTCTACAGAGTGAGTTCCAGGACAGCCAGGGCTACACAGAGAAACCCTGTCTCGAAAAAAAATAAAATAAAAAAAAAAAAAAGAGGATAAGGGTATGGCACAGTGTTTAAATCAACTGCCTAGAATCCCCCAATGAGGGGCTGGGGGCGTGGCTCAGTGGTAGAGCCCCTGCCTAGAATCCCCCAGGGAGGGGCTGGGGGCGTGACTCAGTGGTAGAGCCCCTACCTAGAATCCCCCAGTGAGGGGCTGGGGCGTGGCTCAGTGGTAGAGCCCCTCCCTAGAATCTCCAGTGAGGGGCTGGGGGCGTGGCTCAGTGGTAGAGCCCCTGCCTAGAATCCCCCAGTGAGGGGCTGGGGGCGTGGCTCAGTGGTAGAGCCCCTGCCTAGAATCCCCCAGTGAGGGGCTGGGGGCGTGGCTCAGTGGTAGAGCCCCGGCCTAGAATCCCCAAGGGAGGGGCTGGGGCGTGGCTCAGTGGTAGAGCTCCTGCCTAGAATCCCCCAGGGAGAGGCTGGGGGCGTGGCTCAGTGGTAGAGCCCCTGCCTAGAATCCCCCAGTGAGGGGCTGGGGCGTGGCTCAGTGGTAGAGCCCCTCCCTAGAATCTCCAGTGAGGGGCTGGGGGCGTGGCTCAGTGGTAGAGCCCCTGCCTAGAATCCCCCAGTGAGGGGCTGGGGGTGTGGCTCAGTGGTAGAGCCCCTGCCTAGAATCCCCCAGGGAGGGGCTGGGGGTGTGACTCAGTGGTAGAGCCCCTGCCTAGAATCCCCCAGTGAGGGGCTGGGGGCGTGGCTCAGTGGTAGAGCCCCTGCCTAGATTCCTCCAGTGAGGGGCTGGGGGCGTGGCTCGGTAGAGTGCTTGTCTAGAATTTTCTGCTCTTTTGCTCAGATACTTTATCACAGTAACAAAAGCTACCTAACAGAATTATGTTAGTTTTTCATCAATCAACTTAAAGGAGGACCGATTTCTTTTGGATCACAGCTTCAGTCTACCGTGGTAGAAAGCATGGTGGAAGAACACAGCAGTGGGAGTGTCCAGGGGAGGCTTCTCACTCATGGATCAAAACACAGGAAGAGGGACAGAAATGGGGCTGGGCTATAACTCGCAAAGGCCTTCCTTTGGCAACATGCTTTTACCAGCCATGCCTCCTGCTCCGAAGCTTCCACTGTCTTTCAAACTAGAGTGCCCAGGTGGGAACCAAGAGTTCAAGCACATGGGCCCGTGAGGAACATTTCACCATCAGTTCAAACCAGGTAAAGGAAAAGAACAAGATGGCTCAGGAGTATCCAGACTTCATATAGCCACGAGGAGTCTTGAACCATCTACCCAGTGGATAATCAAGAACTAAAGGCAAAGAGTACAAGACAAACCTCCAGTCATTTGGAGTTCTAGTTTTCTTTCTGTTGCTGTCTTAAAATACTCTAACCAAAGCGACTTAGGGGAAGAAAAGGAAATTCCTGCTATAATACATCCCTGAAGGAGGTCAAGGCAGGAATTTGAAGCAGAAACCATGGAGGAATAACTGCTTGTTAGCTTGCTCACAAATTCATGACCAGACAGCTTTCTTATACAGCCCAGGACCACCTACATAGGGAATGGTGCCGCTCACAGTGGACTGGACCCTCTTGCATCAATTAACAATCAAGGCAATCCCCAAGAGACATGTCTGCAGTCCAATCTGATCTGAGAAGACCCTCAATTGAAGTTCCCTTCTCAGGTAACTCTAAGTTGTGTCAAGTTGACAGTTAAGCTAACAGGACACACAGTCTGAAGGTGAAGGAACACCTTTGCTCTCTCAATATTTTTTGAGGGCTTCAACTCTGAGAATGCTTGTGTGCCAGGGCTGGGAGATAACTCAGTTGGTAAAGTGTTTGCTGTTCAAACAGCAGGACCTGAGTTTGATTCCCAGACCAACAACAACAACAACAGCACCATAGCTATGGTGATGTACAATACCATCACTGGGGAGGCAGAGACAGAACCCTGGGGCTCTCTAATCAGCCATTTCTTCCTAGTTGGTGAATTTCAGGTTCTACTGAGAGACCGTTTCTCAAACAACAAGGTGGGCCAGTGAGAGAGTTCAGTGGATAAAGGCCTTGACAACTGAATTTGATCTCCTTAACCCTTAATGATGAATGGAGAGACTGACCCCTCAAAAGTTGTTCTCTGGCTTCCACAAGTATACTGTGGTGGGCATACATATACAAGCAGGTGCGTATAATAACTGTTAAATATCTGTTCATATATATTTATTATTATGGGACTGGAGAGATGGTTAAGAGCACTCACTGCTCTTGTTAAAAACCCAAGTACAGTTTCCAGCACCCACAGTTTGGCACACAATGGCCTGTAACCATAACTCCAGGGAAGCCGATGAGTTGTTCTGGTCTTTGTAAATACCTGCATTCACAACTCTCTCTCTCTCTCTCTCTCTCTCTCTCTCTCTCTCTCTCTCTCTCCTATCTCTCCTCTCCTCGGTGAGTGTGTGTGTGTGTTTGTGTGTGTGTATAACCTGTACGTCTAGATATGTGTGCCTCTGTGTCTATGTGTCTCTTTCTGTATCACACACACCCACATACTTAAAAATAAAATATATTTTTTAATGTAGATGTCATAGCCAGGTGGTGATGGCACATACCTTTAATCCTAGCACTCAGGAGGCAAAGGTAGGAACATCTCTGGGTTTGAGGCTAGCCTGGTCTACAGAGAGAGTTCCAGGACAACCAGGGCTACACAGAGAAACCCTGTCTTGAAAAAAAGTATGAATGGTTTATGAGAAAAGACATCTAAGGGGTTGACCACCTATACACGTGTACTAACACACATAAACATATACATGCACACACATATATACATGCATACATACACAGGTACACCACACACACACACACACACACACACACACACACACTTTTTCCCTTGGACAACCAAGGGCAGTGTTGAAACAAATATTCTTCCTCTCGTGCTGATCCATCAGAGCTGGTCACAGAATCCAAGTGTGCCCACCCAGCCCTGTCCCTCTGCTGTGCTCAGAGCCTGACCTGCCTCATTGACATGCAGCAGTTGTAGCTGAGGGGGGCCCCCCCCCCCCCCCCCCGCTTCCAGTTCACTGAGAACTGGTGCTGATTTGAAAATGTCAGGCTCTCGTTAGCAATTCCGATGGCCACGGCGGTAATTACGCCTTTTCATGTTCCGGCGTGTTACACCGCATCAAAACTGACACAGAAGCCTGGTTTTATAATATCACGGCCTGGAAATAAATGTCTAGAATGATATGAAAATGTACTAGGAAGAGATTAATAACTGTTCTTCTAGGAAGAAAGATAGCCCTTTTCAACCACTATATTATATATTTTTCCCCTCTTAGAAAAAAGTCTCTCTGATAGCGACTCTCCTTGAGGGGCACTGAATTATGTTATCATTCACAAGCTGTAATCACCTCTGTCAGCGGCTAGGCTGAGCCACCAAAGGCAGCTGGAGGGGAATCCAGAAACAAGAGGCAAGGAGTGCCAAGCAAAAGACTCGAATAGATGCCTCTAAGCCCAGGCCAGCCCCGGCCCAGAGTTCTCCTTCCCAGAGGCACAGCCATGGGAAGCTGTGGATGGTTGCCTAGGTGTGGAGGAGGCACCAATGTGATGAGGGTGATGGTGCACACCTGTCATCCCAGCACTCTCGGGGCGAGCAGGAGCACTGGGCGGTCCAGGGCAGTCTGAGTTACATACCCAGGCTTTGCCTCAAAATATTAACAATCACAAAATATATCAGTTTACCCTGCATATAAGTCAGGGTTAGAATGAATATAAATAGAATGAATAATAGATAGATTAGATAGATAGATAGATACATACATACATACATAGATACATACATAGATAGACATTCACTATATCTGTGTGTGTGTGTGTGTGTGTGTGAGAGAGAGAGAGAGAGAGAGAGAGAGAGAGAGAGAGAGAGAGAGAGAGAGAGGTGGTCCAGCTAATCTAACAATGGCAGCTGAAAATAGTCCAAGAATCCAGTAGTTGCTCAGTCCTCAAGGCTGGATGTCTCCGCTGGTCTTCAGTGTACACTGGAATCCATAAGAATCACTAGGCTCCAATACCAGTGAAGGAATGGATGTGCTAACAAGGCAAGGTCAAGCAAGTAAAGAGCAAAAGTACAATTTTTCCATGTCCTTATAGAGGCTTCCAGCAGAGGGCATGACCCAGATTAAATGTGTGTCTTCCTGACTCAAGATCCTGATTAAAGGCATGTGTCGTCCTACCTCAAAGGTCAGGATTAGAAATGGATCCACCTACTTCAAATTAAGCGAAAAAAAAATCTTTCACAGGTGTGCCCTCCATTCTTGGATTTTAGTTACTTCCAGATGTAGCAAAGCTGACAAGCAAGAATAGCCATCACACACTGAATGCAGAAGAGTTCTTCTCTCTGGGCTCAACAAGGACCTTCCATCTGAAGAGTACATCTAGGAGAGGAAGCTGAGAGAGGAGAGGGGAGGAGAGGAGAGGAAAGGAGAGGAGAGGAGAGAAGAGGAGAGGAGGGGAGGGGAGGGGAGGGGAGAGGGGAGGAGGGAGGGGAGGGGAGGGGAGGGAAGAGGAGGGGGGAGGGGGAGGGGAGGGGAGGGGAGGGAAGAGGAGAGGAGAGGGGGAGGGGAGGGGAGAGGAGAGGAGAGGGGGAGGGGAGGGGAGAGGAGAGGAGAGGGGGAGGGGAGGGGAGAGGAGAGGAGAGGAGAAGAAAAAGAAGAGGAAAAGAAATGAAGAGGAAGGAAGAGAGGGGGAGGAGGGGGAAGAGGAAAGGGGAGGAGGGGGAGGAGGAAAGGGGAGGAGGGAAGGAAGAAAGAGGGGAAGAGGAGGAGAAGAGGGGGACGAGGAGAGGAGGTGGGTAAGATAACAAGGGTGAGGGAAAGAGAAAGAGGGGAAGAAAGGAAGAGGAGGAAGGATACAAATGGAAATAGGGATTGGTGGGAAGAGGGAAGGCATGTAGAATATGATTGGGAGGAGGGAGGAAGAAGAGAAAAGAGGAGGGGAAAGAGGAGAAGACAATGGGGAGCGTGGTGGTTTGAGTAAGAAATGACCGTGTGGGCTCAGGGATTTGATCACTTGGTCCCAGTTGGTAGGAGTCTTTGTAGAGATGACACAGCCTAGCTACAGGAAGTATGTCACTAAGGGCGGGCTTTGAGTGTTGGTAGCTGCTCCCTGCTTCCGGTTCATTCTCTCTGCTTTACTCCTGCGGTTAAAGATGTGAACTCTCCCCTCCTTGCTCCTGCCTGCTGCCTGCTGCCGTGCCACCCCTCCATGGCCCACATCAACTCTTCCTTCTACAAGCTGCTTTTGGTCATGTGTTTTATCACAGCAATAGAAACGGTAACAATACAATCACCATCAGAATCCAGCTGCTTCGGGAAGCTTGAATCCATGGATTCTACCCCAGTGTTACATTAATTTGCATGGGGAGACAGACACAGAGAATCAGAAGTTTGAAGCCATCTTGAACTTACATAGCCAATTCAAGACCAGCCTGGGCTCATGAGATCCTGCCTCAAAAGAAACAAAAAGTTTGAGCTGGAGAGATGACTCAGTGGTTAAGAGCACTTAGATGTGTGCATCATCTCTAAAGCAAACAGCCAGTCTTCAATAGGCAGGAATGGGCAAGATTAATGAAGCCAGCTACTGCCAGCTGCTTAAAGGGACTTGAAGGCTTTCAATGTCAGTCCATAATGATGACAGAGAAATTAGAACTAATTAAGAGAAAATGGAGCTGAGAATGGTCTGATGGGTCCTTTCTAGCTGAGCCTAGAAGTGCCCCCAGCTCTCTTGGAGACTGTGTGTTGCCCAGACTTCTCATTATTGTGACAGATACCCGAGGACAAAAATAATTTGCAGGAGGAAAGATTTAACTGGGCTCAGAGGTGACCGCCTCTGTCACATTGGGGTTATGGTGAGGTGGGTCATGGTGACAGTGGACGCACACGGTGGAGGCTGCTCACCGCAGAGGCTGGGGACAGGAGAGCGTGTTTGTGCCAAGGACTTTTGTCCTTTCTCCTCTTTTATTCTATACCAGCTCCCAGCTTGTGGGATGTCTGTCCACATTCAAGACTGGTCTTTCCAAAATCTCCCAGGACATACCCAGATGTGTGCTTTACAAAGCTCCCAGGAGTCTCTCCAATCCAATCAAGTTCACAATCAAAATGCACCACAGACTCCAGAGAACCTCTCAGATGACCATCTTGGGTCACTAGTCCTTTAAAAATGCAGAATCCAGGAACTTGGGAGTTCTTTCACTGAACAGGAGAAATCTCCAGCACCCACATAAAAGGTGGGCGTGGCTCTGCGCACCTGGATTCCCCGGAACTATGGGGACAGGAGGATCGCTGAGGCTCTTCGCCAGTTTGCTATCTGTTGCTGAGATAAATAACATAACCAAAAGCAACCAGGGGAGGTAAGGATCTATTCTAGCTTACTGGCTACAGTCTATCATGAAGCCAAAGGCAGGAGCTTAAAGAAGAAACCGCGGGCGGGGGGTGTTGCTCACTGGGCCACTTGCTTGTACTCAGAAACCCTTCTGATGTAGGCCAGGCTAACAGTGGGCTGGGCCTTCCCTACATGAATCAGAAATGATGGGATTCTTCTTTCCAGTTGTTTCTGGTTGACACCAAGATTGTCCACCATAGGCTCTACGATCCAATTTATGATTTAGCTCCAGATTCTGTCTCGAAGGAAAAAGGTAGAGAGTAATAATACATCAGGACACCCAACATCCTCCTCTGGCCACAGCACACGTGAGGTCCTGCACCCATCCACACGTATCATGCATATACCACCTAAACTCACACAAACACATATATACATATACATAGACTGGCTGACAGACAGATAGGTAGATAGGTAGGCAGAACACACTAAAAGGCAGCCGGAGAGAGACCCTCCTCTATAAAGCCATTATCATGCATGAGCATGTGTGCCGTGGTATACACACATGCACACATTATACACACAAAAAAAGAATAAGGAAATAATTTTAAAAATAAAAATAAATGTAATTTTAAAAAACATAAAGGTTGTCCTGGGGAACAACAACTAATGTTACCCTCTGGTCCTCATACATGTAGATAGACACAGATATTCAGAATCCACTAAACAAGGACAGAGAGGTCAGGGGGTCAGCTCAGACCCCTTGGGTAGTGCCAACTGGGCAAGCTGGATAGGACCAGGCAGGGAGAGAAAGGTTGGTTTTATTCGCAGCATTTCTTAGGCCAGTGAGATGGTTCAGAAGGTCAAAGTGCTTACTGTGCAATCCTGACAACTTGAACCCAGTCCTTAAAACCCACACAAGAAAAGCCAGACAGTGGTGTACATCTATAGTCCTGACACCCTTATCAAGAGATGGGCAAATGGAATAGGAGACTCATCAGGAATCTCATGGGCCATAGCATACATGCATTCACATACTGAGTTACACACACGTGCGCAAACACACACATACACACACACACACACACACACACACACACACAAACACTGTGATTTTAAACTTAAAATAAATAAGATAATTAGAAAGAGGCTCAGTGATGAAGAACACTTGCTGCTGTAGCAGAGATCCCAAGTTTGGTTTCCAGGATTCATGTCTTGTGATTCACGACCATCTTCAGCTTCAGTTCTAGGGGATCTGACGCCTTCTTCTGTCTTCCATGGGCATCCACACTCAGGTGCACATAGCCATACAGAGATAAACACATGCGCTTAATTAAAAATAAATAACCGAAGTAGCCGAGTGAAGAAGGAAGAAACTGAAGTTGGTGGTAAAATCATCATGAATGAGCAGCATGAATCTACCAGGTTGTATATAGTTCTGAAGTCAATCAATTCTGTGTACTAAGAATAATTCTAACCAGGAATAGTGACACAAGCCTGCCATACTAACACGCAGAAAACAGAGGCAGGAAAATTATGAGATCAAGATCTGTCTGGGCTATACAGTGTGTGGTCAGCTGGTCTGAAAAATGTTTTGACTGGTCCCTTGTTTTGACAGACATGACAGTCATGTTTCAGGAAGAAAAAAACCAACCTTTCTCTCCCTGCCTGGTCCTATCCAGATTGTCCAGTTGGCACTACCTAAGGGGTCTGAGCTGACCCCCTTACCTCACTGTCCTTGTTTAGTGGATTCGAATATCTGTGTCTGTGTACATGTATGAGGACAAGAGGGTAACATTAGTTGTTGTTCCCCAGGACATCGTTTATGTTTTTTTTAAATTATATTTATTTTTATTTTAAAACTATTTACTTATTTACTTAAAAAGTAAAGAGTTCTGGAGCATGGCTCAGTGGTAGAGCCCCTGCCTAGAATCCCCCAGTGAGGGGCTGGGGGCGTGGTTCAGTGGTAGAGCCCCTGCCTAGAATCCCCCAGGGAGGAGCTGGGGCGTGGCTCAGTGGTAGAGCCCCTGCCTAGAATCCCCCAGGGAGGAGCTGGGGGCGTGGCTCAGTGGTAGAGCCCCTGCCTAGAATCCCCCAGGGAGGGACTGGGGGTGTGGCTCAGTGGTAGAGCCCCTGCCTAGAATCCCCCAGGGAGGGGCTGGGGTGTGGCTCAGTGGTAGAGCCCCTGCCTAGAATCCCCCAGTGAGGGGCTGGGGTGTGACTCAGTGGTAGAGCCCCTGCCTAGAATCCCCCAGTGAGGGGCTGGGGGTGTGGCTCAGTGGTAGGGCCCCTGCCTAGAATCCCCCAGGGAGGGGCTGGGGGCGTGGCTCAGTGGTAGAGCCCCTGCCTAGAATCCCCCAGGGAGGGGCTGGGGCGTGGCTCAGTGGTAGAGCCCCTGCCTAGAATCCCCCAGTGAGGGACTGGGGGTGTGGCTCAGTGGTAGAGCCCCTGCCTAGAATCCCCCAGGGAGGGACTGGGGCGTGGCTCAGTGGTAGAGCCCCTGCCTAGAATCCCCCAGTGAGGGGCTGGGGGCGTGGCTCAACAATAAAGTGCCTGTCTAGACTCTCCTCATGAGGGGTTGAAGGGTTGATAAACTCCAATTCTAGCATATCACAGAAATGTGATTTTACAGTTGGTGTGGTTGGGAAATCCAAAATCAAGGCTCTGGAACATTCCATGTCCACCAAGGCTTGCTTCATAAATACATCTGTACTTTAACTATAAATCATGGTGGCACATGTCTATTACCACAGTGTTTAGAATGCTGAGGCAGGAGAATCATAAGCTCAAGATCAATCTAGGTTACATAATGAGATCTCAGACTCAAAAACCCCAGTGAGCCAGACACGATGGCACACACCTGCAATCCCAGCATTCAAAAGGCGAATGAATGCTGAAAGCTAGCCTTGGCTACACAGCAAATTCAAGCAAACCTGAGCTACACAAAACTCTTATCTCAAAAAAGAAAGAAAGAAAGAAAGAAAGAAAGAAAGAAAGAAAGAAAGAAAGAAAGAAAGAGAAAAAAGCTGGGTAGATAGCCTAGTCAGTAGAGTGTTCACCTTGCAAACATAAAGGCCTGAGTTCATTCATAACTCACATTAAAAAAACAAAAAAGGCCAGGCTCAGTGGCACGTACTCATAATCCCCTCAGTGGTGTGTGTTTATAATCCCAGCATTGGAGAGGTAGAGACAGGATTACAGGAGATGGTGGTGGATCCCAGTCTCACCTACTTGGTAAGCTCCAGGTTCAGTGGGGATGCTGTCTCTAAAACCCAAAAAACTAAAAATAAAAACATAAAAAACAGACAAACAAAAAAAAAAACAACAAAACCAAGGTAGATAGCAACCAAATAACAACAACCAAGGTTATCCTGTGGCCTTCACATGCATACCGCGTGTGCGCGCACACACACACACACACACACACACACACACACACACACACACACGACAAGAGAAGACCAGAGTTCCGTAACTCAGTAAATTACAGCACAAACAAAAAGCCTGTGCTGTCACTTCCCCCTCCCCGCTCAGCCGAACAAATCTAAAAACCTCAGAAAGCAAAAGGGAAAAAAAAATCTTTAACCCAATTATGTCAAACCCCACTGGATCCATTTGATCCGGGAAAAATATCATGGCTGGCAATCACAGAGAATATTAAGGTATTAGCAGCCACGGTTTTAGAATTGCCTTGGAAGGGAGCTGGGAATAATCGCACATCAATTGCTCAAAAAATCAGCAGTAAAAGAAATTTACATTAGTGTATAAATTACCCTCCCAGCAATATAAATTAGGATTTTATACCTCCTAATGACAACAGTACTGCCCGGCTGTGCTAGGCAGAGCTCCTGGAGGAGGGAACCGCTGAGCCCCTCCATCCATCAGGCACTGGGTCCAAGTGCTAAAAGGAAAAGCAGAAGAGACTTGGATCCTGCCTGCCTGCCTGGAAGGCAGCCCAGCTGGAAGACTCTCCGACTCAGCCAAGCAACACCAGGGAAGGCAGGCGATTCTTCAAAGCCCAGCCTGGGTTCTGCAGAACACAAAAAACAATTTGCCTCCTGTAGTCCTCCCCAGACCTTCTTGGGAGACAGAGGCACAGGATTCTCCCTCGAAGCTGTTACATTATAAGAGCTTTTGTAATGAACACCTGGGGTTTGGTTTTGCTTTGTGCTACTGTAACGGAAAACCTCTGGTTGGGAGTTTATGAAGATGGGAGGCTTAAACCCGGTATGGTAGTACACAATTGGAATCCTAATGCTCTGGAGGAAGAAGTAGGAGGATCAGTAGTTCAAGGTCATCCCTGGCTACCTAGCAAATCTGTGGCCAGTTTGAAATGCCTAAGAAATAATCTCATGCAAGAAGAAAGGAGACTGGGCCAGCGAGATGATCCAGGTCAAGGCACCTGCTGCCAGGCCTGATGAGCTGAGTTTGATCCCAACCCATACCATAGCAAGAAAGAACATTCTCTCACACACTGTTTTGTGACCTCCACATGCACACTGTGGCAAATGCACCACAGTTACATACACACCACATCAGCACATGCACACATACTAGACACACACATACATACTACACACACACACACACACACACCCCATAGACACACACAGACATTCACATATCACAGACACACATACACACCACAGACATATTCTAGACACATGCACACAACCCACAGATATAGACATGCATACCCCACAGACACAAACCAAACACAGACACACACAGACATAAACACTACGGACACACACACCACAGACACACACAAACTACAGACACATACCAGACACACACAACCCACAAACACACACAGATATACACACCACAGACACACACCACACACACATACCCGACATATATACACAACCCATAGACACACACACACAAACCACAGATACATACCAGACACACACAAACAGACATACACTCCCCACACACACACACACACACACACTAACCACAGATATACACCAGACATACACTACATAGATATACACACCACAGACACACACACCACAGATACCAGACACACACTACACACACACAGAGACATATACACACCACAGATACACATACACACACACACACACTCATAGACATACACACCACACACAGACATACCAACAGGCACACACACACACACTCACACAAACATCCCACATGAAAATGGAAAAAAAATAAAGACAAGAGTATGATTAGAAAGAGTGAGGGAGGAAAAGGGGAAACAGAGAAAGAGATATACAGAGAGAGAACAGAGATTTAATTCTCCTAGATGTGGATGCTAGGAAGTCCAAGGTCAAAGGTCTTGTCCCGTCATCCCACAGCAGATGTCAGAAGGGTGATCGATAGGGCAGGAGTCTTATTCATTACTTCAACTTTACTGGGATTTCACTACCTGACAGAAACAAGAGAGGGTAGATCAGTCCACCCTGGCAGGGAAGGCCTAGAGGGGTGGCTTAGCTGTTGGCAGCAGGAGGTGCGTTAGAAGCCATTCACATCCAGTGGACTGGGAAAGGGGGAGGGGTCTCGGATACAGCTCTTTGGATCATGCAGCCTGCACCTGTGACCACTAATTGTTGCCATATCAAGATCTATGTTATTTCCTTTTTCCTTTTCTTGACACTATGACAACAGAAGACAGAAGCAGGATAAAGGAGAATGGATTTGTTTGTGCTCACTGTTTCAGAGGGAGGAGGCCACGGTGACAAAGAAGGCACAATGACCACCACAACTCCATTGTAGAAACAGGCACTCATAGTACAACTTGGCTCAAATCAGAAAGATCAGTAACTCACATTCACATGCACACACACACACACACACACACACACACGTAAAATTTAAAAAGAAAAAAGCCAAAGTCTAGACTACTATATCAGGCCTGGTATATGTGATCTTCCAGACTCTATTCCCTAGCTACCCTCTATTCCTAGCTAAGCTACAGCCTCTGAAGACAGTGTCAGCAGCTAGGACCAAGTGTTAAAACATGATCCTGTGAGGGGCATTCCAGATTTGAACCATAACAGAATCTGACATCCCAGATGAGATTGGGAACTGCTTATGGATTCCACAGGGGGACAAGGGACATGAGTACATATATTGTGGTTTACAAGCTGTATAAGAACACTCTAGTTACAGAAGTTTCTAGAACCTTTTGTGTCATTAGTTATTTTTCCCATTGTTTTGGGAAAATGCATGAGAGTATTTAACAAACTATACTGGCTGGTTTTGTGCATCAACTGGACACAAGCTAGAGTCATCACAGAGGAAGGAGCCTCAGTTGAGGAAATACCGCCATGAGATCCAGGTTTAAGGCATTTTCTTTTCTCAATTAATGTTCAATGCGGAGGACCTAGACTATGGTAGGTGGAGCCAAGTCTGGGAGTAGTCCTGGGTTCTATAAGAAGGCATGTAGCGCAAGCCAGAGGAAGCAAGCCAGTAAGCAGCACCCCTCCATGGCCTCTGCTTCAGCTCCTACCTCTGGGTTCCAGCCCTGTTTGAGTTACTGTCCTGGCTTTCTCCAGTGATGGACTATGATCTGGAAGTGAAAGCCAAATAAACCCTTCCCTCCACAACTTGTTTTTTTGGTTTAGTGCAAACCCAACTAAGATACTAACTTAAGGGAGGAAGGGTTCACTGTGACTCAGAGATGGGGAGTACAGTTTATTGTGGAGATGGCATGGAGACAGGACCATGACACAGCTGTTGGTCACATAACATCTGTACTTGGATCCATTTGAGTTGACAGTGAAGACTAACCATCACACTTAGTCTAGTTGGAGTTGATGGCACCTCCCAGGACAGAAGACAAGACGCAAGGAAATAAAATGACACAGGACATCAGTAGCCTAAAAGAAAGCTGGAAGTCTCTGTTTCCCGCCTGTCCTGGAGGTCAAGGTCAGCCCTCAACTCAGTGAATCCCCGCTTAGGTTGAGTCTCAGACAGCTAATTGACTTGATCAATTAATTAACATGGGAACCTGATTTCTCTAAGAATATTTTCTAATGATAAAAAAAAATCCCTGCGGAATAAAATATTGTGTGTCACTTGTCAACAAATCTCAGTGCATTTTGGTGAAATAAACATCTGATTCTGGAAAGGAAAAAAAAAACTTAATTAAAACTGCTGTTGGCGCTCAAGTGATTTACTCGATCACTTTCAGTCTTCGCCCCGACGATTCCCTGGAGAGACACCAATTATCTCCCAGGATGTTGGGAAATTCTCAAAACACTCTTCTAAACAGCATGAATCTTTAATACATTCTAACTTTTAGAAACTCGGATCATACAGCACCTTTCCCGGAAAAATAACACTTCAAAGGTCAGAGGGAAATGAAATTAAAAAAAAAAAAAGATAGAAGACTTGCCAACAAATCTTAGCAGGCATACGTTTGTGTTACCTTTCCCTTGAAGTGACAAAATACCTGAGGCAGGTCAACTTAGTGAGGAGACATTTTATTTTGGCTCCTATTTTCTGTCCATGGTCATTTGATTCCATGTTTCTGGTCCAGGGTGAGACAGAAGATCATGGTGGACAGGTGGCAGGAGAGCTTAATTGTTCACCTCATGGTAGCCAGGAAGGAGGAGAGGAAGGAGGAGAGGGAGAGAGACTAAGAACAAAATATACCCTTCAGGGTCTCGCCCTCAGAGATCCATGTTTGTTTGCGCCCAGGCTTCACATCCCGATAGCCATTAAGCTATGATTCCATACGTGGACGAAGTCATCGATGAGTCAGAGCCCTCAGGCAGAGGGCTGCCTCTGAACACTGCTGCACTGGGGGCCAAGACTTCAACACATAAGATTTTGTGGGGTGACATTTCAGATTGGAATGGTAAAAGGGATACCAGGTTTTCAGCCCAGGACTTCAGGGAATTATTGTTGTAGCACCACTAGGTGCTAGACAGTGTGTAAAAAAAAAAATTCCCAGGCCCATTCTTCTTACCCTTGGGCTTGGAAGTAAATGTGCTTTGCAAATAGAGGTTGAAAAGTCAGACTCCTGGTTCCTTTGCTACCAGAGGTAAAACCTGGATTGGCAGCCACTATCATGAGTAAGAATTAGTCCAAAGCGTTGCAGGATGTTTCCTATCCAGTCACATTGGGGCAGCGGAAGGCCTGTGATTGGACAGGAAAGGGGAGGCGGAGCTAGGATTTGGGGAGTCAGGGAGTCGCAGGAGGGGAAGAGGAATGGTGGACAGTTGTGATGTTATCAAAAGGTTAGAAATATTGGGATAAAGCTCATTTTTAATTGGCTCTAAAATTACTGTATTGGCATCTTGTAATTGTGATTATAATATACATAAATCTAATTGGCTAACCAAATAAGCATTAAGAGTCATGCTTCTACCGGGTAATTGGATGATGAACTGGCAGAACGTGGGTGTGTGGGGAGTTGCGTGGAGAGGAATTCGGGGTCCCCCACCAGAGATGGCTAACAGAGGGACGGCCAAGTGAAATGGCCCAGCGGAGATCCTATGGCCCCGCAGGGCTGGAGAGTTTGTGGGCCTAGAGATCATCATCTCCAGAGAGTTGGCAGTGGCAGGAGCGCAGGAACATGGTCAGAACCCGCGGAGAGTTGGCAGATCGACTTTTTTTAATCTTTCCCGCAACACCAAAATCTCAAAAACACATTTGTATTTATGGAATATATGTAGAATACATATATGGAATATATATTCCATACACATTCCATATTAATATAAATCCCATATGTATGTCATATATATCATATAAATCCCATATATATTGGGGAAATATTTTTCCATCCTTTAGTTATGCAGAGAATGAAGCCCAGGCCTTGCACATGTGAGGCAATCACTCTACCACTGAGCTATCCCCAGTCTTTTGAGACATGGTATTACTATGTAGCTTAGACTAGCCTGGAACTCATAATCTCCTGCCTCTGTCTGCTAAGTACTGAGGTTCCAGGCATTACCACCATGCCCAGGTAATATGTGCATACACATGTGCAGGCATGTGTGTGCATGCAGGTGTGTGTGTGTATGCTTTGTGTGTGTGTGTGTGCTTTGTGTGTGTGTGTGTGTGTGTGTTTTGTGTGTGTGTGTGTCCAGGCATGTGTGTATGCATGTATGTGTGTGTGTCCAGGCATGTGTGTGCATGCATGTGTGTGTGCATGCCTATGTATGTGTAAGCATGTGTGTGTGTGTGTGTGTGTGTGTGTGTAGTCAACCTCTGGTGTCTTCTTCAATCACTGTCCACTTATTTTATTTTATTTTATTTTATTTTATTTTATTTTTGGACAGGATCTCTCAATGAACCTGGAGCTCATGAATTGGCCTACACTGGCTGACCAGTGAGCTCCAGGGATGCTCCTGTGATTCCAGAAAAGCCAATTAGACTACAGTGTGGAACTGCCTGTCTCAGACCCAGCTCCAGAGAGGGTAGAGGAACCAGAAACTGTGTTTAGGCATGCAGCCTACCATGTAAGTAATCACTTAGGCCTGTGTAATAGGATCCCAGACTTTAAAATTCTGCACGCACAAATCTCAGGGAGCTTCCAAAGCTGGTAATTATGTTCTTCAGATGGAATAGTGATACCCCAGAAGGGGACAGTAATGTGTCTGCCCCACACACGCCATCTCATGCATCTTCCAAGATATCTCCCCTATGATAAAACTGTACTTATACATGGATTCCTGAACTAGGGTGTGGCTCCATGGTAGAGCCCCTGCCTAGAATCCCCCATGAGGGATTACAGATGACGCTTCAGTATAGAGTACCTACCTAGAGTGAACAAATCCCTAGGTTCATTCTCCACTACAGGAAAAATAAATTTAAAAAGTAAACACTTGTTCCTTGGCTGTTGACACTGTTTTAGAAGGTTATAAATTCTTCAGATAGTAAAGTCTATCTGGAAAAAGTCTGAGAGTCCCATTTCCTGTCTGTTCTCTGTTTTTTGTTACACTGAAATCTTAGAAATTCAAGCCACACACTTTGAATGGCTTCTGCCACACCTTATCTGCCAGCTTTCAAACTGTAAGATCAAATAAAACCTTCTTCTTTTAAGTTGCCTCATGTCAAGTATGTGGTCACAAGGATGAGATCAATAAGGATTATAGATGAATTGAAAGAGATACAGCTACAGCCAGGTGTCATCATCTAAAAGGAGTGTCTCATGCTCTGAGCTGGTCTGAGTATAATGCCTCAATCAAGGAATTATCTAGATGAGATTCACCTATGGTCATTTCTGTAGGGAACTGTCTAGACTGTTCATTGATTCAGTCCACTGTGGGTAGAACAATTCCCTAGGCAGGGGACACTAAATAACTTAGGAGAGTAAAGAAAGTTAAATATTAAGCAAATAAGAATCCATTCATTTCTCTCTTATTCTTGATTGTTGATGTGATGTGACTAGTACAGTAACTGGGAATCATAAGTCAAATTAACCCTTTCCTCGCACTGAGTTGCTTTGGGTCCTGGTGTTTCATCACAGCAGGGGGGGAGGGAGGGGGGAGGGAAGGAGGGGAGAGAGAGAGAGAGAAAGACAGAGAGAGAGAGGACTTTTGTCATCGCAGTTAGTGACACCGATTCCCTTCCTTGTATGTCACTAGTCATCTTGTGTTTGATCTGCAGACTCCATGGAAAGGGGGTATTGGGCCCCAGATAGATGAGGACAGCTGAGCTCAGGAAAGAAAAATGCTCAAGGAGTGACAGGCACCCACCCAGGAATGTGACAGCATTCAGCAAGATCTATTCCAAGAAAGATCTGTTCCCTGACAAATTCCTCTCCAGAGTAAAACTCCTCTAAGTGTTAATGGCAGAATCCATAAGAAAAAAAGGTTCCCGTGCACAGAGCATATTCCTGAGGGCCCACTTTACTTCTTGCTGTGTGTAGTTACGACCCTCTGAGGAAGGCTGTCTTCCCACCAATTGCCTGCTTCAACAGCGCGAAGGGCCTGAGTTTAACAGAACCTGACAAGCACTTTCAGCCAGGCAAGCGATAGGGGAAAAGGGGGGAATGGATGACAGAAGCTGACAAAATCCACTGCAAAATGGATAGGAGAGACCTGGGTTCATAACCATAAACTAGGGCTGAGGAGATCGCCCAGTTGGTAAAAAGCTGGCCAGGCAAGCCTGTGGGCCTGACTACTACTAACCCTACAAACCACAAAAAAAAAAAAGAAAGAAAGAAAAGGTTTGTCGAATATGATTGGAATCCCAGAGCGGAGGGGTAAGATCCCCTGGGCCTCCTGGTCAGCCAGCCTGGTGGAACTGCTAAGCTCCAAGCTAATGAAGAGATTCCATCTTATACAGTGTGGATGGCACCTGAGGAAGGACACCTGAGACTGACCTCTGGTTTTCATGTATGTGCGCACTCACATATGAAAACATGTATGCAGAAATACGTAATAATGCTAATCTGGGCTCTGCCGGCTATCACAGTTTTAAGAAATGAGGAGTAGGATGATTGGAGGGTAAATAAAATAATGCATAAAGAAATTCCTGTCCCAGATCAGATCCAGATGTTGATTTCTATATAGTATCCAGCCACAGCCCCTCACTGGGGTTCTTTAGGCTGGTTTTCTACCACAGAGCCACGCCCCAGCCCCTCCCTGGGGATTCTAGGCAGGGGCTCTACCACTGAGCCAGGCCCCCAGCCCCTCACTGGGGGACTCTAGGCAGGGGCTCTACCACTGAGCCACACCCCCAGCCCCTCACTGGGGGATTCTAGGCAGGGGTTCTACCACTGAGCCACGCCCCCAGCCCCTCACTGGGGGATTCTAGGCAGGGGTTCTACCACTGAGCCACGCCCCCAGCCCCTCACTGGGGGATTCTAGGCAGGGGCTCTACCACTGAGCCACGCCCCCAGCCCCTCCCTGGGGGATTCTAGGCAGGGGCTCTACCACTGAGCCACATCCCCAGCCCCTCCCTGGGGGATTCTAGGCAGGGGCTCTACCACTGAGCCACGCCCCCAGCCCCTCCCTGGGGGATTCTAGGCAGATGCTCTACCACTGAGCCACGCCCCCAGCCCCTCACTGGGGGATTCTAGGCAGAGGCTCTACCACTGAGCCACGCCCCCAGCCCCTCACTGGAGGATTCTAGGCAGGGGCTCTACCACTGAGCCACGCCCCCAGCCCCTCCCTGGGGGATTCTAGGCAGGGGCTCTACCACTGAGCCACGCCCCCAGCCCCTTCCTGGGGGATTCTAGGCAGGGGCTCTACCACTGAGTCACGCCCCCAGCCCCTCACTGGGAGATTCTAGGCAGGGGCTCTACCACTGAGCCACACCCCCAGCTCCTCACTGGGGGATTCTAGGCAGGGGCTCTAAAACTGAGCCACACCCCCAGCCCCTCACTGGGGATTCTATAGGCAGGGGCTCTACCACTGAGCCACGCCCCCAGCCCCTCCCTGGGGGACTCTAGGCAGGTGCTCTACCACTAGGCCCCACCCCAAGCCCCTCACTGGGGGACTCCAAGCAAATGACCTACCATTGAACCACACCTCAGTACCTCACTGGGAGATTCAGCAGGGGATGTACCATTAAGCCATGCTACCAACAGTTTGATGGAGGATTTTTAGACAAGTGTTCTGTTGCTGAGCCGCACCCCCAGGATTCCTACTGTCAGATTCTAGGTGATTACTCAACTGCTGCACCTTAATATTGGACTTCTCTATCTCCAAACTGTGAAAAATACCATTTATATTATTTATTTGTCCCTTTTCCCCCTTCCTTTTTTTTAGTGGTTCTGGGGTGTTGAATAAAAGCTTTGCACATACTCAGTCACATCCCAAGATCCATTTTCAATTGAAAGCATGATTCCTATCTGTCTCTACATGTCTAGCAACAGCCAAAGTAATTAATATACTCCGATATTGAGGCTTTTTAAAAAAATTATTTCTAAATACTTACTTGATAGAATGAAGTAGACATAATTCTGCCATTATACAAACTGAATATAGCCACTAAGTTTGAATTTAAAAGAAAAACTGTTGGAGGACTCCATGGGTAAACTGTTTGCTACACAGTGTGAAGCCCAATGTTTGGATCTCTATAATCTGCACAAAGGCTGGGACAGTGTAGTGGCCCAACTGTCCTAGCACTCAAGAGGAAGGGATGGGATCCCTGGAGCAAGCCGGCTGTGTAGGGCAGCTGCTTGTTCGACTGAAAGCCCGGCCCCTGCTGTTAATAAACTAGAGAGTGATCTAGAGAAAGGACCCTGATGTCAACCTGAGGCTCCCCTACACAAGGGCACATATGCACATGCACCTGGACACATACAGAGGCACACACACAGGCAAACAGACGTACATAAGTCCACATACATGGCACACACCAAATATGCATAGAACAAACCAAAAATCCTCTAGTTGATAGAGATAAAATCCTCAATGAGTGTCCCGTAAGACGAGATGGCTTCTTTACTGTCACCCAGTGTGAGTCCCAGCTGGGATTGTACACTGTGACTTGTCTCTGGAATTCACACCGGCTCCCCATTTTGTCCAGCTGGTTTGCTGTACTGTTGAGGTAGACAGGCAGGGAGCACCCCTTGGGTGCCAAGGACGAGTCTCTGGGTCTGGATGCCCTTGGCATGCAGAAGCTTCTCTCAGGATGCCCCACTGTTGGCCATGTAAGGCCTACTCTTCTACCTCCCAGAGTGGTTGGCTGATCGCTGGAACAAGAAAAGATCTCTGTTTGGTGTATACACAACACTGGAATCCTGGGGAATTTCAAAAAGCATCCAAAAGAACTGATCAAAGGCCCAGTATGGCTTCCAGGGTGGAAAGGAAATGAATTGCAGCATTGTATCCAAAAGCAGAAAATGGCTGGAAACAGAATGTTCACTGAGGGCCTTGAACAACCTTAATAAGCAGATCGTCTATCTCTACTAACACTTTAACCGACATAGGAAGTACAGATAGGACAGGAAATGGGGAACTAGAGAGACACATGTGTTACCCTGGAAAAGGGAAACAGGACTTATCCCGGCAAGGAAAGAGCTTTGTATGTTCTCTGTAATAAAGTGGGGCTTCTTTGGAACCTGAAAAGAAAAATCCTTAGTGAAAGAGTAATATAGAAAATGGAGTACAGTGATGGAGACAGAAGCATCATGAATTCCAGGATGCCCTGGAAAGGAGCCATCTACAAACAAAGAAAGGAGGGCCAGTGAGGGCTCAGCTGGTAAAGGGGCTTGCGGCCAAGCCTGATGGGTAACCTGAGTTCAATTCCAAGATCACATGGTGAACGGAAAGTACTGGCTCCCACAGGTTGTCCTCTGATCTCCATGCATTCACCTTGGAATGGGCACACACAAACACACTGGGGGGGGGGAGAGAGAGAGAGAGAGAGAGAGAGAGATTTGGTTGTTTTTTTTTTAATTGAAACAAACATGAACAGCATCCTGGCTTTTCTCTGAACAGTGTGGAGAGGTGAGGCTTTCTATCTCAGCTCCCTATAAGAGAAGAGAGACAAAGCAGCAGTCTCTAATCCCGATTCAGTGGCTGTAAGGTGCTGACATCACTGTTTCTATGTGTAGCCAGGCAGGTTATATACTGTGAAGCATCCCTACCTGAGCAGGCAGGTAAGGGGTTGACTCCCAGCCTGTGTTCAGCTCCCGACCTTACGACCTTATGCCCTTAGCACAGGGCTGTGTCTGCCTTTCTCTAATTCTCTCAGATGAGTAGAAGGCTTTCCCTTCTAGCAGCTTTCAGCCTCCCCGACGCTCTGCGTTTTCCACTCCACTGTACTGATATGACCCCAAGGCCCCTCCGAGCGATGCAGTTCTGTGGCTCAAGAACAAACTACTCTGTGGGCTCATTGGGGGTCTGTTCTGAGCCCTCTTAGCCCAGGGCTACTTTTGAAAGATTTAGAGTCGGCTTTCTTAGAATAAACCCTCCATGATCTTCCTGCCTCTCGATGCTGAGGGCTCTGGTCAAAGCTGTGGATTTTCATCACACAGCTTTCTCCTGGTCGTTTCTCCTGCCTTTCATGATTCTTCTCAAACCAGTGCTATAAAGACTCCCACAGGCAGGGACTACACATAGCTGCTGGCATCCACAGGCAGCTGCTGAGAGTGTCCAATGATAGGATGCTGCTGTCCTCGATCCACACCCTCTCCGATCCAAACACAGCTCTTCAAGCAGTCGGTGTTGGATGGCTGCATGCACTAGAAGAGGGCTGGCTTGGCAAAAGGAGCAGTGTGGGAGAGCACAGGAATCTGGATTTACCTGAATGGAGGTCCTAACAAACTAAAGAAACTCTTAAGCCAGACGGCCACCGCTTGGAGCCATGTATCTGCCCTTTGCCACTGACTGAAGGACTCCAGAAAAAATTGTGGCTAACATTCTGCTCATGGACCAATACCCCAGGGTTCTACCTACTGTGGCCTGTTTCAGCTTTTCCCTTCCTTACTTTTATTCTTTTACAAACATGACCAAGTGCTTCTTCTATGCCAGGTGGATATAGGAGAGCTTCTGTATGCCACAGAGAACCCAAGTGTTGCAGATGAAATAAGAATGACTCCATAGGTTTATATATTTAAATTCTTTGTCCCAGTTGATGGAACTGTTCAAGAAGGATTTGGAGTGTGGACTTGTTGGAGAAGGTTTGCCCCTAAGGGTGGCCTTTGAGGTTCTAAAAGCTCACACTGGGTCCAGTCTCTCACACTCTGCCTACATTCTTCTGATAAGATATGAACTCGCAGTACCTGCTGCAGCACCATGCCTGCCTGCCTGCCTGCCTGCCGCCATGCTCCCTGCCGCCATGCTCCCTGCCATGATCATAATGAACTAAGCCTCTGAAACTATAAGCCAGCCCCAATTAAATGCTTTTCTCTCTAAGTTGCCTTGGTCATGGTGTTTTGTCACGAGAACAGTAACTAACACACCAAGTCCTACTGGTAGAGGCTCCCACACAGTAGGTGATTTGGGAACTACATTATTGGATGGCTGCCATATAAGGGAAGATATGCTATCATTTTAGCAATTCCCCAGTATTTAGTGACCCAGTATTGAGCACACAGCTCTGTAGGAGGCTGGATGTCAGAGCAGGGACAAGTAAACTCTTATAAACCTCAGCTAGGAACTAGGACTCAAGCATTTAATAGCATTTTTGCATAGAGCCAGAGTTCAGTTCCCAGCACCCACTTTGGCAATCCAACACTGCCTATATCCTCTCTCCTTTCTGTTCTGTTCTGTTCTCTTCTTCTTCCTCTTCCTCTTCTTCTTCCTCTTCCTCTTCTTCTTCCTCTTCCTCTTCTTCTTCTTCTTCTTCTTCTTCTTCTTCTCTCTCTCTCTCTCTCTCTCTCTCTCTCTCTCTCTCTCTCTCTCTCTCTCTCTCTTCCTTCTCTCTCTCTCTATCTTCTGCATGTCTCTCTCCCTCTCTCTTCCCCATCTCTACCTCTCCCCTCCACACCTTCCTTCTTTCCTTCTCTCCCCTCTGCTCTCTCCAACACTCCCAGGACATTTAAGTACCCTCAAAACAGAGACGGGACAACTCACTAGGAAACCTCCAGAGAGTCTCTAAATGATGGTGCAGCCACAGCTCGGCCATGATCTTAAACGCTGATTTACTGTCATTTTAATGTCTCCTCAAGTGAAGGGCACCCTCATAAAGTATCGTTGAAGCTCTCAAATGGAGAGAAATGGCTTCCCTCGCGCCAGGCTATGAAACTTCATCGTTATGATCTGCAGCCCAAGAGGGAATCTTCAGCAAAAGAGGAGAGCCTGGATACACACCCTGGAGGGTCTCCAGGAGAGAACAGCTGCACAGGCAGGAATGTGGAGACGTTTAAACAGATTTGTCTTCACCAGCAAGTGGTGGCTGGAGAGAGCGACTGCTCCTGACAAGTGCATGTGAGGGATTCTAGAATCAGGTAACAGGACCCAGCCTGCCTAGGGTGGGTGAGGGGACCCTCAGTACCACTCCATTACCTCCTTCTGCTTAGTACCACTTCCATCCTTTCTGTTTCCACGATTGGGATAGCTCATAAACGATACTCAGCTAGGATGCTTCTCAATCAGTTGGAGAAATGAAAGACAGAACTGTTCAGGACAATGTGAAAGTGGAGTTTGTTGGCAAGAGTTACAGACTTTTCATGGCTGGAGCGATGACTCAGCAGCTAAGAGCTCTTGCAGAGAACCTAAGTTTGGTTCCCAGCACCCACGTCAGAAGGCTGGCAACTGCTTCTAACTCCAGCTCCAGGGGATCTGATGCCATCTTCTGGCCTCTATGGATATTGCACACACACACACACACACACACACACACACACACACACACACACACACACACTCATAATCAGAATTGCAGACATCTCAGAGACAGAAGAGGCCCTGTTAAACCATTGACTCTGGGGGCAGGGGAAAATATGATGATCCTAGGTTCAAGTACTCCCTCCTGGTGACCCCCTTTCTCTCCTCTATTGGCTTTAAGGAACTCATGTGTTCCCTCTTGCACAGGGATTGGACCCTCTGCTTACATCTACAAAAATGGAAGCAGCTACTAACAGGGCCTCCCCTCCTGGTTCACAAGCACAGAAATCATTGCAGATTGGTTAAAGTCTGTCATCGAACAGCCCACTCTGATGGCTTAATAGTGAAATGAAAATTGGCAGCTTTCAGGGAAACAGAAACGTAAGGTCCTTTGCCCTTTGAGGGGCTCATGGCTTCCTAAACACCTCTGCTAGAGAGGCTTTTGTTTGGCATATATGTGTGTGCAGGTATACACATTCATGGTGTGCATGTGGAGGTCAAAGGGCAAGCTCAGGTCAGTCTTCAGGTGCCTTGTACATTCTGTTTGAGGCAGGGCCTGTCATCAACCTGAAACTTCACTAAGACAACCAGCTAGTTGCAAGTTTCCAGCCATATGCCCGCCCCCATCTTCCACATACATTACTTGGGTGGCAGGTCCATGTCACTATGTCTGGAGCACGTCTTGGCTCAGGGTTTTAGGAAATTTTAGTCCAACATGGCAAGGAAGACATGGTGGTATGGGTCAGTCCCTGGCGGTGGGACCTGACAGCAATGTCTCCTCCCATGACACTAACCAGGAAGCACAGAGATAATGGGACCAGAAGCAGTGACCACCATCTTATACCCAGCTCCACAGTGACTCACCTCTATCAGCCAGATCTTGCAACCTACCAACATCACCACAGCTGGAGACTAACTGTTCAAACATTAGGCAATGTGAGATGCTTCAGATCCAACCCATCGCAGTCCCCAGGGGAGCATTTTCTAGAAGCAGGATCTTGTGAGGGATATAATTGAGCCGTGAAGTATCAATGAACGTATCCATTGATAGCATCCCAGCTTAATGGGATCTCAGGAGTATGGCGGGTAACTCTAATTCTCAACCTGATGCAACCTAGAATCAGCTGGGAAGAGAGTCTCAGTGAGGGATTGTCTACATTGGGTTGGGCTGTGGACGCCTGTCTGGGTTTCTCTTCTGCTGCTGTGATAAAATGCTCTGACTAAAGCAACCTAAGGGAGAAAGGGGTTGTTTGGGCTAACACTTCCAGAGAGGCTAGAGAAGACAGGGCAGCAGGCAGGGAAGACATATGGCTGAAGGAGGCCAGATGGTACCCACAGTCAGGAAACAGAGATTGAATAGGACATGCAGGCAAGCTATAAACCCTCCAAGCGTACCCCAGTGACATACGTCCTCCAGCAAGGTTCATCCCTCCTGAGGGTTCAACAACCATCTCAAACAGCACTACCACTTGGAAACCAGTGTTCAAACACATAGACAGGGACATTTCACATTCAAACTATAACACGGCCCTGTGTAAAGCAGGTCTGGGTGGCTATAGAGACGGCTCAGCAGTTGAGAGCAATTATTGCTCTTCCAGAGGACCCCAGTTCAGTTCCCAGCACTCACAGCTACCTGTAATTCCAGTTCTAAGGGCTCTGATGCTCTCTGGCCTCTGCAGGCACACACACACACACACACACACACACACACACACACGGTATACACTCACACAGTCACACAGGCATATACACAAATAAAAATAAATCCTAATATATATGTGTGTATGTATATGTACACATATATATTCTTACTTCATTTATATTTATAAATCTTAATACATATGTGTATACATATATACATATACATATTAAGATTTATTTTAATGTAATATATGGTATAATGTTATATGCACATATGCACACACATATATTAATATAAATTAATCATCACAGGGTGAAGCATCTAGCACTTTACCTAATAGTCAAGGAAGATTTTCTGTGCTGCCTCACAGGACTGGTCCTGATACAGAACCCCAGGCTATCCAAGCAGTCAGTCAGTCAAAAGGAGATGCATTTAATAAGCTTACCCCATCCCATGCAGCCTGTAACCCCCGATTAACCCTGTACACCCAGAAGTGACCTTTCACTCAGGAACAGGAAGGAGCCCTGCCTGCCCTCACAAGTTCCTGTTATCTTCACGGCTTCCAGGGCACTAAATCAGCCAACAATGGCTGTGGGTCTAACCGGCTTGTAACAGATTTGTTCCTGGATCAAAGGCGTCAGAGTAGAGCATGTGGAAGCTGACCCCCGCATGGTGTGCACAGCTGCAGGTCTCTGCACCGAGGCTGAACCAGGCAGATGGATGAGCAGTGGAGAGGCACCCCTGGAACCTGCTCACCCCAAGACCATCAAAACACCGTGCTCACACTTCTCCTGAGACCCTCGTCAAGCTCTGCCCTTGATAACAGTGAGACAGGAGTGAGATTTATTAGCAGGTGAGGGTTTTGTTGGGTTTTTTTTTTTCTGTCTTTCTCACCTCACTGCCTCATGCTTATCCTGCTTAAAGGAATACAGCAGTAAATCTCTTTCTGAGAGACTTGATGGGGCCCAAACGAAGTGTAAGGGGTTGAGGAGAAAAGCCTTACCTTTCTGTAAGTTAAAATCCTCAGAACGAGAAACTGTAAGAGGACTGGTGGGATGACTCGCTGGGGAAAGGCACTTGTTCCCTGAGCCTGGCCACCAGAGTTTAGCTCCCTGGAAGCCACTGAAAGTTGGAAGGGGAGAGCCAGTTGCACAGAGGTGTCCTTTGACCTCTATGTGCACATGCTGTGCCACACAGCCCACATGTATTCATTGCCTTCCTTTTGTTGTTCTTGTTTGTTTGTTTGTTTGTTTCAAGACAGGGTTTCTCTGTGTAGCCCTCGCTGTCCTGGAACTGGCTCTGTAGACCAGGCTGGCCTCGAACTCAGAAATCCACCTGCCTCTGCCTCCCAAGTGCTGGGATTAAAGGTATATGCCACCATGCCCAGCCTTATGTCCCTCCCTATTGCTGTGATGAAACACTATGATCAATGCAACTTATAAAAGAAAGCAACTAATTCAGGCTTATGGTTTCAAAGAGCCAGAAGCCACAATGGTGGAGCAAAGGCATGGGGGCAGGAACAACTGAGAGCTTACGTCTTGATTCATCAGTAGAAAGCAGAAAGGGGAATACTATGGACAGTACAAATCTTATTTGAAACCTCAAAGCTGGTCCACAGTGACACACCCATCCAACAAGGCCACACCTCCCTGTCCTCCCCAAATAGTTCCACCAACTGGAGACCATGCATTCAAATGCATGAGATTATGGGGGCCAATCTCAAACCGCTACACCACACACACACACGCAAAATAGAGATTACAGAGATGTTCAGTAGTTAAGATCTCTTAATGCTCTTGCGCAGGACCCCAGTTTGGTTCCAGGCAACTGGAAATTTCTTCTAACTCTAACTCCATGGAATCCGATACCCTCTTCTGGCCACTGCTGGCCAGAAGTATACATCTACTTATAAATATACATGCTCGTACATACACAAAGACACATTTTTAGAACCTTAAAAATAAATCTTTAAAATAAAAGAAATGGAGGGGGAAGGAAGGAAGGATGGAAGGAAGGAAGGAAGGAAGGTAGGTTGACTTGAGAACCATGGGCATAGTAGGGGCTCATCCCCATAACTCCAGCATCCAGGAAGCTGAGGCTGTAAGATGACAGTGAGTTCCAAGCCAGCCTAAAACACAGACATTGTGAGAAGGAACTGGAACAAACCAATGGGAGGTAAGGCACTGAGCACACAAATAAATCGCAAGGGCAAAGCTGCAAGCTGGGTAGCTCACTCCTGCCCTCCTGTCCTATGTGTCCCCTTGTCTGAGTCCTTAAAGAACCTCAGGCCCGATCAGTCCACAAATGAGCCCCTGAGCCCCTCATAGAGAAACGTATTCTGGTCATTGAATATCTGCCAAGGCCAATCACAGAGCCACAGGAGAGACCTAGCTGGGTTTAAGACCATGCATGGCGAGTGTGCTTGCAACAAGGGCATGGTTCCATCGTTGTGAGGTTCAATGCCAATAGTCAGGCTTGACGGGTTCTAGAATCATCTGGGAGACAAGGCTCAGGGCAGGCCTGTGGGTATCTCTTGTTTGTTTGTTTGTTTGCTTGCTTGCTTGTCAAGGCTACGTGAGTTTCTTCATGTAGCCCTGGCTATCCTGGAACTCACTCTGTAGACCAGGCTGGCCTGAAACTCAAAGATTCACTTGCCTCCACCTCCCAAGTGCTAGAACTAAAGGCATTTGCAACCACGCTCAACTACAGGGTATATTATCTTGATTGATGTGGAAAAACCCCTTTTGGAATTTATTCTTTATTTTTTTAATTAACAGGGGAGGGCATCATATGAACATGTGCAGTACCCACAGAGACCAGAAGAGGGTGTCAGGTATCCCTGGAATTGGAGCTACAGGAAGTTGTGAGCCATCTTGTGGGTCCCAAGAACTCAGATCCTCTGCAAGATCAGAAAGTGCTTTTAAGGTGTCTCATCTCTCCAACCTCAAGAAACACATATGTTAATTGCGGGCAGGCCGATTCCGTTGACAAGGTGCCCTGCACCATACAAACGGAGGAAGTGGGTAAAGCTAATGCACGTGTCCATTGTCATCCCGGCTGTGTGTTCCACGGGGCCAGTGCCTCCTCCCTGGCATGGTGGACAGAATCTTGACCTGTGAGCTCCTTTTTTAAAGTTGTTTTTTTTGTCACAATGTAGCTCCAGCTACCCTGGAACTTGCTATGTAGACCAGGCTGGCCTGGAACTCACAGGGATTATCTGCTTTTGCCTCTCAAGTGCTGGGATTAAAGGAATGCACCACCACTCACAGCCCAACTATCTTCTAAGAAAGAGACTGAAAGGGTGCTGGTGAGATGGCTCAGTGGTTAAGAAAACTGACCTTTCTTTCAGAGGTCCTGAGTTCAAATCCCAGCAACCACATAGTGGCTCACAACCATCCGTAATGAGATCTGACACCCTCATCTGGTGTGTCTGAAGACAGCTACAGTGTATTTTCATATAATAAATAAATCTTTAAAGAAAGGAAGGAAGAAGAAAGAGACTAGATAGCCGGGCAGTGGTGGCTGCACCTTTAATTTAATTCCAGCACTTAGGAAGCAGAGGCAGGTGGAACTCTGAGTTCCAGACCAGCCTGGTCTATAGGGCAAGTTCAGGATAGCCAGGTCTACATGGAGAAACCCCAGAGAAACCCTGTCTCATAAGCTGAGGGGGTGGGAGAGACTAGATGGCTAACGGTATAACCCAACAGGTAGAGCATTTGCCTGACAGGCATGAATCCCCAGCTTCTATCCCCAGCAACACACACCAGGTGTGGTGGTGTAAGAATCCGACCAGCCTTAGCTACCGGGGAACACACACACACACACACACACACACACACACGCCCCCAGTGAACCACATGGATACACCCGAAGGAGAGGCAGCAACCTGTTCCGTAAGTTTTGACACAGTTTTCAGGGGTAGAATAGAGCAACAGCCACTAGGCACAATGTAATTGGCAGAACAGTATGACTTTTAAACTGATTGGTCCTTAGGGAATGTGATAGCAAGGGCTTCCCTTGTCTGCAGGTGGCCAATGGTCCGAATGTAATCAGCCTCTCCCTTCTGGAGGGGAGAGATGCCTATGTGCTCCATGACCAAGCTCTCCCAGGACGGGAGGGGTCTGGTGGAATTTTCCAAAGGTCCTGAGCTGACCTCTTCATTGGTACACACCTCTACTCCCAGCAACCGAGAGGTGGAGACAGGAGGACTGGCTCAAATTCTTCCTTAACTTTAGCTACATAATGAGTTTGAGGCTATTCTTGGACTCCCCTTTTTGACTCCGAGACAAACATTGGATGGAGGTCAGGGATTATTACAGAAGAGTTGGGGGAAGGATTGAAGGCCCTGAAGGGTATAGAAACAGACCTACAGAAAGAAACCTTATCTCAAGAAGAAGGAGAAGGAAAGGAAGGAGGAGCGGGAGGAGAGAAAATGAAGAGGTGAGAAGGAGGAGAGAGAGGGAAAAAAAGAGGAGATGAAGGAGGAGAAGACAAATGAAACAGAAAATTAATAACCCTGACATCTGAATTGCTAATGACATGTTAGTTCCACTGACTGAAACAGACACAGAGACCCACAGCCAAACATTGGATGGAACTCGGAGACTCTTAAGGGAAAGTTGGGAGGCCCCAAGGGGACATGATCTCCATAGGAAGACCAACGGAGTCAACTCTCCTGGACCCCTGGGAGCTCTCAGAGACTGAGTCACCAACAAAAGAACCAAGGCCCCAGGCACATATATAACAGATGTGCAGTTCAGTCTCCATGTGGGTCCCCCAACAATTGGAGTGGAGGCTCTCCCTAAAGCTGAAGCCTGACTGTGGAATCTGTTCTCCAACAGGGCTGCCTCGTCTGGCCTCAGTGGGAGAGGATGCGCTTAGTCCTGCAGAGACTTGATACACCAGGGTGGGGGGATACCTAGCAGGGGGCTTCCCACTCAGAGAAGAGGGGTTTGGGGGGTAGGGATTCTGTGAGGGAGGACCAGGAGGGGGCCAGCCTTTGGGATGTAAATAAATAAGCACATAAGAAATTTTTGCTTTTTTCTTCCTGGCTATTACCAATTAGACTAAATTCAGCCCTGTATGAAGTCCTGCATCTCCACCATGTCTCAGGGAAGGGAAAGTATCTCCAGACCCCCAAGCTCCTGTCCCCCTTCTCGATGGAAGAGGGATCAATGTCACAGCCAGAGCTCACATGTCATCAGCACTGGCAGGTACCACTGAGAGCAAGCTGAGAGGCAGTCACCCTGCTGACATTGTCAGCTGTTGCTCTGCGTGTCTTCCATGAGATGTCACATCAGACAGAAGGACTCAGCAGGGAAGAGCCTTGGAGCAGCAAGGAAGCTGCAATGGAGAACCAGTTCAGGCCATCCATCAGCCTCTCGCCTCTCGTTGACAACAGACATGCTAAGCACCTTCCTCTTCATCCTGGACACACAAACTCTGGCTCCGAGCCACTCCGACATGCGTACAGAGCAAGTGCCACCATGCCTGGATTTCTTTTAACATGATCTGTAGAGATCAAACTCAGATCCTCATGCTCACAAACTGTGATGGTTAGCTTTGCCAACTAGACACACCCTAGAGTCACCTGGGATGAGAGTCTCAGTGAGAGAGGCTACGTTGGGTTGACTGTGGGGCACTGTCTTGACAGTTCACTGATGTGGGAAGACCCAGCACACTGTGGGAAGCACCATTCCCTAGACAGAGAGTCCTGAATTGTCTTAAAAGTGGAGAGACCAAGCTGTGCATTGCCCATGTCAGACAAGCTTAATGAAGAAATGGTTTGTAAATGTAGTGACAGGAAGGATGTGCTATGTGGAAAATGGGTGACAGCATCCAACTGTCACAGTGCCAGGAGAGGCTATGCAGCTTCTGGGGAGAAAGGACATCAATGGTTTTAGCCAGTGCTAGACCCTGCATGCTGCAATATCAACCTACAAGATGAGATGTGTCCACCAGTGAAATAGTTGGCATGACTGTAATGGGGTGAGTAAGCACATTCTGGTTGGACTTGTGGCCTGTTCCAAAGAAGGGAATTCCTTGCCTGGTACTATATAGTCCTGGTCCAAAGCCCATGGCTGAGGAAGCCATAGACTCTCCTGATTTGTTATTTTGCTAAGCTGTCAAGCTTTCGAAGTACTTTCTAAATATCCATAGACTCAGGCTGCTCCCAACTTTGCTTTTTATCAATGCCCCTAACCCCATCGAGGCTCAGGGAAGAGGAAGCGAGAGGAAACATAAGGGCCAGAGGGGAGAGTCAAGTGGTACGAAATGCAAACTTCTGGACTTGGCATGGCTGTCGAAATCATGGACGCACAGCAGCTATGGTCACCTGCACAAGACTGAGCCAGTCAGAATTCTGACAAGATAGGAGAAGGGCTATCCAGGCCCTGCCCCTTGCTGGCAGCTGATACTTAGAGGGGGAAGGGGAGGCAGTGGAGAGTCATTCTTTCCTTTTCTGTCCTTTTTTGTGTACATCAATTGCTTTCCTGCTGCTTGATAAAATACCATGAACAAAAACAACTTAAGGAAAAGGAGTTTCTCTTAGCTTATGATCAGGAGAGAGTCCATCGGGGCTGTAGGGAACTGACTGGTTCCATTTTCATCCACACCCAGGCATCGCTGTCTGTTAGGGGATCCTTGTAAGACAGTACAAGAGAGAGAGACAGACAGACAGACAGACAGAGAAAGACAGGCAAAAAGAAAGAGAGCTAAGCACAAGCATGTATTCATTTTCTCTTGGCTTTTTCTCAGAATTCTATATTTTAGAATTCTGAGAAGTATATATTACATATTTTTGTCCTGTTTTAAAAGACTTATTTATTTATTTTATGTATATGAGTGATCTATCTACATGTACACCTGCATGCCAGAAGAGGGCATCAGACCACATTACAGAGGGTTACATGTAGTTGGTGAGAATTGAACTCAGGACCTCTGGAAGAACAGCCAGTAATCTTAACCACTGAGCCATCTCTTCAGCACCCCACCCCTAGATTCTATATTTTTATTCCATTGGAAGGAGTAGGGACCTATAGAAGCCAGAGGACAACTTTCAAGAGTTAGTTCTCTCTTTTCACCATGGGAGTGAACTCAGGTCATCAATTTCGGCAGCAAGTTGCTCTAGAGATGTCTCACCTCCCACTCCCCGCTCTTGACTGCAGATGTGACTAGCTGCTTCAAGTTCCTGTGGCATTGACTTCTCCACAGTGACAGCGATCTATGACCTGGAATCCAAAGCCAAATAAACCCTTTTTCACAGCAACAAGAAATGAAATTAAGAGAGTCCGTCAATGGATGTATTATTCAATGCAAGGTGATAGACTCATGTAGTGGAATATTATTCTGCCTTTGAAAGGATGAAATTATGATGCATGCAACAAAATAGATGCATATTGGAATAAACACCATCTTCGGCGAGACAAGCTAGACATAAAAGCCACATAGAGCATCTCTCCACTTAAATAAGATGTCCCCAAATGGGAAAATTCACAGACAGAACGTAGATTAGCAGCTGTCTAGAAATGAGAAAATAGGAGCTGGGGCAATTAAAATGTGACAGCTGAGGGGGACATAGCTCAGTGGTAGAGCCCCTACCTAGAATCCCCCAGTGAGGGGCTGGGGGCGTGGCTCAGTGGTAGAGCCCCTGCCTAGAATCCCCCGGGAGGGGCTGGGGGCGTGGCTCAGTGGTGGAGCACTGACCTGGCCTGCATAAGGCCTGACTGTTCCATTCCTGCAAATGAACAATATAAAAGTGCAAATGGGACAGTTGCTCATTTCAAGACTCAAAGGTCAGTTTGTATGGAATGCCTGTCAGTTTTGCACCATCCTGAAATCACAAAACCTATGTCCATCTGCTCTTGTCACATCCCTGTGTGCATGTCATTCTCAGGCTTTCTGTTTCCCTTTTATTTTCCCTTTATCCTGAGCTATCTCCCTACTCTGTGCCCCCACCACCCTGTCTCTCTTACTGTGTTGTTTTAGCATAAGTTGCTTCAGCTATTTGTGGAATGCAATAAAGAACAAATAAACAGGAAGCTATTATTCATAGCTAATAAAAGCAATGTTTCATGGAGGCTTTTCTACCTGGATGGGAATGCGTTCAGCCCTTCCGTGAAGTGACACATCTGACTGTCATGTATAGCAGACACCGCATCAACCTGCGATTAAGTCAATCTCAGAGAAAAGGCATCGGGACTGGAGATGCGGCTCAGCTGTTAAAGATGCTTGTGGCTCTTGCAGAAAACCTGAGTTCAGTTCCCAGCACCCACATCAGACAGTTCACAATCACCTGTAACTCCAGCTCCAGGAGATCTGACAACCTCTCTGGGCCTCTGTGGGCACCTGTACACACACACACACACACACACATCATTTTTAAAAAGAAAAAGGAGCTAGTGTGTGAGGCTGTTGAATACTGTGATCTGGAACATGTCAGTTCACAGGGACAGTCCCTAATTAATTCCCAGACACCACCGTCATCCCCAGCACATGGGAGTGTGGATAGCACTTCTTAAGTTCCTCTCTCTCAGCCGGGCGGTGGTGGCGCACGCCTTTAATCCTAGCACTTGGGAGGCAGAGGCAGGCGGATTTCTTAGTTCGAGGCCAGCCTGGTCTACAGAGCGAGTTCCAGGACAGCCAGGGCTATACAGAGAAACCCTGTCTCGAAAAACCAAAAAAAAAGTTCCCCTCTCTCTCTCTCTCTCTCTCTCTCTCTCTCTCTCTCTCTCTCTCTCTCTCTCTCTCCCTCCCTCCCTCTCTCCCTCCCTCCCTCCCTCCCTCCCTTCCTTCCCCCACTCCCTGTATGTGTATGTGTGTGTGTTGCAACACAGAGTCTCACATAACATAGGCTGACTTTTAACTCCCCACGCAGATATTCAAGACTGACTTTGTACTCCTAAGTACACCTTCCTGTCTCTACCCCCCAAGTGCTGAGCCTGTAGGTATAAATCACTGTACCTGTCTGTGCAATGCTGAGCATGGAACCCGGGGCTTTATGCATGCTAGCTGAGCCTCTGCCGTGCCCAGCACCCCACCACTCCTTTAGATGGCCCCAGAGAAAGTCTGCCAAAAAGGGGCATGGTAGCATACGTCTATACTCTCAGCACTCTGGAAGTTGAAGCAGAAGGATCATGAGTTTGAGCCCAGCCTAGGCAACATGGTGACACCTTATCTCAAAAAAAGAGTAAAAAAGGAAAGGGGAGGAGAGATGAGAGAAAAAGGAAGCAAAGTGGAGGATATTTGAGCTTGCCTGGAATCCTAGCACTCAAGAGACTAAGACAAGAGGGTTGCCTCTCATTTGAAGCTAGCCAGGGCTGTGTAGTGAGTGCCATGTCTTCCAGGACAAAACAAGAAAAGAGGAGGAGGAGGAGGAGGGCAAGGGGGGAGAAGGCACTCCCCCACACACTACATTTTGAGAGCAGGTCTCTGGGATGAGCAGTTACTGATGAAGTCTGGCCATGGCCATGTCACATTAGCTAGCTGAAAGTATGTTTGCAACACTCTGTGACTGAAGGATACACTGCCTTGACTGGGGACTCGCTCTCACAAGTGAACTGAGAGTCAAGACGGCAGAAATCTGCTTTAGTTGTATCTGATTTCCATATGGTCGTGTCTGCGCTCTGTGGCAGCCCAAGGTCCAGCCACAGGCGAAGAGCTTGTCTCCCTGATGTGGAGTGACACTATCTGCCTCCATATTTCAGTCACCTCTGTCCTGAGGCCCCTGACTGTCACTGTGGCATCTAGGGCTTCCTAGGACAACCTGAAGAGCAGATGTCAGAGAAGAGCTGGGACACTGGACTGAGGCGTTCCTGGAAGCAAGACCATCAGGCGTGTTTCACTGTCTACCCAACACACAGGGCCCCATCAGCCCCTCTGAAAATGTAAAGGACCTTCTGAGTGTCTGGTTTCAAAGGCTGAGCTCCTGCTTGCTGACAGGGAGAAATAAGAGGCAGCATTGCCTCCAGATTGAGGTCGCCAAGAAACTGCATGCAAGTAATAGAATCTGCCTGGAGACAGTTGTGGGGAGCTAGATGGGGTGTGAGGCCTGGCTTCTCCAGTGCTGTCCCAAGAGACTCACTCACCTCCACCTCACACACATCTGGCATGGAGAACAGCAGACATCAAGCACCATATGCATATAGAACACATGCTTGTACGTACAGATACCACATTCTTACACTGCTGATATCCACATGCATGCACACATTGTATACTCCATGTATACATGCACATACAAAAGTGTCATGTGCACAAAGTCCCCACTTGCCACCTGCATACCTGACGTACACAGTAGAAATGCACTGGCACACACTATGCACCACTTATATACATAGGCACATACTTGCATGAACAACGTATACCACTTGAATACCACATGCATATGCATACATATGTGAACACACTATGCACCACATGTATACAGGTACACATAGGAAATTTCACACACACAAACCACTAAAATACTAATTGCGTGTCTGACAAGCACACCATAAATGCACAGATATATCCTATGCAACACCTGTATACATGAGCATACTCTTACACACACAAACACCACAAGCACCACATACATGCACAACTCATATACTATATGCATGCACAAACATACATATAGGCATATGCTATGAACCACAGGGGTACATGTACACATATCACTATCACATGCTATATGCAGATATTGCTTATATGCCATGAGCATCCACACATACAGTATACATATATTTGCAGTCTGTGTAGCATGTGTACACATGAACACTTCAGGCACACACATCTGTTACATGTGTATGTTTCTCACATGTACATGGCATGCACAGCTATACATATAGACACATATTATCTATCACAAGCATACATGTGTATATCATAGCATATATATGTTTCCCACCTGCTACCTTCATATA
The DNA here is from genome assembly GCA_036184795.1 of Tokudaia tokunoshimensis. Lineage (NCBI taxonomy): Eukaryota > Metazoa > Chordata > Mammalia > Rodentia > Muridae > Tokudaia > Tokudaia tokunoshimensis. The sequence goes on from BTHU01000006.1 coordinate 23,925,304, forward strand.
TGTACACAGCAGCAACATGCATGCAGACAAAAATATGTGCCACAGACACCCATGCACTCACAGCACATACTTGTACACATGCTGCTCTCATCCATATATGTTCATGCACATATACAGCACATACACACAGGCACACAGTGTGTGCTGTTCACATACATACACAGCATGTGCCAAATGTACAGATTCCTCACATGACATATGCATATCCATACATACATACAAACAAGCACAAATGCACATGTGTAGGAACACACCACATATACTTTGTGCACATACTGCTCAAATAACATTTGCATGTAGGCATACATATGATACACATACCTATAGGCATTCACAATGCTCATGGCTCCTTAATTTGGCACACAATATACATAGACAAACATACTTATGCATACACATGTGTCGATACACATATTGCTTGATGCCATGTGCAGGTGTGCACTTTATACATGAACACATAGCATGTAATGTGCATACATAAGTGTTCACAGGGCATTTGCATGTGATGTGCATGCATAAATGTTCACATGGCATTTGTATGTATGTGCACACAACATATGAATACATACAGGCACAAAGCAAGTTCCATGGGTATACATGCACACTTGAATGCACACAAACTGTCTATCGTGTACCATGTGCATGTACTCCTCACCACCAGTATGCACACTGAATGCACATATATACAGACACACACAGTGTGTACCACATGTATACACAAATACATAGCAAATAGCTTGTGCATACACTGCTCACATGACACATGTATACATAAATATATTAAAATATTATCATTTTATATATATATAAAATCATGCACTGTGACAAACACGAGCACAAAGGACATATTATTCATATGATACACATATCTATGCACAGATGTGCATGTGAAAATACACCATGCACATGTATGCATGCACATAGGCCTTCTACTTGACCTCCCTCTCAGGAGCTGACCCATCATCCCACTAAGGCTCCAGTAGATACACAATACCAACCATCCCGACCCGGTTCCCAGTGAAGAGCTCAGGTTGCACAGGGTGGGGGTGAGCGCATTTAGGGCTTGTGTTCTCAGCCAGAAAGCAGACGCATGGGTACCCAAGAGGCTCAGCTACAAAGCATCAGTCAGCCATGCCAAGATAAGAGCTCCTCCAAAGACCTCAGGTCCTTCTCGAGTGCTGCACACATATGAGCAGCAGCCCAGCTGACAGGAAACAGGGCTCTTGTATCCCAAGTGTGGACTAGGATGCTGACGTAGAGACACTCAGAGTCAGAGCTGAAAGGTCCTGGGATTCCTGAACTAAAGTGAAGCCAATGCCCAATACGTAGACCACTTGAAAGAAGGTAATAATATTTTTTCATTAAATTATATTCATTCATTTATTTATTGTGGTGCTGATGACCAAACCCAAGGTCTTGGGAAATACTGTTTAGGTGCTCTATCTATGAGCCACACCCCCAATCCCCCACACACAGGAATTCTAGGCAAGCGTTCTAGACCTGAGCCACACCCCCAGCTCCTCATTGGGGGATTCTAGGCAGGGGCTCTACCACTGAGCCACGCCCCCAGCCCCTCATTGGGGGATTCTTGGCAGGGACTCACCCACTGAGCCACACTGTGGAATTCTTAAACCCCATATCAGTTCAAGAAAGGGTTAGTTAACACCTGAGGGGGAGCGGGTGTCTCCCTGATCAATAGGATCCTGGGCCAAGTAGTCACTCCCCTCTCTTCTCTCTTCTCTATGTCCCAAGTAACAAAAGCTGACGGTCGGAGGAAGACCGCCCCTCCCACAGCTACTTCCATGTGTGCAGCAGTATTCCATGCTTGCCCCATCATGTGGTCTAGCTCTTTTCTTTCCTCCGTCCCTGGCTAATTTTGTCCCTCAGGCTGTCCCTGGGATCCCTGTTCTTCCCACATCCTGCAGACTCTCCTGCAGTGAGCTTCCCGATAAGACCCTACTTTTCCTCCCCATTATCTCTATATGCAGAGGACATTGATCGAATACCTGCTAGATACTAGTGCCGTGCTGGGTGCAGCCACAAGTCCAGATCAATAGCACACTCCAGGGACTGACAAGTGGTTAGGAGACTCAACCATGGAGCGCTATTTACAGCAAAAGCTCATGGTACCAGATAAATCTCTTTCCGCAGAAGGCTGTGCAGACCCCAGGTTAATCTTCCTTCCTGCCCAAACTCCTGATCTGCACAGGGCTCAGGATTTAGAGGCTCACGAAACCCCTATCACATCACCCCATTGACGCTCACCCTGCCAAGACAAAATGCACATTTACAAGTGCCCTGTGGGTACTGGGCAACTAGAGCATTTCAGGAGCAGGAACTTGGTGCCCTGCCCCAAGTCTTTGAAATGGGTTTGAAAATTATCATTGAACCTGCCTTTCCCAAGGGGAGTTCAAAGGGGACATCTTCTTTTTTTTTTTAATTTGTTTATTTTATTTCATGTGCATTGGTGTTTTGCCTTGCATGTATATCTGGGTAAAGGCTTCAGATCCCCTGGAACTGGAGTTATAGACAGCTGTGAGCTGCCATTCGGATACCAAGAATTAAACCCAGGTCTTCTGGAGGAACAGCGGGTGCTCCTAATCTCTGAGCCATCTCTCTCTCTAGCCCCTGTTTATTTAACCTTTATTTTTATTTTATGTGTGCTGATGGTTTGCCTGCATATACGTCTGTGCACCATGTGTCCCCAAGACTTGACTTTTAGAAAGAAGGAGAGGGTGGGGGAGACACCTCAGAGGATAAAGCATTGGCCGTGTCCGCATGAGAACCAGAGCACAGGCCCCCAAGTACCCACAGAAATGCTGTGTGTGTTGTGTGGGGTGGAGACTACATATAATCCTAGCACTCAGGAGGCAGAGAAGGGATTCTCAGACTTAGCGATACTAACACAGTCAACAAGCTCTGGGTTCTCAAGAGACCCTGACTCAGTAATGAAGGAAGACACCCTCGGGTCTCCATGTGCACATGCACACGCACACGTGCAAACCGGTGCACCACACACCTACAGGAGAAAGAGGAGAGAGGAGAGACAGACACAGAGACAGAGAGACAGAGAGAGACAGACAGAGAGATAGAGACAGACAGAGAGACAAGACAGAGACAGACAGAGACAGACAGAGACAGAGACAGAGGTGAACGTGGCACACTTGGAATGTGGAGACAGGAAGAGAAAAAGTTGGAGATCACCATCACCATAGCAAGTTCAAGGTCAGCCTCGACACTGAGAGATCATATCTAAAAAAAATTAAAAGTAAAATAAATAAATAAACAAATAAGAAAGAAAGAAAAAGGAGGAAGGAAGGAAGGAAAGAAGGAGGGAGGGAAGGAAGGAAGGAAGGAATTGGCATGTCTACTCATTTCCCTCTATAGTCTGATTTGAAATACAAAGCCAGAGAGACCCCCGGTTTTCAAGGTTCATGTTCCTTGCTGAGCCTAAAATGCAAGTCGCAGAACCCTCTGCAGCCACGAAACTATTGTTCCACCAGCTACCGTGATCAGGGGAGCCTAGATCATGAGCCAGGACTGTGCTAACATAGAAGAGCCGCAAATCGTGCCCTAAAACAAGAGGTGTGACCGAACTGGTGGGCTAATAGGACCCCTGCTCGTGGGCTGCAGGCTGAGTCATGAGGGAATACTACTGCCCAGGTAAGCAGGCAACCGAACCCTCACCTCATCCCTCCCCTACCCTGTCCCCTTCCCACTTTCCTTCCCTCTCTCCCCCTCCCCCTCCCAGTCCAGCAGAACACTGGCAGCTGTGTGGTCCAGGATATTTCCAAGCTATTCAGCGACTCAGCAGACTTTCTTTTATGGATTAGGAGCGCCCCCTAGTGGCCATATCTACCACATTTCCACTAATGAGTAGCCCAGCCTTAAAAAGTAGCCCTGTGTCTTCTCTAGTGCCAGGTATCGTCCCAAGGACCTTGAGGAGTTCTATTAGGCCAAGATCTCAGCCCCCAGTAAACTCCTGAGGTTATCAGTTGCTGATATTCTAACAAACATTTGAGATCATTACCATTACTGGAGATATTAGGGTCAGAGCCTGGGTCCTTGGACCCACTTCTGCTCAGTAAGTCAATTAGAGTTTTGAGAGGATGTTGCGTTACGTATAAAGGAGCTTTCAGCCAGGCCTGACGATATGCGGTCAATCCCCAGGACACACCCGTTGGAAGTAGAGAACTGACTGCTTCATGGTATCCTCTGACCTGCACACGTGTGCGCACACACAAATGGGTCAAAAGTCTTACATGAGCAACTGGGACAAGGAACAAAGACCGAGGTCCAGTGACACCCCACAAGTCCATCTTCAGGGTCCTGACTCGAAGCTTAGGTTTAAATAGCTGAGAGAGATGGTGGGCCTGGAAAGATGTCCGGAGGACTGGAGTTCATTTCCCTTCAGCCGAGTCAGGTGGTTCACAACTGCCTATGCCTCCAGCTCCAGGGCCTGACTCACTCTTCTAGCTTCAGAAGGCCACCTGTTCTCTCTCTCTCTCTCTCTCTCTCTCTCTCTCTCTCTCTCTCTCTCTCTCATTTGCTCTCTCGCTCTTTTTCACACACACACACACTTGTACACAGACCTGCAAGCACACACATGCACGAGCAAGCACACACACAAACAATTAAAAATGAGATTGATCCCTTTTCAGAGGAGCTAGGCGCCATCCCACCCGTCACTGCCCCATCCTTGTCTCAAATCTCTCTGGAAACAAGCTCCCCTTTGGCAGGCACTAGGCTCCAAGCCTTTTTCTTCTCCTGGTGTGAGACTCCTGAGGAGTGTGTGTGTGTGTGTGTGTGTGTGTGTGTGTGTGTGTGTGTGTGTCTCGGGGTCTATTGTTTCCAGTGGTCTGATAACCAGAAGGGAGGCTCTCTTTCGAATGCCCTCATGTCTGCCTTGCTAGCAAGGTTATTTGTTTCTACATAGACGGTTTATCCAGGTGCCCAGCTGCAGCGGTTCGGGCCCGTACCTGGACAGACCTGTTGCTTTTAGGTCACTGATGGGAGTGTCAGAGGGCAGTGGGGGAGCTTATGGCAAAGCAAAACTGTTCATCTCATGACCAAGAGGCAAAAGTGAGAGGGAAGGATCAACTCTCTCCTTTAATAGCACAGCCCAACAATGTAAAGATTCACCACTGGGCCTCGTCTCTAAGGTTCCCCCACCTCCCAACAGCAGCCCCTTCAAAATAAAAGTCTCCAACACTGTGTCTTTCTGGGTATTTAAGATCCAAACTTTAGCAACCATAGAAGATTCTCACACACACACACACACACAAATATACACACATACGTACACACACACATATATACATATATACATACATACATACACATACACAATCACAGGCATAGATACACATAAACACACACATGCATTCACACACAGACATACATATACATACATACATACACACAAACACAGACACACCAAAGCCAAAGATGTCCCTGCTCAGGAGAGACACTAAGATCCCCACAACTCTGCCCTGGCCTCACGAAGCCACACGCTCTTTTTCCAGTTTTCCATTAACAGTTCCAGGGCAACCTCCTCATCGAATGCCTTTCCCTAGAAATGTACCCACCCAGCTACAGTACGGGAGTCTAGGTCTAATATTTAAGGGTTTTTTGTGTATGTGGTGTCTGTCTGTCTGTCTGTCTGTTTGTCTGTCTGTCTGTCTGTCTCTGCTGCTGCCCCTGTGTGTATATCTATGTCTATCTGTCTATCTGTCTTTCTATCTGTCTGTCTGTGTGTCTGTGCACTAGGGCTTGAACATAGGCCTTTTGTGTGCTAAGCATGAGCTCTACCACTAAGCCACACTCTGGCCTCTCACCGGGAGATTCTAGGCAGGCACTCCACAGCTAAGTCACCCTCCACAGCCCCTCGCTTCCTGGAAAGTGCTCCACCACTGAGCCTATAAGAAGGGACCGGATAAGATGCTAGATTAGTTAGTCATTTTACAAGCGCTCACTCTGTAGTGCTCACCTATACTCCCAGCACTTGGAGGAGGGGTGCTGAGGCAGGAGGCAAGCCCAGCCTCAACTACTTAGCAAGTCAAGGCTTGCTGGGGATGCATGAAGTGTTACCTCAAAAAAATTAAATGAAATGAAACACCCTTTCAGCCCCTGCCAAGTCCAGATCTGTAGTTGGCACTGGAGACTGAACAATTCAGCCATGTGCTCTTGGGGCTGAAGTTAGAACCGGGGAGAAGAATATCAAACACCCTGTGCCAACAGTTCTCAACCTGTGGGTCAAAACTCCCACAGGGGTGGGGTTGCATATCAGATATTTACATTATGACTCATAACAGTAGCAAAATCACAGTTATGAAGTAGCAACGAAATAATGTTATGGTTGGGGGTCACCACAACATGAGGAACTGTATTAAAGGGTCACAGCATTTAGGATGGTTGAGAAACACAGTCCTGTGGAGACATGGAAGTGATTTACTACACTGTAACTCTTACAAACTAAGCAAGGAGTCTGTTGGAAACAAAGAAGCTCTCCTGGGGAAGCCCAGTGTTCTCTGAGGCCTGCATAAAGGGACAGGAAGCAGGAAGAGAAAAGGACAGGAGGCATATTGGCTCCTTAAGGCTGCTGTAATGAGCAAACCCCAATTCCATGGCTTAAAACAACACAAATCGATTCTTGAATGATTCTGGGGGGATGGAAGTTCTAAGATGAAGGTGTCACTAGGGCTGGCCTCCTTCTGGGGACTCTAAGAGTGAATCTGTTTCCTTGTCTTTTCTGGATCCTAGAAGATGCCTGCAGCCCTTGGCTTGTGGCTTTTTCCTCCATCATCAGAGCCAGCAGGATAACATCTCCAAATTGTCTCCTGTCTCCTCCTCTTCTCCCTCTTCTTCTGCCCCCTCTCCTCTTCTTTCTCTCTTCCTTCTCTTCCTCCTCTTCTCCTCTCTTCCTTCTCTTCCTCCTCTCCCTTCTCCTCTTTTTCCTCCTCGTCTTCATCCTCTTCTTCTTCCTCCTCACTTCCTCCTTTTCTTCCACTTCCTCTTCTTCCTCCTCCTCTTCCTCTTGTCCTCATCCTCCTTCTCTCTTCCTTCCCTTCTCTCTTCCTCTTCTTTATCTTCCTCTTCGTTTTCCTTTTCCTCATCTTCCTCCTCCTCTCTTCCTTCTCTTCCCCTCTCTTCCTCCTCCTCTTCTTCCCCTTCCTCCTCTTCTCCCTCCATCTTCACCTCTTCTTTCTCCTTTCCTCCTCCCCCTCCTCCTCCTCCTCCCAGCCTTGAGACTCTTTCCATCAGGGCCAGCAAGGTAGCATCTTCAAATCATCCCCTCTGACCCGTCTTCCTCTTCATTTCCTCCTCTTTCCCCTCTCCCTCCCTGTCTCCCTCCACGCCTGTGTTCCAGTGTCTTTCCCCATGCAGTAGCTTGGGTATAAATGGCACATCCTCCAACACTACATGTCATCACATTTGTCTGGTCCTCCTGTCCCCTCCTTTCCTTTGAGCCCTTCTGGATAACCTGGATAAGATATTCATATCCCACAATACTCAATGTAATCAAATCGACAGAGCTCCTTCTACCACTTAAGTTCCTATCTCCAGGTTCTGGAGATACATTGGGGACATCTTGGGGTGCTATATAATGTTTGGGGACCAGAGTTACTTCCTTCTCTCAGAAAGGCAATGGGCTTGTATATGGGGTGCTGTCTGTACCCCCTGAGGACTGTGATAGTCAGTGGAGGGTCCCCACTGGGGGGTTCACACTGTCTTTCATTGGCCTACTGTCCTAGCTACAAGGTGGCATTTAACCCTTTCTAGAAACCTCTGAGGTGAGCTGTGTCTGCAACCAGAGGCTGTCACTGAGTTATTAATAGGGAACCACTGCCACCTAGTGTAAAGCGTATGGAACAGGGGGAACTGTGAAAGTGGCTGGGGAAATCTCTGGCTACACAGCAAGCACAGAGAAGTTAAAATAAACAATAAACAGTGCTCTAAAATAGACAATGCTCTATTTCTTGCATGATGTTGATAAAATCTGAGAATTAGAACTTGAAGTAGCCATGGAGGGTGACACCCACAAAAAAAAAAGGAGAAATAAAACCGAATTTAGATGCAATAGACCATGTCCACTAAACATAACTACACCGAGACAAACACAGAATTCCAGGAATCTGTCTAAAGGCAGCAAATGTGGTTCGCCTGTCTTTTCTGTCGTTCATCTTGTGGGGACGTGAAAGACACTTCTGTCTTAGGGTTTTTATGGCTGTGAAGAGACACCAGGACCAAGGCAATTCTTATAAAGGCAAACATGAAATTGGGGCTGACTTACTGATTCAGAGGTTTAGTCCAGTGTCACCATAGCAGGAAGCTTGGCAGCACACAGACAGGCATGGCGCTAGAGGAGCTCTAACTCTTGTTCCAATGGCAAACAGGAGAAGACTGGCTTCCAGACATCTAGGAGGACGTCTCAAAGCCCACCCCCCACAGTGACACACTTCCTCCAATAAGGCCACACCTCCTAATTGTGCCATTCCCGGGGCAAGCATATTCAAACCAGCACAACGTCCTTCTCTTACTGTTAGTCTAAGGACCCACCATGATGTGCTGCCTTCAATAGAGGTTAAAATCTATGAGGACACATGACTGAAGAGCCTCCAGAACCGTGAAGCAAACTAAACCGCTCTGTTTTGTAAGTAGCCTGCATCAAGTATTTTGTTACAGTCATGGAAAGCCTAGAAAACAAAACACTGAACAATTCCATCAACCAACCCGTGGAGATTTTGCAACCTACCCCTCAAGAACAGAGTGCAGGGAAATAATGTGTATCTGGGTCTTTGTTTTGGGGGGAAAAAATAAAACCAAATTCCTCATGCACAGCAGAGCTTAAAGTGAAGGTTTTCTTTTCTTGTCCATGGTGTTTTCTTTTTTATGATAAAATGATATTGTGGAGCCAAAGCATTTCTTGAAGCATTACAAAGCAAGCAAGTAGCAAACTGGAAGAGTCACTGAAATCAACAGCTACACCTGTAAAGTCTCACCAACAGGACTCGCCAAACTTGAGCTTAAAAGGACAATATCAATAGGCATGCCAAACTGGATGAAGAGAAGCCCACAAAGCCTCAACCCTACACAATTTATAGACAGCCAAAAAAAAACCAGAACGGGAAAGACGGCTTTCCCCAGAGAAGAGCACACCAACTAGTTGTCCAGTCCCAAATGGTCAGCCCTTACCTACAGGTAGCATTATACAGACTGAACAGGTTATATTTAGGAACATATTTGTATATACAAATGCATATATGCATGCAATAAAATTAGTGTTTTTAAAAGAAGCAATAAATTTGAAGGAGAGCTGGGAGGCATATATGGGAGGAAAGGGAAGGGAGAAATTTTATGCTTAAATTATAATCTCAAAATATGTTTACATTTTAAAAACTGTTTAAATGGTCAGTGAGATGTAGGTATTTTTCTCTGAACTGAAATATCTCCCATCTATAGAGATGCTTCAAATATAGAAAGTAAACAAATCAGAAGGAAAAAAAACTCAAGGTAAATGAAAACAACAAGGCAAGTCTTAGAAGGTTAATGAAAATGACAAGGCTCAGGAAGTACACAAAACTAACAAAGCTAAGGAAGTAAAGGAAACTTACAAGGTCCCAGAAGTAAATGAAATTTATAGGGCTCAGGAAGGAAACAAAAGTCACAAGACTCAGGAAACTCAGTTTCAATAAGACTCACCCCCACCCCAGGTTATATAAATTGCAATAACTACTGAGGAGGAGAGACTCTCTGACCTGACTGCAAGTTGTGTAGAAAACTACAGGATTGCAGCTTTTGTGAGTCACTTATGCTGAAGTGGGCTTTCTGGTGATGCAGCTGTCTTTGAGTCATCCATGCTCCTGTAAATAACCTGTCACCCATGCTTCCAGAGGAAACACTAACAAAAAGAAACACTTAATAAGTTCATCCATTCACTAAGCTAAATTTGGATGGAATAGTTTCTTTGTTCCCTCATCAGAGCCCTATCTGGGATCAATAGGTGTTTGTTCACCCTTCCCCAAGAAAAGTTATACAAGAACTAACTGGTAGCGCTGGCCTTGACATGAGATTCTCAGGCTTGTATGTACACAGTGACACACTTATAACAAGGCTACACCTCCTCCAATAAGGCCAGACCTCCTAATAGGGCCCCTTCCTATCCCCGGCTCCACACAAACCAGGTGTGGTAGTGCATGCCTGAAATCCTAGCACTCAGGGGGCAAAGGCAGAGGCTCAGGACCCCAAGCTCATCCTCAGCGACATAAGTGTGGTGGTTTGAATATGCTTGGCCCATGGGAAGGGGCCCTATTAGGAGGTCTGGCCTTATTGGAGAAGGTGCAGTCTTGTTATAAGTGTGTCACCGTGGAGGCAGGGCTTTGGGGTCTCATGTACATATGCTCAAGTCTGGCCAGTGTGATCCAGAGCCTCCTCCTGGCTGCCTGCAGAAGATAGTCTCCTTCTGCTGCCTTCAGATCAAGATGAAGAAATCTCAGCTCCTCCTCCAGCACCATGTCTGCCTGCATGCTGCCATGCTTCCCACCAATGATGACAATGGACTGAACCTCTGAAACTGTAAGACAGCCCCAGTTAAATGTTTTCCTTTATAAAAGTTGCCTTGGTGATGGCATCTCTTCACAGCAATGAAACCCTAATACAATAATGAGTCTGAAGCAACCCTGGGCTACAGGAGATCCTTCCTCTATCTCTCTGTCTGTGTGTGTCTCTCTGTGTCTCTATTTCTCTGTGCCTCTGTCTCTCTGTGTCTGTCTCTCTGTCTATGTCTGTCTCTGTCTCTCTGTCTCTGTCTCTCTGTCTCTCTCTCTCTCTCTCTCTCTCTCTCACACACACACACACACACACACACACACACACACACACACACACACACCAGACTTTGGGGAAATTTTTTATAGTATCCAGAATAAAGAGAAGGAATTTTGAAATTCGGACAACTACACCTGAAAATCTGACATTCAGAGAGGGAAAAAGTCCAAGCCTTTCTCCTATCTTGGAGATACAGAACATGAAGATACACCCGCACTATGGATGTGGCTTAAGCAGTCTGTCAAGGGTTCATGGACAGACTCTGGTGTGGTGATGTCAAGTTCCTGGCATCTGTAATGGGTAGAGCTTATTGTAAAATCCTTACTTTCCCTCTCTCAGTCACTCATGGCTTTGATCATCCAATGCAATCTCTCCCTCATGCCCACAGTCCCACCATTATGACACCTTCCAGGTGACTCTTGCTAGAGCCACCACGATGCTATTTAGATTTGTACCTTAAATGTTTGGCTAGGTCAACCTCTTGTGTTACATTTGTTTATTTATTTGTATGTGTATGCGAGTAAGGGTAGGTGCCAGTGCGGGAGGTCAGAGGACAACTTGCAAGTATCAGTTCCTTCCTCCCATTATGTAGGTTCTAGAGATCAGACTCAGGTCATGAGGCTTGGCAGCAAGCACCTTTATCTGCTAAGCCATCTTGCCAGTCTATAACCTCTTTTCCTTATAAATTTGAATGTATTTCATCATAGCAATGCTTACTTATCCACCTAGATATGAACAAGCAGCCCATGACATCATAGAGAGGAACCCGTCCAACTGCCAATCCTTCCCCACCAAGACGGGTTGTATTCTCTGAGCCTTGAGCCAAAATAAACTTCCCCCTTGAGTTTGGTCATAGCAAAAGGAAAGCAGTTAAGATACCTCAAAACCCACCAACAATCTGAGTCCTGTTACTAAAGACTGGTTGTACCCATTTTACAACTGACTGTTTTCTTCCTGTTGAAGATTTCATCCAGGGCCTTGTGATTATTAGGCAAGTGCTCTATTGCTTGTACACAACAGCCCTCCCTGGGGGATTCTAGGCAGGGGCCCTACCACTGAGCCACACCCCCAGCCCATCACTGGGGGATTCTAGGCAGGGGCTCTACCACTGAGCCACGCCCCCAGCCCCTCCCTGGGGGATTCTAGGCAGGGGCTCTACCACTGAGCCACGCCCCCAGCCCCTCACTGGGGGATTCTAGGCAGGGGCTCTACCACTGAGCCACGCCCCCAGACCCTCCCTGGGGGATTCTAGACAGGGGCTCTACCACTGAGCCACACCCCCAGCCTGGTGTGAAATCTACTGGAACTGACATCACAGGAGGTTATGAGCCCTCTGGCATAGGTAGACTCTGATCATTCATCTTCTGGAAGAACAATGGCTGGGCTATCTCTCTGGCCACATAATTTTTTAATAAAGTAAAAATAAGATTGAGAGTGATCAAGGAAACCACCCAACGTCATCCTCTAGCTTTACACACCATACACACAGAGACAGATATGCACACACAGAGATACAGAGAGATACAGAGAGAGAGAGAGAGAGAGAGAGAGAGAGAGAGAGGCAAAAATATGCATACACACAGACGCACACAGAGATACACACGCAAACACACAGATACATGTGCACATGCACATACACACACACACACACACACACACACAAGAAATGTTCATGTTGAAGGCTTGGTCCCCAGTAGTGGAGCTCCTTTAGACGGTAATGGGAACTCTGAGATGCAGAGCCCAGTGGGAGGCTGCAGGTAGTGTGTGCTGAGGGAGTGTGCTAAGAGGCCATGTCTTGTCTTCATCTTGTTCCTGTAGCTTTCTGCTTCCCAGCTGTCCAGAGGAGAGCAGATTTGCCCCACCATGACTGTCTTGCAACCAGGATGTCCTTGTTATAGGTCTAGAAAGACCTGAGTCAGCTGACTACAGACCGGAACACCAGACACACCTTTGCCCTTTAAGATGCTCTCCTCGAGTATTTGTCATGGTGACGAAACAGAGCCGGGGAGATAGGTAAGTTGGCAGAGTGTTTGCCTTTTGAACCAGAAGATTTGAGTTTTATCCCCAGAATCTGCCCTTAAAAAGCCAGGCAAGGGGGCTGTAAAGATAAGTCAGAGGTCAAGGGCACGAACTCCTCTTGTAGAGATTTCCAACATCCATGTCCTCTGAGAAGCTGTTGCTCCTTGGTGCTGTAGGGGGGTGGGGTGCTTTATGGAGTCAGTGAAAAGGAATGATTTTCCTGAGTAGATGGTAGTTTGTGTGTGTGTGTGTGTGTGTGTGTGTGTGTGTATGTGTGTGTGTGTATGTGTGTGTGTGTACTCATGCATGTGTGTGTGCCTGTGTGTGTGTGTGTGTGCTCATGCATGTGTGTGTGAGTGCATGCGTGTATGTGTGTGTACATGTTCATTTACACACACATGCACATTTGTTCTCCTGTTCATGGAGGTCAGAGGTCAGTGTTGGGAGGAACAGGGAGATGGAAGGAAGGGAAAGAGGAAGGAAAGAAGGGGGAAAAGACAGAAGAAGGGAAGAGAGAAATTGCGGACATTTCACAAACAGAGTAGCGACCCGCAAGCGGCTCCATGAACAGTTAACTCTGCCTCCTAAACGCCTTGGAACATCGCCAAACCAAATCAGAGCCCAAGACTCAGCATCAGCAGATCTTCACACACCTCCTGGCTGGGGCCTCCCCCAGACGTTAGCTTAGCCTCTAGCCAAGCAACTGGCCACCCGTTCAAGCCCCCGCAGTTGCACCTCATAAAGATTTTATGGGGCCATTCCATCGCAGAGTGATGGAGGCAATTAACTTCCATCCGGGTTTTATTGTAGAAAGATGTTGTGAGCTTGGTCCAAGAGACCAATGCCAGGCGCCGGCTCAGGAAACCCGGCCGCCAGGGCTCAGTTGGGGTCTGCTCTCGGAGCAGGTGCACGGGCAGATGGGGGCTCATGGCTAACCGGCTGCTCCAAGCTCACCACCCAGGAGACTGGCACTGAGCCCCGAGGCCTCACGGTCACAGTCAAGGTCCTGGACAGAACTAGACCCAACCATCCCTCTCTCGGTGTAGGATGGAGCAACGCTGAATTCACCCTAGAGGAATGCACGGTTATAAAAATCTGTTCTGTCAGCCTTCCTGGCTTACTCCTGTGCCCATTATAAACCCATCTCTCCCAGGGTTGCCAATCCAATTTCATGTCAGACATCTGCAGGGCAGCTTCTGTTCATAAGTGACAGGGCGAGAGGGAGAGTGGACGGCTTGCGACATTAGGAGGCTGAGAAGCAGAGCAAGGAAGGACAGGCTGGCTGATGTGCCCTGTCCAAAGAGCTTTGTGTGAAGCAGACATTTCCTGGGCGACAGTCTCTGACCTCCCCTCTGAATGGGGGTCCTCTCCATTCTCCTGCCAGGCTGGCAGACGCAGCTTGATGTCACCTCCCAGCTTTCATTCCTAGGACTGAATTAAGATCTTTGGAAACTCTGGACATTGAATTTGACCATGCGCTAACCACTGTCCCAGACTGTCACTGTGAAATTCACACATAGATGGTATTTTCTAGAATGACAAAAGTCGTTCCCATTGACTGGGGACTTGGAGATGGGGTACAGCAGTTAGAAGCACTTGCTCCAAGTTTGGGTCACAGCACCCAAAGCCATCAAGTCACAGCACCCTCTTCTGGACTCTGTGTGCACTGCACTCATGTGCACATACATATTGATATAACTAAAATTAAAGTAAATTTTCTTTTAAATCTTCCATTGATGCTGAGATAAAATTAGCCCCCTTTTCATTTTTTTAAAGATTGATTGATTGATTGATTGATTGATTGATTTTAAGTAAATGAGCATTTAATCTGTATGTACACCTGCATGCCAGAAGAGGGCATCAGATTCCAGGATAGATGGTTGTGAGTCACCATGTGGTTGCTGGGAATTGAACTCTGGAATACCTCTGGGAATACCTCTGGAAGAACAGACAGTGCTCTTAACTGCTAAACCACATCTCTAGCCCCAAGCTCCCCCTTTTAATTTTATCTTTCTACCTTTGTATCTATCTGTCTATCTTCTGAGAGAGAACACCTAAGGTTGTCCTTTGGCCTACACACACACACACACACACACACACACACACACACACACACACGCATGCACACACACAAATGTATATATATAATATATATTACATATAATATACATTATATGTAATGTCTTATATAGATATATGTATGACATTTAGAGGGATTAGTAGAGGAGTAAGAGAGGGTAATGGGTGAATATTATTAAAATTTATTACATATGTATACATTATACTGTCAAAAAATATGTAAGTGAAAATATTTCTCAGGTTTTGAAAAATGGCCTGGGGTGCACACCTTTAATGCCAGCACTTGGAATCAGAGGTATGTATGAACACAGCTTGATCTATAAAGGAGTTCCAGACCAGCCAAGGCTAAATAGCAAGACTCTGTCTCAAAAAATAATTAATGAGAAAGAACAGAGACAGAGCAGATGACAAGAGCCACCATATCAGATGCACGTCAGTCCTACCCTCTGTAAGCAGCCCCTCATCCACGTTCCTGTAAGTAATCCCAACAAAGGCATTGCTCCACCAAACTGCGTGTTTGGGGTACCTTTGCTTTGACCTGTCATTACTTTCCTATCAGTAGACATTTTACATCATCCCGGGAACAGAGTCACACAACAGAGACCTCTGTGTACTTCACCAAATCCACACTTTGGAAAGACAACGGAGAGCGATTGTCCAGAGATCTGATGTCTGGGTGCAGGATTGACACTTGCAGAGCTAATGCGTGGTTGGCCCTTCTACAGCTTTTCCTGAATAAGCTGCATCTTCTCCATGCTGAGGTATGTGCAGCGGTCATTACCTAATTACCATCACTGACTTTTGGAGCCGCCCCTGTTTACTTTGATATGACCCACGTTCCACGCTAGGAATTAACTTCTCTCGATCAAGAACAGGTCTGACCTGAAACTTTGAGAGTACTGGAGGGAGCCAGGCATGATGGGGCACACCTGTAATTCCAGTGCTCGGGAGGCTAAGAGGATCCCTGCGAGTTCCAGGCCAACCTAGGCTCCACAGTGAGACCCGGTCTCAAAAACTGAAAGAAAGAAAGAAAGAAAGAAAGAAAGAAAGAAAGAAAGAAAGAAAGAAAGAAAGAAAGAAAGAAAGAAAGAAAGAAAGAACATACTTCCAGATATTGGCACAAGAGCCTGGGGAGATGGCTCAGTGGCCAAGAGTGCTTGCTTTGTAAGCAGAGATTTCAGTTTGAATCAACAACACTGGTGTAAAAAGCTGTGTGTGGCTGTGTGTTCCTATAGCCCAGCATAAGAGTCAAAGACAATGGACCTAGCTGTCAAGCTAACCTGGGCTACTTGGTGAGTTTCAGAACAGTGAGAGACACTGACCAGGGAAAGAAGGAAGAGAAGAATGAGAGGAGAGAGGAGGAGAGGGGAGGAGAGGAGAGTCGAGATTAAATGCTGGTAAAGATAGATAGATAGATAGATAGATAGATAGATAGATAGATAGATAGATAGATAGATAGATAGATGATAGATAGATGATAGATAGATAGATAGATAGATAGATAGATAGATAGATAGATAGATAGATAGATAGATAGATAGATAGATAAATAGAGATTGACAGACATATAGATAGTGGATGGTTGGAGAAAGAGAGACAGAGAGAGATAGAGACAGAGAGACAGAGAGATTGAGAGTCAGAGAGACAGAGAGCCTTAATACTGTTGGTGAGAATACTTATTAGTGTGGCAATCAGTACAGTATGAATGAGAAGAATAATCGCATAACTAATGAATTGATAATTTTATCACAATCAAAATAAAGGATAAGGCATGTAGGATGGGTAATCATGATTGTCAACCTGATAGAATTTAGCTGAGACCTCAAATCTACATGCCCATATTACATTTCCCTGCCCCCTAGCCCCCATAAAATATGCATGGCTTAGAGGGGTCAAAGACAGCACATAAGAACCCCACAGAATCCACTAACCTGGGCTCACAGGGGCTCACAGAGACTGAACTGACAATCAGGGAGCCTGCATGGGTCTAATCTAGACCCTCTGCATATGAGTAAGTTGGTCTTCTTGTGGAATTCCTAATAATGGGAACAAGGGCTGTCTCTGACTCTTTTGCCTGCTTTTGGGACCCTTTCCTCCTGCCGGGTTGCCTCATCCAGCCTTAACATGAGGGAAGGTGCCTAGTCTCACTGCAACTTGGTAAGTCATGTTTGGTTGATAGCCCTGTGGGGTCTGCCCTTTTCTAAAGGAGTGGATCTTTGGAAGAGGGGAGGGGAGGAGGAGGGACTGGGGGGAGCGGAGGGAGGGAAACCTATGGTTGGGATGTGAATTATGAGAGAAGAATTAAAACTATGACTGGCTGAAGGAGAGCTGTAGAATTGGGTCAGCTTTTCCTCAGTGTGATGGGTAACAGTAATTGGCAGTTTAACAGTATCTCTGGGCACATCTATGAGCCGTTAAGTTAACGGAGTTCATTCCATGAACTAGGGCCCCAGGTTCAATAAGAAGAAAGCAAGCGGAGCAGCGTCGTCCATCTCTCTCTGATTCCTGATTGCATAAACAACAAGGCCAGCTGCTCATTAAAGAAAATGTGGTGTTGAGCTGGAGAGGTGGCTCAGCAGTGTAGAGCCCCGAGCCGGGGGATAGGAGCGCGTGGCTCACATCTGCCTGTTAAGTCCAACTTCAGGGGATCTGGCGCCATCTGCTGGCCTCCTTGGGCATCTGAACTCATGAACACACAAAGTCATACACATACACATAAAAAAAGTCTCTTTAAAATTTATAAAGTGCTTTGTAACCATGGGCTTTACCGCCCACACCCAAGTTCCCAAAATAACAACTCTGAGACTGAATTATTAATGCCTCTACCGAAAACTTTGGCTTTCCCCATGACTAGCTCGTAACTCATTTAACCCGTTTAGTCTAGTCTACTAGTGTCACCTGGCCGGTTACCTCTTCTTGGTTTCATGTGTCTGTCTACATCAGCATTAGGGGCACATTCTTTCCATGCCTGACTCTATCCCAGAAGTCCCTGCGCCGGAACTCCCACCTCCCTATTTCCTGCCTGAGCTAATAGGCCAACATTTTATTGAAGGGGATGCTTCCATACATAGCACAAGAGATTCTCTCTATAGGGCTTCTACAGCTTTCATGCATAAGGATGTCAGGTAGGCTAAGAAGATGGACCACGGGCCTTCAAAAGAATAATTCACCCATGAGAGAAGAAAGTTCAACTAATAAGTAAACAGGTCAGGCCAGGAACTGAGGTGTGTTTGGGAAGTCTGCTCCCAACTGTGCCCCAGTGCCTGGTCAGGGACCACACACACCTTTAGTAGCAGAGTTTAAATAGAATTACCTGGGTTCAGACAGTGGGCTCACTTGGTAAGGTCTCTGTTTTGCAAGCATGAGAATCCAAGTTCAATCCCCAAGACACATTAACAAAATAAACAAGTGAAATAGAATAACAGGTGCAGTGGTGTGAGTTTGCCATCGCAGCACTGGGGATGTGGAAATATGCAGATGCCCAGGCTACTGTCACTCAGTCTAGCCTACTTGTAGAGTTCAAGGCCAATAAGAAATTGTCTTTCAAAATAGACAAACAGCCCCCGAGGAAAGACACCCAGGTTTACCCTCTGGTCTCAACACATATATGTGTATACATCTCTCTCTCTCTCTCTCTCTCTCTCTCTCTCTCTCTCTCTCTCTTATGTTCTCTCTTTCCCTTTTCCCTCTCTCGTCTCTTCTCTCTCTCCTCTTCTCTCCTCTCTCCATCATATCTCTGCTCTCCTCTCTGGCCTACATCTTACTCTCTGATCTACATCTTGTCTCTCCCCACTCTCTTTCCCTCTTCTAGCTCTATCTCCTCTCTCTCTCTCTCTCTCTCTCTCTCTCTCTCTCTTCTCCTCTCTCTCCCCTCTCTCTACCTCATATCTCCTTTCTCTCCTCTTCTCCTCCTCCCACTCTCCACTCTGCTATTTCTTCTCTCTCCCCCTCTCTTCCTCTCCCTCTCCTCTCTCTCTCTCTCTCTCTCTCACACACACACACACACACACACACACACACACACACACACCTCATCTCTTTCTTGCCTTCCTCCCTCTCTTCTTCTCTATGAATTGGAACAATATCTTCCACTCTCAGACCGGGACATACCCTCAGGGTCTCAGTCCTCTGGGCTCACAATAGAGTTTTTACCATTGATCTGGGTCTCAATCATACATGTAGCAGATGGAGGAACTCCCCAAGCCTCCAAAGTCACAGAAACCCCCTTGTCCTCACTGTCCCTTTGACACCTGATTGTTTCTTGGGCTTATGATAGAGCTATGAGCCAAGAGACCTGTCAAACATTAAAAACTACTGTAAGTCAAAAATATCTGAATCTAACCTACCAAATACTGTTGCTCGGCAACATAATAGGATGTAAAGTAGCAATTGTTTCCCTGTGATTGTGTGATTGGCTGGGAATGGGGGTTCCTTGACATCACAGGAGCATCATCCTGCAAATTTCCAGCACAGACAAACGTCAAAATCAGAATTTGAGGACTGGAGAGATGATTTAGTGTTAAGAGTCTTGGTGACTCTTCCAGAGGACCTGAGTTCAACTCCTAGCAACCACAATGGTGGCTCACAGCCACCTGCAGCGGAATCTAATGCCTTTTTTTTTTCATGCAGGCATACATGTAAATATAGTACTTGTAAAAATAAGTAAGTAAATAAATAAACTTTTCATTCAGAATTTGAAATACAATTCTGTTGTAATTCATCTCCCCATCTGACCCACATGTGTGACCTCTTTGACCCCACCCAGTGGTACTATCTTGGGAAGGTTGTAGAACCTCTGAGTCAGGGAGGTATGACTGGATGAAGTAGGTCACTAGGGGTGAGCATTTGGGGACTGTCACCTGGCTTAGCTTCTGGCCTGATTGCTCTGCTGCATGAGCTGCTGAGATGTGAACAAGCCACATCAGCCAATCTGGACTAAACCAAAGCAGCAGCCATGCCTCCCCTGTGCTGGTGGCTTGAATGAGGAATGCACCCCACAGGCTCATGTATTTGAACACTTGGTCTCCAGTAGGTGGCGCTTTTTGAGGTTATGGAAACTTAGGAGGTGAACCCTTGCTGGAGGGTTTATAAGCTCACCCCATTTCTTTTTCTTCCTCTTTTTTCTTATGTGTAGATGGATATGTCATTGGCCAATCTTACAGCTCCTGCTCTTCTGCCATGCCTACCCCACCATGACGAACTCTGTCCCAGAGGAACTGTAAGCCAAAGCAAACCATCTCTTCCTTAAGTTGCTTTTGGTCATGGTATTTTATCACAGCAATGGAAAAGTAACTGTACACCTTTCACGGTGAACCAAATATGCTAAAAGCATGAACCAGTATAAACCTCTCTCCTCTTATGGTACTTCTTTCCAGAATGGAGTCTCAGCAGTATAAAACTATGCAGCTATCTATTGAACACACATTAGTCTTTTACCATTGTAAGGTCAAAAAAAAAAACAACTAAATCAAACCATCATTAGACAGTTTATTGACATAGCCCAAAAAATACCACAGAGAGGGATTCTAGGCAGATGCTCTACCAATGAGCCATGCCCCCAGCCCCTCCCTGGGGGATTCTAGGCAGGGGCTCTACCAATGAACCAGGCCCCCAGCCCCTCATTGGGGGATTCTAGGCAAGGGCTCTACCATTGAGCCACGCCCCCAAATCCTCACTGGGGGATTCTAGGCAGGGGCTTTACCACTGAGCCACGCCCCCAGCCCCTCACTGGGGGATTCTAGGCAGGGGCTCTACCACTGAGTCACGCCCCCAGCCCCTCCCTGGGGGATTCTAGGCAAGGGCTCTACCACTGAGCCACACCCCAGCCCCTCCCTGGGGGATTCTAGGCAGGGGCTCTACCACTTAGTTCTCTCCACTAAGCCCCACCTGTAAGTCTTCAGCCCCTCATTGAGACATTCTAAACAAAAGCTGTGTGCATATGCTTGTGTGCATGCATGCATGCACCCATATGTGTCTATGTGCATGCGTGTGTGTGTCTGTGTGTGTGTGTGTATTTGTGTGTGTGTCTGTGTCTATAGGTCAGAGTACACTCATGACTCTCCTGCCATCGCCCCTCAAGTGCTAGAAGGACAGACTTGTCCACCTCATCCAGCATCACCTAGACCGTTTTCACTTCTAATTTTTATGTGAGTACACTGCAGTTGTCTTCGGACACTCCAGAAGATAGCATTGGCTCCCATTACAGATGGTTGTGGTTGCTGGGAATTGAACTCAGGACCTCTGGAAGAGCAGTCAGTGCTCTTAACTGCTGAGGCATCTCTCCAGCCCCCTTAAATTATTTTTTATTGGAAAAAAATTATACTATATATTTTGATCATGTTTATCCCCTCGCCCAACTAAACAACCACTCTGATCAAATTTAAGGTCCACTCCATGAGAAAGAACACATACCTGACACTGGTAAAGTGACCAGGAACCTGAGACTACCCAGGTTATGGATCAGGGGAAAAGCTAATGCTAGTATTCTGCTACAAGAATATATCAAGAAAATGACTCCTAAAGGCATACAACTATACCCATAGGTCAGAGTCTTGCTCAACCCCCATCAGAGACACTTCTTGCGGTAGATGGGAATCAACACAGAGACCCACAGCTATATAATGTGCAGAGTGTAACACTTTGATGTACTCCCTCCCAAATACAAAGTCTTTATCAAAGCCCTTCCCTCAAGGCTCAGGGATCTTTGTGGAAGAGGAAGCAAAAAGATTGTAAGAGCCAGAGAAAATAGATGACGCCAAGGCAGGACGGACACATAAAGAAATCACAAAGACCGGGTTAGCACACACAGACCCGCACAGGTTCAAGCCAGATGGGGTCCCAGCACTGAAATTTCAGCAGGGAGTAGGCACGGATTCCCACTCCTACTCAAGAAGCTCTCTACAATTGATACCCACCGGCGAAGGGAAAATCCGCTTTCTCCCATCCTAATTTATGCTGCCTGAAGCCACGCGGTCTGTGGTACTTTCCCCACCGCAGCAGTAAGAAACAACCACAGACACTAAACTAGCCAGCAAGCTCCCCTGCTCAGGACAGAGTCCAAGATGTGACCGAGGGGCTGGAGGCCATGTGGTTCCGACAGTTAAGAGCTGACCGAGCCAGCTCTTAACTTCAAGAGAACATTGTTCCAGCGGGCCAGCTCCCAGCTCTTACCAGGAAGCCTGAGTCCGAGACCAAAGAAAAAGAGAAAAAGCCTTCCTTATCCAGCAGGCAGGAGACGGGTGGCAGCCTGCAGCCTGCTAGTGGCCTCTGTGCCTCTGAATCCCTGCCCGCCCTCCCTTCCTCTGGTCGAGCTGGCTTCTCCGAGACCCTCCCCCCCCACCCCCCGACCTTCTTCCTTCTCCCCCTTCTTTTCTCTTCCCTTACTCTCCTCGGGCCTGATTCTTAAGGATTTGCTCTCCCTCCCTTCTTCTCTCCCCTCCCCTCTCTTCCTCTATCCCCCATGGGGCTGGCCTCTTGAAGGCCTCAAGATCTGTCTCTAGGGAACCTGGCTCTATGGTCAGAATGATAAATGTGCTCTCTGCCAAGGCACAGCTGTCAGGCTGATCCCATCCTCCTTCCAATTAGGCCTGCCAGGGCCTGCCATTGGCCTGACCCCTTTCCCATCATAAGGCTCGGATTATTCACACAGGGGTCAAAGACCTTGACCCTGCCGGGGCTCTGTCTCCAAAGACGATGGAGCAAGAACGCTGACCCAGCACCTGAGGCCCGAAAGCGTGGTTTCTCTGCCCGCCTCTCCCCTCATTAAAACGGCGCCCCTCATAAAGTGACGCACAGAGACCACCATAAACTGACGCACAGAGACCACCATGCACTCATTGGTCTGATGCTCCTCGTTTCAGAGCCACAGCTGACAGCCAGCATGGCCAGCGTGACCCAACACCGGTTGTTTTTCTCTTTCCAAAGCCAATCTAACCGAGTTTTTCTCCCTCCACTACACAATCCCAGGGTCCATAAAGCTAACACCTACCACTTGTCTATCCATCTATCTCTATCACCTATCCATCAATCTACTGCCATCAGCTATCCAGATGCCTTTCACCTATGAATCATCTATTACCTAGTGTCTGTCAGTCACCTATCATCATCTATCAATCATCAATATATAATCAATTGTGTACCTACATAACATCTATCCATTATCTATTTACCCATCATCTACCACCTACCTCTCATCTATCTACAACCTATAAATCATCTACCATCTATTGATCATCTATAAGTGAAGCTATTATCCATCTGTAATCCATCTACCACCTATCAATCCAGATCACTCATCTATCATCCATCTAGCATCTATCCATAATCTTTCATATCTATTAGTTACCTATCAATGTATCTCTACACATCTCTACATATCAATTGTTCATACTATACCAATTATCTATATCTACCTGTCTGTATCATCTAAACTTCTGTCTATCTTTCTGAGACAGAGACTCATTTTACTACCCTAGCCTATCCGGGAACTCATCTTGTTGCCCAAGCTAGCCCCAGTCTCACAACAATCCTGCTTCAGCTTCCCAATGGTTGGAATTACAGTCATGAACTACCATGCTAGGATTCTGGAGCATTCTTTCCCAACAATGAGCCAGAGGATGAATGGCTGGTCCTATATGCTTGTTTCCTGCAGAGTCTCTTCTTGAGCCCTGTTAGCTACAGTCGATACAGATGTGAATTCTGTATTCCGGATAACTGTACATCATAATCTATGTGTTGACATTTAGTCATGTGTGCAATACATTAAGGAATAGGGCCTTTGGGCAATAATGGGGCATTCTCATGAGTGGAATTAATGCTCTTATAAAAGAAGACTGGGCCGGGCGGTGGTGGCGCACGCCTTTAATCCCAGTACTTGGGAGGCAGAGGCAGGAGGATTTCTGAGTTCAAGGCCAGCCTGGTCTACAAAGTGAGTTCCAGGACAGCCAGGGCTACACAGAGAAACCCTGTCTCGAAAAAAATAGAAAATAAAAAAAAAAATTAAAAGAAGACTGGACCATTATAATGTCCCAGTGAGTAAGGACTTCATGATCGAGGGAGATAGCCCCATAAGCTATCCCCCAACCTTCACAGAGGCACCCATACACCTACAAAATAAATAAATAAATAAGTCATAAATGAGTCATAAATAAATAAATGTGATATCTGAGTCACAGTGTTCTATTGCTGTGAAAGACACCATGACCACAGCAACTCTTATAAGGAAACCATTTCACTGGGGGCTTATTTAGAGTTCAGAGGCTTAGTCCATTGTCATCATGGTGGGAAGCATGGTGGTGGGCAGACACGGTGGTGGAGAAGGTGCCCAGATCAGCAGGCAGCAGGGAGAGAGAGTGACACTGGCCCTGGCTTGAGCACTTAAAACCTCAAAGCCCAGCCCCAGTGACACACTTCCTCCAGCAAGGCCACACCTCCCAATAGCTCACCCTGCTATGTGCCTTCAGGGGCCATTTTTAGTCAAACCACCACATATAATAAATAAACCTACCAAAGGGCACTATCTATAAAAAGCGAGGTGACCCTGTCCAGCCGCTCCCTCTGCTGGAGACTCAACCTTGGCCCTCTCAGTCCAAGTGAGCAGTCAGGTTCTCTTGTCCAGCCAGGTACAGTGGCGTACAGCTGTCTGCCCCCTCCTTCCCTTGTGTGAGTCACAGGAACCAAGTTCAGGCCGTCAGGTTTGGCAGCAAGCACCATTTATTTCAAACTTCATGCATTTACTCATTCATTCATTTATTATGTGTATGTGTGTTCACCCACACACCATGGCTTATTGTGTGGAGGTCAGAGGACACGTGGTGGGCGTCATTTCATGGGACCCTTATCATGCGGGTCCCCAGGACTGGAATTCAGGTCTCCAGGCTTAACACAAGCACCTTTACCCACCGAGCCATATCACTGGCTTCATTATTTTACTTATTTTTTAATTTAATTTAATTTGAGACAGACTCACACTCTGGGTCTATCCTGGCCTGACACTCATGATTCTCCTGCCTCAGTCAACCTGCATGCTGGGATTACAGATGTCTGCCACCATGCCTGGCTTTATTGTTCCTATATTAGAGGTGGGCAGATGGAAGTTGGATAAGTACCGCTTGCTTGGCCTCCTCATATGCGTCATGGAGAGCATGTGGCCACACATACACAAACTACGTAAATATCTGCATTAAGTAAAGAAGAGGTCTGACCAACATTACGTCTGCTCCGTCCTGTCCCTGTGAGATCACAGAACTGAGCCCTGACTCCATGGGGCTCCAGGGACCCCAGTATGCCTACTAGCTGAGAATAGGCACCATTTGCTGGTAAGAATGGCTGTACTTTCCCAAGCCAACTAGGAACAGACTAGGACAACAGCTGAAAGGATCTGAGCACAAGGACTTTAGGAAGAATCAACAAACATCGTGTCACCCAGGCTGCACACTATTTTGCTTCTTTAAAAGCCAATACTTGGGCTGGCAGGATGGCTCAGTGGGTAAAGATACTTGCCAACACATCTGACAACCTGAATTCAATCTCCAGAACCCACATGGGGGGCAGAGAGAACTGACCTCCACATATGCACCCTAACATGTGTACACACACACACACACACACACACACATACACACACACACAAATAATGGATAAAATATATAATTTTTTAAATTTGGTCTGGGTCTGGGTTTGGGTTTTGGCTTTTTAAGACAGGGTTTCTCTGTGTAGCTGTCCTGAAACTCACTCTGTAGACAAAGTTCAGAGATCCACCTGCCTCTGCCTCTGCCTCTGCCTCTGCCTCTGCCTCTGCCTCTGCCTCTGCCTCTGCCTCTGCCTCTGCCTCTGCCTCTGCCTCTGCCTCTGCCTCTGCCTCTGCCTCTGCCTCTGCCTCTGCCTCTGCCTCTGCCTCTGCCTCTGCCTCCCGGGTTCAGAATTCAGAATAGATGAGGTGGGAGAATTATAAACTCAAGGCCAGGCAAGGCTACAGAGTGAGAGTCTGTCTCAAAGTAAATAAAATAAAATAAAAAGCCACAAGTTGGCTCAGTGACTTAAAATGCTTGTCCCAAGCCTGGTGACTTGAGTTCAATCCCTGGGACCCACATAGTGGAAGGAGAGAACTGACTCCCATAGCTGTCCGCCGACTTCCACAGATGTACAGTAGCAGTGCGAGTATGCTCACATGCACGCGCACGTGTGCATGCACACACACACAAATAAAAGTAGTGGAAAATAACTAGTAAAATAAATAAAATAATTTAAAAATAAAATTGACGGGAAGAATTATGTGCAGATTTACAAATCTATATCAAGTGGCAGTTTGAATTGGAAGTGCCCCACAGGCTCAAATGTTGGAACACTTACTCCCCAGAAGGTGGCGCTATCTGATGAGATGATACAGCTTTGCTTGAGGATGTAATTCACTGGGTGAACTTGAAAGTTCACAGCCTCATCCCAGCTCCATTTTCTCTCTCTTCTCCTGTTTGTAGTTGAAAGTGTGATCTCTCGGGTCCTGCCACCTTGCCTGATGCTCACCTGCTGCCATGCCCTCCAACTGAAGTGCCTCTGGAACTTTAACCCAAAATAATTCTCTTCCTTAGGTTGCTTTTGACCGTGGTGTTTTATCAGAGCAACAACAACAAATAACAAATAACTAGCATATACAACAGAGGAGCTATATGAGATCAGCCTTCAAGATAAGGACTGAGCAGTCCAACAATGGCCATCTGCGTGCTGGAGATGACTGAGAATGCAGTAGCTTCTCTCTCTCTCTCTCTCTCTCTCTCTCTCTCTGTCTCTCTTGCCTCAGTAGGCCCAAGTCTGGCACTGGAGGACTGGAGGCTCCCTTTGGAAGGCTGAGAAGGCTGTATTCTAATGCCAGTGAAGGAAGGCAGTGGCAGCAATTGTGGCGGCAATAGAGTAGGTGCACTCACCAGCAAGCAGCAAAAGCAAGCAGGCAGAGTAGTGCTGCTTTGCCCTCAGACCTTGTTATATCTGAACCCCCAGCACAAAGTCCTCCTCTCTTCGTTAATTCTTCCTGGAATTGTACTCACTAAGGCCTTCCAAAGGGCGTGTCTCTTAGTGGATCCCAGACCCAGAGAAGCTGATGAGCGTGCTTATGAAAAGATCAGTTCTAATAAACAAAACAAAAAACACATTATCATTCCTCCTATGTATCCACGTGACGACTGAGTATAAAACTATGCAGGCAAAAGCTGGTGGAAGTCCAGGGAGAAAAAGCTTAAGTCACCATTACGACCAGATTTCTCATCATATCTCTGTCATAATAGACAGATAAGGGAAGCAGAAATCAGGTAGGTTATAGTTAAAGGTTTATTGTTTTATTTTTAACTGTGACATATGCCTGTGTCTGTGTGAGAGTGGAAACCTGATAGGTCAGGTTTCCGCAGAAGAACAGAAGAAACTCACAGAAGAAACAGAAACTCGTCATGCATATCTGTCTATTAGAGGCATTAATGTCTGCTGGACATCTCCTGTGTCTAGAAGAGGTCGCCAGATCCCCCGGAGCTGGACTGACAGGTGGTTGTGAACACTGTGTGGGTTCTGGGCACTGAACTCGGGGTCCTCTGCAAGAACACTACATGCTCTTAATTCCTGAACCATCTCCCAAGTTCCAAGTACAACATAGTTAAATTGAACCAGTATGGTGTCTCTGTAATGCCAATGCTCTGGAAGCCGAGATAACAGTCCTGGTGTAAGAGTTCCATAGGGAGTTCAAGGCCAGCCTGGACTACAGTTTGAGAACATGTCCTTTCTTAAAGGTTGGAGATGTAGTTCAGAGATCAATTCCCTAGGGTCTCCCAGTAAGGGATTAGAGATAGGACTCAGCAATACAGCACTTGCCTAGATTCCCCCAGTAAGAGACTGCAGGTGTAACTCTGTGGCAAAGCAATTGCCTGGCATGTTAAGGTTCTGAGCTCAATCCCCAACACCACAAAGAAGATAAAGTAAATAAATAGAAAGATACTAGTCTTCATACCCATAGGATACTAGGCCTCTGTACCATAAACGTGGCAGCCTAGAGAAAGCAAATCATTCCCCCGAAACACATTCTACCAAAACTTACAGAAGAAACAGAAACTCTTCATGCATATCTGTCTATTAGAGGCATTGAGTCAACAATTAATAATGTTCTAAAACAGAGAGCGCCAGGCCCAGATGGGTTCGCAAACACATAAGAAAGAAACGATGCCAATTCACTACAATCCCTTCCAAAAATAGGCGCAGAGAGAATTCTGTCTGAGTGGTTTTGTGAGACCAGTGCTATTCCCCATAGCAAAACCAAAGATAATACAAGAAAGAAAGAAAAGAAAAAAACTACAGACCATTATTTTTTTTCATGAACACTGAGGTAAAAATAACCCTCAGCGAAGTGCCAGCAAATCATGGGGCCGGAGAGATGCACAGCAGATAGAGACGCTTGCTGAGCAAACCTGGCAGCCTGAAGTTTAAATGAGCAAAACTGGAAGAGAGGTGACTCCACGAAGCTGCCCTCCAACCTCCTTACACACGCTGGGCACATATGCACAATAATAATAATAACAACAACAACAACAATAGACAAATCAAATCCATCAATCTATGCAAATAATTAGAGGCTGGAGAGATGGTTCAGCAGCTACAATCACAGGGCAGGAAGTCAGATTCCTTGACACAAGCCAGACATCTCTCATAGACACCTGTGCTCTGACGGGGCTGGAGGCAGGAGGATTGATGGGGCTTGCAGATTTCCAGTCTAGCTGAGAAAATGTGAGCTTTGGGATTAGAAAGAGACCCTGTCCCAAAAGAATAGGTGGAGAGTGACAAACACTATCTCATATCCTCTACTGACTCCGAGCAAGTCCACATATACATGTGCACACACAAACACACACAAATAACGTGCCTGTGTGTGCATGCATATGTGCGCACACACATAAAATAAATACTCTAACAGAATAAAAAATTACACAACACTGTCTCTATAGTTTAACTGTGATTTTGGAAGATTCCGGGTCCTTTACAAAGTGCAATACTTGTCTCATGGAAGGATTTAGGTCTCATAGGACAGGATTAGTTCAGACTGTTTTAGAAGAGCTAGCCTGGCCCCTCTGTGGTTTCTGCCTCTCTCAAGTGCTATCTACCGTGTAGTAACAGGGTTCCTTGCCAGATACCATGTTGTTTGAACTTTCCAGCCACTAGAATCTTAACCTAATGAGCCTTTTTTCTCTATACATTTTCCAGGAATGGGTATTTTGTTATAGTAACGGGAAGCAGAGAAGCACTAGGGATCACAGTATAGTCAAGTTGACAGGACAATCTTGAGATCCTAAAATGGTAAGTTCTGAGCCCAGCCTGGGTCTTCCCAAAGCCCTAAAGTCTCATGTAGCCTCACAATCCTATATAGCCTAGAATAATGGTGAAGTTCTTACTTTCCTGCCTCTACCTCCTGAGTGCTGGGAATACAGGCGTGCACCACCATGCCCAGTTTTATGTACTTCTGGGGACAGAACCCAGGGCTTTATTATGCAGGCAAGCAATCTATCAACTGAACTGCCTCTGAAGTCCTTTCGTGGTTGGTTTGTGACAAGCCTGGAGCCATTGGGGGCACAGCTGACACAGATGGAGAAGAGCTTATCAGGTTGGCTCCCATACCCCTGCTGGTGGGGACATCCTACTCTGGCCAGAAATCTCAGCGGTACACTCAGAGCATAGCGACGACGACATCAGTGGGATGTTCTGTGTTGCCCCCCAAACAGACAGCAGGCTGGAGAAGCTGTATGCAGGGTGGTGCTCCAGGAAGTGTTCGTCAACCCTCAGAGATGGAAGCCATGTTTGGTCATTAAAAATTCAGGGCAGATCGTTGTCACTCCAGGATAGCCCCTCTCCCAGGGGCTGGGAAATGGAGTCAGGGGCCACAATACCATCTGGGCTAGCCCTATGATAGGATGCCAACGTGCTCCCCAGGAGCCTGGGAAGAAACATGGATGGGAAGTGGCCACTTAGGTGCCACACACAGGGAATGTCGAAGCATGCTAGTCTGCTCCAGGTGTTATGATGTTTTGACAACAGAAATGTCAATCACATCAGCAAGTCCTAATGGCCAGAGCTGTTGGGCGGGGGGGGGGGTGTAGCCAATCAAAGGCAGGTCAAGGTGAGAACTGGTGTCCCAACTCCCATCGCATGGCCCTAGGACTCCTGCACACAGCTCCAAAAGGCCCCTAAAATGAACAGAGCCTTGCTCCCACTAGTAGCAGGAGTCTGGGGAAAGTGAAGTCACTATCAGTCACTGAGGGATTCTTGATTCTAGGCAGAGGTTCTGTGGCTAAGTCGGACCCCCAGGCCCATCCTGGTCAGGTCTCAGGAGGCAGAGCGTGGCTGGAGGGAGCAGGTCGTTGGTGGTATGGACAGTGTATCTTGTCCTGGACCCCGTGTCTCTCTGTTCTTCACTTGGCTTCTCACCTATCGTGAGGGATGCAGCTTTATGCCCCCATACCTCCCCACCATGATGATCTATCGCCACACAAGCCTAAACCCTTGGGATGACCAACCAGGGGCTGAACACTCTAAAATGGAGTAAAGTCAGCCTTTGCTCCTTGAGGTCATTTCCCAGGCTATTTTGTCACAGCGACAGGAAGCTGAGTAACACAGCACCCTAGGCCCTGGATGAATTTGGTGGGAACAAAGTGTATTAACAGCAACCTGGTGGCCATTCCTCATAGGGTATCCATGTAAGGTCTGAGGGATGATTCATAGTGGCCCTGCTGACGGGTACAGGCCTGTTATCCCAGCCACTCAGGAGAGGAAGAAAAGAGGATTAAAGCAGGCAGCCATTCTAGGCAGTTTAGTGAAACACCATGTCAAGAATACAAGGTAAAAAGAGAGGTGGGGAAGTAGCCTGGGAACTGAGTACCTGCCTAGAATCCCCCAGTGAGGGGTTGGGGCGTGGCTCAGTGGTAGAGCCCCTGCCTAGAATCCCCCAGTGAGGAGTTGGGGGTGTGGCTCAGTGGTAGAGACCCTGCCTAGAATCCCCCAGTGAGGGGTTGGGGGTGTGGCTCAGTGGTAGAGCCCCTGCCTAGAATCCCCCAGGGAGGGGCTGGGGCAAAGCTGCCATGTCCTAATAATGCCAC
This sequence comes from Tokudaia tokunoshimensis, assembly GCA_036184795.1. NCBI lineage: Eukaryota > Metazoa > Chordata > Mammalia > Rodentia > Muridae > Tokudaia > Tokudaia tokunoshimensis. The sequence goes on from BTHU01000006.1 coordinate 23,956,344, forward strand.
TAAATTATGAATCTCTCACTGTGTTAATCCTTTGGGGATGTCACAGCCCCCCAGGGTCAATCACTTCTCAATGGTTGAAACCATCAGATGAGAAGCCAGTGTTTGGGGGAGACACTTAAATATTCGGTATACCACATGAAGTCTGTCCCTGGAATAGAGATAAACAGCCTGGATGGAAAAAGTAATACTGATGTCTTGTTAGGTTTCTGTTGTTGTGATAAACATCATGACCAAAAAGCAACATGGGGAAGAAAGAATTTATTTCAGCTTTCATCATGGAGGGAACTCAGGACAGAAACTCACGCAGGACAGAAACCTGGAGACAGGAACTGAAGCAGAGACCATGGAGGATCGCCATTTGCTACTGGTTTGCTTTTTTTTTTTTTGGTTTTTCGAGACAGGGTTTCTCTGTGTATCCCTGGCTGTCCTGGAACTCACTTTGTAGACCAGGCTGGCCTCGAACTCAGAAATCCTCCTGCCTCTGCCTCCCAAGTGCTGGGATTAAAGCCACCACCGCCCGGCTGCTTTTGTTTTCTTATAGAGCCCTGGACCACCCTCCAGGACTGGCACCACCCACAGTGGGCTGGGCCCTCTCGCGTCACTCATTAATCAAGAAAATGTCCCCACAGAATTGTCTACAGGCCTATATGAAGGCAGTTCCTCAGTTGAGAGTCCCTCTTCCCAGATATAATCTAGGTTTGTCCTTAATTGACAAAAACCAAGGAGTACAACTGCTGATAATATCCAAACCACAGTGCTTGGGGACAAGTGATCTCTGCCTGAGTAATATCTCCAGATGGGTGGGGTCTGAGGACAGGTGTACCTCCAGCAAACCAGAGCCCCATCAACTTCCTGACACTTTGTCAAAAAGTATGAGGAAGGCTGCGGCCTGCGGTCAGGCTCCTCCCACATTCTGGAGTAAGCTCCTCCCTTCCTCAGGAACCCTCATGGCTCTCCACAACCTTCTGCACATCGTGTGCCAGACACAAGGGAGGAGACTCAAGCCAGGACTAAAGAAGACCCACTAGCCTGACAGAATTCTTCTACCCTTTCCCTTCCTTCTTTGAAAAGGTTGTAGAGCAAGTCTCGATGGTTAAGAGCCCTTGCTGTTCTTGCTGCAAAGATGGGTCAAGTTCCCAGCATCCACATAAGGTAGCTCACAACCACCTCTAACTCCAGCTCCAGAGGATCTGATGCTTTCTTCTGGTCTCCTTGGACAACTGCACTACACTGTACACACACACACACACACACACACACACATACACACACACACATACACACACACACATACACACACACACATACACACACACATACACACACACACACATACACACACACATACACACACACATACACACACACACACACACACACACACACATACACATACACACACACATACACACACACATACACACACACACATACACACACACACACATACACACACACACACACACACACACACACACACAAAATAAAATAAAAATGAAACCGGCTCACAAGCTTAAAGCTATACCCAGCTAGCTTGGCTCTTAGTCCCAGCCTCTCAGCTCTAAGCTCCCTTTGCAGATCTTCTATGCATCCTGGCTGTCATCAACCTTTGTGACATCCTCCTGGCTATGAGGACCTCATTTCCTTGGAAGCCGAGCTGGTGCCCACTTCCACTATGACTACTTGCAAATTTTAGTGTGTGTGTGTGTGTGTGTGTGTGTGTGTGTGTGTGTGTGTGTGTGTGTGTTTAAACTCTCAAAGCCCATCCCTAGGGGCATACTTCTTCTAGCAAGGCCACATGTCCTAAACCTCCCCAAACAGCACCACCAACAGGGGACCAAGTGTTCAAACACACAAGCCTGTGGGGGACATTCTCATTCAAACCACCACAGATAGCTTTATGTGACCATGGCCCCAGGAGAAAGCTGTGAAAGCTGCAGTCATGCAAAGTCTATACAAATGTCAGGCAGCTGCCATGGACAGATGGCTAGTCAGTCAATCCAAGTGTGGACTGAGAATGACCTGCAAAGACATGGCCTTGCTTTCCCCACCCTACCTTATCATGACGGCATCTCTAGAAGTAGTTATGTTGAGCCATGTGTCAACATCATTATCTCAGGTCACGGTTCTCCATGCAAGTCTATGTCTTGCCACCTACACACCTAGGAAGAGGAATCCCAGAGCTTCCTACTCAGTAGGTGTGTGCCTTAGTTAGGGTTTCATTGCGGTAAAGAGACACCATGACCAAGGCAACTCTTATAAAAGACAACATTTAATTGGGGCTGACTTACTGGTTCTGAGGTTCAGTCCATTATCACCATGGCAAGAAGCATGGCAGCATCCAGGAAGGTGTGGCACTGGAGGAGCTGAGAGTTCTACATCTTCATCTGGAGGCCACTAAAAGAAAACTGTCTCATGGGCAGCTAGGAGGAGGGTCTCAAAGCTCATCCGCACAGTGACACACTTCCTCCAACAAGGAGGCCACACCTCCCAATAGTGCCACTCACTCCCTGGGCCAAGCGTATTCACACCACCACAGTGTGGGATCAGGCTTTCACAGAGTTTGTATTTCTAGCAAGTTTTCCATGATGGTGAGGAAGGAATGGTGAAGGGTGATGCTCTTCCAACCCTGGCTGCCAATGTGCAATTATGTGGAGAACTAAAAAGTGGTTTTAAAGGCAGAGCATTTATTCAATATGGCTACATTGCAAAGAGGTACATAGAGGTCTGGTGGCCCACTCAGGTCCTGACATGAGGTTTTTGGTTTAAATACAGAGCAACGAGTTTATATAGGGACTGATGAGATGGCTCAAAAGGTAAAGGTGCCAGCCGCCTAGCCCTAAGGACCTACATTCCATCCCTGCACCTCACTTGGTAAAAGAACAGTCCTGCAACTTCACACTCAAGCCATGGTGTGTGTGTGTGTGTGTGTGTGTGTGTGTGTGTGTCACACACACACAGAGTCACTGAGAAAAAAATCTACACTGAACCTTCAGAGAGCATACTTCTGATACCTAAAGACTTCCCACCAAACTGAACCTCATAAAGATCCAGCCACCAATCAACACACCACAATGCAGACCAAACTTCCAGCACATGAGCCTTGGGGTACAAACCACAACCAAACCATTAGTAATGTGTTTTTACAAAGAGTCCCCAAGCGTTGCTGACATGAGTCACAGTTTGAAAACCCCTATGAAAAAGAGCTATTGGTTTAAAATTATTTTGCCACCTATATGTAATTTCGACTAAAAAAATTTTTTTTAAGAAAAGAAAAGAATCCAGGTATTATGGTGTTCTGTACTCCCAGCCCTTGGGAGGTGAATGCAAGAGACTTAGGAATCCAAGATCATTCGCAGCTAGTGGCTTTGAGGGCAGTCTGGGCTACACAAGACCCTGTCTAGATTACATAGTTCAGTGGTTATGACACAGTTCACACAAGCAGCAAACATAGGAGCAGAGTTCAGGTTCCTGGAATGCATATCAATCCCTTGTGGGGAGTTTAAAGATACAGTCTAGTGGCAGAGCATCTGCTTAGCATGAGCAAGACCCTGGGTTCAAGCCTCACATCACCACCAAAAAAAGTAAGAAAACCACACACAATTTTTGGCTGGGTAGAGTGGTTACATGCCATTGATACCAGAACTCAGGAGCCAGAGGCAGGGGAATCTTGTGAGTTTGAGGTTGTCCAGAGCTATATAACAGAGACCTTGTCTCAAAAAAAAAAAATCCTTGTGGGTGTGGCAGCTTATCTACTGAAAGGACTCTAGCCAGCTAGAGCGTGGCAAGCACCTTGCTATAAACCATTACATTCCTAAAGCCAGCTACCAAGCTCTATGCCCTTATTTGGTTACTTCCTCCTCCTAAGGCCACTATGAAGGTCCAGCTATCAAAGTATTGAAGCCCAACACTGGAAAGCCTCCTTTGGCTCACCTAATTAACATGTCCAATTAAAATTAAATACCTCATCCTAACACAAGTTTTCCCCTTTCATTCTTTATAAACCGCCATTTTCCTATGGGCCATGTCTGCTCTCTCCAGAAGCAGTCCTTTATCCTCTGGGACAAATACCCCTGGCCTCTCTCCCTGTTCCTGTCCCCTTCTTCCTCCTGTCTTTGTCTCTTATTCCCTGCCTTCTGTCCCTCCGGTGCAAATAAATCTCCTTTGTACTGATTGTTCTTTGGGGTCCTGGGCTTAGTCTTGGGGGTCCTGGGCTTATATCTTTCCTTACACTTATAATTCCAGCGCTCAGTTAAAAAGTGAAACAAGAGCATTCCCCAGAGCCTCTGCCCACCTAGATCAGTTACACCGAACCAGTGAGTTCTGGGTTCAATTGAGACATGTTGCCCCAATGACTAAAATGAAGACTGACCAAAGAAGTCCTGTTGTCAACCTCGGGCTTCTACAAACTCACACAGAAGCACACGTATACATAACCATAGGCACACATACACATTAAAAAATATATATTAGCCGGGCAGTGGTGGTGCACGCCTTTAATCCCAACACTTGGGAGGCAGAGGCAGACAGATTTCTGAGTTCAAGGCCAGCCTGGTCTACAGAGTAAGTGAGTTCCAGGACAGCCAGGGCTACACAGAGAAACCCTGTCTCGAAAAACCACAAAAAACAAAACAAAACAAAACAAACATATATATATGCAAATATGTATTATATATGTGTGTATGTAAATATGTATTGTATATATATGTATGTATATGCAAATTTGTATTGTATATATGTATGTATATGTAAATATGTGTTGTATGTATGTATATGTAAATTTGTATTGTATATATATGTATGTATATGTAAATATGTATTGTGTGTATGTATGTATGTATGTATATGTATATATATTAACTCCAGTTCTGGTGGTGCTGATGCCTCCCTCTGATTCCCAGGAATGTGCACTTACCAACACACAGACACACACACAAACTAATAAATGAAAAATAGAAGTAAAATGCAGTGGGAAGCACTGGTTTTCGCCGGCCTTCGCTGATGATGCCATCACAGTGGCTCGCCTTACTTTCTTTGCTGACCTTCACATTTTGTGACTTCGTAGAGAGAAGCACACCAAAGACCTTCTGGGGGTGTTCAGGCTGCTTCTCGCTGCTTCAGTAGACTTGTGCCGATAGGCGGAGCCTTGCGGTTTCTTCTGGATTGAGCCGCTGCTGATTCATGCTTGGTGTGTTACATTAAAGGACACTTATTAAAGTAGGTTTTAAAAAATCTAAGTCTACAATAAAATTAAATCTTTAAGAAAATGAAAACTAGGTAACAATATCGATTTTAATAATGTAGCTTATTTAACTCAATATCTCCAATATTATCACTTCAACAGGTAATTAAAATAAAAAATATTTGTGAAATAGTGAAATGCCTTATATTATTTTCCTATATGGAGTCTTTAAACTCCCAGGTACATTTACACTCACAGAACATCTCAACTTCAATCCACTCTACCAGAGTTGGATGGAGATTTGATGGCTTCCCGTAAATAAATTGCTTCCAAGTGATGTGGCCACCTTGAACAGAGAATGACCTGTGCTTTTCAAACTGAAAGTCTCCCATCCTGAAAAACATCTTGCTCTCAGGGAAAACAGAACAATTGGCCAATGTCTTCCAATCATGCTTGGATACTTTCCAGTGTCTAAATGGCATATCAGCTTTTAAATGTAAAGGAATTAAGATGACACTGAGTTATGATGTCTGTTGATTGTGACAATAAGCTATGAGAGAGATACTGTCTCAAAAAGTCAAGGGTTGGGGAGGTAACTCAGTGGTAGAGTGGACGTCACGAATCTTCCAGTGTGGGAGCTGGGGGCGTGGCTCAGTGGTAGAGTCTCTCCCTAGAATCCTCCAGTGAGGGGCTGGGGGCGTGGCTCAGTGGTAGAGCCCCTGCCTAGAATCCCCCAGTGAGGGGCTGAGGACGTGGCTCAGTGGTAGAGCCCCTGCCTAGAATCCCCCAGTGAGGGGCTGGGTGTGTGGCTCAGTGGTAGAGCCTCTGCCTAGAATCCCCCAGGGAGGGGCTGGGGGCGTGGCTCAGTGGTAGATCCCCTGCCTAGAATCCCCCAGGGAGGGGGCACTGAGGCATGTCCTAACTGCAGAAAGCTTGCCTAGCTAGAACCATCTAGGGAAGGCCTAGAGGCGTGGCTAAGTAGTAGAACACTTACCTAGAATCTTTTAATGAGGGGTTTGGGGTGGGCATCACTCAGGAGGAGGTCCTGCATTTAATCCCCAGCCCCTCTCCCCCACAGAAGAACCCAGAACCATTTATGTCAAGATCCAATATCTGACTATACATATATCATACCCACATGATTAAATCATAATTCTGAATAGAGGGTAGCCTCAGTCCTTACCGTGTGCAGTGCTCCGTACACTTCTGGATTTTCGGTTGGTTTCTATGCTAGTCATGTCCTAAAGAATTGATTTCACCATCCACTGGCAGGTCACAGCCTGCAGACTGGAAAATACTGATTTGGCCCACTGGGAACAGAAGTCAGAAAACCGGCCAAATCCTGATTGGAGCCTTGTTTATTTTGTCTCATCAGCCATTAGTTGTTCTGTAATGCTATGCCTGTGGGCAGAGTTCCTGTTTGTCATGTGTAGCTCTGACTGGCTGGTACCTAGGTACCCTAAACCTCACTCTAACCACAGCCTTTCAGAAGAGGGAAAGAAGTGGTTTGCAATGTAGCCCAGGCTAGCCCAGATTATCCTTGAGCTCTTTTTTTAAAAAATTATTCTTAATGATTTATTTTTATTTTATGTGCACTGATGTTTTGCCTGCATGTATGTTCTGTGTGACAATGCCAGGTCCCCTGGAGCTGGAGCTACAGATAGTTGTGAGCTGCCATATTGAACCCAGTTCCTCTGAAAGAGAAGCCAGTGCTCTTAATCACTGAGACATCTTGCTAGCCCTTGAACTCTTTATGTAGCTGAGGATGACTTTAAACTCCTGATCCTCTCTGCCTCCCAAGTGCGGGGATTATAAATATGTAGCACCAAGCTGGCCGCCTGGACGCTTTTCTACCTGGGCCTTCTGGACCTGTAGAGTTCATTGCAAAGGGCATGGGCATGTCCGTGTTTCCTAGATATTGAATGAGTGACTTTCCCTGATGCTATTACTAATAGTGAGAACACAGCAGAGAACAGCCAAAAGCATTGCCTTTTAAATTTTTTTATTATGTTTAGTTAAAAAGAGCTCTGTGTATGTGTGTGTGTGTGTGTATGTCTGTACATTTGGAAGTTGTGGTGCTTTGAATATGCTTGACCCAGGGAGGGACACTATTAGGAGGTATGGCCTTGTTGGAGTAGGTGTGTCTTGTGAGTGTGGGTTTTAAGACCCTCATCCTAGTTCCCTGGAAGCCAATCTTCTCCTAGCAGCCTTCGGATGAAGAGGCAGAACTCTCAACTCCTGCACCATGCCTGCCTGGATGCTGCCATGCTCCTGCCTTGATTATAATGGACTGAACCTCTGAACCTGTAAGCCAGTCCCAATTAAATGTTGTCCTTCTAAGAGTTGCCTTGGTCATGGTGTCTCTCCACAGCAATGGAAACCCTGACTAAGACAGAAGCAATCAGACAACTTTAGGGAGTTAGTTAGCTCTTTGCACCAAGTGGGTCGTGGATAAGCCACTTTACCTGCTGAGCCATCTTGCCAGTCCCCAAAATAGTTGCTTTATGGAAGAGAGATTTTTTTTTTGAGGAGGGGAAATAGACAAGCCTTTTTATTTTATTCATTTCATTAAGTTAGTAATGGATGTTTTGAGACAGGTCCTCACCCTGTAGCTGAAGTTTGCCTTGAATTCACTACATAGCCCAAGCTAGTCTCCAACTAACAATAATTCTCCCGCATCAACCTCTGAGCACTGAAATTCAAACCTGTGCCATCACGCCCAGTATTTTATTTTATGCACTTACAGTGCTGAGCCAGCACTCTACCACTGGCTAAATCCCCAGCGTGGAACACAGTTTCTGCACGGTCTGTCAGGTGTGGTAGAGACACACCCTCAATCCAAGAACTTGGGAGGTAGGAGCAGGAAAATCAAAAAGTTCAGATCTAACCTGGGCTACTGGAAACCCAGTCTCCAGATTTTCAGAAAACAAAGATAATGGCTGGAGGGATGCCTTGGTGGCCATGAGAGGACCTGAGTTCAGTTCTCAGCAGCCATGTCAAGGGACTTGTGACCATCTGTAATTCCACACCCATGGGATCCAATCCCTTCTTCTGGCCTTCTAGGGCACACACACTCCCAACACAGACACAACATATACACACAGAGACACAGAAACACAAATAAAAATAAAAACAAAAAAATTTTTAGAGTAAATAAAAGGCTGTGTAGCTCAGTGGTTAAGAGCATTGGTTGCTCTTCTAGAGGAACTGGGGTAAAATTCCCAGCACCCCCAGAGCAGCTCACAATCATCTGTAACTAACTCCAGTTTCAGAGGGTCTGACACTGTCTTCTGAATTCCCCGGGCCTCCAGCATGCTTGTGACACACATACATACATACATGCAAAACACCCATATACACAAAATTATGGGGTTTTTTTTTCTTTTAAGTTTTTAGTTAAAAGTAAAGAAAAAGAAGACTGGGAGTGCTTCTGTGTTAAGAGTGTCTGCCTAGAATGTACAAAGCCCTGGGTTCCATCCCCACCACAGCATAAATCAGATGTGGCAGTGTACAGGCAGGAGATGGAGGCAAAAAGATCAGAAGTTCAAGGTTATCCTCAACAATAGAAAGAATTGAAGGATAACATGAGATAAATGAGACTCTGTCTCAAAACAAAATAAAAATAGAGCGATCAATTATTTCTTTATATTACGTGTGTGCGCGCACGTACAAATCAGAGGCCAACCTGCAGGATTCCGTTTTCTCCTTCCAAGGTCCAGAAGATCGAACTCAGGTCATCAAACTTGGCAGCAAGCGTCTTTACCCACTGAGCCATCTCGAAGGCCCAATCTTTAACGAAATTAACAGGTTTAGAGACATACTCAAGATTCTGGGCTTCACGCCCTTTAGTGGGTACAATAAGCCCCCATCTGACAGAAGGGAACTGAGAATATGAGATTGGCAGGTAGGATTTTCTCCTCCCGAAAGAGTTCCCTGTTCGCCTGGTCAGGTAGACTTGACCCACCACATCTCCAAAGCACTCTGCCAAAGGGCAAAAGCACTCGTCAGTAACTTTAACCTAGCCGATTTCAAAACCTGGTCAGCCATGAAAGGGAGGGGGGCGGGAGGGGCGGGCGGAATATTTGCTGAACAGGTCCCCATACAACACTGAAGCCTGGGGTTAGAAACACTAAGGATAACTCTCATTCACATTCAGGTCCGCTCTCCACCTTACCCCCACAACCCCCTCCCGCGCCCTCTCCCCCTCCCCCTCCCAGATCCACAGTTACTTCAGCAGCCTTGCGCCCAGGATCCCGGAGACCCGGGTCCTGGTTCCCGTGCCTGCCTTATCTCTATCCTCCCTCACATTTTCCGCAGCAACAAAGCCAAACACAGTACCGTGGGGGCTTTCACGCTTCCGTGCGTTTGGACACGGTGTTCCTTCTGCCTGGAAGGCCGCGCAGCTCTCCCTCTGAGCGCCCCCCTCCCCCTGCCTGCGTGCTCTCATTCAGCCCTCAGCACCCTTTCCCGAGGAACCCGGCACCCTTCTCTATCTAACCCAATCTTTTGGCTTTTGCTTCCCTGAACGACAATCACCGACTCCTCTAAATCTTTCCTCTGGCAGACTCAGGCCTTTTCCAACACTGGAGTTGTTTGTGGAGGAAAGGGGTTCTCGCTTGACACCCCAAAGAAAGCACCTAATGCTGAGTTTGAGCGATGACAGAGCATGCATCTAAACTTAAGTCGGCTCCAAATTCCCTGTATGTCCCATCGGGTTCCTCTGTGTCCCTGGGGAACCCCGAAATCTTGCATTCCCAGTGCACCCTGGCGCAGCAGCCCAGCCCCCCTGGCTTGACATCAGCAAGCTGGAGTAGTGGCGGGGGGGGGGGGGTAGGGCCGCGTAAAAGCGCGCGCGCGGACTACAAATCCCGATTGGCATTGCGTGGCCCCGCGGCTGGCGCCTGCGCAGCACGGGCCCGGCGTTTGAGTGGCAAGTTGTTTGTTACAGCGAACACCAGCTGCTGCTGCGCCGGGCGCCGCGCTTCGCCGGGCGCTGTTTGCTTGTCCACCCCATAGCTTGCTGCACCCCGCAGGTCCTCCCCAGGCCTCCTTTTTTTGCAACTTGCCAAGCTTCCTTTTTCTGGATCGAGTACGAATCAGCCCGGCATCGAGCTCCGGGCCCCCTTCCCTGGGCCGGTTGCCCCACGGCTTGGGGCGCGCAGGGGGCGGGGGCCGCGGCTCGTCCCCCCCCCCCCAACTCGGGCCACCGCGGATGATCCGCCGTGGAGGAGCCCTGGGCGGACGATGGAACTGCACATTCTGGAACACCGGCTGCAAGTTGCCAGCGTCGCCAAGGAGAGTATCCCGCTCTTCACCTACGGCCTCATCAAACTTGCCTTCCTGTCTTCCAAGACCAGGTGAGAGAAAGAGAGTAAGGGGCTAGGGGATGGCTGACGGGGGGCCGGGGGGGCTCATGGTACCGGCCCCGGGACAGACAAAGAGACGCATCCCGGGGGGACGCAGTGCAAAACAACTTCATCCCCCCCCCCAATCTCTGCCATTCTCCTGCATCGGACAAAGCCACCCCTGTGCTCTCTAGCTGGGGGTCCCCTCCACCCAGAACCCCCCCACCCCACTGCGCCTCCAACTGCTGCCACCAACACCCAGCAACACCCCCCCCCCCCGTCTCAGTCCCTTCCCTGAGATCCCGAGTAACCTCCCTAAATGGCCTCTGTGATGCATCCGTGAATGAATGAATGAACGAATGAATGAATGAAAAACAGGTGTGGGGACCCGGAGGAGGAAATTTACAAACTAAACACGCCCCATCCCCCCATCCATCCACCACCACCACCACCCTCCTCCCGGTTGGGCCGGCCCCCCTGTAGCCATTGGCAAGCGGGGAGGGATGGCGCTGAGCTCGCTCTACCCCAGAACAGAAAAATCATAAAATCATTAGTAGATGTTTATCTCCAGGTGCCTGCGAGAGGAGAATGGGGGGGTGCAGGCAGCGGGGGAGGGGCAGCAGGGCCAGGGTCGCTGATTTCTTTTCTCTTTGGGGGTCCAACGAAGTGGGAGGGAGGGGGGATTTTGAACCGTGGAAGGGGAGGAGCAGGCGTGTTTATGGATCTGCCTGGACCCTGGGTTTGGATGTTGCAGGGGAAAAGATAGTGGAAAGCCTCCGGAGGTAAGAAGAAAAAGGGCAAAAAAAATTTTAAATCTTAGTTGTTGTTTTTTGTTTGTTTTTTTTTTTCTGTTGCTAGATGTGTGTTTGACTTCATAAACTCCTGTTGGGTTAATCAGGCTACCTTTTCTTTTACTTGCCCATTTCCCCTTATGGAGTGGGAATTGAACAAGCTACTATTAACTTAAACCCCTCGTTCACTTACCATTATGATGGGTATGGTTTTGGCGGGGGGGGGGAGGGATTTAAAGCAAACATGCTCTTACCTCCTTGCCAAAGGAATAGATACATTACAGGTCAAGATTACGTTAAATTGACAGCCAACACACCCCCTTCCTCCTCCCCCTCTCTTGCTGTCCTGTCTCCTACCTTTGGGCTCAGGGGGAAGGGCCTGTTAAAAGTTCTCACCTTAGGGACCTGACTCCGACGTTTCTGAGCTTGGTCAGGGCTATTGTTTAGAAGATGAAGCCAGCTAGGTAGCTCTGAGGGTTTACTTTCTTCTCTGAGGGCTGTCATGTCCGCGGGGAACACAGGTTTGGAATCCTTACCTCCCTTGTCCTAGTAGCCCCCTGCTCCTTGGATGGCCCCAGGTAAATCATTAAACAGGTCATTTGAAAACAAAGCTAACAGCTCAGGTTCTGAACCTGCTCCCTCCCCACCCCCCAAGTGCAAAAAGCCCCTCTGTCACCACCTTCTAATCCTATATCCACCCGTCCTCTGCCCACCCCCTCCGCTCTCCAGGCAATCCCCAGGACCCAGAGGCTGGAGGTAAGATTCCCAGCCTCTGGCCTCAGCAGCCCCTGACAGCCTCCTGGTTCCTCCTTTCTTTCTCAGACTGGAGAAAAGAGGGCTTTTAGGGGAACTTTTTTTTTTTTCATTTTTAGAAAGACAAGAGAAAGGCTGGCTCTGTCTGTTCGCTGTGCCTTGGTGAAGGGACTGGCCAGCCTATTTTGGTGAACATATCCCTCGGGTGCCACTCCCAGGGTCCAAGTTGAAGGTCTCAAACTGAGGCCCAGAGACAAGCTCATACAGGTCTACCTGACCACAGGAACACCTTGTCCCCTTGTAGGGTTGGTACCCCTCCTCCCTTCCAGGATAGGCCCAAGTGACCAGTCCAGTTGCAAGATGACTCAGAGGTCAAAGGTCACCTCCTCGTCTCCAGGCTCTAGCTCTAGAAACCGCTGAGTAGAGTTGGTCTGAGAACTGACAAGCTGCTGCCCTTATGCACTCTGAGCCCAGGCGTGGCTTTGTGTTGGAATCAGCCCCAGTGACCCAAGCCAGGTCACTGTCTGTCTCTGTCTCTGTCTCTCTCTCTCCCTCTGTAAAATGGGCATAGCATAGCCAGGTCCACTTCTTTTTCAAGGACCTGCTTGTTGGGAGTGGGTCATTCAATGCATATTTGAACCAGCTATGTCTCTAAAAGAGTTGGGGGTGTGCGGCTATTAAGTTATTTACAGCAGCGAACAGTAGTAATTCTTGACTCTTCTCCCCTCCATTGTGGTCCAGGTTCCTATTAGCACTGACCTCCCCCCCCCCCAACGGTGACTCCCTGGAACATTTCACTGCCTATTGAAACTGTTTCAGTCCCTGTTTCTACAGGGCCAGGCCCCTGCTGTGGTTGGTATTCAGGGCCTTTTGGGGAACCTGGATCCAGAATCTTTGTCTTTAGCCATCTCCCCCAAGCAGATGTACTAGTAACAGCCACTCGCCTGCTTTCTCTTCCCTCTTCACATCTGTACATCCTTCATCTCTTCCTGGAATGTCCCCTACACCCCTGTCAGTTCCACTTCAGTCCTCAAGATTAGTGACATCACCCCGAAGCCTCCCCAAGCACTCCCCTGCCTCCACCCTCCTCACAGACTTAGTCACTTCCTCTCTCTCTCTCTCTCTCTCTCTCTCTCTCTCTCTCTCTCTCTGGTGTCTCCTTGGGGTGGAGCAGGTAGAACATGGGGCAGAGAATGGTACTAGAAGACACTCAGTTGGTGCCTGGGTGCTGCTGATCCCAGTGTAGACATAGGCTACCCTCGGTAGAGATAGAGATACCCCTCTCTCTGCAGAGCTAAGCACCCAGCCCCAGGAAGGAAAGACACAATCATAGTTTGGAAAGCTGAAGTCAAGAAACGTGGTCCAGTGGGATAGAAAAAAGGAAGCCCAGGCCCGGAAAGATGGCTCAGCAGTTCAGACTACTCGCTGCCCTTTCGGGGGACCTAGACTGTTTCCCAGCACCCAGGCCAGGTGGCTCACAACCTCCAGCTTCACGAGACCCAGTGCCCTCATCCGACCTCGGCAGGTACCTGCACTAATGTGCACACACATATATAAACACATAAGCATAATTTTTAATAAAGAAAGAGAGGAAACAGAAGAGCAGTTAGGGTAGCCTGGGGGTCCACCTGAAGGAGGAGGCTTTAGATTATATGCAGTGCCTTAGTAGGAATTAGGCAGGAAAGGGGGATCTAGTCTAGAAGTACAGGCATATATCCTAGTGTATTAAGGGAATGACAACTCAGTGGCATAGATTTTACAAAGAAGGCACTTGGAGCTCAGGGATTAACTTGCTCAAGGTCATGAGATCAGGGACCGAGACCAAGATTTGAGTCTACATCTCTGTGGATTAAAGCTGTTTTTGCCAGCACAGGTTACAAAGCAGGCTCATATTCAGGAGTGCCACCAGCCTTTCTGCTTGCAGTGTGCTATTCAGAAAGAGTCAAGAGCACAGGATCAAACCACTGACCTTCATGTGCTCCCTTGCGCCCTCTTTCTTTTTTTGCAGCACTGAGGATTGGACTCAGGGCCTCCTATATACAAGGCAAGTGTACTCTACCACTGGGCCACGCCCCCCCAGCCCCTTATTGGGGGACCCTAGGCAGGGGCTCTACCACTGAGCCACACCCCCAGCCCCAAACTGGGGGATTCTAGGCAGGGGCTCTACCACTGAGTTATACCTCTGGCCTTTTTCAGTTTTTATTTTGATACCCGGCCTTACTAAGGTGTTCGGGCTGACCTCGAATACGACAAACCTTGAACTCAGAATTTTTCCGCCTCATCCTCCCAACCTCATTTTTCTGATTCTTTAACCCAGTAGTGTATCTTTCCTGAGGGAAGGCTGGAGCGAGGTAGCCAGGGCCCACTTCCACAATGTATACCTCATGTCAGCCAGCCCCAGGGTGCCTCCTCAGAGATACTGTCAAATCTCTGAAATCCATCACTAGGTCCCTAAGCATATGCAGAACAGCATGGTCAGGGCAGGGGTCGGGAACAGCCTGGTTCCAGTCCCTATACTTTCTGTCCAAGTATGTTCATTCATTGATTCTCCGTCATATTCTGTTATTTTATCTCCGTCATGTTCTGTTCCTTTGTCTCCCCTACCCCTGCCCCAGAGCTGAGGATCGAACCCAGGGCCTTGTGCTTGCTAGGCAAGGGCTCTACCGCTGAGCTAAATCCACAACCCCATATTCTGTATCTCTTCCTCTCCTCTCGCTCCTCTGCCCCCTCTCTCTCTCTCCCCCCCCTCCCTCCCTCCCCCCCACCCCCATTTCCTGGAACTCACTGTATAACCTAGACTGGCCTCAAACTTGGGATAACTGCCCTTTTCCATCCTTTAGGAAGCTCCTGGGAGCGAGCTTCCAGCCCTGACTTAAGCTGTATGGCACAGTCGGGTTTATTTCCTCTCAGTCTCCGCAGCTCGGTTTCTTTACCGCTTCACAGTATATGGCTAAGTCAAGGGTAGCTTTTTTAGACCTGGGGAGATGGCTCCGTTAGTAAAGCACCTGTGTGTAAACATGACTGAGTCGGGATCCCAAGTACCTACATTTAAAAAAAAAATGGACTGGAGGCTTGAGAGGCGGCTCAGTGGTAAAGCACACAGCTACTCTTGCAGAGGACCTGAGTTTGGTTCCCAGCACCCACATTAAGCGGTTCATAAGCATTTGGAATGCCTGCTTCTGACCTGCACAGTCATGTATGTGCATGTGTGCGCCAACACACACACATACACACACACGCGCGCGCACACGCACACACACACACACACACACACACACACGATAAAAAAATAAAACTTTAAAAGGGAGAGCAATGAATATCAGGGTTAGAAGAGACTCTGACTCAGAAAAGGGGAATGGGTGGGAAGAAAACGGGAAGAGTGGGAAGCAAATGGAGGAGGATAACCCGATGTCAACCTTGGTTTCTGTGTGAGCACACACATGTGTGTGCATGCACGCGTGCATGCCCACACACACATGCCCCCACATGTAAACATGAAAATAACTTCTGTCACCGTGTACAATATGGTGTGGGAAGGAGAAGGTTTTCTCAGAGCTATGACAAAATGCCTGACAAAGAGCTTGACAGAAGAAGTGTGCTTTGACTCACTGAGTGACAGTAGTCTATCTCCGCAGGCAGGCACACACCGAGGGGGCGGGGGGGGAGGCACGGAAAGCAATCATAACTGAGAACATTGCTAATATTTCTCACATCCTGGCAGACCCGGAAGCAGAGGACAAACAGGAAGTGGGAGCCCAGCTATTATAAGCGTCCAGGCATGTCCACAGTGACTCACTTCTTCCAGTGAGGCTCCGTACCCTAAAAGTTCTTCAACCTCCCAAAACAGTGCCATCAGGTTCTCTTCAAGGGCCAAATGTTGAAGCCTACGGAAGGTCATCTTACAAGCAGATCTCAAGGGATAGTGGGGATATGAGAGTGCGCTGGGGTGGAGGGCTGGAGAGAAGGCTCAGTTATTAAGAGCACATTCTGTTCTTCTAGAGGACCCAAGTTCAATTCCCAGCAGGTGGCTCACAACCACCTGCAACTCCAGACTCAGGGGATCTGACGCCCTCTTCTGGCCTCTCTAGGCACCTGCACTCACATGTGCACACTCACACAGGTACACATAATTAAAAAAAAATATATGATAGTTTGAAATTGGTCTTGGCATGGAAGTTCCTAACCCAGAAGACAGAGTACGACAGGCTATTACTTGGACAGAACTAAGAAACAGTGACGCATAGTTCTCAACCTTCCTCATGCTGCAGCCATGTAATGCAGCTCCTCATGGTGTGGTGACCCCCCAACCATACAATTCACTTCATTGCTACTTCACAGCTGTAGTTTTGCTGTTGTTATGAAGCATAATGTAAATATCTGATACATAGGATGTCTGATTGCGACACCCTCCCCTTGCACTGGGGTCAAAACCCATAGGTTGAGAACCACTGCCGTGAGGAAGGCCCGTTTAAGATGGCCCCTAAGGAAGTAAGTGGAGCTGATGAGGGATAAGGCGTCTGTAGAAAGAGAAATCTCAGTATGAGGAGGAGGAAGATAAGAGAGGATAATGGGGCTTGAAAATGACAGCGGCACACTAAATGTATGTATGAAATTGTCAAGAGACTAAAGAGAAAAGCTTCATGCTGGGTCTGATGGTTTAAGCCAGTCATTCAAATACACAAGAGGCAGGAGAATCACAAGGTTCAAGACCTGCTTGAGCTACAAAAGGAGGCTAGCAGCAGCCTGGCCAACTTCGTATGACCCTGTCTGAAAATGAAGAGGAAAACAAAAAGGAGAGGGGTGTAGCTCAGCAGGAGAACATGTGCCTAACATCTAATAGTAACAAGTGGGGGTGTGGCTCAGTGGTAGAGCCCCTGCCTAGAATCCCCCAGGGAGGGGCTGGGGGCGTGGCTCAGTGGTAGAGCTCCGCCTAGAATCCCCCAGGGAGGGGCTGGGGGCGTGGCTCAGTGGTAGAGCTCCTGCCTAGAATCCCCCAGGGAGGGACTGGGGCGTGGCTCAGTGGTAGAGCCCCTGCCTAGAACCCCCCAGGGAGGGGCTGGGGCGTGGCTCAGTGGTAGAGCCCCTGCCTAGAATCCCCCAGGGAGGGGCTGGGGGTGTGGCTCAGGGGTAGAGCCCCTGCCTAGAATCCCCCAGGGAGGGGCTGGGGGCGTGGCTCAGTGGTAGAGCCCCTGCCTAGAATCCCCCAGGGAGGGGTTGGGGGCGTGGCTCAGTGGTAGAGCCCCTGCCTAGAATCCCCCAGTGAGGGGCTGGGGGCGTGGCTCAGTGGTAGAGCTCCTGCCTAGAATCCCCCAGGGAGGGGCTGGGGGCGTGGCTCAGTGGTAGAGCCCCTGCCTAGAATCCCCCAGGGAGGGGCTGGGGGCGTGGCTCAGTGGTAGAGCTCCGCCTAGAATCCCCCAGGGAGGGGCTGGGGGCGTGGCTCAGTGGTAGAGCTCCTGCCTAGAATCCCCCAGGGAGGGACTGGGGCGTGGCTCAGTGGTAGAGCCCCTGCCTAGAACCCCCCAGGGAGGGGCTGGGGCGTGGCTCAGTGGTAGAGCCCCTGCCTAGAATCCCCCAGGGAGGGGCTGGGGGTGTGGCTCAGGGGTAGAGCCCCTGCCTAGAATCCCCCAGGGAGGGGCTGGGGGCGTGGCTCAGTGGTAGAGCCCCTGCCTAGAATCCCCCAGGGAGGGGTTGGGGGCGTGGCTCAGTGGTAGAGCCCCTGCCTAGAATCCCCCAGTGAGGGGCTGGGGGCGTGGCTCAGTGGTAGAGCCCCTGCCTAGAATCCCCCAGGGAGGGGCTGGGGCGTGGCTCAGTGGTAGAGCCCCTGCCTAGAATCCCCCAGGGAGGGGCTGGGGGCGTGGCTCAGTGGTAGAGCCCCTGCCTAGAATCCTCCAGTGAGGAGCTGGGGGCGTGGCTCAGTGGTAGAGCCCCTGCCTAGAATCCCCCAGGGAGGGGCTGGGGGCGTGGCTCAGTGGTAGAGCCCCTGCCTAGAATCCCCCAGGGAGGGGTTGGGGGCGTGGCTCAGTGGTAGAGCCCCTGCCTAGAATCCCCCAGTGAGGGGCTGGGGGCGTGGCTCAGTGGTAGAGCCCCTGCCTAGAATCCCCCAGGGAGGGGCTGGGGGCGTGGCTCAGTGGTAGAGCCCCTGCCTAGAATCCCCCAGGGAGGGGCTGGGGGCGGGGCTCAGTGGTAGAGCCCCTGCCTAGAATCCTCCAGTGAGGGGCTGGGGGTGTGGTTTAACTTGCCCCCAAGACCACCAAAAAAACACGAGGAGCTGGGTTGTTCATATCATTTAATGCAATTATGTCATGATGTTGTCAGGGCCTTTGTTTTGCTACCTTCCTGACTGTCCATCCTTAGGAGAATACAGGATACCCTGTGGAGTGGCTGAGTGAGCTTTATTACACACTGTGAGGAACCCAGCTAGAGCCAGCACTGTGACTTCCAACAGTTGTTCTCTAACAAAATATACAGGCCCCTTCTCTGCTAAGCCTCGCACAGACCTCCTCACCCTATTGGTTGGAGCTGTGTCACGTGACTGTGCATGAGCCCTCCCCCACCCACACCATGAACCAATCAGGACTCACCCCTTTAAGGTGGGGCTGACTCCATGAGTCTAGCCTAGAGAAGGGGAGGATACTTTGGCTGGTATGCACATCCAGGTGGTGGACGGTGACCACTGTGTGGGGAGGTTTGGGGACACACAGCATGTGATCCCCATGACCACGACGGGTCACACTACAGCCGGTCAGCCTCACTTGCCTCCACGCTCTATAGAGTTTGTGGCTAGCCTCTGCCAAACTTGGGAGACAATCCCGGAACCCTGGACCTGGTTGGAGAGGCCAGAGATCAGTCAGCCTTCTCCCTCTTTTTCTTATAGCCAGGCCCTTCTGGAAATGGAGTTGTGTGACAAGATGAGTACATGCCAGGTCCTTCTGGGACCCTCCGCTCAGTCAGGCTGCTTCAGCAAGCCAGCAGACCTGAAGGGCAGAAGTTCAATCTCACCAATCAGGAACAAAACCTGAAGAACCCAGAAGGGGAGGGGGCTGTGGGTTAAACCTAAGACGCTGAGTCAGGAGATCTGTTATTCCGAGCACCCAGCTAGGTGCCCAAGCTGGCCTGGCTCCTATCACTAGGAGCCTCTTGATAGCCAAAGCCACAACTGTAAGGCAACATGCTATTGCTTTGTGTGTGTGTGTGTCTGTCTGGTATATGCTTGTGTGTGCATGTATGCATATAATAGGTGCTATACCAGAGCCATGCCCCAGGCCCTCACTGGGGGATTCTAGGCAGGGGTTCTACCACTGAGCCACACCCCTAGCCCCTCACTGGAGGATTCTAAGCAAGCCTACTAGCACTGAGGAAGACCCTCAAACCCTCACTGGGGGAATTGTAGGCAGACCCAATACCCCTAAGGTGCTTTCTCAGCCCTCACTAGAGGATTCTAGACAGGTGCTCTACCATGGTGGCACATGCCTGTTGTCCCAGTAGTTAGAAACCAGAGGTTCACGTCAAGTACCTTCCTCTCTTGCTCTTCACCTTATTTTTGAGGCATGGTCTCTCACTGAACCTAAAGTTCTAAGGAACCCAAATTCTCCTAGTCTGACTGGCCGGTGAACCTAAGGATCCTATCCCCACTTTCCCAGATCTGAGATCACAGGCAGGCATGCACAGCCATGTTTGACTTTTGACCTATGGGCAGGGAATTTGAACTCAGGTCCTCAGTGTTTACATGACAATCACTTTATGATCCCAGTCTATTGCTACCTTTAAGCACCACCTTAGCACATTTCTTACCAGGCATGGTGGCATGGCCCCAGAATTCCAGGGATTGGCAAACTGAAGCAAGAGGAGCGTGAACTTGAGTCTAACCTGTGCTACAAAAACAAAAGCCCACTTTGTTTGAATGCCCCATAGCTATGGGAAACCCCAGAGCTGCCACCTGGATTGGGCATAAATTTAAGGTCTCTGGGGCATACTGCCCTGGGCTGAGTCCCGGCATTACTGCTATATTAAGGTCTTGCCAACAAACTGTGATGGATACCATTGACTAAAGAAGCCTGCGTGGTACTGGATGGTGGTAGCACTGGCCTTTAATCCTAGCACCCAGGAGACAGAGGTAGGTGGATCTCTGTGAGTTCCAGGACAGCCAGGGCTACACAGAGAAACCTTTGGGGTGGGGCACATTATGGGAAAAAGGCTTAAAACTATACAAAATATTACTAGGTCTTTATCACTTTCCTCAGTGTACTGAGCAGAGGCCACTGTCCCAGTACATTTAGGGAAAGATGGACTAGCCCCAGGAAGCTTCCAGGGGAAGCTCAATACAGCCACACCTGGCAGGTATGATTGTGGACAAGACGTTGTATCGGTATATAGAGCCTGGGAACGTGCTCATTGCTAAGGCTGCAGCAAGAATGTAATGACTTAAAACAAGGGGGCAAAAGAGATGGCTTAGTGGGTAAAGTGTTTGCAGTGCAAGTGTAAGGACCTGAGTTCAAGCCCCGGGTCCCACATAAAAATATCCAGGAATAGTGATGTGCAGTTGTAATCCCAGCACTAGGGAGGCAGGAACAGGTGGATCCCAGAGTTCACTGACCAGTCAGTCCAGCCCAACAGAAGGACCCAGATCCCAGTGAGAGACTTTATCTTTAACACATGAAGATAGGGGGCTGGAAGCAAGAAGACCTGAGTTCAAATCCCTAGCACCCATGTAAAATGTTAAACATGGCTCCATGCAACATACTGCACACATAAGAAAGCAATTTGAGAGTGATTACTGTTCTTGTAGAGGACCTGGGTTCGGTTCCCAGCACCTAGCTGGCAACTCACACCAACCTGTAACTTCAGTTCTAGGACACCATCTTCTGACCTGTGCAGGCTTCTGACCACCCAGGAACACAAGCATTAAATAAACATATAACTGTTCTTTTTTAAAAAGAAATAAACAAAGAAGATGGTTCCTAAGTAACAATGCCCAAGGTATGTATACACACACACATGCACACACACGTACACACGCACACACAGAGCCTGGTTCCCTCTTAGCATCACAGAGAGAATACTGTGTCAACAAGTGCAGGCTAACACCAGTCTGCATGTACAGAGCCAATTCCTTATGCATCCAGTTCTGTTCTGATTCGAGGCGATGCTAAGTGCAGATCCTGCCTCTGCCTTTGGAATTCATTGGTCATTGAAGTGGGACATCCACGTTTTCCTACAGCTTAAGAGCTGCAAACAGGTCAGGCTTGCTGGAGGAGGCAACTCCATCTAAATCAGGATCAGCTCAGCGTGGGAAGATGTCAGGAGGTGCTAGGGGTGAGGGAAGGCGCATCACAGCTGGGTAGAAGCAGGAATGGGTGGGCATGCAGGGTCAGGAGAGGGATGCCGGGGATGAGTGCACACGGGAAGCCCCAGAGGAGTCTAGCTGCTTCCGGTCCAGCCCAGGTGGTCTGTGCCGCTAGGTTGTGTGGTGGCAAGGACAGTGAGCAAAGGCTTAAGGGCTAGAAAGCGATGTCTTCAAGGGGCAGGCTGCCAGCTTGCACCTGATGCAAGCCACAGTCTGGGTTGATATAACTGAGTACATGATACATTTGTGTATGCACCTGAGTACACTCACAAAGCCAACAGCATGCAAATGCTGTGTTCTAGGCCGTGCACAAAAGAATAAAAGGAGTTCTATCCACTGAGCAGAATGATGGAGAGATGACTCAGCGGTGAAATGCTTGTCATGCAAGCATGAGGACCGAAGTTCAGGTCCCCAGAACACATACAAATGCTGGGTGAGTGTGATAGCCCACCTGTAATCCCAGCCTTGGAGACAGAAACAGGAACCTCCAGCAGCCAAACTAGCCATATTGAGAAGCTTTGGGTTTGATTGAAAAACCCTGCATCAATAAATAAGGTGGGAAAGCAAGACAGCACAGAAGACCGCGAGGTTGAGCCCATATGCACATTCACATACGTGCACACCCATGTACAGTATACACACACACCACATGCATATATGATGTACACACCATGCACACTATTACACGTGTGCGCACACACATGCATATGCATGCTCACGTGCATATACCATGCACATTCACATACGTGCACACCCACGTACAGTATACACACACACCACATGCATATATGATGTACACACCATGCACACTATTACACGTGTGTGCACACACATGCATATGCATGCTCACGTACATATACCATGCATACATCATACACGTGCACACACACAATCACTGTCCATCGGACAAACAGACAAAACAAAAGAACAGGTGGTCTCTGCCTATGGTAGAAGGTAACACCCCACAGGTTTGATGGGGTGTCAGGGTGACAGGGATGTCTAGGTAGAGGGCAATTCCAGATGTTAATTATCTCTGCTGTGTAGAGTTCTTAAATGGGTCTGTAGAGATAGCTCCATTGGTAAAGGACATGAAGACCTGAGTTTGATCCCTAGAAACTGAATTTTAAAAAAAAGAGTCAGTTCCTGGGCCTGACTGGCCAGCCACCCTGGCCTACTCAGTGAGGGACCTCACAGATGAGGGACCCTGGCTCCAAGGAGCAAGGTGGGCGACACATAAAGAATGGCACCCTCCATGTTACACAGGAACACATACTTGTGCACACACATTGTCTTAGCCAGTGTTCTACCACTGTGAAGAGACACCGTGACCACAGCAACTCTGATAAAGGAGAGCACTGAGTTGGGGCTGGCTTACATTCTCAGAGGTTTAGCCTGTTGTCTTCATGGCGGGAAGCACGTCAACATGCAGGCAGACATGGTGCTGGAGAGGTAGCTGAGAGTTCTACACCCAGATCAGCAGGAAGAGAGAGAGACACTGGGCCTGGCTTGAGCATTTGAAACGCCAAAGCCCACCCCCAATGACACACTTCCTCCATCGAGGCCACACCTACTCCAGTAGGCCACACCTCCAATTCCCTGTCCACTCCCTAATGACCAAGCATTGAAATGGGTGCGCCTTTGGAGGCTACTCCTATTCAAACCACCACATGCATGCACCTGCGCGCATGTGTATGTGTTTAGGAGAATTACCATCTCAGACTCCACCTGGCCTTTTGCTTCAGGCTCACATTCCTTACCTCACATTCCTCAGGCATGGTAGTTTTCATCACAGTTACGTCAAATACCCAGCATAAGCAGGCAGCAAGGAAAGGGTCATTTCCCTTGTGGATTCAGAGGTCTTGATCCATCATGGTGGAAAGGGTGTGGCAAAACAGCTCGTTTCATGACTGTCGGAGCAGGTGGTGAGGCTGTTGACATCATGGTAGACCGGAAAAAAGAGGGGAGCTGTAACAGGAAGGGACTAAAGCAGGATGGAGCTTTCAAGGACACAACCCCCATCTACTCTTTCCACCCAGGCCCACTTTCCACAGCTGTATCACCTCACAATCATCTATTCAAATCATGTGTATATGTATTCTGCATACACCACCACATGCATGTGAAAGTCAGAGGGTCAGAAGCAGCTTATGGGAGTCAGTTCTTTATTTCTACCATGTGGACCCCAGGATCAAATTCAGATAGTCAGGCTTGGTGGCAAGTGCCTTTGCCTGCTGAGCTATCTCACTGTCCGTCTATTCAGATTTTCAATCCACCAGTGGATTAAGTCATCGATAAGGTCAGAGCCCTCACAAACTTTAGCAAAAGACGTTACCAATCTCTTAAGTGCTTCTTGGTCCAATCATTTTCACAGTAAGATTGGCTGTCACGCCTGGCATTTTAACCATACCTTTTTGTCCCACCTGTCTCCCACAGACCCTATTTGAAAACATCTGGGATAGGCTTGTTTCCTTCTGAGACAGGGTCGACCATCATCCAAGCTG
Source organism: Tokudaia tokunoshimensis (assembly GCA_036184795.1). NCBI lineage: Eukaryota > Metazoa > Chordata > Mammalia > Rodentia > Muridae > Tokudaia > Tokudaia tokunoshimensis. The sequence continues at coordinate 23,980,259 of BTHU01000006.1, forward strand.
GCCTCAAGCTAGCTATGCAGGTAAAGATGGCCTTGAATTTACAATCCTCCTGCCTCCCCCTCCCATGGGCTGAAGTTACATATACTCAACACCACATCCAGTTCTCTGAACTTGTTTTAAAATCTACAACAGCTCTGACACTCTGTGTGCAAATGCTACAGCTCCTTCTCTGACTCACCCTTCAATGTGTGCCTCAGGGACTCTGTGTTTGGCTAGGTCATAAAGAATAAAGTCTTCCTAGTGCCCACCACCCCTTGGAGCCTTTGCTTGGTAGGAAGCCAGCCACTATGTTGTGAGGACACTCAGTCCTCAAGAGGTTGAGGCAGAAAGATCACAGTTTCAAGACCAGCCAGAGCTCCATGGCAAGACTTCATCTCCAAAGAGAGGAGAGAAAAGACCAACTAATTTGATTTGAAACTCTGTTGAACACCATTTGTTCTGGAACTTCTCAGCTTTCTGGAGACCATGGTCTTTTTTGTCACTCTGCCGAAAGGCCGGGCTGACAATGGTTTCTCTTTCCTTCCCCTCTTACAGGGAAGAACATTTTCTTTTGCTACTTGGTAGAGCATCCTGTTATTCGCTAAGACCCACATGGGGACTGGGGACGTTCCTAGATGTTTCCCTAGAATGGATGAAGCCCTGAGTTCCATCCCCAACATATCTCAGCATTCAGGAGGTGGTGGCAGGAGGTGGTGGAGAGGAGGAGAATCGGGAGTTCAAGGTCATTGTTGGTAAAGTGGAGTCGGAAGCCAGCCTGGACTACCTAATACTCTTTCTTAGACAAAAACAAAAGACACAGGGGCCAAAGAAGAGAACTGCCTGGGTGGAGGTGGGGTCTTACTCACCCCCTTCACACAGCAACTATTGAGAATATAAACGGAGCTGGAGAGAGAGCTCAGTGGGTAAAGCATTTGCTGCTCTTCCAGAGAATCCAAGTTCAACTCCCAGCACCCACGCTGGGCTGCTCACAACGGTGACACACAAGTACACATAATTTACATTAAAAAAAGAACTCAAACAGTAAACATTAAATGAGTGAAACTATTGGAGAGGAGGTGGCGAGACCTTACCCACTATTGGTGGGTATGTAAAATGCTTCTTAGTATTTCTCCAGAGACTAAAGTAGAGCTGGCAAGATGGCTTCTAGGGTAAGGGCACTTGCCACCATACCTGATGGTTGGTGTTCAATATCTGGAGTCCACGTGGTGGAAATAGAGAACCAGCTCCCACAGGTTGTCCTCTGAGCTCAACACGTGCACCATGGTATGCCTGCCCACACATACAGAAACATACAAATACGAAGAAGTACGTTTTTTTTTAATGTTAATAGAGAGCTAAGCCTGGTGGCACACAATTGTCATCCCAGAATCAAGAGACTAAAGCAGGAGTTTAAGGCCAGCCTGGTCTACAGAGGGAGGCCAGCCTGGTCTACAGAGTGAATTGAACAACGCCAGCTTGGGCTACATAACGGGACTGTCTCAAACAAGACTCTAAGAGAGGAGGCTAGAGAGATGGCTCGGGAGTTAAGAGCACTTGCTGCTCTTGCAGAGGACCTGAGTTCTGTTGCCAGCAACCACATAGCAGCTCGCAACTGCTGCTCCAGGGCATCTGAAGTCCTCTTCTGGCCTCCACATACATGTGTACATACGTACATATGCATACACATAACTAAGCACATATGTGTGTGTGTAATCTGAGATGGAAAAAATAAATTACTGCTGCACTTCTGGGTAGACACCCTGAGGAACTGGAAGGAGGGTCGTGTGGAGCCTGGACATTCATATTCCCCACAGCCTCATCCACAAAAGCCAAAACAGGGAAGGAACCCAAGATTCAATCCCCTGGCAAATGTGTAAACCTACACGGGCATGGCGCAGTAGGCTCTACCCTCGGGTACAGGCTGACGGGTGCTACAGCCCGGATGACCCTTGAGAACACAATGCTGAGGGCTATCAGCCAGTGGGGAAGGGGAGAGGCAGCTTAGCAGTCTGCCTGTGAAGTTCTCAGAGTAATTCAATTTATCGAGACAAATTAGGCAGACGTGAAGTCCCGGGCACTTATGAGGTGATAGAAAGGAATGAAGGTCATCCTTAGCTACATCTTGATTTTGAGGCCAGCCTGGGCTATATCAGACCCTGCCTCAAAAGTAATCAAAGAAGGGTTGGAGAGATGGCTGAACAGTTAAAAATGCTTACTATAACTGGGCATAGTGGCACATGCCTTTAATCCTAGCACTTACAAGTGGACCTCTGTGAGTCCCAGGACAGCCAGGGCAACATAGTGACACCCTATCTCCTGGAGGCCAGGGGTGGGAAGGGGAAGAGGGAGGGGGGGCTCCTACAGGGGACCTGAATTCAGTTCCAAGTCTTACCAAGGGCTACTCATAAATACCTTTAACTCCAGATTGGAAGATCCGATGCCCTCTTCTGGTCTCCATGGAAACCTACACTCACAAACGTGTGTGTCCGTTGAATCTTTACAAAAGAAATAGTTACTAAAAATAATAGGGACAATGTATGAGAGCAGTGTATGCTTGCCAGGGGCTGGAGGAGGGGCACGGAGTTATTGCTTAAGGGTGTTGGGTTTCAGTTCTGCAAGATGAGGGAGTTTGGAGACAGGTGGCCTTCCTGGTTATACAACAGTGGCAGTCCCTTCTGCCATAGGACTGTGCAGAGAGTTAGGATGGCAAGGTGTATATTCTACATGCTTTACCACAATTTAGAAACTTTCTTAAAAGGCTTAATATTCCAACTACACGTGAGGCTGAGGGGGAGGAGTGTAGATTCAAGGCCAGCCTGGGCAACTTAGTAAGACTCTGTTTCCAAAAAAAAAAGCTGACTTGGTATGTAGCCCCTGCCTATAATTCCCCAGTAAAGGGGGTTGGGGGTGTTAAAAATGTGCCTATAATCCTCAGTGAGGGCTGGGGTAGGGAAACATGTCTTTGTAGAAAGAAAGCTTACCCAGAAACAAAAAAAAGCGAGGAAGGGAAAATTTGATTTTGAAACTAGGATGCTTTTCTCCTGCCCTTGGACATCAGGACTCCATGGTGTCCAGCCCTGAAGTCCCAACATCTGAAACATTGAGCTTTCAGGATCTGAGGTGTTCACACTAGACTGACCCGTGGGCCAGCTTCCCTAGTTCTCCACCCTGCGTGTAGCCTGTTGTAGGACTTCTGATGCCATGGACACTAATAACCTAGTGATAATACAGTCATGTGTCATAATTGTCTAACAAAACTCATCTAGATGGATGGATGACTAATAGACTGGTTATTAATTAATGGAGGAATGGTAGGTAAGCAAGTGGATAAATAGATAACATGGATAGATGGGTGATGGATGAACAGGTAGGTTGATGGATGTACAAGTGGGTGGATAGATGGAGGGGTGGGTGGGTAAATGGATGGATGGACAGATAGATAGGTTGATGGATGTATGAGTGGGTAGATAGATGGGTGGATCGGTAGATGGATGGATGAATGGATAACATACCCATAAACACATAGATTCATGGATGGTTGGGAATTTAAGAATGTCCCTGTTGAATATAGCTCAGTTAATGTAGCTCAGGCTAGTCTCAACTCAGAGTGTTGCTGTGGGTGGCCTTGAACTTCTGATCTTCCTGCCTCTACCTTCCAAGTGCTGGGGTCACAGGGGTGTACCACCACACTTAGTTTATGGGGTACTAGAGATACAACTCAAGGCTTTATCATGCTAAGCAAGCACTTTGCCAACTGATCTATATCTCCAGCCAGCCTGTGTGTGTGTGTGTGTGTGTGTGTGTGTGTGTGTGTGTGTGTGCGTGTGCGTGTATATGGGTGTGTATGTGTGTGTCTGTGGGGGGTGTGGGTGTGTATGTGCATGTGTGGGGAGTGTATGCATGTATGTGTGTGTGTATGTGCGGGTGTGGGTGTGTGTGTGTAAGGTTGATTGCCAGCTGCCAGGGTTTGGGGTAGTGATTGCATCATGGAAGTCTTGATATCACCAGTGCATTGATCCGTGGATACATTCACAAATCATTTTTTTATGGAGCGGAATTGGGGGAGTTAATGAAGACTCTTAGCATTTCCATGTCCTCCTTGAGGACTTCACACGTGTATACAGTGTGTCATAACCGTACGCACCCCATTCATCCACCCTGCTTGCTCTCCTCCTTTCCCGTTCTCCGCACCAGCACCCCCATCTTCAAGTCCTCGATTGTTTATTTTTTATTTTATCCCACTTAAAATAGCAGAAGAAAAATAATTACAGAAGCTAGGTATGGCGACCTATGTTAGGAAGGAAGTGGGGAAGAGAGAAAGAAAAGAGAAAAGAAAAGCGAAAATACCTGTCGCCCACAGCAAAGAGCACCATCTTGGGCCTGGCAGTAAACACCAGTGTGGCCTCTTATTTGCCTTCCTGGCCACCTCTCTGCTCACATTCTCCGCTACCGGGGTCTGAATGTCAGTGCTGGAAGATGAACTACCTATGTGGCTCCTCTCTGAGGACCTCTAGCCACCCAGAGAAGGCCCGAGAGACAGAACCAAGAACCACAGGGACCAGAGACATGGCTCTGTGGATCAAAGCACTTGCTGCTCTCACGGAGAACCCCAGTTTGGTTCCCAACACCCGTGTCAGATGACTCATGCACGGCTCCTGTAACTCCGGCTCTGGGGGATCCAACGCCCTCTTCTGGCTTCCATATACACTTGCACTCATGTGCAGAGACAGACAGACACAAATATACACACATTTTAAAGATCTTTATAGAAAAAGAACAGAGGGGCTGAAGAGACGGCTCAGCGGTTAAGAGCACTGACTGCTCTTCCGAAGGTCCTGAGTTCAAATCCCAGCAACCACATGGTGGCTCACAACCATCCGTAATGAGATCTGATGCCCTCTTCTGGGGTATCTGAAGACAGCTACAGTGTCTTACATATAATAAATAAATTTTTAAAAAGAAAGAACTGAGGTCCACAGATTCCTCCCAGGGAGCATCCCCCTTTCCCTGGTGAAATGTAGCTGTCACACAGGGTAGCTCAGTGAATATGAAGACATGGAGACCCTAGGCATGCACCGGCCTCAGATTCCTGAATCTAGGCACTCTCTCCCAGGGACCTGAGTGACACTGGGCATGACCGTGGATTCTCACCAACCTAAAGGTCCTCACTGGACACCTTTCTAGGGGCCCCTGATGACCAGAAGAGCCCAGGCTTCAGGGAGAAACACCATCCCCACACCCCAGCTTGCCTCCGCCCTCCACCCATAGTTCGGTGTTTTGTTGTTTTGATTTGGGTATAGTGAGACTAAGTATAGCCCGGGGTTTGCTATGAACTCACAGCAGTCCTCCTGCCTCAGCCTCCCAAGCGGTGGGATTACAAGTATGCACCATCATGCCTGGTTTTGTATGGTATAGGGATAGAACCTGGAGCCTTATGCAAGTACTCTACTGACTGAGCTTCCTTCCTAACCCCATGGGGTGTGTGTGTAGGTGTGTGTGTGTGTGTATGCACGTGCACATGCACACACATGTGGAACCCAGAGGTTAACTGTGGCTGCTGTTCCTTTGGCAATGTCAACCTTGGCCTTTGAGATGGGGTCTCTAGCTATTTTGAAATCCACCAAATAGCCTAGGCTGGCCAACCAGCAAGCCCCAGGCGTCCCTGTCTCTGCTAACCCACTGCTGGGATTACATTCAAAATAACCACACCAAGCCTTTTCACATGGACTCTGGGATCAAGGATCGAACTAGGATCCTTGGATTTACGAGGCAAGCCCTTCATCCCAGCCTTCCACCAGGCCGGTTTAGATCTCACCAAGTGCAGTCAGGTGGAGAGCTAGTGCTTTACAAACTTGAAGCAGCATTTAAATCCTAAGAAAGAAAGAAAGAAAGACTACATAGGATTCCGAAAGTCAGAATAGGGTGTATTGCCTCAGAAAGAAGTGAGCCTCTCCTCCCTAGGTGCGTTCAAATGGAGGTTACCCAGAATTCTTTGCAGTCCTACCCCTTTACTCAGTCTCTGACTGCCCTCCATCAGAATGATCCCAGGAATCCCCTCCCCGTTTCTAAGACCAAGTCTTGCTGTGTGCTACAGATTGGCCTTCAACTGGATACTCTCCTGCCGCAGCCTCCTGAGTGCTGAGGTTCTAGGTTTATATCGCCACTTCCAACCTTCTGGGTGTGTGGTGCGTGGCGCATGCGCGTGAATCTGCAGATGCCCTGTCCTCGTCCTCCTGTAGAAAGCATCTCAGGACTTAGAGCGCCCTCCTCTATCAGTCTCCATCTTATTGCCCTGAGATAGGATCTTCCACCGAACCACAGGCTCCTGGGATCCGCCAGCCTCTGTCCCTCATTGCCAGGGTTACAGGCATGCATATCCACGGCTGACTTTTTACATGGGTGCAGGATATTCAGCCTCAGATCCTTACGCTTGCAGATTGAGCACTCTTGCCCACTAAGCCTTGGCCTCCTGTGGTTTCAACAGAGACCTTGTGATAAACTGGTCCACTAATTAAATGAGCACTTATACGTATGTCTCTTCCTTCTGCTCCATTTATCGGGTCCATACTTCTCTGAGATGGCTTTCCGGCTGCTATGGTCTCCAATTCACCCTCCCTGTCTGCCTTCTGGCTACAGGTGTGTTTCTGAAACAGGGCCTGGCCTAGCCAAGACTTGGGGACTTGTGGCCCAGGATGCCCTGGGGAGAGGCCCTAGTGAGGGGCCTCATTCTGCTAGGTGAAGAAGCTGAGAGTAAACAGATCGGATTTCCAGAGGCAGTCAGGCCCTCCAGCCAGGCAGCCACACTGATTGAAGATAGGAATGTTCTCAGAGGTGACTCAGCGCCTGAGCCCCTGATCCGGGCAGCCACGGGCCTTGGCTTCGCCCGGGGAGTTGGCTCCAGCTTTGAAGACCAATTGACTTGGGTGACTGCATGTCAGTCCCCTAAGGGTGAGCTGTCTTCAGTGTGGCCTGCTGTAGATTCAGTGATCTTCCAAGTTCATTGCGAAGCAGGCAACAGCTGGAGAGAGTAGATGAGACATTTGTGTAAGAGCCTGGCCTAGAGGCTGAGGCAGGAGGATCTCAAGTTGCAAACCAGCCTGGGCTACATAGAAAGAAAGGAAAAAATAAGGGGGAGGAGGGGATACGGGGGGAGGAGTAGGGTAGGAAAGGAGATAAATGCTTCTCAGACAGTTGGCAGCAGGTAACCAGGCAGGAAAGACGAGTGTGCAGAGCACAACCAGACCTGGAGGAACCCGGGATGGAAGAGGAAGAGTGGATGGTCCAAGGCTAACGAGGCCGTGGAGGCTGCTGAGAGCCGCTCAAAGGCTCCGAGTGCTTACTGCTGTTGCATAGGACCCTCCTTTGGGTCCCAGCGCCCCTGCCAGGCAGCTCACAACTGCCTGTAACCCCAGCTTTAGGGGATCCAACACCCTCTTCTGGTCTCCGTGGTCACCTGCATTCAACAAGCACAGACTCCACACACACAAACGCATAATTAAAAATAAAATAAGTATTTTTCTTTTTTAATGGAGAGAGAGAGCTCAGGGCACTTGCTGTTCCTTGCCAGGACTAAGGTTCGGGTCCCAGCACCCACATAACAGTTCAGTCATCCATAGCTCCAGCTCCATGAGATCTGATGCCCTCTTCCGACGTCCTTGGGCAACGGGCATACATGGGCTATGCATACACGGGCTATGCATACACGTGCAGACAGAACACGCAAACACATCAACTAAATGTCTCTAAATTTTTTTGTTGGGAAAAAACTTGAGCCCTGGGAGGGGAAGAGGCCAGGGGTGAAGTGACAAGTTTGTGAAGGAAGGGAGTCTTTAAAATGAGGCACATGGCTGCAGGAGTTTGAGAGGGACCCTCAGTAGATACCTATATCATAGAAACTAAGAGTGCTGAACTGAGCATGGTAGAACACCCCTTAATCCCAGCACTCGGGAGGCAGAGGCAGGTGGAATCTCTGTGAGTTCGAGGCCAGCCTAGTCTATAGAGTGAGTTCCAGAACAGCCAGGGCTACACAGAAAAAGCCTGTGTCTGAGGGGTAGGGTGGGTACTTAGAGGGCAAGTCTGAGGGAGGAAATGTCTAGTAATGAAGGTCATTTGATGATGGGACAGACACAGGGGCCACAACAGACTTGACAGCTAAAAACTGGCCATCAGCCAAACAGGGAATTTGAGTGGCATTGACCTAGAGCACACCGCACTTCAGTTACTAGGCAACCGGTCAACAGCCTCAGGCAACACCCGAGCTCGGCCCTCAGGGGAATGTCATTTGCAGTTAGTAGTGTCTGGATTGTGGGGAGATGGCCACAGGACCACAGATTGCTTAACAGTGAGGGTTGACTTCCAGTGTGCTTCTTACCTTCCTGCGTTGACAGAAAGTTGGGCATCCTTAGGGGAGGAGAGGTGACTGGACTGTTGTGCAAAGCAAAGATCATGGGAAGTTCATTGAGTCTCCAGTCCCATCAAGAGCAGGAAGGAGAAGGTGAACACCTTGAATTCAGTGAGGATAAGGCAAAGAAAGACAGGAACAGACGCAAGCTGGGGGTGTGGCTTTCACCTAGAATCCGCCAGGGGGTGTGGCTTGGTGGTAGACCACCTGTCTCAGCATTAGAGCCCTTACCTAGAATCCTCCCCCAACCCCCATGAGGGGCTAAAGGTATGGCTCAGTGGTAGAGCCCCTGCCTAGAATCCCCCAGTGAGGGGCTGGGGCGTGGCTCAGTGGTAGAGCCCCTGCCTAGAATCCCCCAGGGAGGGGCTGGGGCGTGGCTCAGTGGTAGAGCCTCTGCCTAGAATCCTCCAGGGAAGGGCTGGGGGCGTGGCTCAGTGGTAGAGCCCCTGCCTAGAATCCCCAGGGAGGGGCTGGGGGTGTGGCTCAGTGGTAGAGCCCCTGCCTAGAATCCCCCAGGGAGGGGCTGGGGGCGTGGCTCAGTGGTAGAGCCCCTGCCTAGAATCCCCCAGGGAGGGGCTGGGGGCGTGGCTCAGTGGTAGAGCCCCTGCCTAGAATCCCCCAGGGAGGGGCTGGGGGCGTGGCTCAGTGGTAGAGCCCTGCCTAGAATCCCCCAGTGAGGGGCTGGGGGCGTGGCTCAGTGGTAGAGCCCCTGCCTAGAATCCCCCAGGGAGGAGCTGGGGGCGTGGCTCAGTGGTAGAGCCCCTGCCTAGAATCCCCCAGGGAGGGGCTGAGGTGTGGCTCAGTGGTAGAGCCCCTGCCTAGAATCCCCCAGGGAGGGGCTGGGGTGTGGCTCAGTGGTAGAGCCCCTGCCTAGAATCCCCCAGGGAGGGGCTGGGGTGTGACTCAGTGGTAGAGCCCCTGCCTAGAATCCCCCAGTGAGGGACTGGGGGCGTGGCTCAGTGGTAGAGCCCCTGCCTAGAATCCCCCAGGGAGGAGCTGGGGGCGTGACTCAGTGGTAGAGCCCCTGCCTAGAATCCCCCAGGGAGGGGCTGGGGGCGTGGCTCAGTGGTAGAGCCCCTGCCTAGAATCCCCCAGGGAGGGGCTGGGGGCGTGGCTCAGTGGTAGAGCCCCTGCCTAGAGTCCTCCCATGAGGAACTGGGAGTGTGACTCAGACAGAGTGCTGGTTCAGCATGCAAGGTCCTGAGTTTCATCCCTGGCCCTTCAAAAAAGAAAACCCAGGTATTGTAGAGCAAACTTGTTACCCCATGACTAAGGAGGCTGAACTGCATAAGGAGTTGAAGGCTAAAAAGAGATTGTAGTTGCTGCTTCTAGACTGGCCTAGAATCCACAGTGTAACCCTGCCTGGTCTCTGACACACAGCAGTCCTCTGAGGGGCTGGGATATCACGTGTGCTCTTCCTGATACTCTTCCAGGCTGGCCCTGTCTAACTGTGAAGGAAGTTCTTCACATACTCGATCTGAACAGACTTTCCCTCACACTGGATCAGCCCAAACCCCCACCCCCACCGTCCTCCAGGCCTAATACAGAGAGCTTCAGTCAGTGGAGTCCCATCAGTGAGGAAAAGGAGGGGGCTGTTGACCAGTACCCCGCCCCCCAGGTGCTTGACTGAGGTAATACAGATGAACAGACAGTGTCTAAGGAGAGAAGGGTGGGAAGAACAGCATCAGAAGACATGAAGCTAAGAGGTAGGTGGGTGGGCCGTGGAAGACCGTGGCCAAGAGGCTAGGGATACTCCCCACACAGCGGGGAGTCATGAGAGGCATGAGGAAAGGAAGATGGGGCTGAGAGGATGGCTCAGTCAGTGTAAGTACGGGGACCTGAGTTTGCTCATCAGAGCTCCCACTTAAAAAGCTGGGGGTACTGTCACGTGCTCATAACCTCAGTACGGGGCTATAGAGAATGGGAGCTCGGGACTCACCCCCAGGCCTGTCAGGCATCCTTAGTGAGCTGCAGGCCACTGAGAGACTCTGTCACAAGAAAGGAGTGTGCTGGGTGGTGGTGACAAAGGCCTTTTGTTCCAGCAGTCGGGAGGTAGAGGCAGATGGAACTCTTGAGTTTGAGGCCAGCCTGGTCTACATAATGAGTTCCAGGATAGCCAGGGCTACACGGGGGGGGGGGGGGAAGACTTGGGGGAGGGGACAAAGAAACAAAGGAGGTAGTTGTAGGGCTGATGAGATGAACCAGGGGGAAAAAGCACGAGCCGCCAAGGCTGATGGCCTGAGTTCAGTCCCACGTGATACAAAAAAAGAACCAACTCCCAATAAATTGTCCTATGAGCTCCACACACACAGTGTGGCACACCTACATGCATAATACATAGGTAAATAAATAAATCTTAAAACCTGGACCGTGCACGCATACACACACACACACACACACACACACACACACACACACACACACACACACCAAAAAAAAGAAAAAGGGAGATACGGTAATTCATACATGTAATCCTAGCACCTAAGACGCTGAAGCAGGGGAATTGCTGCAATCTTCAGGCTCCCCTGGGTCTGTGTGCAACCATGAAGTCCTGAGCACCTGATCGTAGCACCCAATCAGGTCTGGTATGGCCTTTACCTGAGTGCTATGTGGTAGGGGTTGCGGGTACAGAGACAGGAGGTCACTGGGGCTTGCTGGCTTCCAACCTAACAATGCAAGCTCCAAGTGCCAGGCAGACCCTGTCACTGATGGAGGAGGACAGCCAACACCCTCCCCTGGCCTCTCATACACACAGGCACATGCATCAGGACACACGTGTGTATATATCACACACACACACACATAAACAATAGCGAGGAGACAGATCTGAATGTCCTAGAGCAGTGCTTCTCAGCCTTCCTAAGGCTATGACCCTTTAACCTGGTGCGGTGACCCCCAACCGTACAATATGTCATCTCTCCTTCATAACTGTAATGTGGCTGCTGTTGCGAACCGTAGTGTGAATATCTGATATGCAGGATAGCTGATAGGCCACCGCACAGGTTGAGAACTGCTGCCCTACAGGGTCAGGTGAAGTGAAGCTCACACACACAGGGCACTTGGTGACCAGAGAGAGCAACAGGTCCCTCTGTCCCCTCTGTCCCCTCTGTCCTGAAGGTCCTCTCTGCCAGTATGCACAAAGAATTGAGATGGACATCCAACAGCTGGCTGGCCCCCTGGGACATGTCACTTCAACAACTTATTTATTTATACCTCATGTCCACAGAGGCCCTGGTTTCTGTCTGCTGGTTGTTTATGCCCTCTGGACCAATGTGTCCGGCCTATTTCTGGAGTGTCCCTACAGCCTCGAGGGAGGCGGGAGTAAGTGTCTTGCCCATTCCTGAATACCAGGCTCTCAGGCAGCTGGAAGGCCCCATCCCTCCCAGCATGCACCTGCTTCAACCATCTGGAAACTGAGAGCTTCAAGTTTCTCTCTGAGGATGTGGGGCCCCGATGAAGGAACCCCACATAAGAGTACCGATGGCCACTTACAAGGCGATAGTTTGCTGCTATTCTTTGAGGCCGTTGTATATTGTGTTTTTCTACATAAGAATTACAAGTTGACTGGGCAGTGGTGATGCTCACCTTTAATCCCATCACCTGGGAGGCAGAGGCAGACAAATCTCTTGAGTCTGAGGCCAGCCTGGTCTACAATGTGAGTTCCAGGATAGCCAAGGCTATACAGAGAAACTCTGTCTCAAAACAACAAAAACAACAAACTCCAAATTGGCTGTGTGTACTGGCTGGTTTTGTGTGTCAACTTGACACAGGCTGGAGTTATCACAAAGAAAGGAGCTTCCCTTGAAGAAATGCCTCCATGAGATCCAGCTGTGGGGCATTTTCTGGGCTGGTGATTAAGGGGGGGACGATCAATTGTGGGTGGACCCTGGGCTGGTGGTCCTGGATTCTACAAGAAAGCAAGCTGAGCAAGGCAGGGGAAGCAAGCCAGTAAGGAACATCCCTCCATGACCTCTGCATCAGCTCCTGCTTCCTGACCTGCTTGAGTTCCAGTCCTGACTTCCTTTAGTGATGAACAGCAATGAGGAAGTGTAAGCTGACTAAACCCTTTCCTCCCCAACTTGCTTCTTGGTCATGATGTTTTGTGCCAGAATAGAAACCCTGACTAAGACACTATGGAACAGATGTGGACAGAGATGTCTCTCAGAAACCAAAGAGGGCTAGCAAGATGACTCAGTGGGTAAAAGAGACTACAGCCAAGTCTAATGACCTGAGTTCTTCAGGATTTATTTATGGATTTGGTATGAGTATGAATGTGCCTGTGTGAGTTTAAGTGCATCACATAGCGAGGGGTCAGAGGTCACTGGCTCTGCTGGAACTGGAGTCACAGGCACTGGTAAGTCACTGGATATCGGTGCTTAGAGTCAAACCACAGAGCCATCTCTTCAGCCCCTTGAAGATCAGCTTTGTGATAAGTAATTAACACAGAGCAAACATTGCTCTTTTAGCCAGCTGTGGTGGTACACATCTGTAATCCCAGCCCTTTGTGGGTAGAGGATTGGGAAATTGCAAGTCAGCATCACTAACGTGAATGATTGAATGAGTTGAGGGCTAGCCTGGGCTATAAGAACCTGTCTCCAAAAAAAAAAAAAAATCATCCTTCTTAGTGGATAGTTCTTTGGGTTTGACACAGATGTGGATTTTGCAGCCATCAACACATACCAGAAAATACACAAGGGATTTAACAATGTGGCTTAGTGGTAGAGCCCGTCTAGAATTCCCCCAGTGAGGGGCTTGTGTGTGGCTCATCAGGGGACCTTCCCCACTGACCAGTTATTCTTGTGTGTTTTTCCTCAGGTGCAAGTTTTTCAGTCTGACAGAGACCCCTGAGGATTATACCATCATCGTAGATGAGGAGGGCTTCCTTGGTAAGTGTCTCTCCTCCCAAGCTGGGCCACCTCCCTCCCTCCTTATTCCTTTGGGTTGGTTGGTTTGTTTTTGAGATTTGGAGGTTTTGGTGGTGGTGGCGGCGGTGGTGGTGGTCACGTTTTACATTTTACATTTATTGTGTGTATATGTACACACACATGCCAGAGCATGGGTGTAAAGGTCAGAGGGCAACCTGCAGAAGTCAGTTCTACCTTCTACCTGTGGGTTCTGGAGATTACACTCAGGTGGGCAGGCTTGGGGCAAGCATGTTTACCTACTGAGCCATCCACTGTTGGGGGGAAGGGGATTGAGGTAGGGTCTCCTGATATAGCCCAGGCTAACCTCAAACTTATGAGGCTTCTGCTGCAGCCTCCCAAATGCTGGGATTATAGGAGTGACATCATGCCTGACTTTTTTTTTCCCCCTGTATTAGTTTGGGTTTTACTGCTGTGAACAGACACCAATGACCAATGCAAGTTTTATAAAAGACATTTACTTGGGGCTGGCTTACAGGTTCAGAGATTTAGTCCATTGTCATCAGGCAGAAGCATGGCAACATCCAGGCAGGCATGGTGCAGGAGGAGCTGAGGGTTCTACACCTTTATCCAAAGGAAACCAGGAACAGACTGGGCATCTTCAGGCATCTAAGAGAAAGATCTCTAAGCCCAACCCTACATTGACACACTTCCTCCAACAAGGCCACACCTTCTAATAGTGCCACTCCCTGGTGTCAAGCATATACAAACCATCACACCCCCCATTCTTTTTTTAAATGTTTTTCATACAAAAATATTTTTTATTTAGCTAATGTACATGTGTACATGCCTGAATATATGTATGCACAAAACATGCATGCATGCACAACACATGCATGCATAGCACATGTATGCACAACACATGTATGCATACATGCACAACACATGTGTGCATGCACAATGCATGCATGCACAACACATGTATACATGCACACCACATGCATGCGTACCACATGCATGCATGCACACCACATGTGTGCAGATGCCTATAGAAGGCATCAAATCCTCTGGAACCAGAGTTCAGGTCATTGTGAGCACCACAGGGGCACTGGGAACCGAAACCTTCTCCTTTGTGAGAATAGTAGGTGCTCTGAACTGCTCAGCCATCTCTCTATCCTTATTTTTTTTCATTTTAAACTTAAATATCATTCAGTTTGCCAAAAATTCATCCTTTTGAGGGCTAAAACAATGACTTGGTGGTTAAAAGCACAAGCTAAACTTCCAGGAAACCTGGGTTCAATTCCCAGCACCACATGCTGGTTCACAACCATCTGCAACTCTAGGTCCAGAAGATCTAATGCCCTCGTCTGGCATCTGTGAGCATCAGGAACACACATGGTGCACAGACAGATATGCAGGTAAAATACCCACACATAAAATAATAACGCAATAATTTTTCAAAAAGTAACCACCACTTACCAGGCAGAGGTGAAGCATGCCTTTAATCTCAGCACTCAGGAAGCAGAGGTAAGTGGATTTCTGAGTTCAAGGATAGCCTGGTCTACAGAGTGAGTTCCAGAACAGGCAAGGCTACACAGAGAAACCTCAGAAAATGAAAAATTAACCACCATTTTTAAGTATAGGTATAGCAAGTTGTCTTATTTGTTTCTGAGGCAGTCTCATGTACCCCAGGCTAGCCTTGCACTCCCTACATAGCTGAACCTTGAACTTCTGATCCTCCTGTCTCTACTTCTCCAGTGCTGACATCACAGCTGTGCACTACTATGCCTGGTTTATGCCATGCTTCGGGCAAAACCCTGGGTTTCCTGTGTGCTAGGCTGGTACTCTACGATATCCCTAATCCTCAGTGGGTTTGGGAGAATGCGTAATTACCTCAAAATAAAGCGCTGTACCAATTAGCAGTTATCACTTGTCCTCTCCAAACCTGGCCCTGGCTCTTTGTTAGAGAAGTTGATTGAGCTGCGTGGTGATGACACACACCCTTAATCCCAGCATGGACGAAGGCAGGCAGATCTGTGAGTTCGGGACCAGCTTGGTCCACATGGTGGGTTCTTGGCCAGCCAAGTTAAAGAGTGAGACCCTGTCTCAAAAGGAACAACAACAACAACAACAAAAATGGCAACATGCTTACTTGTTGAGTCAGTTATGTTTACAGTTCTGGAGACGGTTCTCAGTGCCTAGCCCATGGTAGGCACGCTCTGAGCTGCTGAGCTGCACCCCCAACCAGGGTCCAGCCTGACAGTGATTTTCCAGGGGCCCTATGCAAATGGAAGTGCATTTATTTTTCTGGCCTACACCATATTGATGGCAGAGCAGAAGGGAGCCATTGAGCTTGTTCACTGGTGTTGGGAGTCCTGGGAAACCTCCTAAGTGACAGTCTTCAAAAGTCTGTGGAGAGAGACAGGAGGGGAGGTATGGGTGAGATAGAGGATCAATACTAATGAGCTAGTTTGGGTTACTTTGGTGCAAGGCCAAAGGGCTGGGGGCGTGGCTCAATGGTAGAGCCCCTGCCTAGAATCCCCCAGGGAGGGGCTGTGGGGCGTGGCTAGTGGTAGAGCCCCTGCCTAGAATCCCCCAGGGAGGGGCTGGGGGCGTGGCTCAGTGGTAGAGCCCCTGCCTAGAATCCCCCAGGGAGGGGCTGGGGGCGTGGCTCAGTGGTAGAGCCCCTGCCTAGAATCCCCCAGGGAGGGGCTGTGGGGCGTGGCTAGTGGTAGAGCCCCTGCCTAGAATCCTCCAGGGAGGGGCTGGGGGCGTGGCTCAGTGGTAGAGCCCCTGCCTAGAATCCCCCAGGGAGGGGCTGTGGGGCGTGGCTAGTGGTAGAGCCCCTGCCTAGAATCCCCCAGGGAGGGGCTGTGGGGCGTGGCTAGTGGTAGAGCCCCTGCCTAGAATCTCCCAGTAAGGGACTAGGTATTAGGGACCTGCCCTGGCCCTCACAGATACTGCATTGTAATACAACATGGGACAAAGGCCAAAGACTAATAATCTCTGATCTTGTAACTCTCTCTTATTGCTCTGGGAACTTAAAGCTCTCTTGCTAAAAAGCCACTGGTTTCTGCCAATTAACTCCTGCTGTTGGCAGCAGGGGATTGGATAAAAATGTTTTAGTTGCTAGGGCTCTTTTCTCTATGTCTCAGGGACCCCTTGCTGGCCAGGCAAGAGGCTTGGAGCTTGTTAACTCTTTGTGAACCAGAGAGAAAAGAAGAGAAAGAAGGAAAGAAGAAAAAGAGAAAAAAAAATCAGGCTTGCAGGGAAAACACTCACTGTGGGTGAGGCAGAAAAAGAAGCTCCAACAAGCCTTCATTTCTGTTCTCAGTTCTGTAAAAAATGACCTCATACAACCATCAAGTAGAACTGTTACAATAGGATAATTGACTACATGATTTTCTAGATACTTTTACATTCCAACAGGTTCATAGTAAGTTTAAGGCAAGAGTTCATATCGTAAGTCGATAAAATTTAAGGAATAACAGCAGAATTGTTTATGTGTCTTTCCATGAAAATTAGCATCTCACTAAACAGTCATTATCTGTTTCTAGCCCTCCCATAAGTTCATTATAAGTTCAAAGCAATAATTTTTATGTCACACATTAGCAAAAGACAAATCATCTGCCTTGTGTCTTATTATTTTGAAGTCCTGTATAGCTAGACCAGTCCATCATTTATTTTCAGTCCTCGCACCTACAATAAGTTATCCATTCCCAGTTTATGAGCATTAGTTACTTAATAATGGTCTCATACCTAACCTAGAAGGAATGTTTTCCTTGATTGTAAATTTGTTCCAAGACTGCTTTCTTTTTCTAGTGCAATTAGCCTGCGACACATGAAGGTTTGCAAAGAGCTTATTTGCAGCTTTTATACCATAGAGAATTTGAGATTACTTGTATAAATTTAGGAATTCTATAAAATCCTTATTAGGAATTATGAAACCATTTGTCTACACAGTATTACCACATGAGAGTACATCTTCATGTTGATCTGCAGAAAGTCTGCCCAATAGGGTAGGCGAATGCCCAGGAATCATTAGGCTGTGCAGTAGTGACAGGAAAAGACATATCAGTAGCAAGAAGCCATCCTGGCATGATATCTTTTGGGACCTTGCCTCCCTGAGCTCACCCATTTCAGGCCATGCAAAACGGTGGGCCATCTCCAGAAAATTCATTTGCATGGCTTCTGCTTTCCAAGATAGCTTCTGATAACTGGGGGTGTGGCTCAGTGGTAGAGTACTTGCTTCGCATATTCAAAGCTCCAACAAGACTTGGAATTTCCTCACTTGCTACTCCCTGAGCCTCCCCCATGGAAAACCATACTCCAGGGATAGCTGTCATTGCCCCTCCCCCCTAAAAATCAAATCAAGCAAACTCGTGTGCCTTGATTGAAGTGGTAACTGCCACTAAGGAGAGTCTCATCACTAGACAGCTTCACACTCAGAGGGGACCTTGTGCTCATTCCAGGGGTCCATAGGGTTAAAGTTAAACATCCATTTACAGATGAAGAACCAAATGTTCATCAACAGAGTAAATTCAAGGCTAGCCTAGGCTACATGAGACCCTTGTCTTTGAACTGGAGAACTGGCTCAGGAATTAAGATCACTTGTTATTGCAGAGTCAACCTGAGTTCAGTTTCCAGCATCCATATCAGACAGCTCATAGCTATCTATAAGTCCAGCTCCTAGGAATCTGATGCCCTCTTTTGGACTTCATGGGCACCTGCATACACATGAGCATGCATATATCTACATACATACATACACAGTTTTTAAAAATTAAAAACATATAAATAGGCCTGTCTGTCACTCTGACGCCAAGGACATTGACCACTGAACATGTGTGCCTATGACCCTACCAGAATCTTCCCCCAAAATAGCGTAAGGTTGTACTCCAGGGACATGAGGCATTTTCTGTTTTGTTGTGAAATACATCATACTGTAACTTGCTGTTTTCTGGGCTTCCTGACTTACCACCAGCAAAGGTGTGGTTGACATCAGGGTGGAGGGCAACCACCTCACAAAGCTGCATTTCAGGATACCCAGGCTCCCAGAAACTCCCAGGACACAATAAAGGCTTCAGATGCCACCCCCTAAGAAGCCCTTCCTGTTATAAAGTTTGGGGTCCTTAGAATTCTAAAAAACAAGAGGCTAGGGGAGATGGACCAGTTGGTAAAGTGCTTGCCAAACAAGCAGGAGGATCTGACGGAGGGAGGGAGGGAGGGAGGAACTTGGGCATGGTAGTGCCTATAACCAAAACTAGAGTTACAGAGGCAGGAGGATTCCTGGCACTCAGTGTCTAGTAGTCTAGACCAGTGAGAGACCCTGTCTCAAAAACACAAGGGCTAGTAAGATTGCTCGGTGGTAAGGGCGACACAACTAAGCCAAACTACCTGAGTTTCATGCCCACAGCCTTCATGGTGGAAGGAGATGACTCCCTCCCACAGGTCAGTCTCTGACCTCCACATAGGCACCATGACACCCAGGCCTGCTCACACATACACATACACACACAGGAACAACTTTTTATAAAAAAGTGTGAGCGGTTAGGAAAGACACCAGCTAGACCTCCGCATGTGTGTGCATGAACACAGAAAAGGATTTTAGAACTGAGACAAGATCTGCCAGGCCAGGGCTTAGGAATCGTGTTCCTACCCATGTGGGCACTAGGGAGTCCAAGACGCCGAAGGCCCAGGGATTACCCATCCACTGGTTCTTCCTCTTTTCTCTCTTTTATGAAGCTGGCTGCCTCTCAGTCCCTGGCTTGCTGACCATAGGTCCTTCTGAGTCATCAGGACCAATAAGGTTCCCCTAGACTGTGGTCACCATGGCGACTGAGCTAGGCAGAGAGGATTCTGATGGACTTCACTCAGCATCCCCTCCTCCCAAGCCATCTTTTCTGGCGGTTGGCCCAGCCCCCATCCCCTTCCTAGTCTCTAACACTACTCCCAGCCCCACCTCTTTCGGGACTCTTCCTGTAGGTTAACACAGGGCCTGGATATTTTGAGTTTTGAGTCCATTAAATTTGAACCTTTTTTTATTTGCGTAGTTGGTTGCCTTTTCTTTTCTTTCTTTCTTTCTTTTTTTTTTTTTTTTTTTTTTGAGGCATTATCTCATAGATCACAAACTGGCAGCATCAAGGACAACCTTAAACTCCTGATCATCCTGCATCCACTTCCCGAGTGCTAGACTTACAGGCATGCACCAACACTTCTGGTTTTGGGGGCTGAGGCTGGAACCCAGGGCTTCATGGATGATGGAAAGTCAGTCCACCAAACACTCTGTGTCTTAGCTCTTTAGTCCTTTGCCAATTTAATTTTTGGGGTGTGTGTGTGTGTGTGTGTGCGTGTGCGTGTGCGCGTGCGCGTGCGTGTGTGTATTTTGTTTTGTTGTTTTGTTGTTTTGTTTTTTAACTCAAGCTCACTATGTAGCCCTGGTTAGCCTGGAATCCAAGCTCCTTCTGCCTCAGCCTCCCAAGGAGCTGGGATTATAGGTGTGCACCACCACACCCCACTTGTCTTTATCTTTGGAACTTGGCTTGGTTGCTCCCAGGCTAGAGATATTGGGCAAATCGCTGGTCTCTTTCAAGCATCTTTGTGGAGTGGACAGCCGCGCTTCCTCTACAGGGTCCTTGCTGTGTGCATAGCATCACAGTACACTCCTTGCCGTATCTCTGTCCTACTCTGTAGCAAGAATGGGGCCTTAAGGTCTTAGCAGGAGCCTGGGATTTTATGAAGAGTCAGATGAGTCTCCGGGTTAGTATCCATAGAGGTGCCATATACACAGTCTTGTGTGACGTGTCCTGGGAAAATGTCAACAAACATGGTGCCAGATAAAGCGCCAACAGCAGACCCAAGAAAGGGTTCCACCCCAGTCTGGCTTATTGAGCCAGTAACTTTATTACTTATTGGGGTTACTCACAGAAACATGGATGAGGCAAAGACAGCTGCGTCACCAAAAGCCCTGACCAGCGTGGGTGATGAACTGCATCCCTGGAGCTCCCCGCACAGCTCGAAGGCAGCTCCACCAGACAGTCTCCTTTCCCTAGCAACTGTATTAGGGGCTTTGGGAGTCTTGTAAGTTTTAGGATCTTCCTGAGCCCTGTGAGGTTTGAGATTTGGGTATTTTTGTTTGTTTGATTTGTTTTAGTGAGCTGTGGTCCTACAATGTACTGGCTGGCCTGAAACTCACTCTGTAGACCAAGCAGGCCTTGAGCTCACAGAGATCCACCTGCCTCTACCTCCCTAGTGCTGGGATTAAAAATTTGGTGCCACCATGCCGAGAGTCTTGTGAGTTTTGTTGACATCCTGTGTTTTTCAGAGCCTTCCTCCCATAGGGAATGTTTCTGTTTAAAAACATAGCTACAGAACCTTTGGGTGCCTGGATCTCATGCCCAGGCCTCCTTGGAGACTGCCCCCTGCTGGAAGGGACCCAGGAACATGTCATTCAGGCATCTGGATTCAGGATCTTTTCCTAGATTAAGTCCAATATGCAGGAAGAAGTGGAGCTCGGAAAGACTGAGAGAAGTGAGAACTCACGAGCTGGAGCCTAATTGGTAGATCTTGCCCGCCATGCACAAAACCCTGGGTTCCATGCCCCGCACTGCATGAACCTAATGTAGTGACATAGTGCCTATCATCCCAATGATCGGGAGGTAGAGGCAGAGGGATCCTCAGTTATACCGCTAGTTTAAGACTAGCCTGGGAGCCGGGCGGTGGTGGCGCACGCCTTTAATCCCAGCACTTGGGAGGCAGAGGCAGGTGAATTTCTGAGTTCGAGGCCAGCCTGGTCTACAGAGTGAGTTCCAGGATAGCCAAGGCTATACAGAGAAACCCTGTCTCGAAAAACCAAAAAAAAAAAAAAAAAAAAGACTAGCCTGGGCTACACAAGTCCTTGTGCTCCTCCACCCCCCCAAAAAAGTGAGGGTGGTAAATTGCTTCAGTGAATAAGGTTTACAGGCCTAGTGCCCTGAGGTCAAACTCATAAAGACAGAAGGGGAAAACGAACTCCACACAGTTACCCTCTGACCTCGACATACACACCCACTCAGATGCACCATACACACACATACATAGACATGATAATCAGTAAAGGGTTGGATGGCTCAGTAGTTAGGAGTGCTTGCTGCTCTTGCAAAGGACCCAACTTGGGTTCCCAGAACCCATGCAGGTGGCTCACAACCATTCACAGTTCTAGTTCCAGGGAGTCAGATGCCCTCTTCTGGCCTCCAAAGGCAACTAACTGCATTAACGCATGCACACTCCTACACCTCCACACAGACACACAAAATTAATAAATAAATCTTGAGGCTGGAGAGATAACTTGGGGAGTTAAGAGCACCAGCTGCACTTACAGAAGGCCTGGGTTCCATCCCTAGCACCCATGTGGTGTCTCACACCCATCTGTAACTATCCCCGGCCCCATGAGATCCCCTCTTCTAGCCTCCAAGGGCATTATGTCTGAATGTGGTCTACAGGCATACATGCAGGCAAAACACCAATGCACATAAATAAATAAATAAATAAATAAATAAATAAATAGAAAGGTTTTTTTTTTAAAAAAATAAATCTTTAGAAACAAAATTAAATTTTATTTAAAGAAGTAGGAATTCTGGGCCGGAGAGGTGGCTCAGTAGTTAAGAGGACCCGAGTTCAATTCCCGGGCCCCACACAGTGGTTTGTAATCATCTCTATCTCCAGTTCCAGGGGATCTAATGCCCTCGTCTGACCTCTGCAGGCACCAGCACACATGTGGTACACAGATAAACAAGAAGACAACATACATATAAAATATAGTAATAAAATAGACTTCTTTTAAAACAAGTAGGAATTCACTAGGCATTGCCAACTCTGCTTTACAGTGAAGGAGACAGAGCAGGACCCAGATGAAGCCACTGGACAGTGCTTCAGGCCCCTAGCATACCTACCATCTGACATCCCGGATGTCACCTACTTAGCCCTCCCTAGGTGGGACCTTTGACTCATCCGCTGATTGAATGACGACATTAGGGGCTGGAGATGTGACAGAATAGTTAAAAGTACTTGCTGCCCTAGCAGAGGACTTGAGTTTGGCCCCCAGCACCTATGTCTAGTGGCTCAGAAACATCCATAATTCCAGCTCCAGGGGTATCCAGCGCCCTCTTCTGGTCTCCTCAGGAACTGCAGTCATCTACACACACACACACACACACACACACACACACACACACTCACTCACAAATAATTTTTTTTTTTTTTTTGGTTTTTCGTGACAGGGCTTCTCTGTGTAGCCCTGGCTGTCCTGGAACTCGCTCTGTAGACCAGGCTGGCCTCAAATTCAGAAATCTACCCGCCCCTGCCTCCCAAGTGCTGGGATTATGTGCCAAGACTTCCCAGCTAAATAAAAATGTTTAAATGAGGAAACTGAGACCCAGAAACAGATAAGACAGTCTCTTAAGGCCTCAGCCATCCACGCACCTCTGCCTACGCCTGGTGCACAGCCTGCTCTGGCCTGGGAACACCCAGGCCCCAGGCATGTCATCAACACCCTCCTCTGTGCCCCTCACCCCCTGCAGAGCTGCCCTCCTCAGAGCACCTGAGCGTGGCTGATGCCACCTGGCTGGCCCTGAACGTGGTGTCCGGTGGTGGCAGCTTCTCCAGCTCCCAGCCCATCGGTGTGACAAAGATCGCCAAGTCTGTCATCGCCCCACTGGCCGACCAGAACATCTCCGTGTTTATGCTGTCCACCTATCAGACTGACTTCATCCTGGTGAGTCAAAGCTGTGGTGAGTGGCCGTGCACAATTGCAGCCTGCTCTATGTAACACACACACACACACACACACCCCGCTTCTAGCGCACTCATTACCCTGTCCCGTCTGCTGTTCCACTCCTCGCCTCAGCCCTGGGCACTACCACAGGAGGTGGGGTGATCTGGGACTCAGCGACTCTGCTTCCCATCCTCAGGTGCGGGAGCGTGACCTGCCCTTTGTCACTCATACCTTGTCCTCGGAGTTCACCATCCTACGGGTTGTCAATGGAGAAACGGTAGCGGCTGAGAATATCAGCATCACCAATGGCTTTGTGAAGCCCAAGATGGGTGAGTCGGGATTGAGGGGAAAGTCCCCAGCAGAAGGCCCCAACTCTCAGAATCCACCTGGTGTTCACTGGATTCCAAGTGGAGCCGTCAGCAATGGCCAGAGGTGGCTACCTGGGGTAGGGACCATGCTGTTGAAGCCTGGAGCACAAGGAGCTAAGCCAGGTGGTGGCTGTTGGCAAGGACATTCTCAGAAGCCAGAGCACCTTGGACAAAGGCCCAGGGTCCCGAGGGGAAACTTAAAAATCCGTGTAGTATGTGTGCTGGGGGGTGGGAAAACCACTAGGTCTGAGGCTGAGCCCAACTCCTACACACTATGGCCTTAACACTGTGACCTATGCTCTTCCAGTCCAGAGGCCAGTCATCCACCCACTGTCCAGCCCAAGCAACAGATTCTGTGTCACCAGTCTGGACCCTGACACGCTGCCCGCCGTCGCCACCCTCCTCATGGACGTGATGTTCTACTCCAATGGGTAGGTCCCTGGGGTTAGGTGCTAGTGTAGGGGACAGACATGGAAACAGTACTGCTCCACTCAGGAGCCCTGTCTGAGGGCAAAGTCCTTATTCTACCCAAGAGCTCAGTCTGAAGGAGAAGACCTGACTCTTACCCGTAAGCCCAGTCTGAGGGAGGAGGCAATGTCTGCCCAGGAGCCTGGTTTGAGGGGAGACACACAGACCTGCCCAAGAAGCAAGTCTAAGGGAAGAGGCGTGATTGCATCAAAGAGCCCGGGCTGAGTGGAGAAGGGACTGTTCTGCCCTAGAGCCCACTCTAAAGAGGGACACTATCCATACCTACGTAGCTCTTCCTACCCTCTCGTGGTGTTTCTTGAACCTTGATGGTAGAGTTGGGGGTTGATAGAGATGTCTCATTTCAGGCCGAGCACTCAACAGTCACCCCCAAGTGCTTTACCCAGTGAGTCTCTGTATTAACTGCCGCCTCCTGCAGAAAGATGCTTCCCTGGCTGAAGTTGGGAGCGGCACTAATCCCATGAGTTATGAACATTAATATCAAAAAGGCAAAATAACAAGAGGTTTTTCCCATGGTTACCTCCCAAGCCATGGGCTTTTGACCAGGTTTAGAGTACCAGGCATGAATTCCTACCTGTGAAGCAGGTCCTAGAGTCACGCAGAAAGTGGTTGGTTACCCTGGCCTTGGCTGGCCAGTTGGTATTGTAGCATTTGGGGGTCTAAGACTTCCTGGGTTGTGGGCTTCTGATGGAGGCAAGACACGAGGCAAGCCCAGAAGGCAAGCATGAAGTCTGGAACCCCGCCCTCACAGTTCCCTCTTGATCCCCAGAGTGAAGGACCCCATGGCTGCCAGTGACGATTGTGGCCACATCCGCTTCTTCTCCTTCTCACTCATTGAGGGCTACATCTCACTGGTGATGGACGTACAGACCCAGCAGAGGTGAGCAGGGCCCTGTGTGGATATTGCAAGGGGCCTGGGCGGGAGCGTGTGCTTTCTTCCCGGTCTGTCCATCCCTGTTCCTTTATTGGACTTGTTCTGTAGGTGCAGGGGTCATCCACATTCACAGCAAGATGGCGCCAAAGTGGAGATTGGAACCGTAGTCCCAAAGCCATCTGTCCCCAGAGTCTCACCTCAGCATTAGCTTCCCTCCCTGTCCCCAGTGGCACTGACACGTCCTTGGATCTTGTACTCGGTCCCACCTGAGATGCACCAGAGCTGGAGGAGCACCAGTTAACTCCGCCTCAGACTCCTCTCCCTTCCTCTATAGGTTCCCGAGTCATTTGCTATTCACGAGTGCATCTGGAGAGCTCTGGAAGATGGTGCGGATAGGAGGACAACCCTTGGGATTCGGTGAGCCCGTGGGGTTCAACACCTGTATGCAGGAATCAGGCAGGCATTCCCAGGATACCCGGCCAGGTCCACCCTATGTAGTGGTCTAAACAAGGAGATTGATGCCAAAGGAGACTGGAGGCCCTCATCTGACAGATCCCTTGCCAGTGGTGTGACACATATATGAAGGCCTTGGGAGACCAATGAGTGGACTTTACCAGAGGGCTCTTATCCCACCCCGCAAGCTGAAAAAATACAGTGGGGGCTGGGGACGTGGCTCAGTGGTAGAGCCCCTGCCTAGAATCCCCCAGGGAGGGGCTGGGGCGTGGCTCAGTGGTAGAGCCCCTGCCTAGAATCCCCCAGGGAGGGGCTGGGGGTGTGGCTCAGTGGTAGAGCCCCTGCCTAGAATCCCCCAGGGAGGGGCTGGGGGCGTGGCTCAGTGGTAGAGCCCCTGCCTAGAATCCCCCAGGGAGGGGCTGGGGGTGTGGCTCAGTGGTAGAGCCCCTGCCTAGAATCCCCCAGTGAGGGGCTAAGGGCGTGGCTCAGTGGTAGAGCCCCTGCCTAGAATCCCCAGGGAGGGGCTGGGGGCGTGGCTCAGTGGTAGAGCCCCTGCCTAGAATCCCCAGGGAGGGGCTGGGGGCGTGGCTCAGTGGTAGAGCCCCTGTCTAGAATCCCCCAGGGAGGGGCTGGGGGTGTGGCTCAGTGGTAGAGCCCCTGCCTAGACTCTGAGCACCTGTGTTCCCCTAGATGAGTGTGGGATTGTAGCCCAGATCTCCGAGCCCTTGGCAGCTGCAGACATCCCGGCCTATTACATCAGTACTTTCAAGTTCGACCATGCATTGGTAAGTGGCCCCGGGGACCAGTGGGGACTATGTGGGTAGGAGCAGGTAGCTGAGCTCATACAATTTTTCTCCTTTGCTCCCTGCCCTGTAGGTTCCAGAGGAGAATATCAGCGGGGTTATCCATGCCCTGAAGGTCAGTCAAGCCGGGAAGCATTAGAAAAAACTGGTCTCTGGGCTCCTCCCTGCCACGGCCCACCAGGGCCTCCCCCCACGAAGGTTATTCTTGCAGTATTTCCCTAAAGACTGAAAGCTTGGCCCCAGGACCATTAAGGAAGGGGCCTCTGGGACACTCCCCTGATTCCTGACTCCTCCAGGCCTGGGCCTAAACTAGGGCCACCCCAACATCCTCCTCCTGCCTTCCAGAGTCCCCAGCCTTTTCAATAATGACTCAGTTTCCCCTCAGTGGGGATGTGCCCATCTTCCTCCCCCAAGTTCCACCCCAGAAAGTGATCTCCGAGGCCCAGGGCACTTGGGAACAGCCCAAGGCCTCACATGCAGCCCGCAGCAAACACCAAAGGAAGCTGGTACCTCCTGTGAGACATTGGGGTTGGGGTCCTGATGCGCCTAGCGACGACATCTTAGGGAGTTGGTGGAGCAAGATTGGGGGTGC
Organism: Tokudaia tokunoshimensis; assembly: GCA_036184795.1. Classification (NCBI taxonomy): domain Eukaryota; kingdom Metazoa; phylum Chordata; class Mammalia; order Rodentia; family Muridae; genus Tokudaia; species Tokudaia tokunoshimensis. The sequence goes on from BTHU01000006.1 coordinate 24,006,828, forward strand.
AGAGCAGGGGAAGCCCCCGTGAGGGCCCCCAGCATTGATGGTTACGGTTGCTGCTCTAGTTTTAGAGGCTCAGGGGCTGGTTCCCTCAGAATGGAGGCCAGCAGGCCACCCTTGGGTCATAACAGCCGGTGAGCCTCAGGCAGTAGCAGTGGGGTCCCTACCCCTAAGCTGGGGAGGAAAACCGAGACCCTAGAACCCCACCTGCTGACTGCACAGGGCCTGTGTTGATTTCCTCAACAACTGCCAAGAGGGGCCCTGGGTCAAACTTCCCCCCAGAGCACTTGTCCCTGGAGGGGATCCCAGGACACCTCCTCTCCCACCAGCCTAGAGTGCCGGCTTCTATCTGTCCTTTGTTCGCTCTCCCCAGTCCCAACATGGGCAAGCAAAGACTTGGCTTCTAGCAATGGGTATCTCCACCTGCCCAGGCCTAGGGTGCCTTGGGCCATGTCCCACCCTCCCAGCTGTCAGTCAAACCCACCTAGAGAATTCCCCATCACCCTCTCTACCCTACTTTTAGGGGAAGAAAAGGCCCTCAGTCCCCGCAGCTCATATACCTGCCGGAAATACACACAGCAGTCTGTGGTCACGGTGATACCTGAGAGGCAGCTATCATTGGGCATTTGTTGAGAAAAATTACACTTGCGGGTTTCTTCTTTGTCGTTTTTGCATACAGGTGGCTGGGGAAAGAGTAGCTTTGTTTGGAGGGGATGGGGCCTGTTTGAGTCTTATTAGGGTGCCCAGGGTCCAGTGGGACTTAGCGCCCTATGTCTCCGGGGACAGACACAAATGTACAGATGTATCAGAAGACTCTTGGCCGTGTCTTCTGAGGAGGGCTAGCAGGAGCAGAGCGCTTACCCAAGACACCGGGACCCCATAGCGTCCCCTACAGGGCATCCCAGTGTACCGCCACCTGCGTGTGGCGCTGTTTGCTGGGACTGTGGGGTTCACCAGACTTTGCTCTTGGGGGTGTTTTCTCGGGCCTGTACTTCGCGATCTCCAACAACAAGGTCAGAGGAGGGAATGTTTATTTAACCCTGCACAGTCTTGTACGAACTGTGTTTCTCTCCTCTCTGGGCCGCAGAAACACACCCGGGTGGAGGAACTATTCTAGAATCGTGTAGAAGCTCAGAACCCAGCATGTCAATCAAAATCACCTCTGGTTGGTTTTGGTGGGTTTGGTTTGGGTTTTGTTTTTTGTTTTGTTTTGTTTTGTTTTAAACTCCTTTTGCACAAAACCCTTAAAACCAAATCTTACTGTTTTCTGGTCCCGAATGGGAAATTGCCAAGTGGGCGGGGCTTTATAGTGAGGCCCCTGAGTCCCCTTTTTCTCTCCCTGGAAGGCCTTGATTGTCTGGGGTGCACCTCTCCGGAACCCCTTCTGTCTCCCTTTCCAGTTATACCTTCCCACCGTATAAGTGTGCCGCCCCCGGCCCCTGCCCCAGAGTTGTGTGGCCCCCTAGACTTGCTAGGATGAGACTGTGTATTGTACACACCTATAAATACGTGTTTTATGTTGATAGAGATATATTCTGTAAATAGCATATATACTTGAGCAATATATATGTTAATATATTCTGTGTGCGCAGGACACAGGCAAGGGCCCCACCTCATGTGCGCCCACTCGGGGACATTTTGAGCCACCGTATATTTTTAATTCAAATATGTAGGCAATACGACAATTGGAAAAGCCCTGGGGTCCTGAGACCAGCCTGGAGGCGAGACAGAACCAACAGCCTACCGCATGTGGGGCAGGTTGAAAGGGCCAGCGTGGTCTGCTTCGTAGCTACTGTACCCCCATTTCCACAGCCTAGAGCTCTGGATGCCTTTTTTATTTGGGGGGAGGGGGAGCATTGATCCAGAGGAGGGAATGGGTTTTTTTGGTTTTTGTTTTGTTTTGTTTTCATTTTAACAGTGGCGCCCTCCCTCAGGGTTACCCCCAAACCTTTGTCTGGTAAACTCATCTGTCCCAGCCTGCTTCCTCTCAGAGTCCCTTCTCCATAGAAAGCTGTAGACCCAGCATCTTACCTGATTTTTGTTGTTATTGTATTTATTGTTTTCTTGAGGCAGGGTCTCTTTATATAGCCCTGGCTATCCTGGAACTCTCTCTGTAGACCAGGCTGGCCTTGAGTTTAGAGAAATCTGCCCGCCTCTGCCTCCCGAGTGCTGGGATTAAAGGTGTGCGCCATCACCGCCTGGCTAGGTTTGTGGGGTTTTTTTTGTTTTTTGTTTTTTGTTTTTTTTTTTTTTTTTTTTTTTTTGGTTTTTCGAGACAGGGTTTCTCTGTGTAGCCCTGGCTGTCCTGGAACTCACTTTGTAGACCAGGCTGGCCTCGAACTCAGAAATCCTCCTGCCTCTGCCTCCCAAGTGCTGGGATTAAAGGCGTGCGCCACCACCGCCCGGCTTGTTTGTTTTTTTTTAATATTATTATTATTATTATTCCTGCAAGCTGAGGGCTCTCAGGTTCTCTTTCCTGCTCTCTTCCTAGGACTGACTCCATAAGGACCCAGAACACCACACATACTCCCACCATTGTGTCCATAGAGGAGCTGGGCCTGGCTTCTGCCCGCCCCGGCCTTTTAAGGGGCCCCGCTGTTTAGCAGCAGTGGGTCCTTGGAAGAAGCGAGATCTGTCTCTGTGTTTTCTGCGGGTAGATCAGCATGACAGGATCTCTACAGCTCTGGGGGACGTCCCCACTGAGGCCCTCTCCTCTTGTGTTCTTAGTGCTGTCTGCCCCCTGCCCAGCATCTTGTGGTTTTTTGAAGGATCACCCCACCCCCAGCTGGCCCAGCCTCAGAGGGACCCAAGTGTCATGCCAGTCAGCAGTCAGGTTTCCCTAGGGGATTTCTTTTGTATCCCCCCCCACCCCCTGCAGTGCTGAGGAATGTAGGCAGGGCCTCAAGCTTGCAGTGTGCCACTAAGCCACTCCCAGATCTTCCCAGATCTTGGCTCACGGGAGGGGAGGAGTTTGGGCTGTTAAGAAGGTAAAGTTTTAGGACAGTCAGGATCCCTGGGCAGGGCTACCAAGTCCTGACCTCCGGGGCTTTGTGTGTCTGCCTGAAAGATACTCTGACAGAAAAACACACTTTGGGAGTTAGCTCAGTGGATAGTGTGCTCCTCTAGCACGCATGAAGGAAGCCCTGGGTTCCATTCCCAGCACTCGAGAGATGAAAGCAGACAGATCACAAGTTAAGGTCAGCCTGGGCTACATGAATCTCTGTCTCAAAAAGAAAAAAAAAGGTCAACTATCACCTGTACAGACTAATGAGACCACCCAGGGTCCCCATCGACAAAGCACCCCCTTCCCTTTGGCTCAGCCCCATAGCCTGGGGCACACCTACTTCCCAAGAAATCTACTTCTCCTCCAGACCCTGGCAGCATCACCAACTACATACTCCTGGGTCCTAAAGACCCCCTTCCAACATCCTTAGAGGCATGCAGCCCTGCCCCCATAAAGCCCCTTATCTAAGACTCCTAAGTGTCAGCTTTCACCCTGTCTCACCAGCTGCAGGTAACAGGTTCCTGGTGTGGTGGGACAGACCTGGGGACCTGGTTCTGTCTGCTGCCCATTGGGCTGTGTTGCCGGAGCAGCTTGCTTAGGCTGGTGAGGTGGTCCCCAGGGATGGAAGGAACTGTGGAAGTGAAGAGATACTCAGGCAGATGGAAAGGAGTTCGCCGCTAGGCACAGGCAAGCCCACCCCGCACCCCTTTGTCTGGTGCATGATCTTCAAAGAAGGTCTGAACCACCCGCCACCAGCTCTTCCCAGCCACATTTCCCAGGCTGACCGTTAAAAGTCCCCAGCCACCTCTGGACCACAGGCCGGAGCCTCTAGATTGGATGTGGGGGACAACGCAGGCTCTTCCCTGCCTCCCCTAAGGAGCCGAAGGGAGGAATTGTTGATTTTGACTCTTGGGTTTGATGGGAGGCAGTCCATCACGGCAGCAGGGGCCTCAGGACCGCGAGGCGGCCGATCACATGGCATCCCATGGCATCTGCAGTCAGGAAGCAGAGAGAGGAGGAGGATGCCGCTCTGCTCACTTTCTCCTTTCGATTCAGGACAGGAGCCTAGCCCGTGGGAGGCTGCCACATCTAGGACAGGTCTTCTTGGCAGATTTACAGAGGTTTGTCTTCTGGGTGGTTCTAGATCCTGTCGGTGTTAACCATCACGGGACGCCCCTCACCCCGCTGTCTTCCTGTGGGGTGCCATAGATGGCAGCAGCACTTGGCTCGCTGAGGGGAGCCTAGCTGAGAAAGGTGGGCTCTCTGACAGGGAGGGGTATGGGGACATAGCCTTGGGTTTTCAAGTGATGGGTATCGTGCTGAAGTTGGAGTATGGCCAGGAAGGGTGGCAGACCTCCACTTTTACATCCGGGAGGGAAGCGAGGCCAACATGGCCGACAGCCAGTCAGCGTTGCTTTTGCTCGCAGGAGCTGTTGTGAAGGTGTAGAACTAACTTAATAGACCTAACCTCAGAGTTCGGCCCAGCTTCCGTTTTCATGTCCGTTTTCTAAATTGGAAGCAGCAAAGGATACATTTAACTGACCCCAGCTTGACCTCTAGCTCCTCCTCTGAAGACGACTCAGCTGGGGAAGGGCAGGTGCTGGCCTGTTGCTGAAGGCACCAGGGGAGGCCGGAGGCCTAGGCCATGGCTCTTGCGGGGGTCACTTTGGTGGTGGTGATTTATGGCTCTTGTTAGTAGAGAGGGGAAGCCAGGAGAGTCAGAAGTGCAGGGTGGTCCAGTATCATGTGTCAGGATGCTGTTTATTTACGTGTGTGTGTGTGTGTGTGTGTGTGTGTGTGTGTATGTGTGTGTGTGTGTCCATGTATTAGGCATGAATGTGTGTGCCCACGTGTGCAGAGCCCATCTCAGAGCTGCGAACTGTTTCATGCAGTGTTTGGCCCCTTAGCCGCACGGTTAAATAGATAGGGATGCAGGCCCTGGCTCCAGGGTGGAACGTGGGGTTACCCTGATGGGATTGGCTCCTTTCCCCATTCACTGCATCCCCAAGAAAGACTCTGCCCTTCAGCAGCCCAGGGAATCCGTGCAGGCAGCCTGAGCTGGCCTAGGCCCACCCGTGGGACTCTTCAAACGATTCAGTTCTAAAGACAGTATTTGCACAGAGAGAGGCTGGGGACAAGAGATGCCCCTTGCTTCCCAGGAACTCATCTTGGGAAAGACTCCAGCAATGGGCAAAATTCAGATTTCCGTGGGCTGAGCCTAGCACGGTTTTCCTTTCTACTGCCTCAGTTTACCTGTATCACAGGAAGAGTTCAAGCAGGGTCAGCCTCCAAACAATAGGAGAGGCGGAAGTATAGAAGTAGTTCTCCCGGCCCTCCTCCTGTATGCCAAAATCATTTCCGTTATCCTGAGGCAGGGGAGCGGGTATGGACGCCCAGCGGCGGCATTAAGGGACCCTGCCCTGCCCACAGCCACAGCTGACCCTCACCTGGCATGTCATGCCCAGGTCACCAGCAACAGTGGTACGTCATCAGTCCTGCAGCTTGGGTGAAGGGGGTGGGGGGGCTGCTGTCCTACTCTGTCCGCCTCCAGGGCCCCTCATGCTTTCATTTTTTCCTTGTCAAAGAAACAAAACCCTTGAGAGTTGTGTACTGTATGAAGAGAAAAAAAAAAGTACCTAATGTTCCCCCTAAAAAAGACAGTATATTTTGTACTTTGTAAAGTGTTCATTAAATGAAGGGGAAAAAATGATGTTGGCTGATAGCTGTCTGATTTTATGTTGACTTGTCTAGGATCACATCTCTGTTTCTTTGCCCACTCTCCATATTCTGTTTAGGAGAACATAGGTCACGGGTTAGAGGAGGTAGGATAACCCTCAGGAAAAACACCTTGAGTCCCAAAAACTTCCCAGACTGAGAAGGGTTATATCAGCGACCTGATGCTGTGGAGTAAACGGTCCCAAAACAGGGGCTTAAAGTGAGGCATACCTGTATCCCAGCACTCAGAGGCTTAGGCAGGGGGGATAGAGAGTTCCAGGCTAGCCTGAGCTACATAATGAAACCTGGCGAAGGTGACTCAGCTGTCAAGAGCACGGACTCTTAACCAGGATCTCCAAGCACCTACATGGTAGCTTACAGTTGACTTCAGTCCCAGGGAATCTGACGACCTCTTCTGGCCTCTGCAGATACCAGGTACCCATGTGGTATACAGACATACATGTGGCAAAACACCATATGCATAAAATCAAAGCTAAAAGGAAGAATGACTTGTCCTAGCTCAGAGTTTCGCGACCATGATCATGGGCATGAGGTAGAACGTTAGTTACAAGAAGAACTTGTAGAATAGGGGTTGTTTATGGTGTCTAGGAAGCAGAGGTAGGAACACAGGAAAAGACTAGGGCACACATCTCTGGTGACCTGCCGCTTCTCACCATTCGCCAATGCCATCAAATGATGGATCCATCAAGCCATTAATCCGATGATTAGGACAGAGCTCTCATGACCTAAGTGTTTCTGACACAGCCAGGAATATGTTTGCAAACCTAGACATCTCAATCAAGTCAGCCCCCCTGCACCTCCCCCACGTACCTACACGGTAGCCTCCAACCATCTATAACTCAAGTTCCAGGAGATCTGATGTCCTCTTCTGGCCTCTGTGGGTACTGCACACATGTGGTGCATATACTTAACATGCAGACAAAATACTTGTAAAAACTTTCAAAACTAAATTTAAAAAAAAAATTTAAGAGGGTGCTGGGAGGATGGTCTGCAGAGCCCTCGCTGTTCTTGCTCATGAGGTGGGTTTAGTTCCTAGCACTCCACTGATGGCTCACGGCTTGCTATACTTCTGGTGCCAGACGATCTTATGCTTCCAGCTTCAGTGGCCATTACACACAGATGGTGCAGATATATGTGCGTGCAGAACACATATACACGTAAAAATAAACCGACAAGAGAGAGAACAACAAGAGGATATCAGGGAGGAGGCAGGTGGCGTGCTTCACCCAGGAAATCATGCACGTGTTGCTCACGAAAGCGAGAGGACAGAGCTCATACGCAAAGCTTTTACTGGAACAGAGTGAGCGACCAACATAATGGCTTCGCAGGGCTTCCAGGTGTCGAATGCTGGAGGTTAGGAGTCAAGGACCAAAGAGACAAACACACCCACGTACAGATGGCAGCTGAACAGAAACCCTGGTGACATGCAAAGGGTCCAGAGGAGCTGCACAGCCAGGGCTGACCAACAGGTAAAACAGGCTTTGAGGACAACTCAAGGTGGCTGGAGAGATGACTCAGCGGTTAAGAGCATCGTCTGTTCTCCCAGAGGTCCTGAGTTCAAATCCCAGTAACCACATAGTGACTCCCAGCCATCTGTCATGGGATCCGATGCCCTCTTCTGGGGTGTCTGAAGAGAGCCATGGTGTACTCAGATACATAAGTAAACTTTAAAAAAAAAAAAAGAAAACTCGAACACAAGGACACCCCTTTTTGTACACAGGTGACTACAGTCAAGGGGTTTGCTTTTTAGTTCATTGAGACAGGGTCTCATGTAACCCTGGCTGGCCTAAAACTCAAGGTGTAGCCAAGGATGGCCTTGAGCTTCTGATCCCCCTGATCCATGACCACTACCTGAGTTACCAGAATGCATCGCATGCTGTCTATGGGGTGCTGCAGTGCGAGTCAGACCCCAGGGCTTCGTGGGCTTCGTGGATTCTAATCAAGGACTTTACCAGAGCTACATACCAGACTTTACCACACCTGGCCCCTTTGTTTTCCTAAGGACTTTTAAAATGATGAACATTTTTAGTTGTGTGTCTGGGGTGACAGATGTAGAGAGATGAAGCCAGAAGAGGGGGTCAGATCCCCTGGAGCTAGAGTTACAAACATCTGTGGAGCCCCTGATGTGGGACTTGAACTCAGGTCCTCGAGAAGAGCAGTAACTGTTCTTAACCACTAAGCATCTCTCCAGCTCCTCGATTCTTCTATTCCGAGTTCACAGAAAATGTTCCTATTGTAAACCTAAGACTAGCCCTTACAGAGGGACAGCATCCGCCTCGGTGAGGGGCCCTGTAGCTGCTCAAACAGTCATTCCTCTAACACCAGTCAACTGGTTCCCATGACAGCCTGCTTGTTGACCCCCTCAACTTTAACCAGCAACCTTCCAACACATCCAATCTCCTTTCTCCATTTTAGGGTTTGAATCTGAAATGCACCCCCACCCCCAGACCCATGTATTGAATGTATCGTCCACATCAGGTAGCACTGTTGGGATTTTTTTTAAAGAAATGGGGCCTGAACAACAGAAGTGGCTGGGGTTAGTCCTTTAAAGGTGGTAGTACAGCCCCAGTTAATAAATACTGTGTCCTCACATCCCATAATACACTCCTGTGTCCTCACGTCCCATAAGACACTGCTGTGTCCTCACGTCCCATAAGACACTCCCGTGTCCTCACATCCCATAAGACACTGCTGTGTCCTCACATCCCATAAGACACTCCTGTGTCCTCACATCCCATAAGACACTCCTGTGTCCTCACATCCCATAAGACACTCCTGTGTCCTCACATCCCATAAGACACTCCTGTGTCCTCACATCCCATAAGACACTCCTGTGTCCTCACATCCCATAAGACACTCCTGTGTCCTCACATCCCATAAGACACTCCTGTGTCCTCACATCCCATAAGACACTCCTGTGTACACTTCATTCATTCATTCATTCATTATTTATTTTATTTATTTATTATTTTATATTTGTTTTTTAGAGACAGGCCTGTGTATACTTCCTGTTGTGTTGCTTCCTGTTGCATGCTGCTTCCTGATGTGGCATGCTGGGAAAGGCCCCTACTATAAGCTCCCACCACCATGAACGCTGCCATGGCGAGACTGGAACCCTCTGAAACTGAGAGCCAAGAGAAATCCTTCGCCTTTAAGTTGTTCCTGTCAGCCGGGCAGTGGTGGCGCACGCCATTAATCCCAGCACTTGGGAGGCAGAGGCAGATTTCTGAGTTAGAGGCCAGCCTGATCTACAAAGTGAGTTCCAGGACAGCCAGGGCTACACAGAGAAACCCTGTTTCGAAAAACCAAAAAAAAGAAAAGAAAAGAAAAGAAAAAAGTTGTTCCTGTCGGGTACTTGGGGTGAGACTTTGCTTTCCTCCACAGCCCACCCAAGCAGCTGTCATACTCTGCGTTTTGGTTACTGTCCATGTCCCTCCCCGAGGATAAGCTGCACAAAGCAGAGATTCTTCTGCCCACATGACTCAGTGTGCCCCACGCCTGCACTTAAGGGGCCGCCCACAAGTACCTGTAGAGAGAACAAGTAACTAACAGGAGAGGCCTGAAGCAGGCACCCTAGGAGACCGTAATTAGTGACTCAGGTACCAGCTATTTTCCCAGCCAAAGGATCTATCTGTTCAGAAAATACTTCCCAAGGGCTAGGGAGATGACTCAGTGGGTAAAGTGCTTGCCTGACAAGCCGACGACCTCAGTCCAATCCCCAGAGCCCATGTAAAAAACGGTGAGCACGTCCCTGTAACCCTGGCACTGGGGAAATGAAAACAGGAAGGCCCTGGGACTCTCTGGATGCCCAGCCCTGGAAAGTTCCAGGTTGGGAGAGATCCTGGTCCAGTCGTAAGGTGGAGCTGGGTGTGATGAGCACAGGTTTACTCCCAGAACTCTGGAGATTAAGGCAGGCAGACCTTCGTGAGTTCAAGGCCAGCCTGATTTACGAAGTGATAGCCTATCTCAGTAATCAGACAGACAGCACCTGAGGAACAATGACACTTCACCTGTCCTCTGTTCTCCACATGAATGTGTGCGTGCACATACAAACACGCACACACAAAACATGTCCCGGGTGGGACTGCCTTCTAAAGTGTATTCCATTGGTTGCTTTTATGGTCAAGAAATGATTAAGTAAAACTTTTATAAGACCTCCATTCTTTAAAAAGGCAGAAAATAGATTTTATTCCAAAAGACCTTTGCAAACACTGTTCCAAAAGGAAAGGGCAAGTTTTCTTAAAAACGAGTCTTTTCCCAGTTTCTGAGGCTTCGTAGTCCAAGGCCAGCCCTTCAGCCAAGATTCCACAGCCTTCGGCCCACAGGCATTTGGCCGGCAGATTCTTTCTTCAGGGGCCTCTGGGCAGTGAGGAAGTTCCAAGGCTGGGATACTGTAGACCTAAGCGGAGAGTCTCAAGCCAAGGCATTCTGGGCTCCTGGACGGTGTCCTTCTGGGGACTTCTGGGGTGACAGCTGATCAGAGGCCCTAGCTGAAGTCAGCTGGCTCTCTTGCTGAGCTGAGGCCCAAGTTTATCCTCTGGTGACAGGGGACTACAAGTTCTTCTGAGTGCTTCGTCATGTCTCAAAACTCTTAATATCAAATGCGTCCTGAACAGTGAACTTTCCCTAAGAATAGCATCTCAGACAAGACACACCCCCAGATGCTACCGTGTTACCTGGAAAGGAATCTGCCTGGCCACTGAGGCTCCTCATGCCCGGGTACTACTCAGGAACATGGCCAGCCTACAGTAGCCATCCCAAGCTGAGTTCGGCAGGCAGGAGCCTCAGCGGGGCAGGGCCTTGTCCACAGACTTCTAGTACAATGTCCCCACTGAGGACACAGAGGCCCTAGCCCTCTCCCAGTACACTCAGAAGCTCTGCTGGTGGCCACACCCTGCTTCTGCCAAGCTGTTGCTGTCCGTATAGCTCACAGGCTGGGGCCAGCCTGGGATAGGCCCAGAGGGAGGTTCAGATGAATGACTTGGCTAGAGTCACCATGTGATCCACTCCACAAGCCACGTCCACAGGCTCACCGGGCATCGTCACCTGGAAAAGAAGCCCCGGACACAGTAAGGGAAGGACAAACAGGCTCTGGGGCCCTGCGGGAGGGAATGAGGACACACAATTCATATAACCCAGGCTAGCCTCCAATTCCCTGTGTAGCTGAGGCTGACCTTGAACTTCTGATCCTCCTGCCTCTACCTCCCATGCTGGGTTTACACACACGTATTTCCACACCTAGTTTATGTGGTACTGGAGACAGACTCTGGCTTTGTATGTGTTAGGCAAGCACACTGCCAACTGAGCCTCTCCCTCAGCCCCCGCTCTCAGTAGGTTCTTTGCCTTCTGTGAGTGTGGCTGTATCCCCTGGAAATGGGATGCCCACACTAATCCGCAGCTCAAGGTATCAGAAAAAGGCCTACTACGTCCCTGCCCATCGGTGGCATCAGCTCTAGGAGCCACCCTAAATAAGGTGGCCTTAGGAAAGGACACAGATGCTCTTGGCTCCACTGCCTGTGACCATGGCTTCCAGATCCCCTGTCTGGGGGCTGAGTGTTCGGTAACCTTCACTGGGGTCACCAAGTACTTCCCAAGAGTGCAGGAAAGGTCTCTGCCTGGTGGATCTAGTGTGGGAATAGGGCCACAGAGCATGGTCCCTTCAATCCTCGTTATTTTGTTCTTTAATTTTTACACTGCATGTAAGTGTGCGCCCGAGGTCAGCGGACAACCTTCAGGAGTTGGTTCCTCTCTCTACCTTGTGGATACTGTATATTAAATTCAGGTAGTAGTCAAACTTGGCATCAAGTGCCTCTACCCAGTAGGCCTCACAGACTCTTAAGTGGTTTTTTTTTTCCTTTTTTGGTTGTGTGTGTGGTGTGTATGTAGAAATGTGCTGTGTACGATATGTGTGTGGTAGGTGTGTACGGAACGTAGCATGTATGGAATGTACTGTATACGGTGTGTATGCTGGCTAGTTTTAGGTCAACTTGACACAAGCTAGAATCATCAGAGGAGGAAACCTCAGTTGAAGAAAGGCTTCTATAATACCTGGCTGTAGAAAAGCCTGTAGGGTATTTTCTTAATTAGTGATTGAAGAGGGAGGGCCCAGACCATTTTGAGTGGGGCCATCCCTGGGCTGAGGTCTGACAGACAGACAGACAGACAGACAGACAGACAGACAGACAGACACACACACACACACACACACACACACACACACACACACACAGAGCAAGCAAGCCAAGCAAGTCATGAGCAACGAGCCAGTAAGCAGCGCCCTCCATGGCCTCTGCATCAGCTCCTGCCCTGCTTGAGTTCCTGTCCTGACGAACAGCAATGTGGAAGTGTAAACTGAATAAACCCTTTCCTCCCCAAGTTGTTTCATTCATGGTGCTTCAACATAGCAGTAGTGACCCTAAGCACATGTGGAATGTAGTGTGCGTGGTGTATGTACAGTGTTGTGTATGTCTATGCACGTGTGGTGGGCGTATGTATGTGTAGTGTGTACAGAATGGAGTATGTGTATGTCTGTGCAGTATGTGTGCAGTTTATGTAGTGTGTGTGTGTGTGTGTGTGTGTGTGTGTGTATAGAATATGTAGTATGTGAAAAATGTTATGTGGTATATACGCGTGCTGCACAGGGTGTGTGTGTTGAATGTGGTGTATGTGGCTGTGGAAACCAGTGGTTAGTGTCAGGCGTCTTCCTGTTTTTTGAGACAAGGTCACTCACTGAACTAGAGATTACGGACTCAGCTAGACTGGCCAGGCAGCAAGCTCCGGCTGCTTCCACCCCTACGGGCACCGGGTTAGACTGCACCACTGAGTGGGGAGAGCTTTTTACGTGGCGCTGGGGGAACCGAACTCATGCTTACACAGCAAGCACTTTACCCGTGAGCCATCGCCTCGGCCTGTTCTGGTTTGCGTGCTTTAGAGACAGGATGTCACTATGTAGCCCTGACTGGCCTCTGCCTCCTGAGTGCTGGGGTTAAAGGTATATGCAGCCATTCACTGCATCAAGTTAGCTTTTCAGACAGGGTCTCACTACACGGCATGGGCCAGCCTGCAACTTGCAGCATTCTCCTGCCTCAGCTTCCTGCCCACTCTCTCTTGTTTATCACGGCCACTACTATCATGAACAAGGAATGCCACACTATAAAAGGACACTCAATGAAAAACAACGCCTGGGCTGGAGAGACAGCTCCGTGGTTAAGAGCACTGACTGCTCTTCCTAAGGTCCTGAGTTCAAATCCCAGCACCCACAAGGTGGCTCACAACCATCCATAATGAGATCTGATGCCCTCTTCTGGAGTGTCTGAAGAAAGCCACAGTGTACTTACATATAATAAATAAATCTTTAAAACAAAGAAAGAAAAACAACGTCCATGGCTGGGGTGTGGCTCCGTGGACAGGATGCTTCCCGAAAGTATGAGGCCCAGGGTCCAATCTCCAGCCCTTACAAATCAGGCATGGTGGTTCATTCCTCTCATCCTATCATCCAGGGGAGGGGGTGGGAGGGGGGAGGGGCGCAGGTTGAAGCAGAAAGGCCAGAGGTTCCTCAGCCATACGATGAGTTTGAGGCTACCCTGGGCTACCTGACTCCCTGTCAAAAAAAAATCAATAAGCAGATGTTAAGAGCCTCTTAATAACCCCAGCACACTACACCCTGCACCCTGACGATGACTTAAGGCACATCTTTGCCATCACAGGCTCTCCACGCACTCCATGACTGTGCCTTCAGACCCTCCCTGAGCTGTGGACTGGGGATCAGCAGGCAAGGACCCCATTCAAGCGCCCTTCCCGTGACTGCCTGGGCAATTTCCTGAGTCCAGGACGAAATGAATGCCTGCAACAGGTGGCCTGGCCTGAAAGCACCGCCGTGGGGTGCTGACTGCAGCTTCAACTCCATCAGGGGCTGCCCACAGCTAATGAAGGCCGAAACCACACCACGCTGTCTCGCTGCCTCCCCAAACAAAAACGCCTTGGCAAAAGCTGCCACACAGACCATTGAGCAAACAGGAAAGGGCCAGGTGACAGAGGCAGCCGGGGCTGCAGCCGGGGCCCCAGGTCAGCCCCAGAACAGCAGTGACCAGCTGCCCCATGGCAACCTAGCCAGGTGGGCTCTTAGCAACCTCCGAGGCCGCTTGAGATCATCTATTTACCTTCCCTGGCCTGTCGAATCATCTGCAGTCAGCCCACTGCACTCGTTCGTGTACCTAGGTGCCGTTCCCCAGATGCTCTGGCCATTAGAGCCTGACGCACAGGAAGCTGTTTGGTTTGTGCTTGCTGGCCCGGACCTACAGTCAGCAGGGACCTCTGGGAACAGAGATAGCTCCTGAGACTCCAGTGCCCCATGATGTCGGTCTCTTTCAGGTTTCCTAAATGATTCCACAAGCCTGTCCCTGGTCATGTAGGGATGTTGGTCTCTGGGTCCATGTAGCCCAGGCTGGCCTCAAAACTCCCTTTGTATGTGAACTTCTGATCCTCCTACCTCCACCTCCTCTCAGCTCTTGAGATTATAGGTGTGTCCCATCACATCTGGTTTATGTGGTGTTAGGGATCTAATCCAGGGCTTCTTTCATACTAAGGATAGAGAATGAATGAAGCTCACCATTAACCCAGGTTGACCTGATCCTCCTGCCTCAGCCTTCCATGGCTAGGACTCAGGTGTGCACCACCATGCACAACAGTGAAATGTATGTGTGACTTATCTGTGTGACCTCATGGGACCCACCTCAGGGCTCACAGCTCACACTGTACAGCGAGAGCTGTGGCGTGGGAACCCCACACCACCCGTGGCTCTGGCTTGGATCTCGTGTGCCCTGAAGCCCGTGTTGAAAGCTTGATCCCCGGCTTGGTGCTACTGGAAAATGGCAGCAATCTATAGGGTTGGGGCCTGCTGAGAGGACGTTAACATTGGCAATGCCTTAGACTTCCACTGCTGTGCTAAGCAACTGGGGGGGGGAGGGTTCAATTGGCTTCTACTTCCCCAGCACAGTCCATCACTGAGGGAAGTCAGTGGAGGCAGGAGCTGATGCAGATGCTGTGGAGGAGGATGCCTCCTGGCCAGCACCTCTGACTTGCTCATTCTCTTCCCTCTGGTCCTTATGCTCATTTCATATATGGATCAGCAGCCTGGGTGTGGCATCACCCACAGGGGGCTGGGCCCTCCCACACCCACCACTAATTTTGAAAATGCCCCGTAGGTCTGCCTAGACTATCTTATACAGGCAATTTCTCAATTGGGGAGCCTTCCCCTACCCACCCAGCACTGAGCATGCCTCTGAAGGTAACAGTGGGACCCCAACCCCTCTCTGTTCATCTACTTTCCAGCCTTGGTGAGTTGAGCAGCTTTAAAGTCACAAGTCCCCCGCTACGCACTGAGGCTCAAAGCAACGAGGTCACCCGACTCCAGCTAAAACTTCTAAAACCAGGAACCAAATTAAACATTGTCCATGTTTAATTGGATGACCCCGGGTATTTTGTTACAAGAATGAGAAACTAATTAACCTGTCAGGCCCTCCCCTTCATCCAATCAGAAGATGACAAGAAACAAAGTCCTTGCCTGACAGGAGCCCTTGGGGCTCACCAAATGTGCAAGTGGGTGGGTGACCAGGGTGCTGCCAACACAGTAGTCACTAGGACTGCCAGGCTCACTCCTCAGCAGGAAAGTGTATCAGGAGGCCCATGGGCAGCAGGGTACCGCTCCTCTGGCTGTGTGGGTCAGAGCAGAGGGTGCAAGCTGAGAATGGGGACATCAGGCTTTAGACTCTTACCCAGTGGCTATGCTCTGCCAAGTCACCTCAACAGGTAACCAGCTGGGATGGTTAATTTTGATTCAGAATAGCAGGCTTTAGAGTCACCTAGGAGACACACCTCTGAGCATGCCTGTAAGGGAGTCCCTAGGTGGGTTTAACTGGGGTGAGAAGACCCATCTGGAATATGGGGAGTACCACTGCATGGGTGGGGTTCCAGACTGAATGAGCAGGAGATGGTGAGCTGAGCACCAGCATCCATCTCTGCTTCCTGTGGATGCCATACGACCACCTGCCTCATGCTCCTGCTGCCATGCCTTCCCCGCCATGATGGACTGTACCCTCACACTGTGAGCCAAAATAAACCCTTCCTCCCTTAAGCTGATTTTGTCAAAGCAACAGGAAAAGAAAGTAGAAGGCCAGCCTGTGAAGCGCTTGATATTACAAGACCCAGCTGCTTCCACTGTTTTCCAAATCCATGCTCAGAAAGAAAAGAGGACACGCAGGAGGGGGAGGGGAGGGGACACGAGGGGGTGCTGGCTCCTGCCATTCTCAGAACCTATGCTGTTGCTCACTGCCACTGCTTGGCTTGCTGGCATCTACAGCCTAGTGAGGCGCAGAGGCAAGACCACCATGGGAACATCTCCCATACATAATCTCTCTTACTGCTTGACCTGAGCTGAGTTCAATTCCTGGAACCTACATAAGGATGTAAGGAGAGAGTCAACTACGCAGAGTTGTCTTCTGACCTCCACACACGCAACATAGTCCACATGCGCACTGCCCAAGACTCACACACACAATAATAAAGAGATCTGAAAGAGCTGGGGGGGCGCAACCCTTAAATCCCAGCACTCAGGAGGCAGAGATGGGCGAATGTCTCATGAGTTAGAGGCTAGCCTGGTCCACAGAGTGAGTTCCAGGGTAGCGAGGGAACCATAGAGACAGCCTGTCTCAAAAAGAAAGAGGGGAGGGGGAGAGGCCCACAACGCCTGGGAAGCGGTGGATCTCCAGCAAGTAGACCTTTATTCTGTCAACGATATGTGTGCTTTGAGTTTTTCTAAGTGATTTTAAGAAAGATCTTTTAGGGGCTGAAGAGATGGCTCAGCAGTTAAGGGCACTGACCACTCTTCCAGAGGTCCTGGGTTCAATTCCCAGTAACCACATGGTGGCTCACAACCATCTGTAATGGGATCCAATGCCCTCTTCTGGGGTGTCTGAAGACAGCAACAATGTACTCACATATATTAAAATAAGTCTTTTCTTTTTTAAAGGTCTTTCCAAAGTCTGGGAATGTAGTTCAGTTGGTAGGCTGCTTGTCTTGCACATCCAAAGCCCTGGGCTTGAATCCCAGCACCACATAAAGCAATCAGGCATGGTGGTGCACATCACTGTGCCCAGGAACAGAGGCGCAGACGTGTGCCAGGCCAGGCACCACACAGGTCGACACTGTCAGTGCACTGAGGCTGGGGGATGTTTTACAGTGAAAAGAAAGCAGCTGGGCTCGAGCAGGGCCCAGCACAGAACACATACCAATGCACAAGGCTCACACACAAAAGCACCTTAAAAATCAAGCTGGGGAGAGGCAGTGGAGGTGCATGCCTTTGCCTTTAATCCCAGCGCCCGAGAGGCAGAGGGAGGTAGATCTCTGTGAGTTCAAGGCTAGCCTGGTCTAAACATCAACAACAATAACAAACCAAGCTGGCTGAGGCAGGCAAATCTCTACCAGTTTAAGATTAGCTGGTCTACATGGCAAGCTCCACGCCAGCTAGGGCTACACCCGAGACCTTGTCTCCCATACAGAACGGCTCCACTTTCAACAAGCACTCCTCCAGCCCCACCCACATGCAGGCTCAGCTGGCTTGCCTGACCATGTCTACCGCAGCAAGAGAGCAGAGGCTTTTATTTTTAGGGGATCGAGGATTTAGCTTGGTGGTAGAGCCAGGCCCTGGGTTTGGTCTTAGGCTCCAGGGAAAAAAGGGGTCTAGGGGCATAAAATACCAAAAATAAAGCAGGGAAACTAAAATTTTTATTTACATCTGGTGTGGTGTGTGTGTGTGTGTGTGTGTGTGTGTGTGTGTGTGTGTGTGTGTGTGTGTGAGACAGACAGACAGACAGACAGACAGAGGGGGGATAGGGAGTAGGATCCCCCAGAGCTGGAGTTACAGGCTGGTGTGAGCTGTCTGGTGGTGCTGCCCCCCACCCAGGTCCTCTGGGGGAAGGTCAAGCACCCTTGCCCGCTGAGCCATCTCTCTTTTCCTAGGGGATCTTTTCGTTGTGCTTCCTACTGTTTACTAAGCCAGCTCTTTAGGCTCTTCTGAAAAGAACTTAGCTACTCTTCCTTTTCTCGTGCAGCTCAGGCTGGCCTCAAACTTGCCATGGTGGCCAGGGTTGACCTTGAACTTCTGCTTCTTCTGGCTCCACCCATCTAGTGCTGGGAGCAAAAGGCCACCCTACTAAGTTTATGTGGTGCTGGGGGTGGAGCCTGCCTGTGTGCAGAGCCACATCTCTGCCCACCCGGTAGCGTCCTCCAGGGGCTGGAGCACTGAGCAGGCGCCTGGGGCGCACTGACTGCACGGAGAGCAGGGAGGCCGAAGGCCTGCACATATAAGCTGGCACTACACCAGCTCCTGCTTGTCACCTCCACTCGAGTCTCCCTGGAGCCCATCCCTGACTGTGGCACACAGATACAGGAGGTCCTGGACCCTGTCCCATATTCGGTCTTGCTTCCCAAAGCCAACCCATCCTTTGGGACACGCTCCGCTTCCCACCCCTGCATGGTCTTACCCTCCATGGGAAGTACTGGTCTTCCAGGCGTCCAATCCCCAAGCACCCCCGGATGTTCTTGCCCCACACAAACAGCTCGCCCTTGTCTGCAAAGGAAGGAAGACGGCTTGGTTGGAGCCACACAAGGAGCAGGCCATTAAGAGGACAGGGCCTACTGCGCAACTCAGCCTCTGACCTACAGCTTCTCAGAGAAAGGCACCCTAAAGAATGTCCCATCCCCAGACCAAGTCCCAGGCCAGGCTTTCTGACAGCCAGCCTAGGGAAGGTAAGCCTTTCTGTGGAACAGGTCTAGGGCTCCTGTGCACAGCCCCTCTGCTCACCTAGACGGCCTGCCTACCACCTACAGCTTCATCTGACCCAACTCTGCCCTTTCCCACTGAAGTGAGGCAAGACAACCAGGTCTGTTTGGGTTTCAGTATGTGGGTGTGTTCTGTGAGGAGGCACAGAACTGGGTTCCTGACTGTGTTCTGTCTGTGTGCTGGGGACAACTGAACAAACATGCTTCCTGTCCTCATGAACTTGACCTTGTACAAGAGCCAGAAAGGAACAAAGTAATAGATACGTGACTACACCTTGGAGAAAGTGCTTTCCTATTGACCCACTACCCTCCCTGGCAAGGTCTAGGCAGCCATTCCTCGACTGAGCCACGCCGCCAGCCCCTCCCTGAGGGATTCTAGGCAGGGGCTCTACCACTGAGTCACACCTCAGCCTCTCCCTGGGGGATTCTAGGCAGGGGCTCTACCACTGAGCCACGCCCCCAGCCCTCACTGGAGGATTCTAGGCAGGGGCTCTACCACTGAGCCACGCCCCCAGCCCATCACTGGGGGATTCTAGGCAGGGGCTCTACCACTGAGCCACGCCCCCAGCCTCTCCCTGGGGGATTCTAGGCAGGGGTTCTACCACTGAGCCACACCCCAAGCCCTTCACTGGGGGATCCTAGGCAGGGGCTCTACCACTGAGCCATATCTTGAGTCCAAAAAAAACCCCAAAAAAACAAAAAAAACTTTTTTTTATTTTTTTTTTTTTATTTTTAGAGAGATGCTCATTATAGATGACAAGTGGAGCTTAAGAGAGTGAAAAGGAGCCATGCCATTTGAGTAGGCATAGAGGTCAGTTATGTGGCAGACTAAAAGTACGCAAAAAGGGGGCAAATTTAGGGTCTGGTGTCAAGTAAAAGGAAAAGGCATGCCTTTCTCTCAAGGAGACATCTGAATGGCAAGGAAGCAGAAGTTCCCTATGGTGACATGCACACAGTAACTGCGCTGTCCAGGGGCTGCACAGCACACAGTAACTGCGCTGTCCAGGGGCTGCACAGCACACAGTAACTGCGCTGTCCAGGGGCTGCACAGCACACAGTAACTGCGCTGTCCAGGGGCTGCACAGCACACAGTAACTGCGCTGTCCAGGGGCTGCACAGCAGCCTGAACCAAGACACTGAACCTGGAACATGTGGAAGGCCAGGGTCCAGGTGCTTGTGGAGCAACTTGGTATTTCATGGCTCTACAACCTGCCCAGCCTTCAAGGGCCAAAAGCCGGCCAACGCCGTGGTCATCTCTCCCCAGCACGCTGGACAGTCTTAAGGTGGGCCACTTGCCACCCACACACTCACTTGTGCATCACCCGTCCATGCACAGCCCAAACCTCTCCTGGTTCTCACCAGCACTCATCAAACCCTTCTCCCACCCACCACCCCCAAACGGGAACCTCCTGTTCCAAAGAACCCAACCAAAATGGCAGCATTAGAGAAGGTGTGTGCTGTATGATGCAAACTGGACTACCTCTGCCACGGCCTCCCTCTTTCCTTATCCTGTGAAGACATAGCCTATTGGGTGTGGGGTGGGTAGATGGATGATGGATGGATAGTAGACTAGAGGGAAGGACAGAAAGACGGGTGGCTGGATGATGGATGATGGATGGCTATAAACGGATGTAGTTCAATGACAGAAGCTGAGCACTATCCCAGTTTAAGAAGGAACAGATTTTGGCCTGGCTGTGCAGGCAGTAACTTACTGGTGAGTGCAGCAAAGTGGCTAAGCCCACATCGGATCTGGGAAACCTGGACGTCGGGGTTGAACTCCGTCAAACCAAAGAGCGTAGGTGGGATCATTTCCGGAAGAGCCGTTTCCAAGAGGTTTGGTCCTTTCCCAAGAATTCCGTAGCCCCAGACAAAAACATGTCCTTCTTCTGTGTTACAACAAAACAGAGGTTGTGAGTCAAGCCAAGCAGAGCCGCCCTTGCCATGGGTGGGGGTTCAGGTGGTAGAATGCATGTCCAGTGTCCATGAAGCCCATGGTTCTGTCCCCAGGCTGCAGAGACCAGGCATAGCAGAGCATGCCTGTAATCCCTGGACTCAGGAGGTGGACGCCGGGAGGTCACCTTGGGATCCTGAGACCCACTGTGCTGGCAGGCTGAAATCGATCCTCTCCCTGACTACCTGGGGAGTGTGACTCTGGAGGAAGCCAACCCAGAGCAGAAGCTCTGTGGGGAGGGCATCCATAAAACCCACTGGGCATATAAAAGCACTTTCCCCACTGACAGACAGCGCCACATCTCACACTGATCAGAGAACCATGCCAGACACAAGCCATTCCCACCAGATTCTTAAAACTCTTAGAAATACTTCTTCACTTTCGTTCTGGGGAGCAGAAGTTTTGGGGTTTGTTTTAGGCTTTTGGGGGGGGGCTTGTTTTTTTAAGATTCATTTTATGTGTGCTAATCTTTTGATCAAATGTGTATCTGTGCATCACATGGGTGCCTGATGCCTGAGGAGGTTAACAGAGGGTATCAAATTCCCTGGACTGGAGTTATGGATGGTGGTGAACTGCCATGTGGGCGCTGGGACTCGAACCTGGGTCTTCTACAAGAACAAGTGCCCGTATCCACTGGACTCTCTCTCAAATTACGGGTGTTTTGTACTAAGACACAGTCTTGCTCTGCAGTCCTCCCTCAGCCTCCTGAGTGCTGGGATTAGCCCTGCACACCAGGCTTCCTTTCCTTCCTTCCCCTTCCTTTCCTGTCTTCTCACCATTACTTATTTGCTGGTTTGTTTCTGGGTTTTGGTTTGGTTTGGGTTTTGTTTTGTTTTCTTGGCCCAGTGCTTTGGACACGGTCTGGCTCTTCTTGCATCAGTGCTTACCGCTGAGCTCTCTGCAGCCCTGGCTATAACAAGTACAGTGCTGCTGCTAGGGGGAGAGCCCAGTAGCAGAGCAGATTCTTCTCACATGAAGCCTGGGCATGTGGCTAAGGGGTAGAGCATCTGCCTAGACTCCATGTAGTGTGCATAGGGGCCTGGGTCGGACCCTCACCTCCAGGATCCAGAGACATCTGCTATAAAATGATGGAGCCCTGTGCCTATCTATACACCTGTATCATGAACTACAAACCTGTTGGGAGATCACCCCTACCTGGAGTCACTGAACTACTACCTGGTCCCACAGCCACACTCCTGTCTGCAGGCTGCCTGCCACCTACAGGCTCTGAAGCACACAAGCTGTCCCCTCCCTCTCTGATCTGCCCAGTGCTTCCCACAGAGCTGCCAAGAAGTGGCTCTCACCGTTCAGTACCGCACAGCCTGTGCCACCACAAGCCACCTGCTTCACCTTGCCTACGCCGGAGAAAGGCAGGCACCGAGGGACATTCACCTGCACCAAAGACAAGGGTGGGCACGGTTAGGACCACAGACCAGCCAGAAGCAGAAAGAGCCCTTGGCTGGGGTCCCAGCCCACTTACGAACCTCCCAGAGGTCTGTCTCCCCAGCATCACTCACTCACTAAGCTTCCTAAGGGCTTGGGCACAGAAGGGAGCCAGAGGGGCCCCTTCTCTGCGAGGCAGATGGTGACCAAACTCAGCACCTTGTTATATCTGTGCTAGACCAAAGTGTGGAGAGATTTCCAGGAGTCTCTCAGAGGCTGACCCAGCATGGGGAGGTGGGGGAGAAGGTGTCACTTTTTCTAAGCTCTAAAGGGTAAGTAGAGTTAGCCAGGCAATGGAAGGAGGGAGCATCCTCCAGTGGGAAGAGGTGACGAGGGAACAGGACAGCACAGCCTACAGTAAGAGGTGCTCACGCCTTTCATCCCAGCACAGGAGGCAGAGGCACAGGATCTCTGTGAGTCTGAGGCCCAGGTCTAAATAGAGTCCCAGGCCAGCCAGTGCTATGAATTAAAGCACTGCCCTTTAAGAGAGGGGGGTGGGGGAGGATGTAATAAGCACTTTTAAGCTTTGCAGTCAGGATGCAGAGGCAGGCAGATTTCTGTGAGTTCAAGGTCAACCTGGTCAACATAACAAAGGCTAAACATAAATAAGGCTACACAGTGAAACCCTGTCTCAATAGAAAAGAAAAAGAGGGGGAAAATGGTTTTTCAGAGTGTTGCTGCTTTTTCCGATCACCCAAGTTCAGTTTCCAGAGCCCACATCTGGCAGCTCACAAACTAGCTCCAGGGAATCTAACACTTTCCTCCAGTCTCTAAGGGCACCTACACTCACATGCACAGACCCACAGACACAACACATACACATAAATCCTTAAACAAACAGACAAAGACAATTAGCAGGGAAGCCAGGTCACCCAGAACACTGGAAACCACTGTATGACTGAATCTGAAATCCACAGGCTCATGCGTTATGTTGGGGGTGTTTTTGTTGGTTGGTTTTGGTTTTTGGTTTGTTTGGTTTGTTTGAGACAGGGGCTCTCTGTATAACTTTAGCTGTCCTGAAACTCATTAAGGAGACCAGGCTGGCCTTGAACTCACAGAGCCCCTCATCATCTCTGCCTCCCAAGTGCTGACAGTAAGGGCCTGCACCACCACATCCCCGGCTCAGCTCATGTTCTGAAACTTATTCCCAGCTTGTGCTGTGCTGGAACTCGGTCCAAGAGTGGAGGAGACCTGTTGGAGAAATCTGAGCAATACTGAGAAAACTCCAAGAAACTAAGAGTCTAGTGACGTCAGTTTCTTCAAAGCATTCTGTGTTTTGGAAAGTTTGTGTGCTCCTCCCAGGTGGAGCACACAGGAATGAATTTACTTCAGCTCTTGTGATTCACGTGTCTCTATGGAGAAACATGTTTCTGCCTGGTGCAGCTTGCCCTTGCGCTTGTATGCTTTACTCAGGCAACTCGTCTTAACCCTCGGAGTATACACTGTCTGATGCTCTGAATAAAGTTGGCATAAGACTTTAGCCCGACTCGTTTACCAGTTCCATTCTCCCAGGCCATGCCACAGACTAGAGTGGTAAACAGTGGTGCTACTTTGAGAGTGGGAACTGTTAGGAGATAGAACCTGGCTGGGAGAAGTAGGTCCGTAGGGGCTTGCCTTTGAAGGTTACAGCCTGACCTCTGGGTGTGGTGGCTCACATGTAACCCCACTACTCTGGAGGCTGAGTCAGGATGACTGCCTTGAGTTCTCACCTATCCTGAGCTACAGAGTGAGACCCTGTCTGAGAGAGAGAGAGAGAGAGAGAGAGAGACAGACAGACAGACAGACGGACAGACAGACAGTGAGCAAGCAAGCAAGCTGGTAAGATTGCTCATCAGGTAAACCCGTTTGCTGCCAAGCTTGACTACCTGAGAATTCCAGGAACCAACATGGTACAAGGACAGAACTAACTTCTAAGCTGTCCTCTGACCACACACACTAAACAAACAAGTATAAAAAAGTTAAAATAAGATGTGTGTGAGTATGCACACCTTTGATCCCTGCACTCAGGAGGCAGAAGCATGCAGATTCTAAGAGCGCAAGACCAACCTAGTCTACATAGCAAGTTCCAGAATAGCCAGGGCTACACAGTGAGATCCTATCTTGCAAGAACAAAATAAGAATCACAATCGTATTTATTGGCTACTTCCACAGTGCCTTCCAGGGATCTAGGCCTCCTGCTATGCACACCAATGTGTACACAATCTTGGGCTAATCCTGGTGACTTGCTTCTACTGAACAGAGTTCCAGAAGTGGAGAACCCGTCACTTCCGAGGACAAATGATCCAACACTAGACTCAGCCTCACTGAGTCCGCCTGCTGGTCTAATGGAGCCAGTTGCCACATTGTTCACATGCCCTCTCCTCCAGAATGGAGTAGCCATGGCAAGGACCCAAGCCCACGTGGCCAGCAGCTAGCAAATGGCCAACCCCAGCAAGACCCCAGGGCTTCTGTCCAGCATCCTGACAACCACTGCAAAGTAAGGCTGGAGGCAGCTCTTTTCCAATGAAAAGATCATAATGACTACAGCCTTAACAGCCTCGGCCAAGAAACTTGCTGCGCCCCTACCGGGTTCTTGACCCACCATTACATGAGAAATGTATGCCAAGTGTTGGGAATGCAGACAGTGGTACAGCATGTACTCAAGGTGGCACCATCTCCAGTACCACAAAAACAGAAAAAAAAACAAAATCAAAAAACAGGCCAGGGCAGAGAAATGGGACAAGAGATGTGACGATGGCAGCCACTAGTGACTCTGGAGGATGACAAAAAGATGCTCTGGGAGCTTGGCGGAAAAATCCTTTGGGAGAGTGGGGTGGTTGTTTGCTTATGTTTTGTTTTTTCAAGACAGGGTTTCTCTGTGTAGCCCTGGCTATCCTGGAACTTGATCTATAGACCAGGCTGGCCTCAAACTCAAGAGATCCACCTGCTTCTGCCTCCTGAGTGCTGAGATTAAAGAGATTAAAGGCGTGAGCCACCACAGCCAAGCTACATTTAACTTTTACTTATCTACCTATTGTGTGCATATGTACCATACACACATGTTCATGCACACACGACACAGGGCACAGTGGAGGTCACAGGACAACTTTCGAGAGTCAGATCTCTCTTTTCACTGAAGATCAAACTCAGGTTGTTAGGCTTGGTGGCAAGTGCCTCTAACTTGCTGAGCCAAGTTGCCAGCCTGCAACCTTGTGAATGAATCAAAACCTACTAAATTGCACACACTTTGTGTTGGTGAATAACAATGTTTAGATTAAACTTTCATTATTAAAAAAAACTTGGTTATTAGCAAGTAACATCAGTGAAAGGTATTAGCTATGGACTGGGGGCATGGCTCACTATGCAAGTATGAGGTCCAGAGTTCTATCCCGTCCCCAGAACCCCAACACACAGAGGGCTGGGTGTAAGCATGTGTGCCTGTAATCCACGCACTGGGAAGGCAGAGACAGGCAGACCCCAGGAACTGGCTGCCAGCTCATCTAACGAGTGAGCCCCAAGGCAGATGGCTCCCAAGATAAGACAACTGAAGTTGTCCTCTGGCTTACACACACACACACACACACACACACACCACAAAAGGAAAGATAACAGTTATAAAATAATGTCTACTTTTTATGTTCAAAATAGTCCTTACTAAAATGCTCCGAGCCAGGCAAGGCGGGGCAGCACACACTTGGAATCCCGCTCTTATGTTTAGGACCTGCACGCTCTGGAGGCTGCATTTCTCTTTTGACTTGCTGAGACAGGGTCTCATGCAGCCCAGGCCAGCCTCCAATTTACTATGTAGCCAAGATGACTCTGAGCTCACGATCCTCCTGCCTCCGCCTCCTGAGTGCTGGGAACACAGGTGTGCATCTCCACACCCAGCTCGGTTTGGAGCTGGGCTTCTCTGGAGAAGCTTGGGCTTCTCTATGCAGCCCAAGGTGACTTCCCCCTTGTCACCGAGGCAGAGGCACTCTGACGCTGTGCGTGCTTGCGTGCACTGCCTCATATTCATGCCGCTGTCAGGAAAGGCGGGTGAGGGGCAAACTCAACACACTGTCTTAGCTGGAGGCGCTGCACTTCCTGGAGATGGCTGCACTCAGGAGGAGTTGGCAGGAGGAGCGCTACACATTAAGGCCAGCCAGATCTGTACAGCCAAACTCCGTCCGTGCCAGGCAGTGGTGGTGCACGCCTTTAATCCCAGTGCTTGGGAGGCAGAGGCAGGAGGATCATGAGTTTGAGGCCAACCTGGTCTACAGAGTGAGTTCCAGGACAGCCAGGACTACACAAAGATACCCTTTCTCCACAAAACAAACAAACAAACAAACAAACAAAAACTGTCTGAAAGCACACATATACTGGCTGGGGAGACAGCTAGGTGGTTAAAGTGCTTACCTGCAGGCATGAGGACTGGAGACTGGATCCCCAGACTCACATAAATGCCAGGTAAGCTGCCTGTGACTCCAGCCTCTGAAGGCCAATAGAAGGGCTACCCAGAGCAACCTGGCCAGCAAGACAAACTATACTGACAATCTCTAGGTTTGATTAAGAGTCCTTGCCTCAGGGCTGGAGAGATGGCTCAGCAGTGGAGAGCACTGACTGCTCTCCCAGAGGTCCTGAGTTCAAATCCCAGCAACCACATGGTGGCTCACAACCATCTGTAATGGGAACCATTACCTTCCTCTGGTGTGTCTGAAGACAGCTATAGCGTACTCATATACATAACATAAATAAATAAATATTTCAAAAAAAAAAGAGTCCCTGCCTCAATCAACATGATGGACTAATAATCAAGGGCGGTTCCCAACATCAACCACAGGCCGACACATGCACATCTGCACACACACACAAAGCACGCATGCATACCACACACACACACACACACACACAAAATGAAAAGGATACAAAAATAAAGCAAGCAGTCTTACACCAGGGCCAGCTAGTCACCTGGTCACCTGGACTTTCAATCCTCTTCCTTTGGGGACGACAGAGCAGAGGCAGTAGGACACCAGGCTACACCCGAAGCACACCTCTACACTGAGCCTCAGCTCCTGCTGCCTACGCACCTGTGTGGAGTCTGTGACGGAGGCCAGCTGCAGGTACTCAGAATTTCCCCAGCCGAAGACACCTCCATCGGCGGACAAAGCCAAGCAGCAGTCGCCGTAGGTGGCGACCTGGACAACAGTTACTCCGGCAAGGTCCCCACCCAGCTTGCAGGGTGTGCTGGTGACATTGTAGTGACCCAGGCCTAGCACAGGAGGAAACAGTACATTAACTCATAGACACAGGGGACTTAGGGAAGAACAAGCTCATGGGTAGCACTTTGCTCCAGAGAAGACAAACAAAAAAAGCCACAGCCTATTTTAACACCCTAGGAATTTCTAGGTCTAAATCAAGTTGACTGAGGATGGGAGATCATGAGTTCCAGGACAGCCTGGGCTACACTGTGAGTCCAAAGCCAGCTTGGTCTATACTGTAGATCCAGGACAGCCTTAGAAACAGACCTTCGACACGTGGTGGTGCACACCTTTAATCCCAACACTCAGGAGGCAAAGGAGGCCTCTGTGAGTTCAAGGCCAACCTGGTCTACATAGCCAATTCTAGGAAAAGCAGGACTAAATGGAATGATGAGGTCAAAAAATGAAAGGAAGGAAGGAAGGAAGGGACAGAGGGAGGGAGGGAGGGAGAGAGGGAGGGAGGGAGGGAGGGAAAGGAGTAGATCCTCAAACAAAACTCCCAAAAGTCAACTTAGAAAACTTTGGAGGATAAAATAACACGATATGATAGAGCTTTTCCAGTTTGCATAAATTCTAAGCAATCACTGTCTTTCTTCTTTGTGCTGCTTTGGGTTGCAGTGGTCAGCATGCAGCGGTCAGGATGCAGCTGCCGCTCGCTGCATGCCCGCCCTGCAGGAAGCGCTTTCTAACACTGTGGGGCTTGCTGGGAAATAAGGAAGCCAGGCGCAGAGGCATGCGCCTGTAAGTTCATGTCCTCGGCATGCTACGGGAAGAGGCCACTCAGACCAGGACTTAAAGGCCACCCAGACAGCACGAGACCTTTACTGGGCAGCCGTCCAAAGCACGGCACTGAACCACAGACTCCTGGGTAAATCAGGATCTCAGCAGCAGTGGCCGTGGCAAGAAGCCAGGGTCAACGAAACGCCTTCTAGTGAAATGATCTCTAATGCAGGTCCTGAAGGTTCCCACAAATTAAACTCAATAAAACACAAGTTCAGAATCAAGTCACTAAGCCCCCGAGGGAGGGAGTACTAGCAGAATTCACAGAGGCAACAGGCCAGCCTGCGCCTCCAGACTCCAGGCCCAAGGAAATGAGGCCCAAGGGTGCAGAGGAGCCTCTGACACCTTGGTTCGTTTCTATGGAAACCAGCAGCAAAAGGAACAGGAAAGGATAGAAAAGATATCATTTCCCAGAAGACCCAAATCGAGACCATGAACCTGACAGCCCATGACGGCTGCAGAGGCCATAGGCCAAGATCTCGCACCTCCCCAGAAGGCCAACAAACACCTACCTGTCTGTCCATCGGCACCCCATCCACAAGAATAGACTTCACCTTTGTCTGTGAGGAACAGGCTGTGGTCCTGACCACAGACAACCTGGCAGACAGAGACAGGGTGCTGTTAGAGCCTAGGCAGCTAGACCACGCAGAGGGCGCTGCGCCATCACGTGGGCTCGCCCCAGTTCCCCCTCGCAGCTTACTCTCTGCAGCCTGTCCTTGTCACCCTCCCCACTCACGAAAGCAAGTGCAGACATCCGCAGAAGCAAGCCCAGCAGCTCTTCCCTCCTCAGGCTCACCCTGAACCCCTTCTGCCCTCCCCACCTCTATCCACTGTGACCTCGGCCTCCCCCTTCGTACTTCCCTGTAGGGCACTGTCCACCCTGAGGCCTTCCTGCAACCCCTCACAAACCTAAGGCCTGTCAACAGGACAGGAAGATGCCACACCCCTTTCCTAACTCACAGGGACAGCTGTTCTGCCAAGAGCTGTGCTAAAGCCACAGTCGAGGCCCGCCTACACAAACGAACTGCTGAAGTTGGTGACTGACCCACTTAGCAGGAAGTGGAGGAGCAAGGACTTGAACTCACACTCATCGACTCTGAAGCCAGTTGAGACTTTCCCTCTGCTTCAACCTCCCTTCTAACCCTGCTCCTATGTTCCAGCATCCGTTCTGGCCTGTGGTTAAGTTAATTTCTACTAATCTCTTCAGCCAGTGGGCTGGCTGCTTTTAGGTCAACCTGACACAAGTGACAGTCATCAGAGAGGAAGGAGCCTCAATTGAGAAAATGCCTCCAACCTAAGGTTGGGCTGTAGAAAAGCTTGTAGGACATTTTCTTAATCACTGATGGATGGCGGAGGGCCAGGCAACAGTGGCTGGAACCAACCCCAGCTGGTGGTCCTGGGGTCTATAAGAAAGCAGACTGAGTAAGCCAGTAAGCAGCACCCCTCCATGGCCCCCGCAAGAGCCCCTGCCTCCAGGTTCCAGCCCTGCCTGAGTTCCTGTCCTCACTTCCCTCAGTGATGAACGGCAATGTAGAAGTGTAAGCCGAATAAACCCTTTCCTCCCCAGGTTGCTTACGGTCATGGTGTTTTACCACCGCAACAGTACCCTTAAGACATCCAAAGAAGCCCAATGAATGACACATGTGACGTCATCCCGTGCACTTTGCAACCTTTCAAAAGCACCCGAGAAGACAGGCCTAGAGGTCCTCTTACCTGGACCACCTGTCCGTCGAAGTCCTGCATCCTGTGCACTTTGTGACTCTCGCTACAGCCAGGAGCAGATTGAAGAGAAGCAACAGATGCGACCATGAGCACGGGTCAGGCTGGGCCGCACCCAGAAACCTACCTCCTGTCATCCCTACCCGAAGTCACCCCCCCCCCACACACACACACACACACACAGAGGGCAAACAGAACAGTTCCCAAGGTCAAATGTCGGCGGTCAGCTGAGGTTGCCGTGTTTGTGAGTTTTTAACTGTGTGTGGCTATGTGCCAGGGGCACAGGTGCCCTGAGGGGCCACAGGCGCCGTTTCTCCAGGTGTTGTGAGCCATCCAACACAGCGCTGGGAACAGAAGTCCAGTCCTCTGCAGGAGCGGTAAGCACTCTTCACTGCTAAGCGTCTGCTTTTTAAGCACTAGGGATGGGACCCAGGTCTCAGGCTCGCCGGCCTCGCACTATCCTAGCCGCTAACCTGGGAGCTTTGGACAACTGCTCTAATACTGAGCCATGCCTGATTCTTACTGAAAGAGAAAAGTTAACTATTCAACAAAGGGGCTGCAGTCTCAGGCCATGTGTGTGTTTGGTTGGTTTGGAGACAGGCTCTCTCTATTATGTAGCCCTGGCTGTCCTGGAAATCATTCTGTAGACCATGCTAGCCTAGAACTCAGTATGCGCCTGCCTCCAGCGTGCTAGGATTAAAGGTGTGTGCCACCCTGGCTGGCCTCCTAACCCTTCCTTTTTATCTTCTGAGATAAGGTCTGTATAAACTGCCCAGACCGGCCTTGAACTTTTATCCCTCCAGCCCACAACTCCTAAAAATATTTTCAACACTAAAGTAAAAAGAGTGAGATAAAGGGGATTTTGAAAAGTTAATTTGGCCGGGTGGTGGTGGCGCACGCCTTTAATCCTAGCACTTGGGAGGCAGAGGCAGGCGGATTTCTGAGTTCGAGGCCAGCCTGGTCTACAGAGCGAGTTCCAGGACAGCCAGGGCTATACAGAGAAACCCTGTCTCGAAAAACCAAAAAAAAAAAAAAAAGAAAAGTTAATTTGATAAAGTGAACATTTTATAAAAATATAGAATAACCAGACATAACGGCACACACTTTAATCCCAGCATGCCGGAGGCAGAGGCAGGTGGATCTCTGTAAGTGCAAGACCAACCTGCTGACACAGAAATTTCCAGGCCAACCAAAGTGACACCGTTTCTCAAGAAAATGGATAGAGCCTGAAATGAAAGAAATCCTGGCACTTGGGAAGCAGAGGCAGGCAGATCTCTGGGTTCAAGGTTAGCCTGGTCCACAGAGCAAGTTCAAGGACAGCCAAAGCTACACAGAGAAACCATGTTCCAATAAAAACAGAGG
Organism: Tokudaia tokunoshimensis; assembly: GCA_036184795.1. NCBI lineage: Eukaryota > Metazoa > Chordata > Mammalia > Rodentia > Muridae > Tokudaia > Tokudaia tokunoshimensis. Next base: position 24,037,873 of record BTHU01000006.1, read on the forward strand.
GGTCTGGCAAGATGGCTCGGTAGCTCAAGGCACACGGGCACCAACCCCAATAACCTGAGTTCTAGTCCAGAAGCCACAAGGTAGAAGGTCAGAACCAACTCCTGAAAATGATCCTCTGACTTCCACACATGACGTGAGGATGTGTATGTACACACACACACATACACACACACACACACACACACACACACTAAGCAACAGCTTTCTCCATCATGACCAACGCTCTTCCACCCTCCCCTCTCACCCTACAAGTGATGGGTGTCTGCTGAGACAAGGCTCCCTCCCTCCCCGGCATGCTGTGTGTCCACTCACCTGTATACCTCATCCTCCACCACCTTCCGTCCACACTGCCCGTGGGAATTGTTTCCCATGCTGAAGACTGAAGCACACAGGCCAGCAGGCCAGCAGGTCAGTTCTGAGGGCTCCTGGCCTGCACCCCCTCGCTAACCCTAGGCCTCCCACTCCACACACACTCCCAGCCTCTGCAGCAGCCCATGAGTGTGGCTTGGCCTGGGCCAGCCTCTCTTCTAGATCCAACTGCACTTGCAGGGACTGGAGGTCATGTCCACTGCTGGGACCCCAGGAGAACCGCAGTCGGGAGGGAGAAACCAGCGGGAGATGGGCCTACCCTTCAGCTGGGTGCTCGAGGCTGACCCTGCCCTTCCTTCAGCTGGGTGCTCGAGGCTGCCGCCTACTCCTGACATTATTAGCATGCTTAGAACCTATATAAACACATGCTCAGACATAAACATATCATAGGCAGTTAAAAATAAAAGCCGAAAAAATAAAATAAAATAAAATACAGCCAGGCTGGGCTGCAGCTATGGTCCAGCACTTAGCAGCTAGGTGCTCTTCCGGAGGACCTGAGCTCAGTTCCCAGCACCCACAATGGGCGGTCAACACTGCCCAGCTCCAGAGGATCTGATACTGTCTTCTGGCCCGTGCAGGCACCACACACGTAGCATACACTCAAATATACACAAAGACACATGAATAAAAATTAAAAATAAAGGGAGTGGGCAGAGTGGGTAGAGGCTTTCCAGAGGGGAACACGTGCTAGCAAGTCTGTGTGTAATGTGACCCTCTGAAGCCACCCCTCAGTCTGCTGGGGAAACGCCACATCACAGCCATCAGGAGGTACCCAGGAGCAAGGCCGCTGTCACAGATACCCTCTCCTCCTCCTCCTCCTCCTCCCCTCCTCCTCCTCCTTCCCCTCCTCCTCCACCCTCTGCAAGCCTACTCACCACCTTCTCTGTCTGTCAGGACAAGGGAGTGTGCTCGACCACAGGACACCTGCAGCACCTTTGTCTCCTGAGGTCTGTCCAGGGGCAGCGGGACAGGCGAGGGCTCCAAAACATACTCATAGCCCCTGGCTGGACAGAAGCCCCTGGGTCACAAGGTTGCCGCTGGTGCAGTCACATCAGCTCTTAGAGAAACCTGACTGTCCCACCGCAGCACTGATTTATACAGGAAGGACCTTGACAGCAGTGACTCAGACCTGCACACACTCCAGACAAGGCTAGTCTGAGGTGCCTGACTCCTGGGCTGCCCTCCAGTACACTCTCCATGCCACAGGCCGGTCCTGAACACTGTACTTGCCTCCTGACCGAAATCTCTGGGGCAGGGCTGGAGCTCAGTCACTGAGCCACCTGACAGCCCCACTCTAGACATTTCAGAGCAGTAAGGGACAAACTGGAGTCTCTTTACAGGTCAGCAAGTCGCAGGTATTTGTCTCTTTTTGCCTAAATGGTCCATGCTGTTACCAGAGACTGAAAAAAAAAAAACCAAACCCAGAGACAAGAGGGGTTGAAGGATTTTGTCTGGTTTTGGTTTTTTTTTTCCAAGACATGGTTTCTCTGTGTAACCCTGGCAGTCCTACACCTCGCTTTGTAGATCAGGCTGGCTTCAAACTCAGAGATCTGCCTCTGCCCCCCTGCCCCCCTGCCCCTCTGCCCCCCTGCCCACCTGCCCCTCTGCCCCTTTGCCTCACAAGCGCTGGGATTGAAGTTGGGTCACTAGCTGGGCATTCGGGCCCTTGAATTTTTAAGACAGGGTATGACTATGCGGCCGAGACAGCTCAAGCCCCTCCTCCCTCAGCCGCTCCCTGTGCACACCCACACACCCCTCCTTAGCTGTTGGCGTTTACTGCTGGATACCTGCTTACTTTTATCCTTCCGGCTCCTGTGGAATCCCAGCTGGGAATCTTTGTTGAGTCCCATACCCCAGACTTTTGTAACATCCTTGGTTTTCGAGGACAGCAATGTGAATCCATAGCCACAGGCAGCAGAGGAAATCTGAAAGAGAGTTCCCACGATGCACCACGGACTCGTTTGTGGTGTCAGTGCTTTCAGCAAGATGTGACACCTATTTACATACACGCGTGTGCTTCCCACAGCGACTGGGATTCACCCGGGCCTGCTAGGCTAGGCCATCATCTGTTTTCTCTGCATACACAGCACACACTGGATTTTCATCTCACCCTCACAGCCCAGTCCAGCACGGCAGCTGATGGAAGACCTTAAGTGTCATCTCCGCCCACCCCTTCCCAGCTCTGTGGCTGAGGCTGTACCATTTATCCTCTCCAGATCTCTGTATAAAAGGAAAATCAAGCCACCAGCCAGATGGCTCAACTTGCCACTTACACTTGAGGACCTCACTTCAATCCCCAGAACTGTGTGGTGGAAGAAGAGTCCTGACTCCTGCAAGCTGTCCCCTGACCTCTACTTGTGTGCTATGACACACAAGCATGTACACACACACACACACACACACACACACACACACACACACACACACGTCTTGAATAATGACGTGTGTGCTCAAACATTTTTAAAGGACTGAGGGGCTGGAGAGATGGCTCAGTAGGTAAGGACCCTTGTTCTGCTAGAAGGGCCTGAGCCCAGAGCCACCTGGCATGGCTGCATGTGGTATCTTGTATATTCAGTGATGAGGCAGAAACAGGAGAATCCCAGGAGTTCACTGACCAGTCAGCCCAGCAAATTCAAGGGCTTCAGGGGCGGTGAGAGATGCTGTCTCGGGAGAATAATCAGAGCAATAGAGGAAGGCAGTCTGGCCTCTGCACGGCCAAGCACGGCGCGCACATCTACAGCCTGGAACTTGCTCTGTAAACCAGGCTGGCCTTGAACTCACAGAGATTCACCTGCCTCCGCCTCTGTAGGGATTCAGGGTGTGGGCCACCACACCCTGCAGCGCTGCAGTTTCTAGCCTCCTAGAGCCACCATCCTGGCCTGGCTTGAGATTCGGAGATGATCTACATGGAAGGCTGAAGTTAACTGGGCTGCATGAGAGGAAGCAGGAACGATTCGGGTTCAATTCCCTCACCCGTGTGTCTGTATACAACTGTCTGTAGCTCCAGTTCCATGGGATCCCATGCCCTCTTCCTCTGGCCTATGTGGGCACCAGGCATGCAAGTGATGCACAAACACACAAGCTACAGACAGACATACACAAGAGAGAGACAGAGACAGAGAGACAGAGAGAGGCCCCCTACAGTCCAGCACACTAAGATTATTCTCATGCTTAGTGATGCTTGTTTATTTAACACTCAAAAGGTATTTGATGGGCACACGGTGTCATTTATTCTGTTCATGTGTGAAACACTTTGAGCAGTATTTTACAGTGTCAGCTAACACTGACATAATATACCAGGAGGGGGCTTCCAGCCACAGTCTACAGAGAGGTTCATGAATATCTTCCCCACAAGCAGGTATTATAAAAGACCGGGTCTGGTGTCTCACCCTCAGTCCCAGCATGCAGGATTCTAAAGCAGGAGGATCACAAGTTTTTTTGGGTTTTTTTGTTTTGGTTTATTTTGGTTTTTGGTTTTATTTTACATGAGTGGTTTTGGGTTTATTTGATTGGTTTTTATTGTTTGATTTGATTGGTGTTGGTTTTTTTAATTAATTTATTTATTTATTATATACACAGTGTTCTGCACGTATATCTGCATGTCAGAAGAGGGTGCCAGATCTCATTATAGATTTTTGTGAACCTCCATGTGGTTGCTGGGAATTGAACTCAAGACCTCTGGAAGAGGAGTCAGTGCTCTCAACCTCTGAGCCATCTCTCCAGCCTGGATCACAAGTTTAAAGTCATCTGATTACCCACTGAGATTAAGACCAACTTGGGTTACATATAAACTCTCTGTCTCAAAAAACAAAATTAAAAAAAAAAAGATAGCTTTTACTAATCCAATTTCACACTGTAATAAAAGTTCCACCCCATTAAACCAAGCAAGGAAAAGAAAATAAGCACTCAATTAGAAACAAGTCTATAAAACTACCTCTATGCACAGGCAACCTGAACATAGAAAACACTTAAGAAATACACAAAAATCTGTAAGAACAGGGGCCAGGACTTGGACTGGACGGTTGAGACAAGAGGACTGCCACAAGTTGTACTCGGGCTCTACAGAGTTGAGTTCCAGGACAGCCTGGGCTACACAGCTGTCCATCACTTACTCCAGCCAACACGTTCCCGATCTTTGCAATTTTCCTTCCCTCACAGAGCCTGTCTAGTCTGAGTGCAAATACCATCATTTACACCCTACCACCTGTGGGGCCCTGGGCCTTACTCGACCTCTCTGTTACTCCCTCTCATCCCCTGTAACTGGGAGGTGACAGCTACAGCCTTTTGGGGTACTGAGCAAATGATCTAAGAAGGGCAGAACGCTTGGTGTGATTGTCAAGCTCTGCGATCGAGCAAGAAAGTCAGTGAATATACAAAACTTTCTCGAGCCACATGCAAACTGCACACAGAAAATGCCGAGAACGACACAAAAAGATCTACAGACGTCATGAACAAGCTCAGCAGTTAAAGACGGAGAGCCGAGCTAAACGGTCTTCTTGGCAGCCACCCCTAAAGCCTTCCTCAGCAAATCCCGGGATCCAGGAGGTCATGCTCCCGGAAATCCGGCCTCCCCTAAGGGAGGCAGCGAGGCTGCCAGTGCCCTCACCTTATGGTCCAGCTCCAGGCGGTAGGGTACCGGCTGGATCCTGCGTCGGGGCCGCAGGCCGGCGCGCGGTCCGGGCCCCGAAGACGGCACCACGAAGCTGGGCACTCCGAGAGCCCCGGAGAAGCTGAAGCCCCATACGAACACGCGATCGGCGCGACCCGCGCGCTCGCCCACGTACTGGAACACTGGAGCGTCCGCCTCGGCCTCGGCCGCTTCTCGCCGGCTCCGTGAACGGCCGACCGGTCTCCAGTGCTCGCGAGCCGGTACCGGCCACCTCAGCCGCGGCCCCAGCAGAGTCCGGGCCGCCGCCAACATCCTCCGCTTCACGCCTCAACCGCTTATGGGCGCCGCCATCTTGTGTCACCCTTGACCTCTAGACTAGCGGAAGTAGATACGGCCATGCTTACTACTGGCTGAAGGCGAAGCGCTAAGGGAAATGCAGCCATGTTTACTATTGGCCAATGATTTCTACTAGATAAAAAGACTTGAGAAGTCCATGGCTTCGCCGTCGTTAACCCTGAGCAGGGAACTTAAATGAATGTCAAACTATTATTTGAAGATGCCTGTGAAGTGTCCTATGCTTCTTACTGCCCCTTTTCAAATTCTTTCTGTGTGTGTATGTTGGTTTTGGTGTGGAGTTATTTAGGTGGTGCTGGGAATTGAACCCAGGTCCTCACACAAACTTAGGGTATAGGCTAACACAGACTACTCTCCAAACTCCAAGAAGTGTTTTATATAAATACTGAAAGGAGGCAGAAGGAGTATCCTAGATGCTTATCTCATGGGAGCAAAACTGGGGAAGGTGGCTGGGCACAGTGGATCACACTGGTAACCCCAAATTAAGAATATTGCTGCAAATTTGAAACCACTCTAGAAGAAAGAAAACCTATTAATATATTTGTTTGTTTGTTTGTTTGTTTGTTTGAGACAGAGTCTCATTATTTAGCACTATTTAGCCTGGAACTTGCTATATTCCTGTAGACCAGGTTAACTCAAACTCAGAGATCCACCTGCCCCTGCCTCCTGAATGGTGTGTGCCAACATACCCTGTACTGATTGGTTGATTTAGTTTATTTTAGGCGGTTTTAGTTTATGTATATGGGTACTTTGCCTGCGTGTATATCTGTGTACCCTGTGTGTATAGTGTCTGTGGAGGTCCCAGAAGAGGGTTTTAGATCCTCTAGAACTGGAGTTACAGTTGATACCCTACTCCCACCGCACCCCACCCCTATGTGGATGCTAGAAATAGAACTTTGGTCCTCTGGAAGAATAACAGTATTTTGTTTTGTTATTGTTTTTGCACAATGTTCTTTTTTTTTAAAAAGCAGGTTTATTTATTATATGTAAGTACACTGTAGCTGTTTTCAGACACCAGAAGAGGGTGTCAGATCTCTTTTTTTTTAAAGATTTATTTATTTATTATATGTAAGTACTCTATAGCTGTCTTCAGACACACCAGAAGAGGGTGTCAGATCTCATTACAGATGGTTGTGAGCCACCATGTGGTTGCTGGGATTTGAACTCAGGACCTCTGGAAGAGCAGTCAGTGCTCTTAACCACTGAGCCATCTCTCCAGCCCGTGTCAGATCTCTTTAGGGATGGTTGTGAGCCACCATGTGGGTGCTGGGATCCGAACTCATGACCTTTGGAAGAGCAGTCGATGCTCTTACCTGCTGAGCCATCTCTCCAGCCCTCTGCATGTTTTTTTTTTTTTTGGTTTTTTGAGACAGGGTTTCTCTGTGTAGCCCTGGCTGTCCTGGAACTCATTCTGTAGACCAGGCTGGCCTCGAACTCAGAAATCCACCTGCCTCTGCCTCCCAAGTGCTGGGATTAAAGGCGTGCGCCACCACCGCCCGGCTCCTCTGCATATTTTTTAAGACAGGGTCTCACTCTGTAACCCAGGCTAGCCTCTAACTCACTGCAGTTCTCCTACCTCAGCCTCACAAATGATGGGATCACAGACCCATGTCAATATGCCAGGTTCAACCCTGGTTGAACTACACCTGGCTTTCATGGGCCCTTTTTAGTTCCTGTGGAGCTCAGCTCCAGAATGAAAGTCTACATAGAGAAATTCAGTCCCTGAAATAAGATTTTCATAAAACAAAGGTTGCAATTCATGACCGGGTTTCCCAAATGTTAGCCCCTAATGCAGAGAGTGGACCCTTCCCTCCTGGGCTCCCTTTGCTCATCCTTGGTGTGTATTGATTGATAAACAGGAACATACTAATTAGTTTTTCTTCGGATAGGTCTCATGTAGCCCAGGCTGAGCTTGAATACATTAGGTACCCAAGGATTGCCTTGAACTCTTGATCTTTTTGCCTATCTCCGGCGCGAGGATTACTAGTGTGCACCACTATGCCGAGTTTACACAGTCCTGGATGGAACCCAGAACAGACTGCATGCAAGATACACACTGTCAACCGAGGTACGTCTGAAGCCCCACAATTCATCCAATGTTTACTTAATCCCAAACAAACTCGAAGTGTAAGAGTATGTTACATACCTAGTCTGTGAAGTGTGCATCTGTCACTTTTTTCTTATTGCTTTTCCAGGGTATAGGACTATTTCATAAAGGAGAAAACTCCAATAAGATAAGGGGATTCACTGGGGACAAACAAGATGGCTTAAGGGGATAGGTGTTTGCCACCAAGCCCAAATCCCAGGACCCCCACACATTCACACAAAATAAATGCAAACTAAATTAAAAGGTGGGGCATCCAGAAAAGAGCTTTACAGAGCTCTCCACTACGATGGGGATGTAAGTCACCAAGAAGGCTAGCAGTCAACTGGCTTCTTGCTTTCATGTGATACGGGATATGCCTCCTGTTTAGAATCCAGGTGAAATCCTTCCCCAAAGTGGATGCATCAGAACAGGATCCATCTGCAAGTTTCATAAGCTGCAGCTTACAGCCTCCAGGTCAGTCTCTCAGGTCAGGCCTCAGGAGAACAGAGCCTGGACAAAGACAGACACTTGATACTCATGAGGGGCCTGACTTCCCAACTGAAAGCCAGGGCCGAAGCTTGTGTGTCTTCAGAGATGCACCAGAGCCAGGCAGGGGTGGCACAGGTCTTTAACCCCAGCACTGAGGAGGCAGAGGCAGGTGAATCTCTGTGAGTTCGAGGCCAGCCTGGTCTACAGAGTGAGTTCCAGGATTACACAGCCAGGGCTACACAGAGAAACACACACACACACACCAAAAAAATAAATAAATAAAAATATGTGGATTGTGGAAGGCAAAATGAAAGAGGGTGAAGACAATTCACGAATGTCAAAGTATCTTGCCTGACTAAACATCCTGGCAAGGAGCTGGTGTGAGTGGGCATCATGGTTGCTGAGGCTGGAGAATGGAGGTCCCAGGCCAGCCTGGGCAACAGCATGAAACAGTATCAAACCAACAATTCAAAATCACTTGGTGTTATTAATCAATAGTGGAGCTCTTGCCCCCTATTAGCTCAGTGGTGGTGCCCCTGCCTAGAATCCCCCAGGGAGGGGCTGGGGGAGTGGCTCAGTGGTAGAGCACCTACCCACTATCCACAAGCCTGAGCACTGCAGGGAAAACTTAAAAATCAACCTCTCTTAGCCGTGTGTGGGCGCTCACTCATCTGCCATTCCAGCACTCAGGAGGAACGGGATCTCAGGTACCCTGGGTTGCAGTGTGACATGCTACTTCACACACAAAAAAAGTTCAATAGCCCTAGATGGATCCCTCAACTTTCTAGACCATTTTACATTTAGGAGACGGTCAAAAAGACAGAAGGGCATGGTCATGCACACCTTTAATCCCACCACTCCAAAGCCAGAGGCAGGCAGATCTCTGTGAGTTTGAGGCCAGCCTGGTCTGACATAATGAAACCCTAGTTCAAAAGATAAAAGTAGTCAAAAAGAAACAAGTCTTCTCTGGTGTAAGTCTGGGAACGAGGAGTCGGACATGATGGGGCATACTTTTGATCTCAGCACTCAGTAGGCATGCTCAGGTGAATATAACTTGCCTGGTCTACACAGTGGGTTCCAGACCTGCCAGGGCTATGTGTACACGGTGAGACCTTATCTCAAAGGGAAAAAAAAGAAAAGAAAGGGTGGCCTAGGGTTATGTTTCAGCCATTAAGAGTGTTTGCTGTTCTCGCAAAGGACTCAAATTTGGCTCCCAGTCCCCACATCAGGTGGCTCACAACCACCTAAAAACTCCAGCTTCAGGGAATCTGACATAGACTTCTTGTCTCCAGGGGCCCTTGAACTCATACAGACATGCATGCATACAAATAAATAAAAATTAAAAAAAAAAAAAAAACTTCAAAAATTGCAACCCAGAGGCTGGCTACAGTGTGAATCATGGCCACTAGGTGGCAGTGCTTGCCCATCAATTTTGGTTCCTGTTTTGTGACAAGGAGTTCAGAATGAGATTTACAATTACAATCAGAAGCAGGGAGTGTGGCCCAGTGGTAATGTGCTCACCTAGCATGTGCAAGTTCTTGAGTTCTATCCAGAGCCCCCAAAAAGTAAATGTTTGTGGTTTTTGAAACAGGGTCTAATGTAGCCCGGGCTGGTGTTAAACTTGCTATGTCGTTTGAACTCCTGATCCTCCTGCCTCTATCTCCCCAGTACCAGGATTATAGGCAAGCACTATATCAAATCCAGTCTCAATTTTAAAACATAATAAAATATGTTTCGTTTATGTATTTGGGGATGGGTATGAATGCACACCACAGTATAAGTGCAGAAGTTAGAAAACGTCTTTAGGAAGTCACTTCTCTCCCTCCACCATATAGGTCCCAAAGATAGGTTCAAGAATTTCAGATTCAAAAGGAAAGAGCCTTCATCCTCTGGGTCATTTCACCACCCCACAATCAAAAACTGGTAATAGACGTTTTTTATCTTTTTGAAACAAGACTTGCCTGTATGGTCCTGGCTCGCCTAGAACTATGTAAAGCAGGAGCTCACCCGTCTTTGCCTTTGAAGTGCTGGGATTGAAGGTGTGTGCCGCCACTTGAACCCAAACGGATATCTCATCACCCCAAAATAATTTATTATCTACCACAAACATAATCTCAGTGTTTGAAAATATTTAGAATATATGAGGAAGCTAAACACGGTGGCACAAGCCTGTCTTCTCAGCGCTTGGGAGGCATAGGCAGGAGGATCAGTTCATGGTCATCCTTGACTACACAGTGAGTTTGAAGCCAGCCTGGGCGACATGAGACCTTGTCTCGAAATAAAACAGGGGAAGGAAAAAAGAAAATCATTAGATCCTGTGACAAGGTTCCAAATGCTGCATCGTATGTTCTAATTTTTACTCAAGACTCCCTGTTTTGTTCTTTTTCTCACAAAATTGACTTTGCTATTCATAACATTTACTTCCGTGAAGATTTAAAAGTCATCTTGTCGAGTAGCAGTAATAAAATCCCACTGGGTTTTATTATTGAGATTGCATTAAATTCCTGAGTTAATTGAGAGGCGCTAGCTACTGTAAATGGCATTTCAGCCTTGAGTCGCCCTGCTCATGACGCAGCATTCACCAGTGTCACCACCAGGGGTGCAGGCCACCAGCCTGAGTGGACCCTGCACTCTGCTTGCTGTTAAACACCATCCAGTTTTCTTATTTTAGCCTTTCTTGCTGATACTTATTTTTTTTTATGATTGCAGTGTGTAGATTATTTATTACTTTTGGGCAGAGTCTCATTATGCAGCTCTGGCTGACCTGAAACTTGCTAAGTAAACCAGACTGGCCTTGAACTCACAGAGATCTCCTGCCTCTGCCTCCTGAGTAGAGGTTTTTTCAGGAGGTGTGTGCTTGTGCACCTGGAGTCCAAATGGCACCGCCCACTTCCGTGTGTCAGCTTCCTTCCTCTCCCCCTCCCCAATGTTCTTCTCCTTTTTGTTTTCAAGATAGGAGTTTCTCAGTGTAGCCCTGGCAGTCCTGGAACTTGCTTTGTAGACCAGGCTGGCTCCAACTCAAGAGCTCCACCTGCCTCTGCCTCTCTAGTGCTGGGATTAAAGGTGTGTGCCACCACTACCTGGCTATTTCTTTTTAGTAAATTAGGATATAATTACTCAGATGTAGTAGCCTAAGTCTTTAATCCCAGCACTCAGGATGCAGTTGGATCTCTGTGAGTTGGAGGCCAACCTGGTCTAAGAAAGAAAGAAAGAAAGAAAGGAGGGAGGGAGGGAGGGAAGGAAGGAAAATTCAACCAGCTATTATGGTCTGGGATAAAATGTCTTCCCCAAAAGCTCGTCTATTGAAAACTTGAACCCCAGCTGATTGCTCTACTTGAGGTGCTCTGGAAATTTCAGGAGGTAGGAGGTAGGACCTGGTGGGAGGAAGTGGATCACTGATGATGGAGCTAAGCCTCTTCTTTCTTCCTTTTCCTTTCTCCTCCCTCTCTCCCTCCCCCTCTTCCTTCCTGGGCTTCCTATTAGGAAATGAAGGCGGTCCTGCAGCACAGCTCCTATCCCAGGAGACCCCGGTACCACGGCCTGAAACCTGTCCCCTTGAGATGGGGAGGAGGAGAGGACTTGGGCATAGGGTGGGCCATGTTGTCCTGTGGCTCGTCTTCCACGTGGAGTTTCAAAACAGACACGGGCTACACAGATCTCAACTTCAGAGGAATGGTCTAGACTGAAGACCCGTAAATCATGTCAATGTCTTGGGGGCCCTTTTTGTTTTGGTTTGTTGTTATTGTTGTTCTTTTTGAGACAGGGTTTCTCTGCATATCTTTGGCTGTCACGGAGCATGTTCTGTATACCAGGTTGGCCTTGAACTCAAAGATCCGCCTGCCCTTGCCTCCAGAGTGCAGGGATTAATGGCCTGTACTGCCACCCAACATGTAAACAAAACTAGTTAAGTCAAGGACTGAGGGCAGGCACCAAAGAGACTGGAGACAGAAAGAAGGAAAGGTTGCTGGCAATCTGAGTGGGGAGAGAAGGACTTGAGTGGGAGCCAGAACGGCCACCAATCACTGTGTCCTAAAAAGCCACATTGCCAGGGTGAGTGGCCTGATTTGACAAGTCCCGAGAGTAAGTGATTTTTCAGGCTGGACAAATACCACAGGATCTAGCTAGCAACCGGTGACCCACTTGTGGCCTTGGAGGAAAGAATTTATTCAAGGACACGAGCAAATACAGACTACAGAGGAGACTACACAACCTTTTCTCGTATGAACGAAGTGTTATTTCTCATTTTATTTTTGGGACAGAATCTTATTATAGCCATGGCTGGCCTGAAACATTAAGTAGCTAAGGCTGGTCTCAAACTCACAGCGATTTGTCTATCTCTGCCTTGTGAATGCTAGGATTAATGGGGATTAATGGCATATATCACCATACACCAAGCAATACATCTTTAAAAGTATTTTTAAATTTTTTTTTAAGCGGGTGTGGGTGCCTACAGAGGCTAGAGGATTGATTCCGTATATAGTGCTTGAGACAGATGCTGGGAATTCAACTCCCATCTTCTGAAAGCATACTACCAGCTCTTAATAGCTGAGCCACCTCTCCAATCCCCTTTTCAAGTAAATCTTAAAGCAGAGAAACCGAAACCCTCGTAAAGTGGGACTGGAGAGATGGCTCCGTGCTTAGGAACACTTGCTGCTTTCTGCAAGGGACACAAGATCAGTTTGCCTCCGGGTCCAGGGGATATCGTGACCTCTTCTGGCCTTCTCGTGGTGCATATACGCAGGCTGGCAAAATATTTAAAGAAGGCAGTGCCTTAGGAATAGCTCCCGAGGCATGCATCCACGCAAACACAAGAGCATATAACTGACACGGGCACAAAAATTTTTTTAAAGGAAATGCAACGTCCTAAAAGGTGTGGTGGCACACGCCTTTAATCCCAGCACTCAGGGGGCAGAGGCAGTGGTCTCTTGAGTTCGAGGCCAGCCTGGTCTACAGTGCAAGTCCTGGGATAGCCAGGGCTACAAGAGAAACTGTCTGGGGGGGTGGGGGGTGGGCTGGGTAACACCTGAGGTGTCCTCCACGCTTCCACATGCACGCACAACCAGATTTTTAAAATATATGTGTATCAAGAATGGCCGCGCACATTCAGGGAAGGCGCGAAGACACGTGCACGCCACGCACCCCGGCTGGCGGCCGCGCGGAAGCCGTGCTGAAGCGCACCGGAAGTGGCCGTCCCCACTTGGGGGTGCTTCGGACACGCGCGGGAAGCCGACCTTCCAGGAAGCAAAGACCAAAAAAAAAAAAAAAAAAAGAAAGAGGAAAGAAACCGATAAAACGAAAACCAGGAGGGGAGCGTGAGGAGGCCGGTGGGGAGGAGGCGCCCTCGGCCCACGCTCCCTCGCCCCCCGTGCTCCGGTCGCCTGCCCAGAGCCGCTGCGCACGCGCAACCCAGGCTTCAGACCCCCGGCGCGGCCCGCACGGCAAGGCCCTCAGGTGCGTATTCCGCCGCCGCTTCCCTCACAACTTCCGCTTCCGGAAGTCCCCCGGGGCAGAGATCTCTCTCGGGGCGCGTGGCGGATCCTTTAGGCGCCCGGTGGCCCGCTCCGAACCCCATTTTCCGCACCGCAAGCAGGCCCTGAAGAGTGGGGGTGGGGTGGGGAAGACGTGCGGTTAGGCGACCTTCGCACGCAAGGCGCGCACCAAAATATCTCTTTTGATTGGTTGTAACGGGACGAGGAGGCGGGAAAAACTATGTCCCGTGCGTGCCGAGGTCACGCTCCACCTGACGTACCTGCGCTGTGTATAGAAACACTTGATTGGTTAGGGGAAGAGGCGGGGCCATCGCGGTTGCCTAGCAACGATGTTCTGGCTCCACTTTCGGTGTCTTGTTTTGCTTGTTGGCTCCAGGATTATGGGGCATCTGGTATTCCTGTCGGCCTGGCGCTTAGGTTGATAAAGAAAGCAGAAGGAAGGGCCCAGCCTCCAAAATGTGGCCTTTGTGTGGTCTGATTGACAGTACAAGGTGGCTTATGGCCATAACACATAATACAACAATCAAAAAAAATATTTTTTAATTTACTTAAAAACGTTTGAAATTTTTAGTAACTTTAAAATTTAAACCTGAGTTCAACTTCCAACAACCACATGATGGCTCATAGCCATCTGTAACGGGATCTGATGCCCTCTTCTGGGGTGTCTGAAGACCGTGACAGTGTACTCATATACATACATACATAAATAAAATCTAAAAAAAAAAAAATCAGTACTTAAGAATGTGACCCCGTGATTTGCTAACTTTACAAAACTCCTTAGTATGTTCTGTAATTCTGCTCATTACAATCCTGTGTTCTCCTTTGAGCCTTGTAGCTGTTTTTTAAACACGGTCATCTTTCACTGTAAGTTTTATTCAGTGAATCGTTCTCTACGAACCTAATTAGATAAGATGTCTTCGTTTATAAAAAAATAAATGGAGGTGCTGGAGAGTTGGCTCAGCTGTTAAGAGTGCTTGCTGCCCTTGCAGAGGGCATAGTTCCGAGAACCCACATCAAGGAGCTCACACACACACACACACACACACACACACACACACACACACACCCGTAACTCCAAGGGACGGGAAGCTGGCTTTTTGGCCTACACAGTGAGCATGCACACTCAGGCACGTGTGTGCGCGTGTGTGTGTGTGTGTGTGTGTGCGTGTGTGCACAAATATGCACATATAACTAGTCTTTTTAAAGTGGACGACTAAACAAAGCGTGTTTTGTCTGTTGTGGATGACACCACCGTGTTTATTTCTGTCCGTTGGGTGTGGGTATTTATTTTTGGATTCCTGTTGAGCTTTGTGGCTGTTCTATTTTATTGGTGTTTGTTTTTATGCTTGGGATTGAGCCCAGGATCACTGAGTTACAGCAGCAGACTTATGGGTTTTTTCTTTGTTTTGTTTTGTTTGTTTTTTATATAGACTTGTGTATTTATTTATTTAGGTTTTTCAAGACAGGGTTTCTCTGTGTAACAGGCCTGGCTGTCCTGGGTCTTGCACTGTAAACCAGGCCTCAGACTCACAGAAATCCGACTGCCTCTGCCGCCCAACTGCTTGGGATTAAAGATGTGTGTCAGCATCACCTGGCCCTGATTTATTTGTTTTTATTTTAAGTGTGTGGGTGTTCTGCCTGCCTGTATGCCTGGACACCATGTGCATGCCGTGCCAGCAGCGGCCAGAAGAGGGCACCACATCTGGAACCAGATCCAGTGGTTGTGCGTTGCCTTGTGGGTTCTGAGAACTGAAACTGAGTAAACTGAAACTCAGAAGAACAGCAGGTGCTCATAACCACGGCGCCATGGCTGCAGCCCCCAACTTATTAATGTTACTTTGAGACAAGCTCTCCCTAAGGTGTTCATCCTATCTTAGCCCCTAGAACTGCTAGGAGTCCAAGGTTAGACCACCATGCATAAATTATTTATTTTCAAGACAGTATTGGTATGTAACCCAGACTGGCCTTGCTAACCATCTCCCTTAGTGCTAAGATTATAGATGTTTGACTATCATGGTGGTTTTCTAAAAAAAAAAAAAAAAAATGACAAAGTGCCGAGGAAATGGCCCAGTGGAGTAAAGTTGATTGCTGCTAACCCTGATGACCCATGCAATACCTGGGACCCACTTGGAGTAAAGAGATACCTGTGTCCCTCAATCTTGTTACACTTCTCCTACAGTGCTTGGATCACACCATTTATTGTCATATATGGGCTTTTGTTTGGTTGGGTTTTGTTGTTGTTGTTTTCTGAGACAGGGTAGCTCTGGCTGTCCTGGAACTCACTCTGTAGACCAGGCTGACCTGTTTCTACCTCCTCCCAAGTGCTGGGACTAAAGGTATGCGCCATCATCCCCTGACCACCCACCAGGGTTTTGGCTGGAGGCTTGGTAGAGACAGCGAGCTGAGGGGCTTTTGGTCCAGCTCTAGGCCAGATGCAGGTGTGGAGCAAGAGGCTGTGAAGAGGCCATGAAGGAGCCCAAAGGAATTTGTCTTCTTGGACAGAGACCATAAAATAGCCTGCTGGCTCCCGCTCCTCAGGGATTCTTTCTTGAGCTCCTCACAAACTCTGGGCCCTGCCTCTGCGGAAGGCATCCAGGGGCAGACGGGAAGTGGGACCACATATCAGATATCCTGCGTGTTAGAGATTTGCATTACAGTTCATAACAGTGGCACATTACAGTTGTGTACTAGCAATGAAATAATGTTACGGTTGGGGGATCAGCACAAAATGAGGAACTGTACTGAAGGGTCTCATCATTAGAAAGGTCAAGAACACTGAGCTAAACTGAAGGGTGGATATGTGTTCTGGTAAAACTTTGTTTTATCTTGACTTTTTTTTTCTTTTTTTTTTTGAGACAGAGTCTCATTGTAGCCCAGGCTAGACTTGAGCTCTCTAATCTGCTATGACCTTGACTTCTGACCCCCGTTTCTCCTTCCTAGGTGCTGGCATTCCAAGAGTGCATTGCCTGTTCGTTTGTTAGTTTGTTGTTTGCTTTCCATGTTGAGGATGGAGTCCAGACTCCAGGCGCACTAGCCAAGAGCGCTGTAGCAGCTGAGCCCTCTAACCTGCAGTTAAGGAAAAGTTCGTTACTGTATAAAACCCGTGATCTAGTTGAATGTTGCCGGCCCTTTACATGTGAGTACAGAAGGCCCTGGGAGCTGATAGTCTGTAGGCTCACTTATAGCCTGACGTGGTTAGTTTCTCTGGGTTTCATGGTACCTGTCTTTAATCGCAGCCCTGAGCAAGCTGAGGCAGGAGGATCATGAATTTGAGATTAATTTGGGCTACAGCATGATGAGACCTTTTCTCAAAAGCAATAATAGTCATGAGGCTCAGTGATTAGAGAGGAACTGAGTTCTGTTCCCACATCCACCTGAGGCGGTTCAGAGCCAGCTGTAACTCCTGCTTCCGGGATCTGAGATCCTCCTCTGGGGGCCCCACCTCACGTGCACATTTTTGTACACACACACACACACACACACACACACACTTTTTTTTTTTTAAAGAAAACTGGCAGCCAGAGGTGGTGGCGCCCGCCTGGCTTCCCAGCACTTGAGAGGTGGAGACAGAAGGAGCAAGAATTCAACTTATGTAGCAAGTTCAAGGACAGTCTGAGCTACATAAAACCTTGTCTGGAGAGATAGGAAAAAACAAATCTTCAAAAAGTTATCCTCTGACTTCCATATGTGTACTCTGGTATTTGTGCCCATACACAACTGCAAAATAAATGATTGCAGTTTTAAAATAATCTTATTTATTTACTTATTTATTTAATGTATGTGTGCTCCATCTGCATGTATACCAACATTCAAGAAGAGGGTAGCAGATCTCATTATAGATAGTTGAGAGCCACCATGTGGTTGCTGGGAATTGAACTCAGGACCTCTAGCAAGAACAGCCAGTGCTCTTAACCTCTGAGCCATCTCACTATCCCCAGTAAAAGGAATTTTAAGAAAGAAGAGTTTCAACCAGGCAGTGGTGAGGCACGTCTTTAATTCCAGCATTGGGAGGCAGAGGCAGAAGGATCTCTGAGTTCAGGGCCAGCCTGGTCTACAGAGTTAGTTTCAGGACAACCAGGGCTACACAGAGAAACCTTATCTCAAAAACAAAAGGAAGGAAGGAAGGAAGATTTCCCTGCCTCCTGTGTTGTTACACACAGTATACAGATAGAGCATAATAAATGAGACACCATTGATTCTTTACTCCTGCTTGATGCAGAATCAATGCCAACCAGTAATCCCTTCGGTTCAGCCTCTCTCACGCTGCCTGTCATTTCTTTCTTGTCAGAGCCCAAAGCTTTAAGCCAAGCATGGTGGCCTGTGTCTTGTTTTCTCAGCAGTTGGAAAACGGAGGAAGGAGGGTCAGGAATTCAAAGTCATCCTTGGATACAGAGTTCCATGTCTGTGTGGTGGGCTGATAAGAGCAAAATAAAATAAAATAGAATAAAACGTCCAGGTGTGGTGGCAAATTCTTTAATCCCAACACCCAGGAAGCAGAAGTGGGTAGATCTTTTTACAGATTGAGTTCCAGATCAGCCAGGAACTATATTATGAGACCCTGCCTTTTAAAAAAAGATGTAACCCTCTTCTCTGGAGAGCTTCCTGGTCTGCCATGATGGGAGCACCTGACCCCCACATTCCTGCCTCTGTGCACTTGCTTCTCTGCTGTGGGAGATGCAGGTGAGGGAGGGTCTGGGTATCCTACAAGGACTACCTGATGCCTTCGGTGTCCTTACGACGTCTTACCTCGCAAAGCTTCTGTCATCACCAGCCCGCACCAGCCTGGGCACCCGACCTGTAAACTGCAACAGAGCCTCCACTCACATCTACAGAGCTGTCATCATGTGATCACAGGAACACTGGGGCTTCGCACACTCACTTCCTTGTTTCTCCTGTACAGGAACAATGGCCCAAGTAGCAGTGTCCAGCCAGCCCATTGGAGACGCTTCCGCAGACGGCAGGATGGTGGTGACGTTCCTCATGTCTGCCCTGGAGTCCATGGTGAGGCTCTGGGGCTCTGTGGTGACAAGTGTCAGCGTCACTTCTTTGTACCCCCCTTGTGTCTGTATGAGGGCGTCTTTCAGTGCACTGTGGTGGCAAACCCGTGAGCCCCAGCACCTTAGAAGGTAAAGAGGGTCAGGAGTTCAAGGTCATCTGGGTGTAAGTAAGGGTTGTTTTGATGGTCTACGTCTTTAGTGGATGTGATGTGCGTCCCATAGCATGCACCAGCAGGCTAGAGGACCACTTTTGGGAAGCTGGTGTTCTCTAGCCATCACGTGGGTCCTGGGGATCAAATTCAGGTCGTAAGGCTATCCCCTGGGACATCTTGCCAGCATAACATAGTGAGCTCTCGGCCAATACGGGACACGTGAGACCATCCTCTTCATCCCCTAAAAAAGAATAAAGCTAAAAATACCTGCCCTGAAAAACCACAGAATGGGAATGGATCTATTGCTGCATTTAACAAGCACCTCTGACGGGCCTCCTCCATCCAGGCCCCTTCTAGACTCTGGGGTACAACACAGGAGGGCAGATCAGACCCCTGTCCTGTGTGTAGGTTTCTGTATGTGATTATAGTTAACCACAAAGCAGGGCCAGTAAGATGGCTCAGCAGGTAGAGGAGCTTGACACCAACCCTGACTATCTGAGTTCACGTCCCGGGACCCACAGAGTAGGAGAGAGCTAACACTCGAGGTTGTTCTCTGCTCTTCGCATGAGTACTGTGCGCACACACACACACACACACACACACACACACACACACATACACACCATCCAATATGATTACTCATAATAACAAAATGAAAAGAATATGGAGGATGTTTAAGGGAGAGTGGGTGACTAGTTTGGGGGTCTGAGATAGAGTCTCTTAGTAACTGTCCCCCCCCCCGCCCAATTTTTAAGACAGATTCTCTTGCAGCCCTTGAATGTGCTACGTAGCAGAGGCTTTGATCCCCCTGCCTCCACCTCCAGAGCGAGGACTGGGGTCCCAGCCGTGAGCCATCTTTCTTGTCCCTGATTTCTCCTTCTTTCCCTCCAGTAGGACTCCTAAGCGACCACTCTAGGCCTGTGTAGAACCCACCCTTGTCGTTTTGCATTTCCGCTCCAGTGTAAAGAACTGGCCAAGTCCAAGGCCGAGGTGGCCTGCATCGCTGTGTATGAGACGGATGTGTACGTGGTGGGAACGGAGCGAGGCTGTGCCTTTGTCAACGCCAGACAGGATCTCCAGAAAGACTTTGCACAGCACTGTAGGTGGCCAGTGTTGTACCCTGTCATCGTCCGTCCCTGCTACTGTCTGTCTGTCTGTCTGGTTGATTGGTTTTTATATCGAGAATTGAATTTAGCGCCTCACACATGCTAGACAAATACTCCACCTCTGAACTGTATCCCCGCTTTTATTCTCATATTTCATTTTATAATTTTTTTTTTGAGACAGAGTCTCACTATGTAGCCCTAGTGGGCCTGAGATTTGCTATGTAGACAGTTTGGCCTTAAACTCACAGAGATCTTCCCGTCCCGGCCTCCTGAGTGCTGAACTTAAAGGCATGCGCTACCGTGCCTGACCTAATCATATTGATTTTTTGTTCTTCATTCTAACATCATGTGTATTACATTTATTGATTTTTTTAAAGATTTATTTTATGATTATGAGTACACTGTAGCTGTCTTCAGACACCCCAGAAGAGGGCATTAGATCCTAATACAGATGGTTGTGAGCCACCATGTGGTTGCTGGGAATTGAACTCAGATCCTCTGGAAGAGCACCCAGTGCTCTTAACCATTGAGCCATCTCTCCAGGCCCGATTTTTTTTTTTTTTTTGGTTTTTCGAGACAGGGTTTCTCTGTGTAGCCCTGGCTGTCCTGGAACTTTGTAGACCAGGCTGCCCTCGAACTAAGAAATCCTCCTGCCTCTGCCTCCCAAGTGCTGGGATTAAAGGCGTGCGCCACCACCGCCCGCCGATTTTTTTTTTTAAAGGAAGACTTACTTTCATCTTTATTTGTGTGCGCCTGTGTGTGTGCGTGTGGTTGTGCCTGTGTGTGTGCACCTGTGTGTGTGTGCATGCGTCTGTATATGTGAGTACAGATGGCCAGAGACTAGAAGAAGAATCAGGCCCCTGGGGCTGGACGTACAGGCAGTTCAGAGCTGCAGGATGCGGGTGCGCAGAGCTGACACCCAGCCCTCTGGGAGAGCAGTTTCTGCTCTTAGCTCTCCATGGTCTGGTTTCTGTACGTTGAACTATTTTGTATTAGTTCCGTTATTGGTACCTAATGTAAACAACTTAAGGGAGGAAGAATGTTTTGGGTGCTGGGGAGATGACTCAACACTTGGGAAGGGGGAGACTCAGCTCCACCTGTGGATCTAGCTCCAGGGCGATCCAACCCCTCTGGCCTTCGAGGGCACTCACTTCATAGACTCCCGTGCCCGCACCGCACGTACACACAAACCCATGCGTACACGTCGTTAAAAAGAATCTTGAAAAGCGTGTTCTGACTCATGGCTTCACTGGGCCTGCGCACTGTTCACAGCCTGTGGTAAGGCAGGAGCATGTGGGAGGGGCAGGCGCTCTGCTCTGCTCAGACTGGGAAACCAGCAGAGAATCAGGGATGGAGTGGAAGCCAGAGTCACCTTCAGAGGACTTCCAGAGACCTACTTCCTCCAACAAGACCCCACTCACAGCTTTTCTGAATGTCACAGATCAGTGCCACCACGGGGACCAAGGAGTCAACATTCCTGACACTTGTGGCACAGGGTCTCTCTGTGTAGCCCTGGCTGTCCTGGAACTCACTCTGTAGACCAGGCTGGTCTCGAACTCACAGAGATCCGCCCCCCTGCCAAGCACTGGGGTCACAAGTGTGAGTGCTCACCCTGTAGCTTTACTTCAGGGGTGGTCACCATGCTTGGCCCTATTCCTCATATAATCCTGCTGTTCTCTCAGGGCTGGAGAAGGCCAGCGCTTAGGGCCTTGCTGTGCCAACAGAGGACCCAAGTTTGGCTCCTAGCACCCACATCACATAGCTAAGAGCTGCTGCTAACTCCAGCACCAAGGGATCTGATGTCCTCCCTGGTCTCCAAGGGCACCCCACCACACACACATACGTGATACGTGTGGCATACACACACACACACACACAAATAAATCTTTAAACACAAACCAACTGTTCTTGGGGCTGAGGCTACGGCTGAGTCAGTAGAGTGGTTACCTAGCATGTGTGTGGCCTCGGCTTCCACCCTTAGGTAAACAGACAGACAAAAACGCCCTTCATTCCTTTACATAAAGCGTGCTTTAGGATTGCCCCTTTCCCCTCCTTTCCCTCTCAGCATGAGAAATACAGATGGGGCTCACTCTGACCCACGCTCATCTGTGTTTGCAGGCCAGGGGGAAGGGCGGCCCGAAGAGAAGCCACTGTGTCTGGAAAATGGGGCAGCCTGCCCTGGAGAAGCCCAGCTGCTCAGGAGAGCAGTGCAGGACCATTTCTGCCTTTGTTACCGTGAGTCCTTGTGGAGCACGGGCACCCCTGGGTGTGTGCATGTGTGTGTGTGTGTGTATGTGTACGCGTGTGTGCACGTGCTTGTGCTTGTGTGTGCGTGTGTATGAGTGTGTATGTATGTGTGTGTGCTTATATGTGAGTGTGTGAGTATGAGTGTGTAGGTATGTGAGTGTGTGTGCGTACATGTGCTTGTGTGTGTGTGTGCATGTGTGTGACATGGTATGTGTATATAAGATGTGATATGTGTGTGCCTGAGTGTGTGTGATATGGTATGTGGCATTTGTGTATGTGGTATGTATGTGGTGTGTGTATGGGATATGACGTGTGTGCCCATGTGCATGTGTGATATGGTATGTGGTGTGTGGGGGGGGGTGGGGGGGTGTTTGTGCTGGATATGTATGTGTGTACGTATATATACATATATAGTATATATACTATATATAACAAATGTACGTACATGATCTCTGTGTATGTGTCTGCGTGTGTGATTGTGACTTACAGGCTATGATCCAGTTAATCCAACAGTAACGATCGATCTCCTGACAGAAAGGTCAAGAATCTGGTAGTTGTTCAGTCCAGAGGGCTGGATGTCTTAGCTAGTCTTCAGTCTACATTGGAATCTCAAAGAATTAGGTTCTAGCATCAGTAAAGGAATGCCCCAGCAGCAGGATAGATGACCTTGCCAGGAGAGCGAGGGCCGGCAGGCGACATGCAAAGCTTCCCTTTTCTGTGCCTTTTGACGTGAGCTGCCACTTGAAGCTGTGGCTCAAATTTAGGACGGGGCTTCATCCCACCTCAGATGGTCCAGTCAAGAAAACCCTTCCCTGAGGTGCTCGGGTAAGAGTTGATTCCTCAGGCAGCCATGTTGACCACCAGTGTCGGCCATCACAAGGCAGGTAGAGCCATCATGGCAGGGGAGACACAGCAGTGGGAGAGAAGGGTGGGGCCAGGAGCAGGAACTGGCTGGTCACCTCGCAGCCACACTCAGGAAGTGGAGAGAGCATGCTCCGTGCTCGTCATGTATGTTCAAGCTACATGTCCCCGTGTCTGTCACACTAGGTGAGGCTGGCAGGTGGAGAGTTCTGAGAGTGTCACCTCCCGTCTCTTATCTCCTGTCCTAGGTAAAGCACTGGGGACAACAGCCGCGGTCCCTGTTCCCTATGAGCAGATGCTGCAGGACGAGACGGCTGTGGTGGTTCGGGGCCTCCCGGAAGGCCTGGCCTTCCAGCACCCTGACAACTACAGCCTTGCGACCCTGAAGTGGATCCTAGAGAACAAAGCAGGAATCTCGTTCACCATAAAGAGGTAATCTGCTCCACAGCCTCTGACGGTTTACCAGAGATGAGCTTGAGTCACGTATGGAGACCCAGGCCTGCACTCCCAGGACTGCGAGTCTGAGGCAGGAGAATCACTGAAAGTTTGAGGCAAGCCCACGTTACAATGAGTTCAAGGACAGCCTGGGATATATACCAAAGCCCTGTCTTAAGAAAGAAAGGGAGGGAGCGAGGGAAGGAGGGAGAGAGAGATACAGACAGACAGACAGACGGACGGAAATTATCATGGTCTGGGCCACAGCTGGGGTGACTGAAGTAGGTCACTCCACTGGCATGCACCAGGCCCTGGGTTCTATGCCCAGCATTGCAAGAAAATAAAAGTTTTGTTCACTGAGTGTCACTGCTCTGCGTGTGTTCGTGTTGGGTAATGGTGTTGGTTTTCTTGCAGACCTTTCCTAGGTGCAGAGAGCCAGCTGGGTAAGTAGCGGGGCGGTTCTGATCCTTGGTGGCTGCCCAGAACCAAAGCCATTCTTCTATCATGATGGTGATGGTGATGGTGATGGTGATGCATGTTTTAATACACTCCTCCATTTTGTCGCATTGATGAGGCAACCTGAGCTGGCAGCTTGAGAGTAGGTCTTTTACCTATAGGATTGCCCAGTGAGGGGCTGAAGGTGTATTCTCGAAAGTACAGCACCTGCCTAGAATCCCCAGGGAGGGGCTGGGGCGTGGCTCAGTGGTAGAGCCCCTGCCTAGAATCCCCCAGGGAGGGACTGGGGGCGTGGCTCAGTGGTAGAGCCCCTGCCTAGAATCCCCCAGTGAGGGACTGGGGGCGTGGCTCAGTGGTAGAGCCCCTGCCTAGAATCCCCCAGGGAGGGGCTGGGGTGTGACTCAGTGGTAGAGCCCCTGCCTAGAATCCCCCAGGGAGGGGCTGGGGGCGTGGCTCAGTGGTAGAGCCCTGCCTAGAATCCCCCAGGGAGGGGCTGGGGGCGTGGCTCAGTGGTAGAGCCCCTGCCTAGAGTCTTTCAGTGATGGGCTCTGGGCGTACATGGGAGAATGCATGTATAACATGCATGGGACCCTGGGTTCTCTCATCAACACTACAAAGGAGGAGGGGAGGGAACGAACACCTATGGCACTGTGACACTAAAGGGCTATTAAAGGCAGATGTCCTGACTAGGAAGAGACAGCAGTCAGAGACTCTTCACAGCCCAGGCTGGGGAGATTCTGTAGTGACAGACACCTGGTCTTCCAGAGGCATGTGTGGATGTAGGGAGTCAAATGGCGGTCTGTGAGTACCAGCCCTGCAAGGGCCAGGGGTTGCTGACTTTGAGGGCTCTAGGATTCATTCCTGTGTCTCTGAAACTCAACTTGAGGAGACAGAAAGGAAAAAGGAAAAAGCCAGGAAGACAGTGGTGCTCTTAGGATGTCAGAGTCATCCCCAAAGCTGGCATGGGGCTTGAAGAGCTGATTTAGAAAGCTCCACGGCCATGGCCCTCAGGATAAGCAGAGACTCCCTGGGGTGGTGGCCCACTGTTGTAGAACCAGCCCTGGAGATGCAGAGGCAAGAGATTCAGGAGGTAAGGCTAGCCCGAACCACACAGCAAGATCAAGATCAGCTTAGACTACATATTAAGACCCTGCCCCCAAAAGACAAAAGGCTAAAAAGTAAAGATAAGCTGGTCTCATCAGGCTGTGTCTCCTGAGATAACAGAGCAGTGTGACAGATGTGTGGGAACCCAGATGTCTTCTGTCCCCTTGATTCACAGCAATGAAGATACCCCTGCCCACCCCACCCCCCCAGATATCTCTGCCAGAAGCATTTACAAATCAATCCACTTATGATTGGGCATAATAGCGAGTCGAGTGTCTCTCATCCCAGCACTCAGAACTCAGAGGCAGGGGCATCTCTATGAGTTCAAAGCTAGGCTGGTCCATCTAATGAATCGTAAACCAGCCAAATCTACACCATACAGCCCTGTCTAAAAGAAAGAAGAAATCCGCCCATGTCTACCCCTTATTTTCTTAAATTATTATTTTTGAGATGTATTTGGAGTTCTGTACCCCTAGTGGTTTACAAAATATAATGTCTAAAGGTTAGACATCATTAAATTAAATTAAAGGCACACGCCTTTAATCTCAGCTCTTGGGAAGCAGAGGCAGGTGGATTTCCGAGTTCGAGGCCAGCCTGGTCTACAGAGTGAGTTCCAGGACACCCAGGGCTACAGAGAAACCCTGTCTCAAAAAACCAAAAACAAACAAACAAACAAACAAAAATGAACACCACCATCACAACAACAAAAGAATAAAAGGGACGCCGTGATAGGCAGCACAGGCAGAGGACGCAGTCACAGAGGTAGGGCCTGTGTGCCACTCCACCCCACTGCTGTGTACCTACGCCAATATGATACCCCTCCAGGCCTGTTCGTGGGGGTCTTTGTGAGGTCCTTGTGGTCCTCTGGCTTCTGGTAGAGAACAGAGTTGAAGTCCAATGTGATGGTGCACACTATCAACCCAGCTCTTAAGAGACTGACGCAGGAAGGTTGAAAGTTCAAGACCAGCCTGGGCTAACCTAGCAAAACCTTGTCTCAAAAAAAAAAAAAAAGAAATGGAATGAAAGGACTGGAGAGACACTCAGCAGTTAATAACTCCTGCGGAAGTGCTCAGTTCCCAGCACCCATGTGGCGGCTCATAACTGCCTGTCACTCCAGTTCCAAGGGATCCGTGCCTGCTTCTGGCTTTCAAGGGCACCAGGCACCGGAGAGATATACATACATTTAAGCACTGGCACATATACATAAAAAGTTAAAATAAACAAGCCTTTTTAAAAAATCCAAAGAAAAATCTATACTTTGATGGTCGAATGACAGGTAACCAGATGACTGTCATCCCAGAATAATTCCTATTTTCTTAAGCAAATAACAGTCACACACAGCCGCAGCCATTTCATGCTTCTGTGGTGACAGTGTTATTCCTCAGGCTGTGCGTGATGGCCGCCCTGGAACTCCAAAGTCCCTGGATGTCAAATCCCTTCTATGCGATGGGAAATACAGACTTGTTTCTAGTGAACCTGAGCTCACTCTGTATGCCTTCATCCAAGCTGGCCCACTTTGAATATCCAGTAACAGGCAAGAGTGGTAAATGTCAGACTGGCCAGCATGGTGACCAAAGGCGGTCATTCTACCGCAGATGAGGCTATGGCAGGAGAATAACAGGTCTGAGGCCTGCCTGACCAGCCTAAGCTACATGATGAAATGACCAAAAATGCAACTTAAAAATAATAAATTAGAGAAAGAAACAGTCATAATCCAAATAAAGAAAGAAGTTTTAGAAACAAGGAGCCCAGCAGTGATGGCTCCCGCTTTTAATCCCAGCACTCGGGAGGCAGAGGCAGAGGCAGGCAGATCTCTGTGAGTTTAAGGCCAGCCTGGTCTACAGAGTGAGTTCCAGGACAGCCAGGGCTACACAGAGAAACCCTGTCTTGAGAAAAATAAAGGAAAAGGAGAAAATAAATTCCTGCATGGTGGAGTGGAGGACCGGGAGTTGGCCAGTCATCTTCAGCTATACAGGGTATTTCAGGCTAGCCCGAGGTACCTATCTAAAAAACAAAACCAACAACAAACAGAACCCAAAAGGTAATGTCATATTGTTTACAGAATGACACAGAAAGCTTCTGCATGTCCAAGACATTGGGCTGTTTGTTTGTTTGTTTGTTTGAGACTCGCCTCAGCCTGTGCTGGGGACCTGGAGGTTGGGAACTATTGGATGAGGAGGGCCAGCTACTCCCCAGTCCTCACCATTTCCATGAAGAACCACACAGCCCACTTTAGTGACTTACTCAGGTGACCCAGCTGGTGATTGACCAGGCTGGGGTCCTCACCTACACTCCGGGCACTTCTTGCCCATTTCCAGGGTAGCCCACCAGCTTCTGTAATAAGCAGAGCTGGTTTTGACCAGCCTCCCCAGCCCCTAGCATTTCTGTGATGGCCTTGACTTGAGAATCCTCATCCCCGTTTGCTTTCAAATGATGTGTCCTCGAATGTGGGTCCTGTCCCTCGGGGCTGAGAGAGACTAACACGCACCTTTTTGTTCTTACACAGGTGGCCTTGGGATGGTGACAGAGGCCAGGAGATCGGCAGTACCACCAAGTGATAGGTAAAAAAAGTAATACATAAATCAGTAATTAATAAAGGCATAGATGAATAAGAATAAACCAGGACTCATGAGTGATAGAGCCCTGCGATCTCAGGATAGAGAGGGAGGCAAGAGTTCAGGGTCATCCTTGGCTACACGGCGAGCGTGAGGATAGCCCACATGAGTCCTTGTGTCAAAAACAAAGAGGGAAGGGGGATGGCTAATGAGGGTAGAGAAATGGCTCAGCACTTAAGATCCATCACTGCTCTTCCAGAAGATTCCAGTGTGGTTCTCAGCACCCACGTCAGGCAGTTTACAACTACCTGGAACTGAGTTTCAGGGGACCTGACAGCTTCTCTCACCTCCAGAGGCACCAGGTACACACACGGTATACATGCAGCGAAACACTCAACACATTAAAAAAGCTCCTGACCCTATTTATTTATTTAATAGTTTTTGGTTTTTTGACACAGGGTTTCTCTGTGTAGCCCTGGCTGTCCTGGAACTCACTCTGTAGACCAGGTTGGCGAACTCAGAATTCCACCTGCCTCTGCCTCCCGAGTGCTGGGATAATGGCTGTATGCCATCATGCCCGGATCCACCCTAATTCTTGACCTGGGTTCCCTTCTCCTTGCAGCTATGTTCCCATCAGTGTGAAAACTGAACCCATGGAAGATTCAGGTAGGTACACTGATGCTTTGACAATCAAATGTTTAGCAAGCTATCATCTGATGGATGTGCTTATAAAAATGACTGTTAAGTATTTAACCATAATTAGTATCATATTTGTAGAATACTAGGTAAGTACAGCTTATTTGAAATGCGTGGTCCCAGCCATTGGGATGGCTCAGCAGGTAAGGACTCTGTTCCACTTGGAGCTGGGATTACAAGTGTGTGTGGGACACCTGGCCCTCTTTGTGGGTGCTGGGTCATGAACTTAACCCTCATGACAGCATAACACATCTCCTTAGCTACTTGCCTGTATCTCCAGCCCCCATAAAGCTCTGGGGTATTTGGTTTTTAAATCCTCTGACCATCTAAGACACAAGCCAGAGACAACTGAGACTGGAGAAGCACTCGTCACCATCATTGACCAGGAAAGAGTTGAGGGTTGAAAGCCGCACGCCATGTTGGGACTGAGATGCACACTCCACCGCTCAGTCCGCTCAGCTGTGACGCTGCTCATTCCTTCCTCTTGGCTTCACTTCACTCCAGTTTGATCTTGCACAATCCCCACAGGACCATTGTTAACAACGTTTCCCAGGGATACCCTGGGAGGTAATGGGACCATTGAGAGGTGGAGGGAAATCTTCAGGTCACTGAGGCACGTACCTGCAGACTGGCCTCCAGTTGACAGTTAGCCAAAAGGAGTTTATTCTTAAGACTCAGTCCTTCAGATGAGGCCCTTGCTAGCCTGGAACTTGCCATGCAGATTGGCTGGCCTTGAACACACAGAGATCCACTTGCCTCAGTCTCTGACATGCTGGGAGTAAAGGCATGCGCCATCACACCCTGCTTCCAAAGACAATCTTGAAAAATTGATTCTTCTGCCTCTGCCTCTATGTCCTGCGTGCTGGGGTGGCAGGCTTGTGCCACCATTCCCACCAAGGAGATGTTCAGTCAGCTGGCTGTGCTTACCTGACCCCTAACTGTGGGCTCTGTTGCCCTCCCAGGCACCTCACCAAAGGCAGCAGCCGTGCTCATCAAGACAGAGTTGGAGGACCCTAATTACAGTCCAAGTAATGTGCAAGGTAATGTGGTTCCAGTTCTTCACAAGCAGAGGGGTGATCACCACTCATCCGAGAGCCGATAGAGAGGAGCAAGGGGACAGGAGGATGGCTCTGTGGGGAGGAACGCTTGCTGAGCAAGTGTGAGGACCTGAGTTCAGGTCCCAGCACCCACAGAAAACACTTGGCATGGCCGGGGCTTGCTGACCTAGCTCCTGTCTCCAGGATCTCAGTACGGTGTCAAGGGATGGAACAGGACACTGGATAGCCTCCTCCAGCCTAGGCACTGCACCCACACACATGTATGGATATACCACACACACCACACAGGACCAGAGCTACAGATGTATGTATGTGTGCTGACCTAGAGTAGCAAGCTGCCTTTCAAATTACGTGATGAATGGAATTCATCTTAAACACAGTGGGGCATTTGTGGGGCACACCTGTAATCCCAGCACTCAGAAAGTAAAGGCAGAAGAATCTCAAGTTCAGGGTCCTCCCTGGCTTCTGTCTTAGTCAGGGTTCTATTGCTGTGAAGAGACACCATGACCATGGCAACTCTTAAAAAGTAAAACATTCAGTTGGGGCTGGCTTCCAGTTCAGAGGCTTATTAGTCCATTATTGTTTTGGTTTTTTTTAAGATTTATTTATTATTATATCTAAGTATACTGTAGCTGTTTTCAGATGCACCAG
Source organism: Tokudaia tokunoshimensis (assembly GCA_036184795.1). Lineage (NCBI taxonomy): Eukaryota > Metazoa > Chordata > Mammalia > Rodentia > Muridae > Tokudaia > Tokudaia tokunoshimensis. Next base: position 24,067,587 of record BTHU01000006.1, read on the forward strand.
AAGAGGGCGTCAGATCTCATTATAGATGGTTGTGAGCCACCATGTGGTTGCTGGGAATTGAACTCAGGACCTCTGGTAGAGCAGTCAGTGGTTAAGAGTGGTTAGGAGCACCAGCCCCTAGTCCATTATTTTCATGGCAGAAAGCTTGGTGTTATGCAGGTAAATATGATGCTGGAGAGGTACATACAGATCCACAGGCAGCATCTTGAATCAGGAGTGACACTGGGGCTCCTTTGAGCTTCTGAAACCTCAAAGCCTACCACTCCCCCCATGACATTAACCATCAAGGCCACACCCACTCCAACAAGGCCACACCTCCAATAATGACTCCCAGTGAGTCTGTGGGGGCCATTTTCATTCAAATCACCATGACTATCTAGAAAGTTCAAGCCTGGGCTACATGAGACCCTATCTCAAAAATTAAGAAACCCAGGCTGAAGAAATGGCTCAGTGGTTAAGAGCACTATATCCTCTTCCAGGGGACCTGAGTTCAGTTCCCAGCAACCACATGATGGCTTGCATTTGTTTGTAACTCCAGTTTCAGGAAATCCAACACTCTCATGCAGACATATATGCAGGCAAAACACCAACTGCACATGAAATAAAAATAATATTTTTAAAATAAACATTAAGAAAAGCTTCTCAAAGTGTTATCCTGCGTACACTCAAGGGACGATCGGGTGTGTTGAGCCAAGTTAGCAGTTCGTAAAAGACCAAATTCAGCTGATTGAAGATGCACCAAACCTCATAGAAAAGACTTCCCAGGCCAGAAAGATGGTTCAGTGGTTAAGAGCACTGTCTATTCTTGCAGAGGTCCTGGGTTCAATTCCCAGCACCGACATGGCAGCTCACAACTGTCTATAACTGTAGCCCTATGGGACCTGATTCCCTTTTCTGGTGTGTAGATATACCTGCAGACAAAACTTCCACATACATTGTCTTAGGGTTTCTATCGCTGTGTCAAACCAGCATAACTAAAAAGCAAACTGAGGAGGAGAGGGTTTATTTGGCTTACGCTTCTACATTGCTGTTTATCACTCAAGGAAGTTAGGACAGGGCAGGAGCCTAGAGGCAGGAACTGATGCAGAGGCCATGGATGGGCGCTGCTTACTGGCTTGTTCCTCATGGCTTGCTCAGCCTGCTCTCTTATAGAACCCAGGACCATCAGCCCACAGATGGCACCACCCACAATGGGCTGGGCCCTCCCCTACTGATCACTAATTGAGAAAATGCCCTATAGCCGGATCTCATGGAGGCATTTCTTAAACAGAGACTCCTTCCTCTCTGCTGACTCTTGCTTGCGTCAGGTTGACATAAAAACTAGCCAATACATACCATAAACAAACAAATAAATAAGTCTAGATGGTTGCTATGGCCACAGCAGGAGGATTGCTGCAACGGAATCCTTTGACTTCCATGTGAAACTGATCTTATCCCTGTACCTAACACTGTTGTGGGTAGCTGAGCACATCACCCACTGTCCTGGGCACTACTGAACAGTGAAGTGTGACACCATGACGTGGACCTGCCTATGGTGCCCTGGGCTCTTTCCTTCCCTCTGCCTAAGATGTTTTCTATTTCTAAATTAAGATAATTCCAAGATATACGGTTTTTCCATAACAACAGTAGAGCAAGGATCAGTGGGTAAAGTACCCACCCCCAAACATCCCCAGCACCCACAGATTCTAAGGAAAGAGCCAACTCCTACAACTTGACCTCTGATCTCCACATATGCACTGTGGCAAGCACCCCCACACATTTGCATACACATAATAGGTAAATGATTTTTTTTTCTTTTTCTTTTGAGACAGGGTTACTCTGTGTAGTCCTGGCTGTCCTAGAAGGCACTCTGTAGACCAGGCTGCCCTTGAACTTAGGGAGATCTGCTTGCACCTGCCTCCTGAGTACTGGGATCAAAGGTGTGCACCGCCACATTTCAGACCTGCTGAAAACAATTTTTTAAAGATAGAAAACAAAAAGGACTTTGTAGTCGTGCAACTGATTTGGGGTCACCCAGGCTTCTTTAACTCCTCTTTTTTTTTTAATTTTTAATTTTTTAATTTTTACTTTGGAGACAGGGTCTTATGTAGTCCAGGCTGGTCCCGAACTTACTGTGTCCTTGAAGATGATCTTGAACTCTCGATCCTCCTGCCTCCACCTCCTGAGTGGTGGGGTTATGTGGTGCTGGGGGTGTGGATCCCAGGACTTGCTGCACCTCAGCTAAGCTCTCTACCTACTGAGCCACATCCCAGTCCTAGAAATGCTTCCATTGCAGTCAGTGGCCTCTTTGCTTTATTCTAAAGGTTTTGTTATGTTTTTAGTTTATGTGTTGGTGGGGAAAGAAGGGAACACCATGGCACTCAAGTGGAGACCAGAGGGCAGTTTTCAATACTCAGTTCCCTCCTTCCATAACGTGGGTTCCGGGAATCAAACTCAGGTTTTCAGGCTTGGCTGCAAGCACCTTTACCTGCTGAGCCATCTCGCCAGCCGCAGTGACTTCTGAACCTTGGTTTGGTGCTGAGCTGCAGACTGCTTATTCTCCTTTCAGGAAGCCAGCATTCTTCCACCAGCAGTGATGTCATCGACACGGAACTACCATCTGAAGGTAAGGAAATGAAGCATCTCCTCCCCTAAATCACGGAAGAAATAAAGATAAGACGGTGGCCTCCTGGCACGTCTGTCTCAGGAAGCAGCAGGAGGGGCTGTGTGTTCCCGATCTGTAAGTGCAGTAAGTGGGAACCTCACATCAGTGCTGCCCACACTAGGTCCTTTTGTTTGCTGACAGAGGATGTGGGTAGCCCAGGTTAGACCTCACCATGTAGCTGTTGGCCTCAGCCTCCACAGGAGGGAGGAGGGTGTGGCAGCTCACATCTGGCCTTTCTTCCCTTTTTGTTTTTGTTTTTTGTTTGTTTGGTTCGTTGGTTTGGTTTGGTTTTTTAAGACAAGGTCTCACTCTGTAGCCCAGGCCAGCCTGGAACTCAGTCTTTAGGCCAGGCTGGCATCAAACAGATCACACAGATCCGCCTGCCTCTGCCTCCCAAGTGCTGGCATTAAAGGCCTACACAATCACACCCAGCCCTCTTTTTTTAAGAAGACAGGCTTTGAACATAGTTCAGGCTGGAATCAAAGTCGAAGCCCCCTGCCTAAGCCTCCTTAGAGCTGGGACTGGAACCATGGGCCACCATACCCTACATCTCTCTGTTTTTGATCCCAGTAATTCATTTTTAAATTTCATTTCATTCTTAATTGTGTATGCATGTCTGTGCTCCTGAGTTTGGGTACAAACAATGGACAAAAAAGGTATCAGTTCCCCTGGAGCTAGAGTTACTGTCAGTCGTGAGCCTCCCGGCGTGGGTGTTAGGAAATGAACTCTGGTCTTATCCAGAGTTTTATTTATTTATTTTTATGTATATGAGTGCTCTATCTGCATGTACACCTCCATGCCAGAAGAAGGCATCAGAGCCCTTTAAGTGGGAATTGAACTCTGGACCTCTAGAAGAGCAGCCAGTGCTCTTAACTGCTGAACCATCTTTCCAGCCACACACACCACCACCACCACCACCACCACCACCACCACCACCAAAAATGTTCTTAACAACTGAATCATCTCAGCCAGGCAGGTGGTGGCCTGTGCCTTTAATCCCAACACTCAGGAGGCATGGGTAGGCAGATCTACATGGGTTCAAAGCCAGCCTGGTCTATAGAAGGCGCTCCAGGACAGCCAGGGCTACAGAGAGAAACCCTGTCTTGAAAAACCAGAACAACAAGTGAGTTGCCTCTCCAGCAGCCCCTCCCACCCCATAGTAGCCGCTTACACAGGTAAGAAATACTGTGACCCTGTGAAGTACCGCTGCCCAAGTAGAGGACTCAGCGTCCACAACCGTGAACAGCTCTAGATTGTTTGGAAATATGTGGAAGTTTCTATCTCCCCTCATCCCTTATAGGAGAATCATGTGAAATCATGATGTTTACTTTTGTGGAGACAAGATCTGATATAGCCTAGACTGGCCACAGACTTCCTTGTATAGACAGGGTGACCTCTGTCTTCTGATCTTTATGCACGGCTAGGGATAGAATACAGTGTTTGTACATGTTAGGCAAGAGCTCTACAAACGAAGCCAAGTCCCCCAGGTGACATCATACATTAGTGCCTGATGGCTACCTCTTAGAAAATTAAATTCACTGTGTGTTTAGTATGTATAAAACATACGTAAAATTTCAAGACCAGGGGCTGGAGAGATGGCTCGGCAGTTATGACCACTTGCTGACCTTCCAGAGGTCCTGAGTTCAGCTCCTAGTACCCACACAGCTGCTTACAGCTGTAGCTCCAGTTCTAGGGGATCTGACATCTTTTCATGACCTCTGCATAAATTGCAACCACCTAGTACACATCCAAATGTCAGCAAATGCTCATATGCATAAAATAAAATAAGCCTTCTGAGAAATTCTAAAAGGAGGCCATCCTGGGCTAAAAGCGAGCCTTGCCTCAAAACAAAACGAAACTCAAGCGTGAGGATAAATCTGGGTAGAGGGTGGAGCCAAGGATAGTTAACTGGGGGAACCTGAGATTGCTTAGTAATGAGTGTCATTTTAGATGTTTTCTTTTTAAGGGTCTACTCCAATGGTCTCTTCAGAGACCAGTGAGGACCCTGAGGCTGAGGTGAAAATGGAAGGTGAGTCACCAAAATGCTTGTGATTGTCACATGGTCAGGGTGTCTTTCCAGGCCACTCTCACAACTTCTGAAATGATCATTGTAGGCAGTGATTGGAACCAGTGTGTGTGTGTGTGTGTGTGTCTGCGCACGCATGTGCATGTGTGCCTGTGTGTGCGTTTGTGGGCATGTGAGTGTGCGTGTGCGTGTGTGTGTGTGTGTGTATGTTCACATTCATGCATGGGTTGGATGAGAATGAGCCATAGGTTCATATGTGTGACTGCTTGGTCTCCAGTTGATGGAACTGTTTGGGAAGGATTAGGAGGTGTGGCGTTGGTGATGGAGATGCGTCACTGGGGGTGGCCTTGGAGGTTTCAAAAGCCCACACCATTCCCAGTTTGCCCTCTCTGCCTTGTGCTCACGGGTCAAGATGTGAGCTCTTAGCTTCTGCTCTAGCACTGTGCCTGCCTGCCTTCTGCCATGATGGCCAAGGACGCTCACCCTCTGGAACCATGAGCCTGATAAACTTTTCCTTCTGTAAGTTGCCTTGGCAACCGTATCTTATCACAGCAAGAGAAAAGTAACTAAGACAGATGACCATGCCTCGACACATGTGGGAGTCAGAGGACACCTTTGTGGAGTCACTTCTCTCCGTCCTTCCACTTTGATCTGGGATCTTGGGGACCAAACTCAGGTCGCCAGCTTTACCCACTGAGCCGTCTCACTGGCCCTCAGTTATAAATAACAGCCCTCTCCTTAACCACAGTTAGAATTCATGCTTGAGGTTTTGGTTGGTGGGGGACACAGTATGGCGTCCACATCCTCTATTTATGAAAAGCCAGTGAGTCCACTTGGAGGCCTGGGTCCTGATAGTTTTACTTTTACAATGAGAGTAAAAGGTTTGGTGACGGTAGCTGTTCTGAATGGGTGAGCCGCAAGTCAGTTTTAGAAGATGTCACCATGTACTTCATTAAGCAGAAATGGGCTAGCCTGACACTCAGAAGGCCCTGTATGATGCAGTGGAGGAGGGAGGACCTTGCACAAGTGGCTTGGCCAAGGCTATCTCCAAACCAACTCTCACTGCCAAGCTAGAACACGGAGAGAGGCAGGGTTCTCAGTCGAAGCAAGCCTTTGGCAGTGGGGGTTGGAAAGCAGGCTTCACGGGGCACCTCTAAGAACTAAGAAAATACACTCTAGGAGCCAAGAGAGCCGCTCATGCAATGGAAGCCAACGTCCCTCCAAGTCGGCCAAGGACACAGGAAGAGAGGTTAACTCCTGCCTGTCCACACCGGCTTGCCAAGGCCACGGAAGGCGATTCAAGAGCCAAAGCGAACGATGTCTGGTGCACTTCCTCAGGAGCGGTGCTTTTCAGCTCACTACAGCTCTTCAGTCGGATGTAAATTAAGGCCTGTGGCGTGGCGGGAGGGTCAGAGAGTGGGATGACCTCCGGCTCCTTGATCATCCTGTTCAGCTGCAGAGTGCGGCATCAGTGGATGCCTTCCACCCGGCACCTTAGTGACTGTCACAGTGGTGCAGCAAAGTACGGAACTAATGGGACTGCAGGCCTGCGGGGGTGGCACACACCTGTAACCCCAGCACTCAGGAGGCAGAGGCAGGAAGGTCTCTGAGTTCAAGGCCAGCTGAGTCCACAGATCCGATTCTAGGACAGCCAGGACTACACAGAGAAACCATACCTTAAAAACAAAAAAACAAAGGGACTGCAGAGATGACTTAGCCTTGAGAACAACTGTTGATCTTCCAGAGGACCTGAGTTTGGTTCCCAGCGCCCGTGTCTGTGGCGCACAAATGCCTCTGACTCCAGCTCCAGGGCATCTAAGGTCCTCTTCTGGCCCCTGCTGTGATGACATAAGTATATCCCAGCAAAGACACACACGTACACATAAATAAAAAGGTATTTTGTCCTAAGAAAATCAGCAACTTGAAGGAGGAACGTGTCTCGTGGCTCACGGTTTGAGGGGACAGTCTTTCAAGGTGTAGCAGGTACAGTAGGCAGCTAGTCACACTGCATTCAGTCAGGAAGCAGACAGACTGAGGCTGGTGCTCAGTTTCTTTTCGTTCAGTCTGGGCCCCCAGATCATGGGTGGAGCCCCAATGTCAGGATGAGGCATCCCTCCTCAGTGTGAACTCTGGAAGCACACTCACAGACAGGTCCAGTCAAGTCGACCCTCAAGGTCAACCATCCTTGAGCCCTGCACACTGCGCTCGCTGCACTGGGGGTGGGGGACAGGGCCAGTATCCAGTCTGCACTTCTCATTAAGGAACACTTGGGTATTTTTTAGAGACTTGCTGATTTTCTGGTCACTCTAACTCTTTTCTTTGCTCTCAAGGAAATGCAAATCCATCCAACATTGTAAACTCTGCCGAAGGTGTTGAAGATCTTAGGATCATACAGGTGACAGTCCCAGGTGGGGACATCCACTTACTGTCTTATCATTTGTATCACATTTTTCTTTTTTGTAAAGGTGTGTGTGTGTGTGCGCGCGCGCCATGTGGGTACAATGAGAGTGGTACCCAGAAGAGGGCACTAGATCCCTTGAAGCTGCCCTGAAACTCACTCTGTAGACCAGGCTGGCCTTGAACTCAGAGAGATCAGCCTGCCTCTGCCTCCTGAGTGCTGGGATCAAAGGTGTGTGCCACTATCCAGCTGTATTTGTTTGTTTGTTTGTTTGTTTAGGGATTCCAGATGAATTTAATCTTACTCATCTTTTAAACTTTAAGTCCGGCCATCAAAAATATGAGGTTGACAATTGTAATACCCTACTGGCATACCTTAGCATAAGCTGTATTTATTTATTTTTTTTTTTTTTTGGTTTTTCGAGACAGGGTTTCTCTGTGTAGCCCTGGCTGTCCTGGAACTCACTTTGTAGACCAGGCTGGCCTCGAACTCAGAAATCCTCCTGCCTCTGCCTCCCAAGTGCTGGGATTAAAGGCGTGCGCCACCACCGCCCGGCTGTATTTATTTTTAATTTGTCCTGATTTACTTTGTTTCATGGATATGAGTTTTGTCTGTGTGTATGTATGTGCACTATGTACTTACCAAGTGCCCATGAAGTTCAGAAGAGGGTAAGAATGGCCGTGAGCCACCATGCATGTGCTGGAAAAGGAACCGTCCTCCGCAAGAGCGACAAGTGCTCTTAGCTGCTGAGTCATCTCTCCACCGCCCCCTGACCCACTCTTTTTAAAAATTACTTAAGTTTTAAAACAGCGTCCCACTCTGACTCCGTGGCTGGCCTGGAGCTCACTATGTAGACAGGCTGGCCTCTAACTACAGAGATCTGCAAATTTAAAGTGTCGAAAGATATCCCCTCCCAGCCCTCGCCTCATTTCTCTTCACTTCTTGTCATAGTGGATGACTGAGGTTTGCAGTACAGTGCTGAGGGCGGTGATGGAGATGCGCACCTTGTCTGACTCAGCCCTGAACGTGCTCCTCAAGAAGGGCACAAGCAGTGGCTGGAGACAGATCAAGGCTGAGAGCGATTCCTGCGCCCGCAGAGGACCCAGGCCCCGTGCCCACCCCACGCCCACTCACAACCACCGGAAGCTCCAGGGGAATCTCCATGGGTGCTTGCACGCGTGTGGCACACACATAAACACAAGTTAAAAAAAAAAAAAGAAAAATTAAAGTAGGGCTGGAGGGATGGCTCAGTGGGTGAGAGCACTGACTGGTCTTCCCAAGGTCCTGAGTTCCGGTGGCTCACAACCATCTGTAATGGGATCTGATGCCCTCTTCCGGTGTGCATGAAAACAGCTACAGCATACTCATATTAGATAAATAAATCTTAAAAAAAATTTTTTTTAAGTATTATGGGGTATGTTTCTGTGGGGTTGTCAAAATTATCATCTGTAACAGCTTCCGTTTTGTGTATTTCCCAAATGCTTACTTATTGCACTTGGGTAGCTAACCGATAAGGCAGGTAAACAGGCATTTCTGCTAATATCTGTCTTGAAGAGAAAAAAAAATGTATGAATGAGCCTAGTTTGCATCTTCCCATTATTTGCAGATAATGAGAAGGAGAGGCTGTCAGGCCTCGAAAAAATTAAGCAACTGCGAGAACAAGTGAACGACCTCTTCAGCCGCAAGTTTGGTAAGCTGGCACACGTCCAAAATGCAGGCATCCTTTAATTAAGTGTGTGTGTTGGAGGGCATGCTCACGTGAAGACAGTGTTCCTGGAGGCCAGAAGAGGGCGCCAGAGCCCTCAGAGCTGGAGTTACAGGCCGTCGTGAACTGCCTGACATGGGTATGGGAATCAAACTCAACCCTTTGGAAGAGCAGCAAGTGCTCTTAACTGCTGAGCCATCTCTCCAGTTCCACACCTCCAAACTTTATAAGCTTTACCCATACCACTCCTTTGTGACGCACTGAACATTGAAAGTAATGTAGTCCTGTTATAATTGCTGGCCAAAACACCTTTTCTTTTTACTTATTTATTTATTTATTTATTTATTTATTTATTTATTTTTGGAGACAGGCTGTGACTGTACATAGTAGGCCAGTCTTGAATTCAGTCAAGATATTCTGAAAAAGTGCTAGAATGACAGGCCTGTGCCCTTTCAGGTAGTTCAGAAGTCTCCATGGACTGGGCAGTTCTTGAAGTTTTGGTCCTCCCTCCTTGAGTAGCTGGGATTCTGGGCCTGTGTCACCAGGTTCAGCGCAGTCATTGTTGGGTTTGGAGACACCATGTCACTGTGTTTCCCCAGCTGATGTCAAACAGACTCCAGTAATCTTGCCTCTCGGCTACTCAAGTAGCAGGTGTGTGTGCCTGCAGGTCCGGCTCAAACCTTGACATTAGAGACAAAGCATGGACAGCCTGGCATGTGATCCAGGCATTTAAGAGGCTGAGGCAGGATGCTTACTTTGAATTTAAGTCCATAGACCCTGACTCAAAAAATAACAACAAAAATAAAATAATAATTTATTAAAGCAAAGCTTTGGAAAAGTAACATACAGAGTCACCCAGTTTACACTGCACCTCTCGTCACAGGGGAGGCGATCGGAGTGGACTTCCCCGTGAAGGTCCCCTACAGGAAGATCACCTTTAACCCCGGCTGCGTGGTGGTCGACGGCATGCCCCCGGGGGTGGTGTTCAAAGCCCCTGGGTACCTGGAGATCAGCTCCATGAGGCGGATCCTGGATGCTGCAGACTTCATCAAGTTCACAGTCATTAGGTGAGAGTCCCAGCCCCCCCCCCAGAGAAAGCTGGACTCGGCTGGCTCAGGAGCTCAGCCAGCAGGGCTGGGAGGGGCCGCCCCGCCCCTCTTCCCAGAGTCAAGATGTTCCAAGGCAGTCCACTCTCTTCCGCTTCTGCAGCTGCGCCTCTGCTCCTGTTCCTCTTGCTATTTTTATTATGATTATTTATGAGGGAGTCATTGTGGCCCATGTGTGAGGACAGCTTGTGGAATTCAGTTCTTTGCTTCTACCAGTGGGCCCCAGAGATCGAGCTCAGGTCTCGAGTTTGGCAGCAAGCATCCTTATCCCCGAGCCGTCCCACTGACCACCATGGGTTTCCCCTCTCAGCCTCACTTCCGAGTTTGCCTAGCACTGTGTTGACACCTCCAGAAGTGTGGAGACACAGCTAGGTGGGCCAAATGAAAACAAGCTCCCCCTCTTCCTCCCGTGTCTCCCCGCAGACCACTTCCTGGACTTGAACTCAGTAATGGTGAGTATTTTGAGAAGCAAGGATTTCACAGGACACAGTGCTTTGTGTAGTGTCGGAGTGGGCACTTAGCACAGGTCCTCCCAGCCGCAGCCTGGAGCCTTCCAGTAAAGCACGTGGCCCTTCAGACGTGCTGCTTTGGTTTGGTTTGTTATGGGGCTAGGGATGATGTCCAAGGTCTCTCACGACCTAGGCAAGGCTCTACCTTTGACTTACATCTGAAGCCCTTTGTTTTTAGTTCTCTTTTGTTTGGTTGGTTTTTGTTATTGTTGGTCTCACTGCAGCTCTGGCTGGCCTGGAAACTCCCAGCGATCCACCTGCCTCTGCTTCCTGCTTGCTGGGATAACAGGTGTCTGGACCGTGTCTCACTCCTTCAATCCCAGACACTTGCCTGCAATTTATTATGTAGTCCAGGCTGGCTGCTTTTTTTTTTTTTTTTTTGAGACAAGGATTCTTTGTACAGCCCTGGCTATCCTGGAACTCACTCTGTAGACCAGGCTGGCCTCAAACTCAGAAATCCTTCTGCTTCAGCCTCCCAAGTGCTAGGAAGTGCTGGGAGTGCGACACCACTGCCTGGCTCCAGGCTGCCTTCTAACTCAGAGAGATTGTCTTGCTTCTGCCTCCCAAGTACTAGGTTACAGACTCATGTGGTGTTGGGTATCAAAGTCAGGGGGGCTTCACGCTTAGTATGCAAGCGCTCTGTCACACCTCCTGCCAGATTTATTTCTTTATTTTATGTACATGAGTACACTGCAGCTGTACAGATGGTTGTGAGCCACCATGTGGTTGCTGGGATTTGAACTCAGGACCTTCGGAACCACTGACCCATCTCTCCAGCCCCACACTACAACTTCTTAAGATGAGTTTTCATATCTGTGCTATCAGGAACTGTTCCACTTAACTTTATAGTGCTTCAAAACCAGGTGTGCTGACTCAGGGCTATAATCCCAGCACTAGGGATTGCATGAGTCATAGGCTAGCCTGGTCTACAGAGTGAGACCTTGTCTCAAAAAAGCAAAAGCAAACAAACTCAAGCCCCATGCACACTTAATATACTACTCGCCTGAGTTAGGTAGGGCTTGAATCTACCCTGGCTCTTTTGAGATCTTTGGGTTTGGTAAGTCATATATTTCCTTTGTTTGGTCCCTTTTTGAATATTTCAAACCTCTCTTGGAAGTTAAGGAAGGTGGCACACAGCTGTAAACCCAGCCCTGAAGAAACTGTGGCAAGAGGCCCACTTGGAGTTCAGAGCTAGCCTGAACTACAGAGTAAGCCAGTCTCAAAAAACAAAACAGTAAAACAGCCAGACATGGTAGTCCACGCCTTTAGTCCCAGCACTCAGGAGGCAGAGACGTGGATCTGTGCGTTTGAGACCAGCCTCTTCTACATAGTAAGTTCCAGGACAACTAGGGCCGTGTAGATATACCCTGATTTTAAAAAAAAAAAAAACAAAAAAACAGAGAAGCCGGACATAGCACATGCCAACCATCTCACATTTAGGAGGTGGAGTTAGGGGGTGCTGAAGAGATGACTCAGCGGTTAAGCGCATCAGCTGCTCTTCCAAAGGTCCTGAGTTCAAATCCCAGCAACCACACGGTGGCTCACAACCATCCGTAATGAGATCTGACTCCCTCTTCTGGAGTGTCTGAAGACAGCTACAGTGTCCTTACATATAATAATAAATAAATCTTTAAAAGAAAAGCGAAAGGAGGTGGAGTTAGGATGAAAAAGTCAAGGTCACTGTTGGCTCCCTAGTGAGTTTGAGGCCAGCTGGGGTGTCAGGACACCCGCTCTCAAAAATAAAATTAAACAGGGCACGGGCTAGGGAGTTGCCAAGTCACCATTCCATGTCTCTATAAAGTGGGGAAACGGAAGATAGACCAGGAGGGCCGCGTATTTCAAGAAAAGTGGGAGCAAGCATATTTCTTCGTGGAGGTGCAGAGCGTCCCCACGTGTTTGATCTGCAAACAGAGCGTGTCGGTGTCCAAGGAGTACAACCTGCGACGCCACTACCAGACCAACCACAGCCGGCACTATGACCAGTACTCGGGGCCTGCGCGGGAGGAGAAGCTTCGAGAACTGAAAAGGGGACTGCGGAAGTATCTCCTGGGGGCATCGGAGATCGTGTGTCCAGAGCAAACGTTCTCGAATGCAAATCCACCCACGAACTCCGTGGTGCCGCTGGTGGAAGATGTGGCCGGGAGCTTATGGGAGAAGTTACGACAGAAGATCCGTTCGTTTGTGGCGTACTCTATTGCCATCGATGAGATTACAGATATCAATGACACCACCCAGCTGGCCATCTTCATCCGCGGCGTCGACGACAACTTTGACGTGTCCGAGGAGCTTTTGGACACTGTGCCCATGACAGGCGCCAAATCCGGGAATGAGATATTCCTGCGCGTAGAGAAGGGCCTCAAGAAGTTCGGTATCGACTGGTCCAAGCTGGTGAGCGTGGCCTCCACGGGCACACCGGCCATGGTGGATGCCAACAGCGGGCTGGTGACGAAGCTCAGAGCCAGGGTGGCCTCATGTTGCAAGGGAGCCGACCTCAAGTCCGTGCGTTGTATCATTCACCCGGAGTGGCTGTGCGCCCAGAAGCTAAGGATGGGCCACGTCATGGACGTGGTGGTAGACTCGGTGAACTGGATCTGCTCCCGGGGCCTGAACCACGGCGACTTCACGACACTGCTCTACGAGCTGGACAGTCAGTATGGCAGTCTACTGTACCACACGGCCCTCAAATGGCTGGGCCGAGGGCTGGTCCTCAGGAGGTTCTTCGAATCTTTGGAGGAAATAGACTCGTTCATGTCTTCTCGGGGCAAACCTGTGCCCCAGCTCAGCTCTCGGGACTGGATCCTGGACCTGGCCTTCCTAGTGGACATGACGACGCACCTCAATACACTGGACGCCTCCCTCCAAGGCCATTCACAGATCGTGACCCAGATGTATGACTTCATCCGGGCCTTCCTAGAGAAACTGTGCCTCTGGGAGACGCATCTGGCCAGGAACAACCTGGCCCACTTCCCCATGCTGAAATCGGTTTCCCGGAGTGAGAGCGACGGGCTCAACTACATCCCCAAGATCGTAGAACTGAAGGCCGAGTTCCAGAAGCGCCTGTTGGATTTCAAATCGTGTGAGAGCGAGCTCACCCTGTTCAGCGCCCCATTCTCCACCAAGATTGACAGCGTGCGGGAGGAGCTCCAGATGGAAGTGATCGACCTGCAGTGTAACACGGTGCTGAGGACCAAGTACGACAAGGTGGGCGTCCCGGACTTCTACAAGCACCTCTGGAGCAGTTACCCCAAATACAGGAGCCACTGTGCCAGGATGCTGTCTATGTTCAGCAGCACCCACATCTGCGAGCAGCTCTTCTCCATCATGAAGCTGAGCAGGAAGGAGGCGCCGTGGGGCTCCGCGCTCCAGGGAGCAACGTGAGGCAGCAAAGGCGGCAGCCTCAATCCCAGTACCGGGGAGGCCGAGGCAGGGGGATCTGACTTTGAGTTTGAGGTCAGCCTGGGCTACCAGCAAGACCCCCTTTCAATAAAGAGAAACTGCTGGAAGAGAAAAGGAAGGAAATCTGCCCATTCCTCTCTGTGGAGACCTAGAATGTTCCAGACCTAACAGACTGTGAGACGAGAACAGACTATTAAACCTCTCAGTTTAGTAAAAATAACGTTCCCTTTTCCCTCACTTTAAGTTGGAATCCTAATTTACACATGACCTGTTCAGATGACCTTTGACACCTGTCTGTAGTTCCGTAAAGCCCATAACAGGTGTGGGTCCAGTTGCTGGCTCCCATGCCACTCATCTTTGCTGTACCGTGTCAATAAAGCCACTGTGAAAGGTGTGTGTTTGTCGAGGGGTGTGCACACATACAGGTGTCTCCGCATGTTACCAGCCTGTGCCCTGTGGTCTAGTAAGCTTCCAAGTTTAAGGATAATCAATCGTCTAGAGACACTATCCCGTATTCTAGAATGCCTGAGCTGGTCTGCGTGCTGGAGCTAGGCAGGTCAGGGGTGAAATGGAAGATCCAGACAACTAACACAGGATTTATCAGACAGGTAAGTTGAGACTTAAAGGCCACCTCCTCCTTCCTCTTCCCTCCTCCTCTCTTCCTACCTCCTCCTTCTTCCCTCTTCCTCCCTCTTTTCATCCTTCTTCCCTCCTCCCTCCTCCCTCTTCCCTCCTCCCTCTTCCCTCCTCCTCTCTTCCTACCTCCTCCTTCTTCCCTCTTCCTCCCTCTTCTCTTTATCCTTCTCTCCTCCCTCCTTCCCTCCTCCTTCCTCTTCCCTCCTCCCTCCTTCCCTCCTCCTTCCTTTCTCCTCCTCTTTACTCTTCCTCTGCCCTCTTTTCTTCCTCTGTCTCTTCAAGACAGGATCTTGTTAATCAGACCAGACTGACCTAGAAATCTAGATCCTCCTGCCTCAGCCTCCAAAGATCTAAGATTACAGGAATAATCCATGACATCTACCATGATTCCTTCTCTATCCTGGAATGTGATTTGAGACCCTGTGGGGTCTAACAAGTACTGTCACTGTGGAGATATGGGGTGTTCTTCAGTAACCATGGCGACAAGATGTCTGTAGCCAGATAAATGGGGAGGAGACTGGACTGGGAGCTTGTTCGAAATTTGTTGCTGTTCCTTCAGGCCTGGCATCCTCCAGTCCAAGGTTGGAGGCGGGGGGTGGGGGGGATGACCCAGACAAATCCAACTCAGAGGACACACCCATCTAACTGGAGTGCATCCAGGTCACACACCTTAAAATATGGCCCAACTAGCCAGGCATGGTGGCACATGTCTTTAATCCCAGCAGGAGGAGGAAGAGGAGAAGGAGAAAGGAAAGAAAGAAAATGTGGCCCAAAAAACCATGTGCCCATAGGTCCGATTCGGTGCAGTCCCAAATGGCTTCTGCCTGTTTCCTGATCGGTTTACCCTAAGTAAACTGCCTACATTTCCTGGGCCGTGGGTTCCTGTCTCTGATTCTCAAGCCCAGAGACACTGGAGTGCCCAGCACCGTATGTGCACTCAGAGAGACTGCTGGTCAGCAGACAGGGACGCCTGACAAGCTGGCCGCCATGGGCGTGGCCTTAGTTCCTTCCTTGGCTTCCCTGCACACACAGGCCTTTGGGCAGGCTCCCAGGTCAGCACATGACAGGAAACACTCAGGCTGGTTCAAGGCCACATCTCCAAGATCAGAAATAGAGAAGCAACTGTGGGGTAGGGACTGGCACAGCTGAGATTCTAGTACTCAAGGATGGAGACAGAACAAGGAGAACTCGAGGTCATCTTCCAGCACCTAGGCCAGCCTGGCACATGTGCACACACACACCTGTCCCAAAAGGGGGGGGGGGACATCTCATCAGGACTTTAGGAAACAACAAAACTAAAAATGGTGCACACTTGTAATTCCAGCATTCAGAAGCCCAAGGCAGGAGTGTCGACGACAGCCTGGGATGCACAGTGAGACCTATTTTCCAAGGAGAAACATGGTGAAAGTATTTCACCTCTGGAGCAACTGGAATGGCAGGTTCTGCAGTGCCAGGCCCCGTTACGAGTTGTCTTTTTCAAGATGTGTGGCTTCACTTTGCACCATGACTTAGTTCAGGTTTTTATTGCTGAGATAAAATACCATGAGCCAAAGCAAGCTGGGGAGGAAAGGGTTTATTCGGCTTACACTTCCATATTGTTCATCACTGAAAAAAGTCAGGACAGGAACTCAGGCAGGGCAGGAACCTGGAGGCAGGAGCTGATGCAGACGCTGAGGACATGGAGGGGTGCTGCTTACTGGCTTGCTCCCCACAGCTTGCTTGGCCTGCCTTCTTATAGAACCCAGGACCTCCAGCTCAGGATGGCACCACCCACCATGGACTAGGCCCTCCCCCGTCAATCACCAAGAAAATGCTTTACAGTCGGATCTTATGGAGGCATTTTCTCTCTTTCTAAATTGTTTTCAATGTGTATTTATTTTAATTTATGTGCATTGGTGTTGTGTCTGCATATATGTCTGTGTGAGGGGGTCAGATTCCCTAAAACTGGCATTGCAGGCAGATGTGACCTACCCTGTGAATGCTGGAAATTGATGGAGGCATTTCCTCAATTGAGGTTCCCTTTCTTAGATGACACCAGCTCGTGTCAAGTTGACATAAGATCAGCAGTTTCTTTGCATTTGGGGATGGAAATACCAGCAAGCTCTTAGAGGCATGAAAGCAATGAGAGTATCGGGCTTTATCCACTAATGGCGGCTGCTTTCATCCCCTGAGACTCCCTATGTGGGTTACGCTGTGGGATGGGGTGGTTTGAGACAGGATCTCACACTAGCTAAATCTGATCTCAAATTCCCTGCATGGCCCAGGCCCATCTTGAACCTAACAGCAGCTCTCTTGACTCTTGGCTCTGAAATTACAGATGTGAGCCTCGGCTAGACCGCCCAGATGCTGGGACACTGACATGCCCAATTATGGGATGCTGGGAATGGAAGTCAGGCCCGGTGCATGCTAGTCAAGCACTCTACCAACTGGGCAACGTCCTGAGCCCTTAGGACAGTGCTTCTCAGCCTTCCTGGTGCTGTGACCCTTAATTCAGTTACTTCCCAATGTTGTGGGGACCCCCAATCATAAAATTAATTTCATTGCTACTTCATAACTGGCATTTCGCTACTTTTATGAATCGTAATATAAACATCTATATTAATAAATATCCGTGTTTTCCAATGGTCTTAGGCAACCTCTGTGAAAGTCTTTCGACACCCTTCCCAAAGGGGTCACAGCCAACAGGTTGAGAAACGCTTTTCTAGGGCGTTCCCAAGGCACTTGGCCTTCTGCAGCAGGTAATCAGGCCTTTTTTGTCCCTGCAAACTCCCCTGGCAGCGCTCATTGCCTCCTCTCATTGTAGCAATACCGGTGGAGAGTAACCCAATCCTGTCCTTTGCTGTAGAGTCTCAGTCCACTCCTAACATTAAGGCAGGGGAGGAGTATATACAAGCATGTACAGGGTTAGGGATAGGGCGCCTTCTAGGGCCGCCGCCCTTCACACAGCGGACGTCAGCTTCCGCTTCGTGCTCTCTGTGCAGCGGTGCAGGATTAGGTCCGAGCTGGGTCGCGGAGGCACCGCGGGCTGTGGTTTGGCGCGCGGAGTCGATGGATTGTCTGCAAACCAAAGTCGTGGGGTCATCAGAGACCCCAACCTCCCAGTTTGTAAGCTGCTTGCAGTTTCTAGTCCTGATCCCACCTCTAGGTCCCGCCCCTTGGAGCCGGAGCCCTAAGAACTTACCTCCGCCCTCCAACCCCGTCCCTGCCCCCCTCTGGCGCTCACCCTTTGGGCCAGCGGTGCTCTGCGGCCCGGGTCGCGCCGGGCGTCTGCGCTGCTGCAGGAATCGGACGCTGTTGCGGCGATAGGTGTCCTGGCTGAGGCGCGTCCGAGAACGCTGGTGGATGCTCTGTGCGTTGCGGATGGTGGACCTGGCCCAGCAGGGTGCAGAGCAGACGTCAGTGCCCCGGAGTCGCGGTCCCCGGGGCACGGGTGGACACCCCTGGAACCCTAAGCCTAGCTAGAGAAAGTAGGGTACGGAGAGACTAGGACACCCTGAGATCTCAAGCCTCAGCAAGTGGGTTCAGAGGGACTGGCACCCCTCAGGTCCTAAGCGTATATTTAACAAGTGAAATGGAGGCAAGGAATGCAGGAGCTGTGGGGGTCACGGATCCTACCCAGCCTGTTTCCCACACCCACTTTGGCCATCAACATGACCCTTGCTCTGGGCTGCCCAGAGCAAGCCCATCCCCCAAGGACTCTAAGCATCTGCAGGACCCTCACTAGGTTCGTCCCTGACTTTCTTCCCGTCCATCCCCGTGCCTGCCACCCGGAAGGCACCGCACTAAACCTGGTAGGTGCCTACCCAGCCAGAAACCTCCTCAGATCTCCCTCAGGCCTGCCACCTCAGGCCCTGTCTCACCTTCGAGGTGGTGCCCCACGGCCTCTGATCCGTCGCTGGGCCTGGGTTATCTCCTCCCCAGCCTTCTGCAGATACATGGATGGGAAGTAGCCGGTGATATCCCCTTTCCTGAAAACATGGGTCACACTGGAGGCTCAGGCAGTCACGAGGGGTGTGTGCACAGAGCTGGGGGCCTCACCCATGAGGACCAATGCAAGCTAAGAGATTTCAAACGTCCACAGCTGAAAGGCAAAGCTGTTTCCTCATCTTCATCAACCCAAGCCTCTCATGCCTCCAGCCCTGTCCAAGTCTCTAAGAGTCTTAAGTGTCTTTAGGCAATGGTGGCTGACACCTTTAATCCCAGCACTCTGGAGGCAGAGGCAGGTGGATCTCTGTGAATTCGAGGCTAGCCTGGTCTACAGAGTGAGTTCCAGGACAGTCAGGACTACATAGAGAAACCCTGTCTAGAAAAACAAAAACAAAACAAACAAAATAGACCATCCTTTTCCTTCTGGTCTGTGCTCTTGTTTTCATTTTGTTTCTTAGATTGCGGAAGGTCCTGGAGGTGAAACTCAGTGGCTAAGGAGGACTGAAGTCTCCAGAATCACACAGCCAAGTCGGCTCAGAGCCCACGTGACGTCCCCGAAAACCCACTCCGAGAGAGGCGTGCAGGGAGGGGGAGGGGCTCTCCTACCTGACCACCCACCAGCCATCTAGGAGCTTATGAATGACCTCGATGGTTTCACCCTCAGACAGGGACACTTCGTCCTCTTCAACAGCAGCGTACGCTTTCATGGTTACGTATGGTTCACCTGATGCGCGGAGAGAGCAGTCAGGGAGGTGGGAGAGTCTACTCAGCTCTCAGCTTCCTCTAGTTGTCAGCCACTACCACAAGCACACAGCCGCTCCTCAGTCCCCTCAGAGCTATTCCTTCTTGGTTTTCCTTTCTAAGTTTTTAAAAGATAATCTTTTATACATTGTAAGGATAGGACTAGGGGCTTGTAACATGAAGTGAAAATATTCTACTGTGGACCCACGCCCCCAGCCCCTCCCTGGGGGATTCTAGGCAGGGGCTCTACCACTGAGCCACGCCCCCAGCCCCTACCTGGGGGATTCTAGGCAGGGGCTCTACCACTGAGCCACGCCCCCAGCCCCTCCCTGGGGGATTCTAGGCAGGGGCTCTACCACTGAGCCACGCCCCCAGCCCCTCCCTGGGGAGTCTAGGCAGGGGCTCTACCACTGAGCCAAGTCCCCAGCCCCTCACTGGGGGATTCTAGGCAGGGGCTCTACCCCTAAGCTACACTCCTAGTGTTAGCATGTGTGCTTGTGGGGAGGGAGGAAAGGGACACATTGGTTAGGTATTTTTGTCCCAAGCTGTCATCTGGGAAGTGTAACCTCTATTGAGGTTTTAGAATACACCTCCATCAGAATGGGCTGTAGGCAAGTCTGTGGGGCATTTTCTTGAGTATGGATATGAGAGGGCTAAGCCCACTGTGGGCAGTACCATCTCCGGGCTGGCGGCCCTGGATTGTATAAGAAAGCAGGCTGAGCCGGCCAGTGAGCCCTGCTCCTCCATGGCTTCTGCTTGAGTTCCCGCCTCCAGCTACCTGTCCTGAGTCACCCCAGTGATGAACCCGTTACCTTGAAATGTAACATGAAATAAATTAAACCTTTGCTCCCCCAACCTGCTTCTTTCTGGTCATGGGGGTCATCACAGCACTAGAAAGCAACGTAACACTAATACACACCCACACGCCAGTGCACACATGCACATACATATCACATGCACGCACCACAGACACACACACGTGCACATGCACCCATGCATGAACACATGTGTGCACACACACCACAATTTTTTTTTAGCAGGGTGTCCCTACGTTGCCCAGACTGGGACATGCTCTGTAGCCGCCTGAGCGGCCCTGGACTTGAGCTCCTCCAATCCAAGCCTCCTGAATAGCTGAGGTGACAGACAGACCCCACCACACCCAGTGGAATCTCTCAGTCTTAAAGCATGACCAAAAAATTCTGTGCAGACCATTCAAGTCCTGGAGGTGCCGACTGTACCCTTGGGGGTCCATGTCAATGCCTCCTCCTGGAAACCCTCCTTTCCACCCTTTGTCAGCTCAGCTTTCTATTCCCAGTTTCCCCGCCCTGGTACCAGGCTCCACATTGCTCGCACAGTCCTGACCGCCTTCTCCGCATCCCTCCGCTCTATCTCTACTTTTCTGACCAACACCATCACCCAGGCCTCCAAGCTGAAGACAACGGAAGAGCTACTGGCTTCTTCATGTCTCTGCACCCTCTTTCTCTCCTTCATCCCACACCCCATATTGCCTCAGAGGGCAGGAAGCACCTTCATAGTTGGGGTCCGGGTCCTCGGCCTCGTCGGGACTGTCAAGGGGCTCCAGATAGGATGCAGGGACCCAACCTCGCTTTGTCTTCATCTGGCAAAACCACCAGCCTATGTCGGGGGCCCAGAGGGGAAAATGAGGGGCAGTCCCTGGCAGCCTTCCTTATCCGTGAGGGTGGAGACACCCAGTGCTCACACTCACTGATGTCTCCAAACTCCACACCCAAATCCCACCCCAGGAGCACGAGCTCAGAGCCCTTTATCGTGAAAATGTGGGACAGCACCCCTAAATGCAATATAGGCACAGGATAGGCCTGAGATAGAGGCCAGCTGTGGCTTGGGCCTCAGCACAAACTCAAGGGCTACTTATGTCCCCCCAAAACCAGGGTGGGGGTGGCCTGACCGCTCTCGCTTTTCTCCACGACCTCCACCACGTCTCCAGTTGCCACGGTCATCTCCGTTCTTGAACTCTTCTCGTAGTCAGCAATGGCCCGATAGGTCTGAAGGATGATGGGGCCCGTGATGTCTACACAGAGGGAGGGCAGGGTGAATGGACATGGAGGGCAGCCCCCTGTGGGCGGACACCCAAGAAAACATGGGCAGCTACCCAGCTCCAGGCTCATGGGAGGTGTCACACGACAAACTGGACATCAGCCAAGTTCATGATGGTGGCCCTGCAGGTACTGAGCGAGCACCTAGCACCTTTCACCCAAGGAAGGTGCTAAGAACTGTGCTCTCAGTAGATGAGATTAGCATGCCCCCAAAGCACCTCTGTGACTCTCCAATGCATTGTTCTGAGACAGGGTCTCACTGTGTAGGTCTGGCCTGGAACTCACCACAGAGATCAGGTTGGACTGGAACTCATGTAGGGAGCCTCTGCCACCCTAGTGCTGGGACTCAAGGCACCACTACACCTGGCCCTGTTTGTCTTTTGAGACAGGGTTTCATGTAGCCCAGGATAGCTTCAAATTCACTATGTAGCGAAGGATGACTTTGAACTCCTGATTCTCCTGCCTGGGACTGTGCCGGTGAGGACAACCCCAAAGCTCCTTCTCCTCAGTGTTCGGTCCCCACAACCCCACACTCGAGGTCCTTGATTATGTCCACAGTACCTGTGTGTCCCCCACCCCTGGGTGCCCCTGTCCCTGGACACCCCCTAGCCTCTTACCAGCCACGTTACTTTTGCCATCTTTGGGCATCAGGTATGTCTCTGGTTTCTTCACCCTGGGGAAAGAACAGGCAATAATATGGAGCAGACCAGAAGGGAAGGAAGGTTTCAGGTTACACCTGCAGTGGGACTTCCCGATAAAAAAGAAGCCAGGGAAAGGAAGGTCACCACAGAGAGAAGGTATCCACTAGCCTAGCCTTGGGAGTGGGGGAGGGGATCCAGATTGTCTTACAAATGAGGGGGTTGTCTATGCAGCCAAACTTAGGAGGAAGCTCGGTGTACTGCAAACCCTAGGGAGGTGGCAAAGTCAGCCCATCTCTGCCAGCTAGATAGAGATTCTTGGCCTGGGAGGGGACATGAGCTCTCTGGGGGGGTCCCTTCTGGCCTCTCCAGAATGCACCATGGTGACACGAGCCTGTGTAGATGCGGTGTTGGCCAGGTCCCAGGGCCAGGGCAGTTCCTGACCCTCTCTGAACTTGGGGCTTCCCACCCTCTGTGCATTCTGTCCCCATGTCCCCTCCCCCAAGGAGGTGGCTACGCACTGGCTGTCAGTGGGCAGCTTCAGGTCATCAGGCCGCACTTTGAAGAAGTCCAGCAGGTGCGGGCAGCGGGATATCTTCACGGGCAGGCCCATGAGGCCGTTGAAGTACTCGGTGAGCGTGCCCTGGCGGCTCTCCGCGGCACGCTGTCCATCAAACCACCTGGGTGCTGGCCGGGGGACCCAGAGACCCATGAGCACACTCACACAAGTCCCCGTGTGTGTGGAAAGGGGATTTGGAGAGCAGAGGAGGGGGCCCCGGGGCAGGGGAGACTGCTGAGGGGCTCAGGCCATGCTCTCACCCGGGAGGTGCGGAATGACTCGGTTCTCTGGGTGGATCTCGCCGGCCTCAATGGGGAACATCTCCTTTAGCATTTTCTAGATAGAAGAAAACCTGGGCTGGGGCTCCGGGTAGAGTGTTTGCCTAGCATGCATGCAGTCCCGGGTTCCGCCCTGACCACCGCATAAAAGGGGCGTGGCAGTGCACACACTCGGGAACCAAGGCAGGAGGATCAGAAGCTCAAAGGCATCCTTGTGTAGCGAGTTTGAGGCCAGTCTTAGATACATGAGAAAGAAAAAGGGGGTGTCGCAAAAGATCTAAGTTGGAGCCATTCATAACACTCACCAGGAGGGGAGCTATTGGGTCCACATGTGTCCCATTGAAATATTCTCTCTCCATCTCTGTCTTTCTGTCTGTCTGTCTGTCTCTCTCTCTCTCTCTCTGTGTGTGTGTGTGTGTGTGTGTGTGTGTGTGTTGTCTGTCTTTCCCTGTCTCATTCATTCATTCATTTAGAGACAGGGTCTCACTGTGTAGCCCAGGGAAATCACTAGGTACCCCAGGCTAACCTCTTCAGATGCCTGCTGAGCTTGAGATCAGAGGCAAAGCTGCAGTTAGAACCCGCCCCTCCCCCAACACTCACATGGAACTCGTAGATCTCGGTGAATTTTCTGTAGACCACCTTCTCCGACAGGTCCTGCCACTTAACCAGGAACATGTACACCTGAGGGGCGTTAGAGCCGAGAGGGGCACTAAGCGCCCACGGGGGCCATGCTGTGCCCCTGGGCTGCCTTTTAGCCTTGGATGAAAGGCTGAGGGGTTGAGGTGAGGCCATCTTTGGGGGTTTTGCTACACTGTGAGACTCTGTCTAAAAATACCCCTGTGATTGTCTCTGGGAGAGGGATGGAGGACATGAAGGAAACACCCAGGGTGATTGCTGTCCCCTCTTCTGGTGTGGCTTTGGTTTACAAAGTCACTCACTTACTGCGGAATGACTCAGAATATTTATATTTAGAGAGGGAGGGAGAAGGGAGGGAGAGATTTAGCTCTCACTGCTGAGTGTCCCAGGTCAACACCTCACAAGTACTGGGTAGCATCATCTCTGGCCTGCCTTCGGCGTTGCAGAGCCAGTGATAGAGCCTAGATGTATAGGCAGATATTCCTCCACCTCATCTCCCCAGGGCAAAGGGGAGACTTCATCCCTCCTGGTGATGTCACCTCCTAGGGATCTAAACTCAAATGTAACCAACATCATAGAAGAAGAGAGACAAAAAGCCGCCATCTCCAGCCCTCGCCGCCCTTCCACCGTGCAGGGCCTCTCCCAGAGCTGACTAGACAGGAAGGTTTCCTCGGGGAGAGGGGGGTGAATCTTGGTCCTAGGCACTGGACAGAGGGTAGTGGCGCTCGCTCGGGCACAGATGGGGGCTCGGTGTGAGGACAGAGAGGGAGGCAGCTGGGACAGTGCACAGGGAGGGGTGTCTGCCCACCATGACAGAGTCCTTTGTGGACACCCAAGAGAAGCCTGAAGCCCAAGGAAAGAAAGAGCCTTGTGCCTAAGAGGTCCCCATTTCCATACATCTTCCTCTGGTCCCCCTCCTCCCATATCCTCCCCTAGTCCCCCTCCCCCTCATATCCTTTCCCAGTCCTCCTCCCATATCCTTCCCCTGGTCCCTTTTCTCCCATATCCTTGTCCTGGTCCCCCTCCCTCTATATGATTCCCTAGACTCCCCTCTCCTCCTCACATCCTTCCCTGGTCTCCCTTCCTCTCATCTCTTTCCCTGGTCCAGGTGGTTTTTGGGTAGCACCCGGGGTGACAGCACTGTCCCCACTGTGTGCTCCCGCAGGACACTCTTAGGCTACTCACATAGTGCTGGCTGGGGACGAAGCGCTTCTCGAAGCCCAGGAGGGCGATATGGCGGATGAAGGTGTCCCCCATGGCTGGGCCGAGACAGGGCCACTTCTCCCTATAGCCTGGGCTGGGCCTTAAATACACCAAAAAGAAGAAGTGGTTTCTGTTGCATGCGGGGTGGGGGTGGGGCGGGCCCAGGAGGCTCTTGCTTAGTCTTTCACTTTCTGGGGATTGTTGAGCTTCGACAGAGTGGGGCAGCCACCGGCATTGAAGTGCAAAGACCTGCCCTACCTACCACCCAGGGCCCAGCCCCAGGCACTCGGGCCTCTCTACAGTTCTGAATCACCCCAGCTGCTGCCATTTCAGGGCCTTTGTACCAACTCTGTCCCCCCTTTCCCATCTTCCACTTTCCTGTGTGTGTCTCCCTGTCATGCCCACTAGGTCTCTCCCTGAGGCCTTTGAATAACCTCACACAAAACAACAAATATGGGGCTGTAGAGATGGCTCTGTGCTTAAGAGCACTGACTGCTCTTCCAGAGGTCTTGAGTTCAAATCTCAGCAACCACATGGTGGCTCATGACCATCTGTAATGGGATCCGATGCCCTCTAATGGTGTGTCTGAAGATAGTCACAGAATGATAAAATAAATCTTAAAAAGAAAAAAAAAACAAGCTTGGGAGGTGGAGGCAGGATAGTCAGGAGTTCAAGGCCAGCTTCAGCTATATAATGAGTTTGAGGATAGCCTGACCTACGTGAGATTGTCTTTAGAAGTACTACAGGACTGGGACATGGCTCAACTGATAAAGTCCTTGGCATACAAGCCTGAGGACCTGAGTTCTACTCCCAGGACCTACATTAAAGAAATGCTCAGAATTGTGTGTGTGTGTGTGTGTATGTGTGTGTGTGTGTGTGTGTGTGAAGTTAGATCCCTCTGCAAGAGAAATAAGCACTCTCAGCCACGGAGCCCTCCCTTATCTTTTTGCTTTTTCCAAACGGGGTTTCTCTGTGTAGTCTTGGCTATCCTGGAGCTCACTCTGTAGACCAGGCTGGCCTCGAACTCAGAGATCCACCTGCCCCTGCCTCCCAAGTGCTGTAAATGAAGGTGTGCGCCCCCACTGCCCCTTCTGGTGTGTGCTTTTGGTCCCAGCACTATGAAAGCAGACTCAGGAGGCTCTCTGGGACTCACTGGCCAGCCAGCCTCGCCTCCAGGTGAGTTTTAAGTCAGCAGTAGACCGTCTCAGAAACCAAGGTGACTCCGGAGAGATGATGTGTGCACACACGTGTAGACATCGGTAGATTCCCACATAGGTAAGACAACATCTGACCATGTACTAGTCCTTCACAGAAGAGTTTGACTTCTCCTCAGACAGCTCAGCCTGGAAGGGAATTTAGGAGCCGGCCATGGTGGCAAGTGTCTCTAATTCCAGCAGTGGAGGAGAACTCTAAGGTCACCAACACTGGATGAGGAGAGAGAAAAGGCCACGGTCAGCAGGCTTCCCTTGCAGAGCCTCGCCCTGAGCTGACTAGATGGCTTTCCTGGGTGGAGTAAGCCTGGGCGCTGGACTGATGGTGGTGACAGCAGTAGGGACTGATTATGCAGACAGAGAAGGAAGCAGTTGGGCAGAGGACATTGGGTATCTCCCTAGTGTGCAGAGGCAGGTGGATCTCTGTGAGTTCCAGGCCAGCCAGAGATAGTGAGACACAGTGGCAGGGCGGTGGTGGTGCATGCCTTTAATCCCAGCACTCAGCCTCCTGAGGTAAACGGCTCTTTGAGTTAGAGACTAGCCTGGTCTACAGAGTGAGTTCCAGGACAGCCTGGGCTACACAGAGAAATCCTGTTTAGAAAAATAAGGTGGCGGGCCTGGAGAGATGGCTCAGTGGTTAAAAGCACTAACTGATTTTGCAGAGGTCCTGAGTTCAAATCACAGCAACCACATGGTGGCTCAGTCATCTGTAATGGGATCCTCTGGAGTGTCTGAAGACAGTGACAGTGTACTCACATACATGAAATAAAAAGAAAAAGAAAGTTGCAGAGGTGGGGGTGGGAGGTAAGCCAGTACCTCTGGCCTCTCCTATTCCCCAGTGGGTGGCTCAGAAGCTACCAGGTCACCAGGGTCACCCGTCTCAAGACTTCTGTCTACAACCTGGCTGACCAATGCTGTGCCTCCTTCCAATGACTCTGGCTAGGACTCAGAGAAAATGGGTGGGGCCAGGTTATGGTGCAGTCTGGAGATTTCCAAAATTACAGCGCCTCTACTTCTGACCCATGTCCCCAGCCCGTCTCTGGGGACTCTACGGTCAAGTGCTCTATGGCCTAGCTACATCACTGACCTTTCTTGTTATTTTGAGCCTAAGCTATTCGGGCTAGCCGGGGACTCTCAATCTTGCTCTCTTGGTCTCCAGATGGATGGGGGGAACCTGTTGATACACCCAGCCCTGAGGGTGAGTTCTACTACACACTCTTCTCAGTCCCTAACGGCGTGCTCTGGAAAGTCCAGCAAAAACACCAGGCTTGCCGTGCACCTGGGCCTGGGCCAGCAGGCTGTGGAGTTCCTAGGGTGACCATCAGGCCCTTAGCACTTCCTTCTTGTCTTGTGGGCGCTTGTGTAACTGCAGACAGTGGGTCTGTCCGGTGGCCCGAGGGCACACACAGTCACCTTCCTACTGCTCTCCTGACACCTCCCCCTTCCCTTCCCCCCTCTCCCCCATGAGAAACAGAGGCAACGGGGTTATATATTTTTTTTTTTAAGTATTTCACCTTGCAATGACCTTCATTCGTAAACAGGGCTGGTTTCCCTTTTATTCTTTTTGGTGTTGTTCTTTTGTTTTTGTATTTTGTTTTTCGTTTATTCTCTTTCTTTCCTGTCATGGCAAACAATTCATTTTCAGTACCTGTGAACTATTTATTTTACCTTTTGGTCTTTAGAGACAGTCTCCTGTAGCCCAGGCTGTCCTCCAACTTGAACTCCAGAGCCTTCTGCCTCCTCTTCCTGCTCGAGTGCTGGGATTAACAAGTGTGTGCCCTATGCCCCCTTTCGGGCTTTTACACTTTTGGAATTACATTTATCTCTTTGGTGGCGGGGGTGGGGTGGGTGGAAGTTGTCCCGTGCACCAGGATCAGAAGACAACTTGCTACAGTCTGTTCTTTCCTTCTGCCATGTGGGACCTGGAGTCAGTGCCTGGAATCAGGTAACCGCTGAGCCATCTCCCAGACCCCAGGTTTTGTTTTGTTTTGTTTTTTAAGTGAATTGAGGATGGGGAGTGTAGCTTAGTTGAAAAGCCTGTGCTAGGGCATGTACCAGGTCCTAGGTTCAAAACTCCCCCAAGACAGCTCAATGTGTGAGGCCATTCTTACAGTTCTTACCCACAGTAAGTTCCAGGGCAATAGATTCCCTTTTCTGACTTCATGGGCGTGTGCACGCACACACACACACACACACACACACACACACACGGAGCAGGTTAAAAGGGCTTTAAAAACTTCCCCCCCCCCCAAATATAGAGAACAATCAAGGAGGAGAAGCCAAGGGTAAATGATGTTTTGGGGGCGACAGAATTTTTTAGCCCTATTGTGTTCATCACTACTCACTTTGTATTATAACGCCATGGCTGTTTTAAAACTTTTAGTGTGTAAGCATCTGACTTCCAGTTTGTTTGTACACTGTGTGCACACCTGGTGCTTTCAGAGGCCAGAGAAGGTCCTGAGTCCCCTGGAACTGGAGGCGCCTGCCTCTGCCTACCAAGTGTTGGGATTAGAGGCTCCCCCACCTCCGCTCGGCCATATTATTTATTAATAAAGATTTATTTTTACTTATGTGTGTGTATGAATGTATGCCACCACCATGCTTGTGCCCATTGAGGCCAAAAAAGGGGCAACAAGTTCCTTGGACCTGGAGTCACAGGCAGGTGCTGGGAACTGAACTCAGGGTCTCCAGAGTAACAGCAAGCCCTTCTAAGTACTGAGCCATCTTCCCAGCCTCTCAGGCCCATATCCTTTAATCACTGGCCTTGGGGTGATGTGAATGAATGATTAAATGAATGAATGAATGAATGGAGGCACAATTCCAGGGAGGCAGCTGGCATAGGCCCTGAAAGAACTTTTCCCATTAGGCCAGGCCAGGCAGAGAGAGAGAGGCGTCAGGCCCTTCCTGTCTGGCCGTAGGACGTTGACCTGTCTCTCACTCTACCCTTAGCCACTTGGCTTTTCCACAGACCAGAGGCCAGGCTGGCCATTTCCTTAGCCAGGAAATCCCCAAGTCTAGACATCATGAAAAGTAGCTTGCTGTCGGAGATGAGGATAGTGAAGTGGCCTCGGGGACCTCCTAGCAGAAGGAACTTGGGGCTTCCTCAGATCAAAACAAACCCGCTTTCACCTTTAGTTCTTGGCACAAACCCCTCTTCCTGCTGCTCCTCTCCTTCTTTCTCCTCCTCCTCCCTCTGTTCTTCAGTTCTTCTTCCTCTTCCTCCACAGGCTTTCTTTATGTAGCCCTGGCTGTCCTGGATCTTGTTGTGTAGACCAGGCTGGCCTCCAACTCAGAGATCCGCCTGCCTCTGCCTCCCAAATGCTGGGATTAAAGGCCCCCACCCCATCCTCCCCCTTCCCTGCCCAGCCTCTAGCTGCTTCCTACTGAGTGACCAGCAAACTTCTGGTTTCCTAGGACCCCCAGGGAAGATGGGCAAGGTCTCACAGTTGGGCTCTGTGGAAATTCCACTTTCTCCCTTTCGACTCCTCAGAGACTCTCAGCAACATGGAATGGGATGGGTTCTGCTAGGGGGAGGAATGTGAGGCCTCAGAACATCCAGGAGCTGCAGAAAGTCCAACTCAGGACACTCCTCAGATCCAACACTGGAGACTCCCTTCCCAGGCCCCTCCAGGCCTTCCATATTCGGGTTTGACTAGGCCCTGGCGAGGGGGGCACTGTGCCCTGCAGTCCATTCACAGGATTACTGCGGGCTCAGACTCCCCGCCTAGCATGCCCCTTAGCAATCTTACTCAGGCTCGGAGCCAGCTTCCTCATCTATAAAATGGCCCGGCCATTTGCCCACTTGGGCTCTTAGGCATTGGAAATAAGGTTAAGGGTGAAGCCCGGCAAATGCTGGCCATTAGCAAGCTCAGACCTTGTGAGAGCTCGGACCTGGTGAGAGCCCACTGGGACTGGGCAAGTGGTGGAGTTCAGCAGGCGTCAGGTTGTTGTTATCATATGAGACAGGGTTTTTCTGTGTAGTCCTGGCTAACGCAAACTTCTGTAGGTCAGGCTGCCTTGGAACTCAAGAGATCTGCCTGCCTCTGCCTCTGCCTCCTGGGTGCGGGGCAGACAGACTTACCGGCGGGTTCTACTGACACTGTGTACCCTGGGCTAAGTTAATAAGCTGCTCTGGCCTTAAATGTTACATATAAAACAGATCTAAGATAGACTCTGTGTGTGTGTGTGTGTGTGTGTGTGTGTGTGTGTGTGTGTGTGTGTGTGTGTGTGAGTGTGTGTGCCCGCGTGACCGGATTTCCTGTTCCCAGGCTGGCTTAAGGCTGAGATCGCTCGGTTTATGGGCAAATCCAGGGCTTTGTACACACTAGACAGGCGCTCTACCCACTGAGCTGCAGCTCACCCCACACTGTACAAGTGTTGGGACACCCTGCTTTCCCGTTACCCCATGAGCTCCTGTGATAATATCTGTTCTCTCCCTGCTGGTCACCAGGCAGTGCCGCCAGTCACGTACTCTAGGATGGTACCAGTTTGAAAGGCAGGGTCTCTGCATGCCTGGTTGGTGGTGCAGGGACCCAGGGTTTTGTGTAAGTTCTGCAAACATTCTGACAACCGAGTCACATCCCCAGCCAACAGACCTCTCCCTCCCTCTCCCTCTCTCTTGGGGAGAAAGGGATGTCAGTTCTCACCACATGGGTCTTAGGCACAGAACTCAGGCCTGAAACTCACAAAGTGGGTAGTGGGTTAGGTGTGCTGGCCTGGCCCCCATCCCCGGCAGGAAATGAGACTTGTGAGGTGAAGAAGTGGGTGGAAAGGGCTGGAGAGAGGGCTCCATGGGTAAGAGCACTGGTTGCTCTTCCAAAGGTCCTGGGTTCAATTCCTAGCACCCACACAGTAGCTCAGTTCGCAACCATTTAAAGCTCCAGTTCCACCTTGGTGGAACCTGATGGAACTGGCTTTGGTGGGCACCAAGCACATGCATGCAGACCTCCACATAGGCATAATGCCCATACACATTAAAGACAAAATAAAACAAATGAACAAACGGGCCGGGCGGTGGTGGCGCACGCCTTTAGTCCCAGCACTTGAGAGGCAGAGGCAGGCAGATTTCTGAGTTCAAGGTCAGCCTGGTCTACAGAGTGAGTTCCAGGACAGCCAGGGCTACACAGAGAAACCCTGTCTTGAAAGCAAAAAAACAAAACAAAAAAAAAAAAAAACAAAATAAACAAAAACAACCTCCTCCCCCCCCAAAAAAACCAAACCAACCCAACAAACAAACAAAAAACGAAAGCAATGGCTGGGGCTGCAGAGTGTAAAGTAGTTCTATTAGGCTGGCTGAGGCCTCCTCCCCTAACCTAAGCCTGCTCCCCGAGTCTCTCCATCTCGTGGTCACTCTTCCAGATGGAACAGTAGACAGCTACTTATAGCTTTATTGGCCACCAATGTTTACTCCAGGGGCAGGCTTACCACAGGGGACACCAGGAGACTGCAGGCAGCGGTGGGACAGCAGCTAAGAAACCCAGGGCTGGTGAGAGGGTGAGTCCTTTACTGTGGGCTACACGGGCTGGGTCATACCATCTCACGCTGCACATACAGACCCACCAGACTCCCCAGAGGACAGAAGCGGCTACTGAAGTGGGATCAAGGTTCCGACCTCCTGCAGTTCTGAGTGCGGGTCATGTGACCTTTGCCCCTGCTCCCAGAGGGCTGGCATCACAAGCCTCTCCAACAATACATACTCAAACACCTTTCCTATCACTGGTTTTTTGAGACAGTCTCCTGCAACCCAGACTAGCCTTAGATTCACTGACTCCTGGTGACCTTTTGAGAACATACTGGCTAAGTTTTTTTCTTTCTGTTGTTTTGCAGACACAACTGGGCCTTGGTCTCCTGCCTACACTCTCTTGAGTACTGGATCGCAGGTCTGTCCTTTCATGCCTAGCTCTACCTGCTGGCCCCTGTGAAGCCTTTACCTGGAGAGATGAACAATAATCTCTAGGGGTGGTTTCAGTGGCTGGCACTACATAGTAAATCTCCTGGCTGGAGACACTGAAGTTTCTACAATTGGGGCCCTGCCCCTGTCTTACTAGGAGCTGCCTGGACATGGCCAAGTTGAAGGTAATAAATACAAGGCCTTTTGTTCCCTCTGTGACAGGAAACGCCTTACCAATCGGCATTGTGTCAGCTGAGCTTTCTGCACTGGGCCTTCCTCAAAACCAGACCGCAAGATCCAAGTGTAGGCGGGGCAGGTGAGGGGCCACCTACTAGGTGTCAGAGCACTAGGCTAGACCACAGGGTAACTGGGCAACGGCAAAAGGTCTATCAGGCCATGATTAGTGTTGAGCCACATTCTGGCCTCCAACTGACAGCAATCTTCCTGCATCTGCCTCCAGAGACTGGGTCTAATCTAACCAGGACCAGCCTTGAACTTACCAGGTAGCACAGAAAGCCTGGTCCGCCTGGCTCCCCAGCCCCGCCCCGGTGCGTTCTGTACTAGCCTCTGGCAGCACAGGCATAGAACTCAGGTGTCTGTTTGTCTGGACGAGCGCCCTACTGACTGAGTCACATCCCAGCCATGAAAACGTTACTGGTGGCCGTGACCTTTTCCACTCCACTGTCACCTACCAGCCTACCTAGCGCAGGCAGCTGTCACGTCACCCACCTGTAAATAAGCCATGTCTGACCACGTACTATTTCGTGCTATGGTGTGGGTAATGTCTCCACAGGTCCACAGGATGAAAGCTTCATCTTGGCCTTGGTACCCCAGAAGGTGGGGGATCTGGTGGGACGAAGGTGGATGCTAAGAGCGTGCCCCCACTCTCCCTCAGCCTCCTGGCTGCCCTGCTCCTCTAAGTCCGGTCACTGAGCAATGCCTGAAGGATCTCAGATGAGGGAGGACTCTGCCGGGGCTGACTCTCAGCTGACCAGGGAGGGGTTTGTGCACAGTGCATTAAGATCCCATCAGGAGCAGGGCAGCTGCACACTTGCCCCTCATGCCCGGCCACAGCCTGAGTGGGCACCATCTTCCACACCCTCCAGTAGGGACTCAGAGGCTCCCCTGTGGTGGGTGTGCCTTTGGCCTCCATAAGATGCAGGCGTGTGGGGCTGGGCATAGCTCCAGCTCGACAAACCAGTGACTTCTTCAGAAACACCAGGAACATGGGTGTGCAATCTCCGAGGGACTGAGGTAAAGACCCCACCAGCCCACACCCGCCTCCCCAGGCGCCCACGAAGACAGCATAGAAATAATGAGTTTGCATGTGAAAGGCATGGATGGATTTTATTTATTACCCTATATCTACAATTTGAGGTAAAATATAAGGAACACATAAAATGCCTATCTCTGCTACCGTGTGATATAATTTCCCATTGTGAACATCGTGGTGACGCTACTGAGAACTGTGCCCTCACACCCTCTAACTGCTGAGAGCTGTTACCTTATACAACTGCACCGTCTGTGAGCCCCACACAGACCCCAGAGAGGGCGTGGACGCCAAGGCCCTCACTCCACACCCTGGCACCGAGGCCAGACAGGCGGTTAGAGACTAACCAACCAGGCAGACACACAGGCCAGCCTGACTCGACCCAGAGCTGCGGCCAGAGCACCCCAGGCCACTGTGGGTCCCCGATAGGGAGGGCGGGGTCATCCAGCTGCTCAAACATGCATACCTGACCTCTGACCTCTAGGACACACCCAGACATTTACTTGCTGCAAAGTAACTGAGCTAGGCTACGAGGACAGCCTCTGCAGTCGCACTTGGATGCACTGCCAGCCGTCAGGCGAGCTGGCCGGCTTTGCTTTGGCCGGCAGTGAGGACAGAGAAATCCTGGTGGAGCTTGGGAAGAGGCTCAGTCATACACAGACAGCAGCCCTCCCCCGGGCAGGCGGGGCAGCCGAGCCCAAGACCACGGCACTGGTTTTCAATAGAAAAACTAAAGCACTGCCTAGTGCAGGGACTTCCCTCACTGCGGAAGCCAAGATGCCCTGCAGGACAATCTCACTGCCGGGATCTGCACTCCCGGCAGCCCGAGGCTCTGCCCAATGCCTAAGAAACCCCAAGAGTCGCCCTGCCATCCGCCTCTTTCCAGCACTGCTGCAAAAACCTTCTAGTGCATTCCCAAGCCAGCCAGGCACAAGCCTCTCACCGCGCTGCGGAGCTCAATTCACAGAAGTGCTGAGAAAGTAGACATTTCTATCTAAAAGTAGAAAAGAAGGTTTGTATAGAAGGTATTTCTGTTATACAAGTATATTACAGAGCCGGCAGGAATGGGTCCCAAAGCTCTCCTCCACCACTCATGCTGGAAGCTGAACTGCGGAGAAAACAGACAAGCAGGCAGTGGGTGAGTCGGACGACGGGGGCGAAAGCCTCTCGCCACACCCCGTTCCCTCTGGTTGAAGCACAGGCCCAAGTGCAGTTGTGAAAGATGGGAAAGCCTGAGTCTGTGATCTGACAGGGTCAGGCACATGGCCGAGGCCACTGGGCAAAGCCCACCACGGCAGAAGGCAGGCTGAGCTGGTGACAGCTGCAGGCTCCTCACGTGCGGGTCACTGCAGTCCACCTCTTGGTGGCTGGGTCACACTGAGCAAGTCAGCAATTGATGGGGCTGGGCTTGTGACTGGCCTAAAGAGGTCAGTCGGAGACGAGGCAACCTTGGCAAACACGTCTCTTTTAAGGAAGACTACCTCTATATTCCCCACCCCGAGACAGGCTCTCACCACGGAGCCTGGCTGGCCTGGAACTTACAAGAGACCCACCTGCCTCCACCACCTCCCTCATCTTGGCTACATCTTTGAGTGAGAAAAACCTTTGGGCCACGTGTCCCTCGGGTGGCCTCCCCATGTCACTGCTAGAGCAGAAGGGGCGTGTCTGCCCATCAGCTAGCAGGTCGGGATGGGCGAAGGGCGGCTGGGCTGGGGCGGGGCTCTTACCCTGGAGAGCCACGGTCTACCACGTGGGGTCCGGCTCCTGCTTGATCTGTGAGCTCCCGTCGGTCTCTTTAATTTCTACAGAAGGAACAAAGGAGTAGCAGTGAGCTGTACTGTTGGTGCAAACCTGCTAGGATCTGCCTGAAGCCCTCTGACGTGGCTTCTGCATAATGTGTTTTGTTATGGGATCCTGGGCCTTACAAATGCTTGCCAAGTCTTCAGTTGAGCCACATCCAGCTCACGACTTGATTTCTAAGTAACACATTCCATATTGCTTTGGGTGTATTTATGGTCATGCCTTGTCTAAGCTACAGGGATCTAGAATTTAGCCAGAGCCACAGGGAGAACAGAGCGGAAGCCTGCCTGGAGTCTTCACTGCAGTGTTCGTGGGAGAAATCTTATCAATTTGGGGCTGGAGAGAAGGCTCAGCACTGGCTGCTCTTCCATGGGACCCGAGTTCAATTCTCAGCACCCACCAGAGGTTCACAACCATCTGTAACTCTCATTTCAGGGGGTCCGATGCCCTTTTCTTACAACACAAGGTCCTTGGACGTATAAACAGGCAAAGCACCCATACATTATTTTTAAAAACATCCAATCAACTCACTAAGAAACAAAGACACAAAATATCGGAGGGAGCAGAGTCACACAGTCCCAAGGCATCGGTCACCCGAATCTGTACGCGGGGAGAGCACAGCCCTTACCTTCTGTTACTGGAACTTCCAACTGGCTTGTCTCGGCTGATTCTAAAGAGAAACACATCGAGTGTGATCTGAACGGTTTTCAAAGGTTACCATTAAAGAGCTTCGAAGGAGAGGCAGAGGGAGAGGAAGGAGAGCACCCAATGACAGAAACAGCTGGCCAACTTCTTATTCTAATTATTTGGTTATTTTGTCTGCATCTGTGTCTGTACCATGTACATATTTGGTGCCTTAGGAGGCCCTGGAGACAGAGTTAAAAGATAGTTGTGGGCTGCTATGTGGGTGCTGGGAATTGAACCAGGGTCCTCTGGAAGAGCGTCAGTGCTCCTAACCACTGAGCCATCTCTCCAGTCCAAGCCTGTTAGCTTCTGGCTTCCACATGCGTGTGCACACCCCCACATAAGCACACACTTACACAGGCAGACTTCTCACTGGTCTTGAGCACCATGACGTCATGGATAACCTGGGATCATGGGTTTACACAGTCTGTGGCTCACAACTGCCACTCAGGACCCACACCTCAAATCTCCGTAAAACTAGTGTGTACGTGTGTGTGCTGTGACTGTAAGCCGGTACAGCATGAGTCCCAGGGCTTGGGGTGACCATGTGAGTAGCAGGTACCCCCACTACGCTCCCCTCACCTTGTATCACAGGGCCTTCAGACTCATTCTGATCAACCAGCTCTGCAACGAAAGGAGACAGTTTAGATGGCTTACTGACGCACGGGACAGCTGGCCATGCCGACGCTTCAACTCTGTGGACGACGGGCTTACAGGTGCCTGCCTGCGAACCTGACAGACAGGTCAGTCACCGGCCCCATATGACGGAAGGAGGAGAGAACTGTGTACACAAGCTGTCTTCTAACCACTGACCGTGAGATGATCTGAGGACCCCGGGACCCTCATACAAATGAATAAAGGGAAAAGAAGAACACAAAAGGGAGGGACAGCAATGGTCCTGGTTAGATGCTACCAGAACCACAACTTTCACAGTAACCGGAGTCCCGCACGGGGATGAGAATCAAGTGGAACACACACGGGAACTGATGAGCAGCGGCCTGGACCATAACATTCTTCAGAAACTAAAACCATACACGGAACAGGAGCTGGTCACAGTGACACATATTTAATGTGGGACTCAGGAGGCAGAGGCAGGGGGATCTCTGACTTCCAGGCCAGGCATGGTGATATATGAGACCCGTCTTTAAAAAAAGACAAATGAACTGAAATTTGCAAGGAAAATTTAAAAAAAAGACATGACTATGTGTGTATTGTATGAACTTTGTGTGAGCACGCGCGCCTGTGGAGGCCTGGGGACAGCAGTCAGGCTGCCTGGCTTGTGCAAGCTTTGCCAGAGGAGCCACTACCAGCGCTCTCCCTTCCTTCTTTTCGGGGATAGGGCCGCATGTGGCCCAGGCTGGCCTTGGACTCTGTAGCAGACAGTGTTGAGCCCTAGCCTGACCTGCCTGCTTCCACCTCCCAACACTGGGATCGCTCCGTTTCCTCCTCTGTGCCTGGCGCTTTAATGCGGTTAGGGGCCTTAAAGTCCCCCTCAGCTCAGCTCTAATATATGGAGTTCAGCTAACAGAGATGCAGATGCAGCTTACTGACCCAGGCAGAGTTGTCCAAGGCCTGCCTACAGTGAGCCCTTAAAAATGGTCTCGGCCGCCCGAGTGACCATTTCCTGACTAAGTGTGGATGAGGGAAGAGGCCAATTTCACAAGTAGGCAGGGCGCTGGGAACGGGTGACATAATGGATGACAACGTGTTATCTTGCAGGCCGCACTGCACCCACACCCACACGCACTCCCAGATCCCCAGAAACAAGACAAACAAAACAAAGATGTACTCACGGTTATTAATCACAAGTCCTGGAAATGGTCTAAAGAGAAAAACAAATTGTATAATGTAAGACTTTTGTTTCACATGAACATCTGCTTATCCTGCTAATCTAGGCCACGCATGCCCTATCCTGTAACCCTGTGGAAGGGACATACAAGATGCCCATGAAATGACTATTACACCTTGTAACAATGACTCCTGTCCTGCTATTAATGTGTATCATATACAATGTATGTATCTAGTCACATGTATGTATGTACAGAACACATGCAAATGCTAATGTTACCTATGTTACCTATGGGGGGTGGGGGGTGGGGGGTGGAGGTGGTCTTTCCAGACAGGGTTTCCCTGGGTGGTTCTGGGTATCCTGGAACCCACTGAGGCCCACCTGCCTCTGCCTGCTCATTCCCCACGCGCTTCAGTTCAGAGCCCACCCAACAGCATTCTGGGATATGACTTAGCCTTGAGGCCTCCAGACTTGTTCTACTGACTAACAAGAGAGTCTCACCTAATGACAGTGAACTTGATAAACTCAGCAGAATCTAAGATCCTCCTCATAGAGCTGATCTCCAGATAACTGGGGGCTTTGAAGGACACCCCCGGGGGCATGCCGTCGACCACCACGCAGCCCGGGTTGATAGTGATCTTCCGGTAGGGGACCTTCACGGGGAAGCCCATCCCAATAGCTTCACCTGCAGCGAGACAAACAGCGCAGGGCCAGTGTGACCTTCCTCTTCAAACCAACTCGAGACAAAGCGAGCGGCGACCTTATGTCCTAGTTTCCCCTATTATTACAAACTTACCAAATTTCCGACTGAAGAGGTCGTTGACCTGCTCTCGCAGCTGCCTGGCCTTTTCAACTTTGGACAGTCGTTCATTATCATCATCTAAAAGACGGGAGGAAAGCAGGGAGCGCGCTCACATCTAACTCACGTCTTCTGGAAAGAATGTCTAAGGCAGCCATGGTGAAACACACCTTTAATCCCCACATTCAGGAAGCAGAGGTAAGGCTGTGAGTTCCAGGCCAGCCAGAACTATACAGTGAGGCTGCCTCTAAAGAAAGGGAGGGATGTGTGTGCTGTATTTCACATTGAGACACCAACACGAGAAAAAAAATCATTACACAAAATAAAACAGAAGTTACCACCAGTTCAGGCGGGCACAACCCGCTCTCCTTGAGCAAACTTTCTTCTACTGTTTTATTCACATTGCTTTCTTTCTTTTTTTTTTTTAAATGATTACATTTATCTATTTAGTTTGTTTTTTATTTATTTATTTTATTTATTTATTTATTTTTCCTTTTCCCTGAGACAGGGTTTCTCTGTGTAGCTCTGACTGTCCTGGAACTCACTCTGTAGACCAGGCTGGCCTCAAACTCAAGAGATCCTCCTGCCTCTGTTTCCCTACTGCTGGACTTAAAGGCATGTGCCACCAGGGCCCAGCTAAAAAGATTTTAGTTTTTTAAAGATGTCTTTATGTGTACAGGTGTGTTTTGCCTGTATATGTCTGTGCACTGTGTGTGCCCAATGCCTAATGCAACCAGTAGAGTGTGCCAGGTCCCTTGGGAGTGTACTTATAAATGGCTGTGAGCTACCATGTGGTTGCTGGGAATTGAACTCAGGACCTCTGGAAGAGCAGCCAGTGCTCTTAACCGCTGAGCCATCTCTCCAGCCTCCATACAGGCTTTTTAAAGGGCAGAGACACGCGGCAGCAAGCGGGGCTGAGCTTAGGTTAGGAGCTATGCAGCCAGACTGACAGGAAGAGTGGGGTGAGACTGACAACGCAGTCCACAACATGAGCTGTCCCCAAAGCATCGAACCCCTTCTGGGGTCCGAAAGACTCCTCAACGCAGGTACCTGGATTTCATACCTGGAATTGTCACCTGAATGATGTTAAGGTCTTCCACACCTGATGCAGTAGTATTAATGTTGGGTGATGAGTTTATCTTCCCTGAAAGCAAAACTGAAGATTAGGGTTTAGACAAACGTGCATAGTCAACATTTCCTCTAAGAACCCAAGCTGCCTGTCGCTGTCAGCCACGGGCCCTTGGGGCTGGTACTTGCACACTGCTTTTCTTCTAGACTCTAAAGGTGGCAGACTTTGATGGGCCCGTCTTCCTGCTCTTGTGCGCTCACGAGGAGCAGAGCCCTGTGCACAGCGTTAGCTGCTTTAGAACCAGCGCCGGCCCCGAGCCAAGCTGCCGTCGGCGCTGCTCTCACGGACACTCACTCGGAGGGCTTTTGGAAGAGGTGCTCTCCTTGATGGCCGTCTCGAACATCTCAGGTCTACAAGCGAGAGGGGAGAGGCATGGGCTGGTTAACCCAGAGCAAGGTACCCGGGAAGATGAGGCGGGTCAGAGTCTGCAGCTCTGCACACATGGGCCACCCTCAGAAGGAGCCCTCGTGCGTGAGGAGTATGTCCAGGAGGATTAATTATTCCAGCCCACTGCGGCTGGACCCTTTCTGGCCACACCAGTGTCACTCGTCCTCATGCCAAGGTGACAGCATGTCCGAGAGTCAGGAGGAGACCCAAGCGCAGAGACAGGAAGCACACATGCCTGCAGCCTGGCCATATGCACGAGGAGCAAGTGTGCAAGTTACACACAATAAAAGGGCCTGTGGTGTTTGCACACCACACGGCTGCTGGTGCACAAGCCTGCGCATGCAGAGGCCAGGAGGGCGCCGCGCCCTCTATGACTCTAGTTTCTTTCAGATGGGATCTCTCCTGGAGCCTTCAGCTCACATCCCACCCCGGCCAGCAGGCCCCAAAGATCCTTGAGTCTCGGTGCAACCCCCAGCACTAAGGTAATAGGCTCAAAGACTACTCCCAGCTTAGGTGGGAGCTAGCGTCAGAATTCAGGTCCTCAAAGTTGTGTGGCAAGCATTCCTGACCACGGGGTTGTCTCTCTATCCCTATGGTAACTTAGCCCCTGGAAGAGCTGTTTCAGCTCAGACTGTGGTAACGCTGCCGACCCAGCCCATGGACGGCCTCTCCAGCTGAAGTTCTCACTTTTTAATGATGAACTTTATCTTGGCCTTGTTCCGGAGTATCTTCTCCAGCCTTGGAATGCCAAATGTGGACGGTCTTCGGAAAGGCACCCCCTCGGGCAGGCCTTCCACGTAGAAGTCTTCTGGGAAGGACTCGAACAACGCGAATGGTACTTTCACGGCCTGCTTAAGGCCAAGCGCTTCCCCTGCAACACACGGCAACTCTTGCTGTGAAGCGCGTCTTAGAAAAGGCATTCGCAACGTTCTGCAGCAGCTACAAGACCGTACTCACTGGGGAAATCCTATTTGTTTTAATTTTGGGAAACATTCTGGGAATTCTAATATTCAGTAAAACGGGCAGGAATGGAAGGCCGAAACCCACACAGTTCCACGGACAGGTAGACATCACTCACGCCACTTCTGTCAGGGAACTCCACAGTTCATGTTTCAGAGCAAACCTACCGCACTTCTCATTGAAGAGGCTCTCCACTTTCTGCTTCAGGTCTGTGATCTTGGCATTCCAGGCCTCTGTGGAGCACAACAGCTGCTAGTCAGCAAGACTCTCCCAGGGCAAGGGCCGGGATTTCTCACCTACCTCTTGATTTAATTTAATTTAATTTGTTTGTTTAGGTTTTTCGAGACAGGGTTTCTCTGTGTAGCCCTGGCTGTCCTGGAACTCACTCTGTGTAGACCAGGCTGGCCTCGAACTCACAGAGATCGGCCCGCCTTTGCCTCCTAGCTTAGATTAGAGGGATCAGAACAGTGCACCACCATCCCTGGCTTCATCTTATCTTTTTTCAAAGCTTTACCGAGCGCAGGACAAACAAGCATTTTCCCTCTATGGCAGGCGTTGTGGGACAGGACATTTATGTGAGTGCATACTGAATGCTGACCATGCCCTCCTCTCGTCCCCGCTACCCATTCCTGTGCACTGTGTATTCATTCAGATGCTGATTCCTGTGCCCAGGGATCTGGGTCTAGTCTGAAGTTGGCATTATCATCAGTACTGAAGCATCTCCTGACTCAGTATTTTATAAGACACTGTCCTCCATCATCTTCTGATTGGTTAGTAAAGAACTGGACAGCCTACAGCTTGGCAGGAGAGAATGAGGAGGGACTTCCCAACCTAGTCAGGGGTCCCAGGTGGAGAGGACACAAAAGAGGGAGGTGTCAGAGCCGAGAGTGTGATGGCAGGTAATGCCTCGTGGCTGGGCAGTGGCTGGGCGGGCCAGCATACTCAGGCTAGAACAGACCAGAACCCATGCAGCTTAGTGCCAGACGGCTATAATAAGTCTACCAGGCGTCCGTGCCGCTAAGCAGGAGGTTGAAAAGCCCTGAACCTTTAAACTTTCCCTTCTTTCTCTCTCCCTTGCCCACTAGTCCCATGTCCTATGACCAGCTTTTACTCCTCTCATGCCATGTACAGATACATTACTCTAAGTCTCTACACAATAAACACACAGCTTTTAATATGGCTGCTTTACCTGCCCCTCCAATACCCATATAATTAAACTAAACTGTTAGATTGGATACACTGGCTACAAAGAAATGACCCGTGCTGAAATGAAGAACAAAGGACCTCCTGGCCTGGTTACAGTGTCTACCACATGCCAGGTCTGGCCCTGGGTACACTCAACTCACAATCCTCAGGCACCCTTGCACATGGCCCGTAGGAAGAGGCTCACCTACAGCACAGGAGGAAGTGAGGTATCAAAGGCTCTTGCTGCATGTTTAACCCCAGACACACTGACTCAACCCAAGGAAAAGCACCGTCCTGCTGACATAGTACGGTAATTCTCTACTTACCAAAGGAAAACTCTCTCCCTCGAGGCTTGAAGGGAACATTTGAACCATTGGTCTGGGTAGGAGTTCGAGCGGTAGAGGTCTGAGGACTATTGTTGTTGGGGCCTAGAGAGCATTTAAAGGCAAACCAAAGTTACTGTGTGCATGTAACAGAAACCACGGCCTTGGCACTGCAAACACGAGCACACGCAAGAACACACACAAGCACATATACACCCTGCACTGAAAAGCAAAGCAACCATAAAACCTCACATGCACAGGAGTTACTGAGTTCCCACAACGGAAGGTAGAGTCAAGAGAACCGCGGAACAGCTCACCTTCCACAGTGACCTCGATTTCAGGAACTTTGGAGTTGCTCCCAGGGCTCCGTGGTCGTTTCGGGGACTGCAATGCTGTAAGGCAAACTGCAAGGTTACCTCTGCAAGCTGCATTAAAAACACAAAGGGCTGCTTTACAACAGCAGAGAGTTAGTCATACTGTTCCGCTCCTTTCAAAGAGATCAGGAGCATTAAATGGCAGGCCACCGTCCACACCAGTGCCAACAAACACAGTAGGAGGCCGCAAGAGATGGAGATGGCAAGGCCGCCGTAGCAGCGACAATGTGACAAGGGACAGTGGGAAAGCAAGAGGTTGTTCACGCCCCGAGGCAGGCGCTGCCTCTTACCT
The DNA here is from genome assembly GCA_036184795.1 of Tokudaia tokunoshimensis. Classification (NCBI taxonomy): domain Eukaryota; kingdom Metazoa; phylum Chordata; class Mammalia; order Rodentia; family Muridae; genus Tokudaia; species Tokudaia tokunoshimensis. Next base: position 24,110,157 of record BTHU01000006.1, read on the forward strand.
TTAGTGTTGACTTTGCTAGCCATCCCAGGAGGCAGGTAGGACACGACTAGCTCGGGCCTAGAAAGGACATACAGTGTGTCACTCTCCACACAGTGCACAGCTGAATCATTTCAACAATAAACACACATGTGTATTCATGTTTTCCATGCACATCCGTCTGTCCATCTGTCCGTCTGTCTACCATGTGCATGTCTGTGTCCATGGAGGTCAGAAGAGGGTGTTGGGTCCCCAGGACTGAAGACAGATAGTTGTGAGCTGCCATGTGGGTAATGAGAACTGAACTCAGGTCCTTCGGAGGAACAGCCAGTGTCAGCCTTAGCACCTGTAGTAGCTGAGTAACAGTGGCGACCTAGGCTCATATATCTGGGCGCTCGGCACCAAGGAGAGGCCCTATCTGAGGAGGATTAAGGGGTATTTGTGGGAGTAGGTGTGGCCTTGCTTCAAGGCACACTAGGCACAGTGTGTCTGTCTGTCTGTCTCTCTCTGCTTTGAGATCAGGATGTAGCTCTCGGCTACTCTCCAGCACCATGCCTGCCATGCTCCCCACTGCGGCTGATAACAGATTAAGCCTCTGAAAATATAGGCAAGCTCCCAATTAAATGCGTTCTATTGTAAGAATTGCCTTGGTCCTGTGTCTCTTCATGGCTAAAGAACAGTAACATGTTGGTACCAGAAAGTGGGGCACTGTTGTGACAGCCCGACCACGCTGAAAGAAAAGCAGCTGACCGAGTTAGGTAGGGCTTAGTGGGCCACACCAGCAGGGTATGGGGGCAGTGCTGAGGGCGAGGTGAACTGTGGGCCCAGCTCAAGAGGTTTCAGAGGGAAGAGTAGCACTGTGGCCCGGAAATCATTCTTGGGATATTTTGGCAAAGAACGTGGTTGCTTTTGCCCGTGTTCAAAAAAAACCTGCCTGAGCTTAAGTCTTGGGTGAACGGCACAGGCAGAGGAGAGTCGCAGCCAGCCATCCGAGCCCTGGCTGTGCGTGGTGACGGGTAATCTCTCTGTGCTCATCCGTAATTTAGGAAAGGAGCAGACTGGACCAGGAGACATACAAAGTGTACTGCTTGTGGAGAAAGGGTCGCCGGGAATCATAACGAAGCTAAGTCTAGAGCTCACGGAGATAAAGTTTATGCTAGATGGAACAAAGGGGTGGGGTCTCAGAGCAAGACCCCACCCAGCTAAGCTTCCCCCTGTGAGAAGGGATTAAAGGAGAACCGGCAGCTTCAGCCACACGGCTCTGGCTTTGGAGTCAAGGATACAAGACAGGGTTTTGGAATCTCCCTCCAAGGCTAAGATAAGCTGCATAGGTTGGCCTGTGTCAGGGGTACCCCTGCATGGAGCCCCAGAGGGGAAGCCGGGGCTGCCCTGGAGATGGAGGTATTGGAGATGCCCGAGACTAAAGTACGCTGCAGTCGACAAAGCAGGAAGGAGTTGGGGATCTGGGGAGCGCTCCGCCAGCAGACATGGAGATGCGGGGTTTCAGTCTTGCCTTACCCTATTCCCTCGACCCTCTCCCCCCATGGAATGGTAACGTACTTCCTGTGACACTGTAGAGGTGTTGGAAGTATATGCTCCGCTTTTTGATTTTACAGGGGATTGCCATGAGTCTCAGAAGATACTCTGGGCTTTGGAATTTTAAATACTGTTGAGACTGTTGCACTATGGGGACTTTTGAAGTTGGGCTAATTGCATTCCCCATTATACTATGGCTAAAAGCCCATGGGGGCCAGGGCGTGGAACATGGTGGTGTGCATAAGGAGCTCATATATTATTACAAGGATTCGGTGAGTAAATGAGCGTGGATTGACACAGAGAGGGAATGCTTAGTCGCCAAAGGAGTCACCTTGTTGGTACAAGAGGTGGGCACTGGGGTTTTCAAAGCCCATGTTAGGCCCCCTGCTTGTGGGTCAGGATGTAGTTCTCAGACGTCTCTGGCGCCATGCCACGCTCCCGGCCTTCATGATAATGGACTAAGCCTTTGAAACTGTAAGATCCCAGCTAAATGCTTTCTCTTCCAACAGCTGCCTTTGTCATGGTGTCTCTTCCCCACAATAAAAGTGACTACGACTGTTTATTAGTCTCTCCAGCTCCCATAACACCATTTAAAATAGCAAATCAACATTAGACTAAATCCTTCCACCACCGCATCTCTGCAAGAGAGTAAGTAACTGGGGAAAGGCAGCGACAGCTTGGGCTTTAGCTGGAGGAGGCGCAGTGGACAGTGACTGCCTAGAATCCATCAGGGAGGAGCGGGGCAGAGTCCAGTGAGGAGCTAGGAGCTCAGCAGCAGAGCGTTTGCCTGGCCTGCGCGTGGCCCTGGGTTTGATCCCCAGTTCAGCAAAGCTGTGTTCCGAACCTGCACTGTGACAGAAACACACAGGATGGCAGTCACTACTCTCAGGCCCAGAATGAGGGACTCACAGAGGCACTGGCCTAGCTGGGACTGTCCATGGTGAATGAATGGCTGATGGGGCAAAGACAACTTACTTTTTAACAACAAACTTGATCTTATTGCTCCCACGGACAATCCTCTCAAGGCGTGGGATCCCAAACCAGGTAGGGCTTCGGAAGGGGATCCCTTCAGGGAGCCCTTCCACATAGAGGAACTCTGGGTTGGATTCGAACACAGGATACGGCACCTTCACAGCCTCTGTGAGGCCCAGAGCTTGAGCTGAAAGACAAAGAGAAGCTAACTCGTGTGTGCAGACTCTCACACGGGAACACTTCTGCCTGTGTCTGTAACCAACAGGTCATGCTAGCTTCCACACAGCCACTCACCAAGATCTAGCTTAAGATCTAGCTAGTGAAGTAAACGATAAAACATGCTGACGCTGGAGAGACAACTGAGGAATCGAGAGCACTTGCTGCTTTTGTAGAGGACCTGGGTTCAGTTCCCAGCACCCACATGGCAGCTCACAGCCGTCCGTAACTCCAGTTCCAGGCATCGGATGCCCTCTCCAGACCTCCACAGGCATTAGACACACATGACACACATGCACACATGAAGGCAAAACACCCACACACACGGATAAAATGGAAAAATAAAAGAACTAGAATCTTTAAAAAAAAAAGGAATTAAATTATACCATTATACTTTTAAAGATCCAGTGATTTTTTTTTTTTTAGGACAGGCTCTTGGTATATAGACCAGGCTGGCCTCAAACTGATCAAACTGATAGTAATCAGTGTTTCAGGATATTTGATCACACTGTGAACCCCCAGAGTGTGTTATTTACTGAAAAAAAAAATCTCTAGTACTGGTGTGGTCAGCCTTTAGCACACACATACTTTTAATCCCAAACAATGAAGGTAACGTTTGTTTGTAGAAGGAAGCAGCCATGCTGGAAAGTCACATCTAATTGAGTGGCAGACAAAGTGACGAATCAGAGAAAGATTTGAGAGAACAGGATACGCCCAGCCCTCTGAGAACCGAGAGGAAGAAGCAAGGCTACTTGAGAGAGAGCAGCACGGGGAGAGAAAAAGGAGGGAGGGTTTTACAGAGACAGGGTGCAGAGGGGACAAGCTAGACACAGGTGAAGACAGAACAAGCCAGAGAATGAGAAGGAGCCACAAGATTACAACAGATTGCCAGAGTTAGTTTGAGGCCAAGCAGAACAATTCTGGCAAAATTGAGAGATGCCACATTAAATCAGTCAACTTGGAGAAGAGTTTGAGCCAGAACAGCTGGGCTGAATCAGCCAGTCAGAGATCAGAAAGAACTAGAAAGGGTGAGCTTATTCAGCAGCAAGTCTCCGAGGCTGAAAACATTCTAGGTCTAGATTAGACTGTAGGGAGGCTTGAGGCTTCGAGGTCTAGGCCTAGGTTAGCAGACAGAGGCAGTAAGTTTCGGAGACAACAGTTACATCAGGAAAGTAAAAAAGATAATTTTACACCTCAGTCTCTCAAGAGCCAGCATTAGAGGCATGAGTCACCAAACCCACAAAACAAACAGTACTTTAAAAATAACCTTTTTCTTATAATAATTAAATAAATTTTACTTTATGTGTATGTATGCATCCCAGGCATGCCTGGTCCCCAAAGGAGTCAGTTCCCCTTGACCTGGCGCTGCAGCAGCCCGTGAGCTGTCCTGCGGGTGCTCGGAACGTCTGGACACTCTGGGAGAGCAGCCAGCACTCTCAACCACCTAGCTGTTCTCCAGCTCACGAACAGCGCCCCGAAGAACACTTAAGCATTTTCAGTGCAGTCAGCAGCCAGGTTATGAGTCAAAATGTGTTTGTGGCAGAGGTGAGGCGCTGAACACAAGGCGGGGCTGACAGCTTAGTTATCCTGCTGCCTGCAGCCTAAATCTTCCTGGAAAACCTGAGGATGCCCAAGCTGAGAGCTTCCAGAAGCCAGTGCTGGCCTGCCCGCCATCTTTTCTTCTCCATTGCGACTACAGAAGCAATGAAACCTGCACTGACTGAGAAACCTCAGGGCACCCTGAAAGCAGTGCAGAAGCCGCCATGCCACACAGGGGAGACGCACAGCGACTCCAAGGGTCCCCCCAACTCCTATCTGTCACCCACACTGTGACCCCGGAGGGCACAGGAGCAGAGCGACATGAAATGAACAGCTGACCAGCAGAAGACAGTTAAGGCTTGTTCGCTGGTGCCTTCCTTCACTAGGTTCTGAACTTGTAACTTACTCAGAACATGGCCAAACTAAGACAGAGCCACTCTACCTCACTTACCAAACTTCAAATTAAAGATCTCCTCCACTTGCTTTCGGAGCTTGGTGATTCTGACATTCCAATCTTCTTTGACTGGAAAGAAGGAAAATCAAATGTAACCAATAATGTTCTTTACAGGTCCAACACACAAATCACAAACTCAAGGAGAGAGACTCCGTTGTTCCTGTGACTGACGCCATGGGCCCCCTCCATGGTGGACATAGTTCTTGCTGCCCTGAAGCCGAAGCAGCTTTCACCCCGGCTCTAGTCACTCCAGTCACGTCTCTACTGTGTGGGCCACAGGAACCTGTAAGGGAGGCCCAGAGAGGGGCCAGGAGGTCCTACCATGGAGAACTGCATAGGGAGAAGCGGCTAATGGGGGTTTCCATTACATGATGTAACATCTGAGGGTTTTACAATTCAGGAGGAGGAGGATCACAGGCAGTGTAGGCTAGAGAGTCCCTGTCCTAAGCCAAAAGCAAAGCATCCGAGTCCGCGTGAGCACATCTAATGTGGTAGTCTGATACACAGGGTGCAGGGGACAGGCACAGCTGTGAAACTCCTGTGGTTTTTATGGTTGGGTGAGAAAGTCCTCCAACAGCCTATAAACACAAAAGCATTAGATAAAAGATTTAGCCCTGGCTGTCCGGGAACTCAGTATGTAGACCACAGTCTCAAATACATAGAGATCCACCTGCCTCTGCCTCCCCAGTGTTGGGATAAAGGGGTGCAGCACCACTCCCGGCCTAAGAAACCTCTTATGAAGCGGTTATGGCGGGACTGGGGCAGTTCTACTGCCACGACGCAGTGCCACATCTTGTGATACAAAGGCCCGGTGCTCAGATAAGCAGATACCTGTCATTCTCTCCGAGGTCCCGGGAGCCTCAGAGAATAGAGCGAGGGGTGGACTTCTGCCATCTCAACCCCAGACCCGCTGTGCCTGCCTATGCGAATCACTAACAGGATCAGCCTACGAACGCCAGGGGAAGGGGAGCAGCCTCACCTAAGGTCCCGCCCCTCGGCCCCTCATGCCCGCCTGCACGTGACCTGGCAAGCGCTGCAGTGCGCAGGTGCTAAAGGCTGGCTGCAGAGGGACCTGAATGACGAGGCTCCCCGAGTCACCCCTACCTAGTAGCAACCCCTCTGGTGATCTCATAACAGAACAGACTGGCTGAGCCACCAGCCTGGACTCGAGTCTGTGCTTTGCAGCTCCCGCTGCAGTATCTGGGTGAACAGTCAACAGACTCCCCAGGGAAGGGCACATAATACTCTGAATTTAATTTTGTTTAAAATTAAATTAATTTAACTTTGTTTAAAAATTCCGGGGATTAAGGGGGAAAAAGATTTCCTGTACTTCTCAAATATCAGAAAAATTTAAGGGAGAGAGAATTTACATTTCGATTGATATCTTAAATGAGGAAAGGCAGCGCCCTCCTTGAGAGTCACGGGGAGCCCACGGCGTGCCCGGGCCCCCAGCAGCCCGTCCGTTTCCTTCACGGCGCAGGCCGCGCGCTTCTCCCCGCTGCTCGGCAGCTGCCTGCTCGCCACATGTTCCTAGAAACTCATACAAACCAAACCCTCACCGACAAAGCCACCTCTCCAGTCAGAAATCACACAGTCAGGCCGGTGTCGCTCAGCAGAGAGAGGCTGCCCACCAGGTCCCCATACCACAACAACAAACTCAACAAGAGCACAAAATATGTCACTTCTCAACGTCTTGTGCCCCGATACACTGGCCCGGCTTCGTCACCGCCCCAGGTACTCTGAGATCAAGAGGACTCAGGACACAGCCGTGATGTCAGCTCTCACGCTGTACCTCAGTAACAGCAGCAAGACCAACCACTATCAAAGGCACAGTTGGGGTTCATGCTCTCTTGCTTTAGGGGGAGAAAGTTTATAATACAGGCTGCCCAGCAATTTTCCCAGACCAGATCAAGTATGTGGCAAACTTTGGCCCAGCCCTACGTGTTGGGTTACAGTGCGAGGCCCATGCTCATGTCCGGCTCTAAGACCCCCTGGAGCTTGAGTTACAGGCATGCGTGCTGTGAAGAGCAGCGCGTGAGCTTAAGCGCTGAGCCCTGTCTCCACGGCCCGCCGAGCTTTCTCCTCAGTCTGCAAGCTTAGTTAGGAGGTTCGCTACTGCAAGAACAAGCCCTCCAGAGCAAAGATTAAGTCTCAATGTTTGGACTAACACAGGATGTTCCTGGTGGCACCTGGGCAGGTAAATGGGATGAGCTAGGATCAACATCCCCGCAGCAGCGCACGCCTTTGATCCCAGCACTTGGGAGGCAGAGGCAGGAGGATATCTCTGAGTTTGAGGGCAGCCTGGTGTACAGAACTATCACCTCAGCTAAGCCACAGCAGGAGAATCCCAGGTCAGCCTCTGCTACAAAGTGAGTTCTAGGTTAGTCTGAGTGACTTAGGGGGAGTCTATCTCATAATCACAAGGAAGAACTGTCAGCGACGCCTCTCAGTGGAGAGCTCTTGCCAAACGTGAGGCACTGCGCTCAGTTCCCACCAACATGGAAAACTATTTTTTTCAAGATATTTAATCATTTAAGTCAAAGAAAAGAAGGCAGGAAGGAGGAAGGGACTGTGCACGACCGTACCTGGTGTATTCGTCCGCGGCTGAGTCACTTCAGTTGTACTGTGCGTCAGCAGTTCTGGTCTGGGAAAGCAGTAGGGACATTAGTGGTGAGAGCACTCGGGAGTAGAGCCGGACTAGTCAGGGATAATTTTAGTATGGCCCACTCTGCCTTCTTGTGCAAGGACATGAACCACTTTGGAGGCTGTTCTGAAAACAGCAAGTTGCACACATTCGGGTGGATTTATGGGGTCTCTGAACGTATACCAGTGGCGCCTGCCACCAGGAGCTGGACATCTGAGACACCTCAGTCCTGACAAACACCCCAAAACACTGCCCCAAATAAAAGGCAGAAGGAAACTCCCTGGCAGCCAGTGAGTGAGGTCAGCCTTCTGTGTCCACGCCACTCACCTGCGGCATGTCCTTCAGAAGGCAGCCAGTGCAAGCACGGCACGACACTCCTGAGTGTCACCTTCCTCCACATGCCGCCTGTGCCGGTACCTCATTCCGCACACTGTGGGGTACAGCCATGCCTTAACCCCTCCTGCCTCGACTCTTGTTCCCCAGATGGAAAGTCCTGCTCCAGGCCACACACCTCAGCAACCAGACTATGAACGTCTGCCCGCCCTGCATCCTAACGCGCTCACTGTCCTGGGGCAAGCAGACTATGAGCGTCTGCCCGCCCTGCGTCCTAACGCGCTCACTGTCCTGGGGCAAGTGTTATGCTCACAAGACAGAGCTGTTCTTGAGCCCCACTCTGTGAATCTTAGTACTAGAGGGACCCTTGCTCAATTAGTTTCTGTAAATTAAACATCACATTTATGGTATACAGAGGGAGGGCCATTTAGGAGGAAAAGATCCATCTTCATCAAATGGGTCTTTTATCAGGAAAAAAAAAACCTTTTAAAATCTGTTCCACAGATCTTACCTCTTGATAACAAATTTAATTCGATTGCCCACTTGGATGATTTTTTCCAGTCTTGGGATTCCATACCACGACGGGCTTCGGAAAGGAATGTTTTCTGGAAGTCCTTCCACATAGAGGTCATTGGGATGGGCCTCAAATTTTTGGTATGGTACAGCCTTGGCTTCCGTGCTTCCCAAGGCCTCAGCTGTGGAAAATGAGCACAAGTCAGGAGACTCAGGCTGAGTTCACACATGAGGAACACGCCAAGTGCGAAGCTTCACACACTCTAACTAACACACACAAAGCAGTCAGCCATGTGTCTAAGCTATAATCCCAGCAGTCAGGAGGCTGAGGTAGGGGGTACAGAGTTCCAGGCTAGCCTGGGCTGCTGAAGGGGAGAGAGGGAGAAAGGGAGATGGGAAGACAGGGAGAAGTGGGGGAAGAGGGGGAAAAAGTGAAAGAGAGAGAGAGAGAGAGAGAGAGAGCAAGAGAGAGAGAGAGTGAGAGCGAGAGCAACCGACCATGTGTGTGGGGGGAGGGCATTAGATGTATTTACTGATTCTTAGTCTGAAACTACATCCTAACAGCTTTAAAAAGAAAGATTCAAATGACTGACAGACAGCCAGCCCCTGGATCCTGCACGTGACCTCCATGTCTGGTAGCCTAGCAAGGCAGGGCTTACAACCAGTCTGAATTTCTTTGTTATAGATGTCTAAAATTAAGCTAGGTAGCTCAGGTCTTTAATCCCAGCATTCAGGATGCAGAGGCAGGTGGATCCCTGTGAATTTAAGGCCACCCTGGTCTACAGAACGAAATTCCACCACAGCCAGGGCTACAGAGAGAAATCCTGTCTTGCAAAAAAAAAATGTTTTAAAAATGATTTTATAGTATTGGGGACCAAACCCAGAGCCTCAGGCATTCGAAGTGAGCCCGGACAGACTCCCACCCCAGCTGGAGCCCTCTTCCTCAGCCATTCTTGGAAAGCTGACCTATGCTCTATCTCTTTCTTCCCCTTCCCTTCTTCCTTTGCCACATCCTGGGTAAAGCCGACAATAGCCAGTGGCAGTGACACTCTTGGGAGCCACGACACTCAAAAGCACATGTCACCCCTACACAGGAATCACAATGACATGATGGGGACACCCCCAAAATAAACGAGCACCATCACTTGATCTAGGCTGCTAAGTGTCCAGGGAAAGTATTGCCTGGATGGACACTAGGGGGCGCTCTTCACTGCTTCCGAGCTGGTTTACGCCCAGCAGGAAGGAAGGTTACTACTAAGGTCCAACTCACTGGACAGCAAGGGACACTGACAAGGATGAGAAGGACGCGCCACCTCGACTCTGACTTGTTGTAGACGGTGTTTAGTTACATCCCTGACACAACAAAACCCAAAGCTAAATAAATACTAAAACCCAAGATAACATAAAACAGGATCATGGCGATGCTAGGAAGCCAGTGGGCAGATGTATGGCCTGGCCCTGAAGGACCCAAAGAGAAACGAGTCAAAACCACTCAAATACCTACACTGAATAGTGAAACTTCTCAAAGCAATGACTCGGGGCTGGGGTGCGGCTCATAGGGGAGAACTTGCCTAGCATCTGCCGGTGTGAACTAGGGCATTTGTCTAGGGCTTGAGTAAGGCCTGACCCAGTCCAGCGCACTCTAACTAACTAACACCTAACTGAGATGCAGTCCATCTCTTTGCATTCCTAAAATGAAATAACTCTTAACAACAAAACAAAACCAAACAAAACAAAAGAGACAGAAGAGCGTGTGGAGAGAAGCGTGCGGCTCGTCCAGAGGACCCAGGCTCAGGTGAGGCACTGCCCGACCGCCTGTGAGTCTAGTCCTGTGAGACCTGACACTCTCTTCTGGCTTCTGTGAACACCTGCACACATGTGAGCCCCCCCCCCCCCATATACAATACACACAAACTCACATATATAGCTTCTTTTAAAAAGTACTCTGTAATGTTTACTTTGGGGGAAGAGCCTACTTACCAAATTTCTTGCAGAAGAGCTGGTCGACCATCTTCCTCAGCTTGGTGATCCGAGCATACCACTCTTCCTTCACTGGGAGGGAACAGACACACGGTGGCTGGCTTAGCAACTTTTCCTTAGTCAGGTTGTGAAATGTTATGGTAATACCCAAAGTTAATTTTTCTCCCTTTGTTTGACAGAAGTTACCTTTAAAACTTCAAGAGAACTTATTAACCTACATGGGGCAAGTCCTACTCCATCCCGAGGAACACAAAATAAACTATAATTTCTTTTATGTGTCCTGAATTAGATAGACTTGATGAGCCTTTATCCAATTAATAAATGTTAATTTACTTCTGAGGCAGTATTTCATTGGCTCTGGCTAGACCAGCCTGCTCTATCCCCCACATACTGGGATCACAAGCACAACCAGGCATGCCACATGGAACACGTGTGCAGGTCTGCCCAGAAACGAACGCGGGATCTCTCTACCCGCTTCTGTGTCACACCTTCTGTAGAAAGGACACAAAACTACACACACCCTGGAAGAGGGAATCTTAACGGAGGACCATTCTCATCCTACTGGATGGCTGGGCTATGTGGGCCATTCTCTCGAGCCCACTGTGGGTGGTGCCATCCCTAACAGGTGGGTCTAGGCAGTGTAAGGGGTAGTTGAGCAAGCCGAGAGGAGCCAGCCGGAGGAAGGAAGCATGCCTTCGTGTCTGCCTCAGTTTTTTCTTCCAGCTTCCTGCCTTGGCGTCCCTCGTGAGGGACTATGTCCCGTAAGTCAGATAAAGGCTCTCCTCCGAAAGTCCTTTTGGTCAGTGTTTCTCACAGCAACAGAGAAAAGTCTTAGAGTGATTAAGAGCACAACTTACCATCTATCTAGGGTTATAAACAGAACTGTGTTCCTCTTACGGAGACTAGCATTCTGGAATGCTTGTTCTGTAACGACTCACAGCTGCTAGTCAAAGGTATATTTTTTTCCTTCAAATTTTTAAAAATTTATTTTATGTATGTGAGTGCTCTGTTTTCATATACACCATGGAATCAGATCCCATTACAGACGGTTGTGAGCCAGTAGGGGTTGCTGGGATTTGAACTCAGGACCTCGGGAAGAGCAGCTAGTACTCTTAACCGCTGAGCCATCTCTGCAGCCCCAGAGGCTTCTTTCTTTATGAGGACAGCAACCTAAAGCTGCTGCTCTGCACCGTGTGCTCACAATTCCCAAGCACACGGCCACGGCTAACCGCAGGCCGGAGACCCACCTCCCGATGCCGGCTTATCGAGCTGTAAATCTTCCCGTGTTGAGTTCAGAAGCTCGTGTCTGAAGGGAGAGAATTAGACGGTGAGTACTCGCCAGGCAGTGTCTAGCAAGGAGGCAAACACAGCACACATACGTGCTCAGCCGTCAAGACTGACTGCACGCCAGCACACCCAGACCAACTTCAGAACCGCTCTCCAGAACAGAGAGTGCAAACTGTCTCAGAAGACACTTCATGTGCTCACAGTGGAAGAGGTACCTTGCTACAGGGATTTTAAGTATTTTACAGTTACGTAATCCTTTGATTTTATATTATATTCAAAAACTATTCCGTTGTTTGTTTTTAAAGCTCCACATATATCCAACAATTGTATGTGCAGGGCCAGAGGTATTATATTTTTCTCAACAATCAAAGAACCCACAAAACACATGAGCCCCAAGTCACACAGCCCCATGGGGCTCTCAACCAGGAGGACTCCTCCAGCAGTCCTGACTGGCACACGAGGGAAGGAGGGAGGCTACGTCGGTGGACACAATGCTGAATGACAATTGGCTGTGATATAAAGTACTTACTAAATTCTGTAAGGCCACCTCTGGACTGGCAAAGCAGTCATGCTGTTCTCAGACACTCAGGACACTGCCCCTGTGAACTGTGACCCCTCCTCCCCTGACCTAGGACTTTCTAAAGCAAAGGCTTCATTACATTCTTCAGTCTTGTATCAATGGAGCAAACTTTCAGGATTTCACTCCCTTCATACTTTTTTGAAACAGAGCCTCCCTAGTAGCCCAGGCTGTCCTGAAGCTCACTATGAAGACCAGGCTGGCCTCATACTCATAAAGACCGGCTTGAATGGTGAGACTAAAGGTTATGTGACAGAGACCTGACAGTGCTTCCTGTGCCCGGCACACTCTTTCATACCTACTTAGGCTCTGTTTTTTTATTCTACCTTATTATTTTACTAATTTTTTTTAACTTATTTTATTTCACATGCTTTGGTGATTTGTCTACATGTTCTGCGTGAAGGTGTCAGGTACCCTTACAGACAGCTGTGAGCTGCCATGTGGTTGCTGGGAATTGAACCCGGGTCCTCTGCAAGAGCAGAGTGCTTACACTGCCAGCCCCTGGCCTCTCACTTTAAATGTATGCCTGCTACTTTACTTCAGTTTCCTGCATGACATTCCTACTATACCTGAAGTGGCTATTCCTGGTTGGTCGGACCACCCCTCCGACGACTGCGCTCGCTTAGGAAGAGCGAGGGATGCCGTCCGTGCTTCGGCGTGGAGGGTGGCTGACACTCGCCTAGCTTTCCCATCCATTCTTCCTTCAGCTTGCTTATTTTAATTTTCCAATGTTATGTTCACGTGCTTTCATTTTCCAGTCTTAGAGCAATGGTTCTCAACTTTCCTAGTGCTGTGACCCTTTAATACAGTTCCTCATGTTGTGATGACCCTCAAACAAAACATAACATTGTCAACCTGACTAAATCTGGAATGAACTAATCAAGAATTAGAAGGCTCGGTGGCACACGCCTTTAATCTGGGCCACACCCTCTGCTGGAGACCTATATAAGGAAGATTCACTCTGGCTTTTCCTGGCCTGCCTTGTGGGACTGAGCAACTGCTAGATCCTTGGATTTCCATCCACAGCTGCTGCTGACTATTGTTGGGGAGTTGGACTATAAGCTGTAAGTCACAGACAAATTCCCTAACTATATAGAGACTACCCATACGTTCTGTGACTCTAGAGAACCCTGACTAATACAACAACTTCAAAGTGTACACATAAGAGGTTTCCCCCATCTTTTGGATCTTCTGCAATTACTTTATAAATGCCCTCTTAGATCTTAAAATTCTGTGCTGCAATCCTGACCAAGACATGTGGAAGTGGGCTGGGCAGGATTACTTAAGTACAACCTCCACACGCGCACGAGGCAACCTGAGTTTGACTCACGGAATCTTTGTGACTAGTGGGAGGAGAACTGACTCCCAGTCTCCCAATACCCTCTAACCGCCTCACGTAAGAGCATGCACAACCACACAAAGATGAAGAAGTAAACAAGTATGGACTGTGCGGTGGCTGCCATTTTAAGATGGGCACATCGGGACCACCCCTCCGACGACTGCGCTCGCTTAGGAAGAGCGAGGGATGCCGTCCGTGCTTCGGCGTGGAGGGTGGCTGACACTCGCCTAGCTTTCCCATCCATTCTTCCTTCAGCTTGCTTATTTTAATTTTCCAATGTTATGTTCACGTGCTTTCATTTTCCAGTCTTAGAGCAATGGTTCTCAACTTTCCTAGTGCTGTGACCCTTTAATACAGTTCCTCATGTTGTGATGACCCTCAAACATAACATTGTTGTTAATATTGTTTGTTTGTTTGTTTTTCAAGACAGGGTTTCTCTGTGTAACAGTCCTGGCTGTGATAGAGACCAGGCTGGCCTTGAACTCACAGAGATCTGCCTGCCTCTGCTTCCCAAATGCAATAACAGTATTTTTGTCACTATAAAAATACCTGTAAATTTAACTGCTAAATTTGCTGCTGTTATGAATTGTAATATGAATATTTTGGAAATAGAGATTTGCCAAAAGGGTGGAGAGCTGAGCCACACACAGAGGGTGTGGCGACCTTTGCTGATGTGGCATCGGGTGGGCGGAGCTCAGCCCTGGCCTGACCTAAGCATGCTCCTGCACATGCTCTGAGTTGGAGCACCAGGGGGACCAAGGCTCAGATCCTCTGCAGTCAACCAGTGTCAGGTACGCGTGATATTACCCTTGAGGCCTACAAACATACCAGCACACACACACACACGCATGCATCTATGTGTCACAAATGCACACATACAAACACAGATAAGATAAAGAGATATACAACCATTCAAGCTTTTGCATACAGACTGTGATTAGTATTTGTCAGCATTAAAAAACAAAATCTTACCACCCAAAACAGACAAGAGCCCCACACAAGTGCACACGTCTTACTTCTTAATCACAAAGCGGATCCTTTCCTTTGCCAGCAATATCCTCTCAAGGCGAGGAATGCCATACGTCGATGGCCTTCTAAAAGGAATCCCTTCAGGAAGTCCTTCTACATAAAGATCTTCAACATGGGACTGGAAAAGAGGGTATGGGATCGTCACCGGACCTTTGGCTTTTATAGCTTGAGCTTTAGGATGAAAAGAGAAAGGGACCGTCATTACAAGACAAGGCTCTGTGGAACTCCACAACAGAACGACATGTGACACGCAATGCTGCTTTGTTTAAGTTAGCTACAGGGAACCACCAGGTTTTTAGAACACAAGCATTTGTTATCTAGGACTGAACTTCTAACAGGATTTCTCTCCTATAACAAAATGGAAAACGTTCTTGATCTGCATCATTTATGATAATGAGCCATTTCTTTACCCAAGGGTAAAATAATGCAGCCGTTAGAGACCATGTCCTCCAGGCTATGCACACGGTCACCAAATACAGAGTCCCCGTCACACCAGCATCGCTGTCGGCTGGTGTCCTGCATTAATGTTTCACCCACATCAAACAGGTCAGCAGTGGAGAGGGACAGAGCATGAACTTTGCTAATCCCCTAACACAAATACCAAGTCGACATAGCACCGTTAGAATTCCTCCCACAGGGCAGTTACCACTGAAGTTGCTTTCAGTGTGTAAAACATGATTGTTATGACAATCACAACAGTTGACTCACAATTATTTCCTTATATACAAAAGAATCTTGGTTTGTGGCCATGGTGGTAATTCTACCACTTGGGAGGCAGAGGCAGGAGGATCTCTGTGAGTTCCGTGTTAGCCTGGTTTACATGGTGAGCCTTTGCCTCAAGCAAATATCACCAACCAATAAATGACAGTCCACGGAAGCTTCGTCTTACGCTGCTGCGGAGCACAGGGCCAGAGAACCCCTGTCATACCAGTCTACTCTAGCTCAGACGGGCGCATTAAAACGTGCCAGCTCGGAGAGCAAGCTGCACACGGCCAGCCGGCATCCCGCAAGGCTGTGCTCTCCTCAGTCCTCCTGTCACTCAGAGCAGCAGGTGGGCAGCACGAAGACAGGGTACCCTGGCCCAGCTGTGACCTGCCTGCCTGCTGTACCTCACCCTTCCACACGGATTGTCTGCCTTTCCTCCCCAGAAATGGGTGAATTAAAAGCACAAGCTACGGCCTAAACACAAGGTGGGAGGAACGAGAAGAGAGCCTTAAACAAGTAAAGGAAAATATGAAACATTTAGCCAGTTTATTATTATTATTATTATAAGTCTGGACTTTCATTGAAGATCTCAACCACAATTAAGGAATATAAGTTGGGGGCTGAAGAGATGACACGGTGGCTAGGCGCTTGTTCCTCCTGCAGAGGTTCAGTTCCCAGTATGTACTGCAGCTTACAACGATCTCCGCATAAGGCACATAGAACATACATGCATGCACCCACAACACTGATACACCTAATATAAAAATGTTTTTAACACCGCCACTCTGAGACAGCAGATGTGCAGCTCCATGAGCTGGCTGCCAGGCTGGTCACCAGAGCTACACAGCGAGACTGTGTGTGTGTGTGTGTATGTGTTGCTTCCACTTACTGGTAATCTGGAAACTGTTTCTAATATGCCCTACACATACAGGGACAGATGCGAGGAAGACTCCTCCCTGGCCGACCCAACTGCCTGGTCTGAGCAATGACCTGAAATGCATGGCTGGTGCAGACATACCATATTTTCTTTCGAACAACTCTTCAACTTGCTTCCGTAGGTCAGTGATGCGCGCGTTCCATTTCTCTGAAAACGAGAGGGAGTCATTTCAGCACCCAGGGCAGCTTAGCACTTGGTGCTCTCCAGAGCAGACAACCTGTCTCTCAGCCCGCCTCAGTTTTTTTTCAGAGGGGTTTTTTCCTGCCTCCCCAAGGGTCTTTCCTTTTTCTGTGATTCTTGGGAACAGCTGGAGTCTGAAGGACATTTGAAACTTGTTTTTGGAACAGTCCACAGCCCAGTTTGCCTCTTTGGAACTTTTAAACTTCTGAAGATAGGCGATCAGAAAAGACTGGTCCAATTAGGCACTACAAAACCGCAGCAGAAAAAAAAAAAAGAGAGGCCTACACAGGCCCTCTGGGACACCTCCTGAAGCCCGGTAGTTGTGGCTGCAACTTCCACAGGATGCTGAAAAAAATTAAACTCCAAAGCCTACATCTCTCCCAACTGAACAAAACAAAGACATTTTCAAACTATGGGCCGCAAATCTAACTCACCCCGGTATTGACTCGGTCCCTTAGACTACATGGGCAACAGAGGAATACTGAAAACCAAGGGGACTACCACGAAAATGAAGGTTTTACTGCTTTGAAGGATAACGGGGTGGGGGGGGGAGCCGCTAACAGATCACACTGTCTCTGACCCACCCCTCTGCCCTTCCCTGCTGGGACACTTACCAAAGTTGAACTCCCTCACTTTGCGCTTGCCTGCGTTGGCGGGCTCCGGGACTGGCGGGGGCGGGGGTGGCTCACTGCTCTTTGGCCTCTTGGTGGGTGGAGAATAATCGTCATCTTGAGAGAGAAAACCTTCGTTACTGCAGGAAGCAGCAGCTGGGCTGACAGCGCAGTTCTGAGGGCAAGTCTGGCCACTCAAAGGACTTCCCACGAGACCTCGCGGCAGCTCCGCTGCACCACTGCCCACTGCGCATGCCCGGGCCAGCTGCTCATCCCCGCCATTGCTCCCCTAAGAATTTTCATGGCTAGAGTTATGCTCACCTTTAAGTGTTTTGAGGAAAAAGGTTTTAACAGAGGCAGCTATTTCACTATAACAGTACAAGCGTGTTATAAAGAAAAAATGGAAGCGGAATGAAAGGACAAGCTTACAAACGACTCCTATGGCCGCAAGCGAGGGGGAGGGGGAAGGGGAGGGCAGGGGAGGGGCGGGCTGGGTCAAATCCGCAGTTGTTTCTGTTAGTTTAGTTTTTTGGTTTTTTTTTTTTCCTTTTAGTTTAATATGTGTTTCTTTGGGGGCCTGACACTGTGGCATTGGGCTCTCCCGCTAAAGCACCAGCCTTTTGTTGTTGCTGTGACTTAAGGTGGCTTTGGACTTAGGATCCTCCTGCCTCAGCTTCCTAAGTGCCAGGACTGCTACATGCCGGCTCTGTAAATGTTTTCAATAGCACAATGTTTCCAGAAAGAAGGAAACAGAGATGTTGACTTCCTCCTCATAGGACCATGTACAAACACCCTTCAGGATGCAAGCCCAGGTACACACAGGTCAGCACATGTGTGAAGTCCATGCTTACTCTCTCA
The DNA here is from genome assembly GCA_036184795.1 of Tokudaia tokunoshimensis. Classification (NCBI taxonomy): domain Eukaryota; kingdom Metazoa; phylum Chordata; class Mammalia; order Rodentia; family Muridae; genus Tokudaia; species Tokudaia tokunoshimensis. The sequence continues at coordinate 24,127,843 of BTHU01000006.1, forward strand.
ATGCACCCCACACTGGAGTGGGGGATGCCTGGCCCACAGAAGAACAGCCACCAGCATCCTGAGAAGGTCAGGACCCACACCTAAGCTGCCAGCTCTAACATCTGCAAATGGAGCTCACAGGGGAAGATGTCAGGTATGGTGGTGTACACCTTAATCCTAGCACTTGGGAGACAGAGACAGGTGAATGTCTGTCAGTTCTAGGCTAGTCAGGGCTACACAATGAGACCTTGTCTTAGAAAGGAAAAAAAGAAAAAGAAAAAAAAAGATGCAAGCAGGAAGATAGACAACTCAAGGTCTTCCTCTGCTATATACCAAGTTCAAGGCCAGCTTGGGCCTTGTGACCTGATATAAGAAAAATCAATAGTACAGAATAGAAATAATTACTATTTAGGGACAACAGCTATCAGAAACGACCATTCAAATACAACAAAATATTAAGCTAATTATTTTAAGGTGTAATTGTTACTCTCAAACAGACTTTTTAAGAAAAGTCAAACAAGCTGAAGCCAGGTACGGTGGCCCAACCTGTAATCTCAGCCTCTGAGAGACAGATGTCACACTTGAGGCCAGTCTGGGCTTCCACAAAGAGAGGAAAACCAGTGGTCAGGGCACACACCTACTGTCCTAGCACAGAGACAGACTGCAAGTTGAAGGCAGGCAATAGAGAGTTCAAGGCCAGCCTGGGCCACATTAGACACTGTCTTACTTTTTAAAAAAGATAAAGGAAACAGAGGCCAGGCAGTGTCTCAAACTCAGGCTGACTCGGGGTTAACTCTTTCTACGAGGCCCTCAAAAGATGGTCTGTTCCAAACCCAGACGGAGGGAAACAGCCAGGAAGATTCTCTTCCACGTCAAGAGGTCACTTCTTGGGCTGGGCATAGTAGTTCACACCTTTAATCCCAGCCCTTGGGAGGCAGAGACAGGAGGATCTATGAGTTTAAAGCCAGCCTAGTCAACACAACAAGTTCCAGGTCAGCCAGAGCTATGTAGAGAGACCCTGTCTAAAAAAACAAAACACAAAAAACAAAAACCCACCTCAGTTAAGACCCATTTAAGAATACAAGACAGCTGGGCAGTCAGTGGTGGTGCATGTCTTTAATCTCAGCCCTCGGGAGGCAGAGGCAGGAGGATCTCTATGAGTTCCAGGACAGCCAGGGCTAAAGAGAAATCTGTGTGTGTGTGTGTGTGTTGGGTGTGTGTGTGTACATGTGCGGGCACAAGATATGCTGATAGTTTATGAAGATAATCAATCAGACATGAACATAAAAAAGCCTAAGAGTATTTAATACAATTAACACTAACAAAAACTGCAAAATTATTTAAAGCATCGTCTGGCTGTGTTCTCCTGTGAGACATGAAGGTTCAGCATCAAACACCACCATGGGGCTGGAGGCGTGGCTCAGCGGCAAAGCTCACGAAGTCCCTAGCCAGGCTGCTGGGTGGTGTCTCATCTCTTCCCTTTGGAGCCAATCCACAACCTGTCACTCTGCACTGGGTCCTCTCTGGTTATGTGTGAATTGTTTCAAGCACTATAAATGCTGGCTAGTTGAGTACCGACAAACTCAACAGCCGCCTCAATGGCTTCCACCCTCCTGCCTAAGGCAGGGCCTCCTTCCCGTACCACCTGCTCTCGGTCTTGCTTCACACAGTGGCCGAGTAGCCTCAAGGTGGTGGGTATGAGCTACTACAGCTCCAGGCAAAGTAGTGTACCGGGCAGGAGCATCACCAGGCATACCTACAGCTCTTATGTTGGCGGGGTTGACTAATTAGCATGTGTCCTGCTGCAGGCTTTGATTATCTGAAGCAGCTAATACCCTCAGCATTAATTAAAAAAAAAAAAAGCCATCCCTGGAACATAACACCCTACCTCCTACAGTCACCCTAAGCTTCCTAAGGACAGCACAGAGCTGGGGAACTGTCCAATCGCACACCGCTCTCGTTTGTATGTAATCAAGTGGTTGTTTCGCAGGGCTAATAACAGTGAGGACTAATGTGCCCCCATTCGAGTGGGTGGCACACACAGTTCTGCAGTGCCGTGTGTAGGTGCGCAGTGAGCGAGCGAGCGAGCGAGCGACCAGATGGACCACAAGCATGCAGAAATATCTGTGTGGCTTTAAAGAAAAAAACAGTAACAGAAAAAGTTCCAAGAAAGTTCAACCATGAAACACAACATGAATCAGAAAACAAATTTACTTTAAACAATTTCAAGAAAAGTGAAATAAAGTCAAAACTCAAGATCAGAGGCTGGGCACACATTGAGTGTATGCAAATGCCTCAATGTGCTCCAATGGTTTGGGACCAGGGCCATTAAAGGCGACTGTGTTAAAAGGAAGCAGCCTTTCAAAAGCATCTCTTTATTACCTAAAGAGACCCCTCACAAAAACAGGATAAAACATACCAAGATCGATCCATGAATCAATCCAGCAAGGGAGTGATTGAGCGTGCTTGCCCATGCGTGTGGGGGGGGGCAAGCACGCGCGCACACACGCACACACACACACACACGTCCCACCTACCCCAACCCCCACATGAGCTGTCTAGCCTCTGGTCGTTACACAGCAATGCTTGGGCTAAGAGTAGGTGCAACAGATACTCTACACCTTCAGTGTACATATCAAAGGAAGCAGCTGTCTAACCTAACCCCAAACATAAGCTGGGCGTTTATGAAATTGAGGTCTGCACAGTTCACTCACAGATCACAGATCACTCCAAAGCTTCCCAGACCTGGGTTGTTCATATCAGCGGTGAGTTGCTAAGGACTGCCTCTAGCCATAAGATTGCCACAAACAAGAGCCCAGAGACCACACTGTAAAATCCGAACAAGGCTCTTTTTTTTCCCCCTTATTTTCTTCTTTTTTATAAACTAGATTGGAAACATAGAAAAATAATGACGGGAAAACTTCCAACCCCAGGCAGATGTGTTTATTTTATGTGCATGTTGGTTGCACAATTCTATGTGTACCACACGCATGCCTGGGGTCCCTGAAGTCCAGAGGAAGACACTGGGTCCCTGGAACAGAAGTCTTGGAAGGTTGTCAACAACCTGTGTACCACAGGAGCACTGAGTGCTCCTAACTGCTAAGTCACCTCTGTAGCCCCTGCTTGTCCTCTTAAAAGGCTTTCATCCATGACAGTCAGGGACCTTTTTCACTCCCTTCAATTTGTTTATATGGTTTTAGTGCTGTAAGACAGGATTTACTTTGCAAACAATCTTAATATGGCCACTATACCAACGTGGCGCCAGGTGTAGTGGCACAGACCTTTAATCCCAGCAACCAGGAGGTAGAAGCCAGTGAGTGGATCTGTGTGAGTTTGAAGCCAGCCTGGTCTACATATTAAGTTTCAGGACATCCAGAACTACATAAAGAGAACTTGTCTCAAAAAAAAAAGGCACCAGCCAGGCGGTGGCGATGCACACTGTTAATCTGAGTGTCTGCAGCACTCAGAAGGCAGACAAAAGTGACAGGCCTGGTCTGCAGAGCGAGTTCCAGGACAACCAGGGCTACACAGAGAAACCATGTCCCAAAATACTAGAAAAAAAACCCCAAAAACTGAAAACCCAATTTGGTTCTTTATCTTATCCAAAGTTTTAATTCTATAATTCAAAAAAGCACCTACTTTTCTCATTTCTATCTAAAGAGCAAGGCTGATTTACATAGAGTTTTCTAGACGCTAATTAGGGCTTTTCATTTAAAATGTACGCTTCATTCTTTCATTAGTGTGTGTGGGGAGGGTTAGAACCTTCTCATCAATAGGACACGGACAGCAGGAGCTGGGCCTCTTCTGCTATGGGGGTCCCGGGGATTGAACTCAGGTCATCAGGCTTGGTGACAAGGGCCTTGACCAGCTGAGCCACTTCGCCAGCCCTTAATAGGTTTTTAACTAAAGGTGACAAAATTTCAATTCTTCAACTGACCATAAAAAATTCAAACTAGCTTTCAGGTTAATAAAACCGTGTTAATGAGAAAGACAAATCTGTGTATTAATCGGCTGGAAGCAGCACATGGAGTGTGAAGAGGGTTTTCTATCAGGTCAAAGCCATCAGCCAGCTCACATCTCGACACAATGGACACACAAAGGACAGGTACAGAGAGAGACAGAGAGGGAGACAGAGCACACCCAAGCTCCCAAACCAAGGAAAGCTATGCTGTGGCTAGGGAAAAGCACTACTAGCTGTGTGGGACTGGGGCCGGGGGCATGAGCTTTGTGACAAAGGTCTGTTATCATAACACATCTGTCCTTTGCAAAGCCACAGATATCCACCCAGACACACGTGTATAAATCATCTATCGGCAATGGACTGCCGCCGCTGTCAGATGAAGGACAGAGGGCGAGAACTTTCGACCCTGGCTTCCTGTGCTGTTAAGGGCACTCAGAAGTGTGCTGGGAGACATCAGGATTAAAGGGAAGATGGGTACAACTTTAGTTCAGGACTTGAAAACAGAGGCAGGGAGATCTTAAGAGTTCAAGGTCAACCTGGCCTATAAAACAGTTCCAGGACAGCCAAGGCCTCATAGTGAGACCCCACCCTAGAAAAAAAGTTACAAATATTCAAAGCACATGCCTTTAACCTCAGCACTCAGGAGGCAGAGGCAAGAGGATCTGTGAGTCCTAGGTCAGCCTGGTCTACATAATAAGTTCCAGGCCAGGCAGGGTTACACAGTGAGACCCTGTCTCAAAACAAAACAAAAGGAAAAAAAAAGTCAACTAGGGGTAAGGCAACTCAGCTAATGGGAGATTATTTTAAAATTTAAAATATTTGTAAGCATTCCTTCCAAATATTTTCAAAAGACAAATAGTGTATTATCTGTGAAGGAGGACTGGGGGCGGGGTGAGGGGGAGCGGCTTGCTTTAAAAGTTACTGACCAAGTAAGATGGCATGTGCCTACAGTCTCAGTACCTTGGGAAACTGAGGTGGGAGGAAGGCAGGAGCCTAAGAGACTGAGGTCATCCTGGGCAGCCTTGTCATCGCCTTTCCAGACTGAGATTCGGGGGCTTCAGCTTTCCTTACGTTCCTTGTATCATAACCCAAAAGATCCCGGAATCTGCCTCTGTGTGTGGATTTTTTCCTCAATAACTACTGCGTAGTTGTCACCCAGAACACCCAGAGCAACTGGGGAGCCCTGCTGGGGCGTGGGCTGCTCTGTCCCCAGCTTCCTTCAGAATGGATGAGACGCATACTCAGTGTGACTGTGACATATATGCTCATGACCAGAAGGAAATTCTTGGAGTCAAGGCTTAAGTAACTAACCTTCAATGGTCACCTCAACTTCAGGGTCCTCACTGGTTTCTGAAGGGACATGTTGAGTAGAATCTTGAAAAAAATAAAATTCTAAAATGACATTCATTATTCAGCATATCCGTGTGCGACACTTACTGTCTGGGTCCCAGAAGCAGCCTACAATAAAATGTAGCTGGCGTTTGAATTCATTTCATGTTCATTAAGAATATTTGACCCTTGATTATAACTGGGGATGAAAGGAAACAAATGTAGAACATCCTGGAAACTGTTAAGATAATTACCAAGTTACCTGCTTCGGTGGACTTGGGAGCCCCGTGTTCTCGGAGGAACGCAGTCACAGCAGACTCACAACTGTTTCCTTGCTCTAACTGGAGGGTGCCAGTTGGAGCGAGTAAGAGCCTGCTCTAGTCTGGGCCCCGGCCTCCCACGTCCTGGGTCTACACAGTTAAATGAAACCACCATCAACTCTCTGCAGAGACCGTCGCAACAAGGGAAAGCCGGCCACAGACATGCATGGCTGCAGTGTGCAGGATTCTTCCTCTGAGGTTCGTGTTATTACACAAAAACGTACATCCACAGAAGGAAAGGTTAGTGCCGGGCGCGGGCATTCTGGTTAGCTCATTAGCTCTTTTATTCTGCAAAGGTTGAGAGATGAACTGATTGACCAAAGACGGTGTCCGCCGCTGTCAGTACAGACTAGAGCAGAAAGAACCCAAGTGCACTCAGCTGGTAACACCGGAACACAGCAGCAAGGATTTCGTCAGAAACAAGTCTCCCGAGACCTAGTCCTTGCTGACAGACTCCTGAAACTGTGAAGCAGTCTAGGAGCTGGATGACCATGCAGATCCTATGCAGAGGCCTGTTGACAGCAATGTGCCCACCTAAGACCTACCACGGAGGACCAACAGATAGATCACCTCCAAGCCCACCAGCGAGCTCACCACAAAATCAATCACATATGAAGAACATCTCAAGTATTTCTTTTTGTTTTATTGTTGTTCGACGGGGTCTCACTATGTAGACTGGGCTGGCCTGGTACTCACCATGTAGCCCAGGCTGGCCTCAAACTCATGGGTGATCTTCGTGCCTCAGTCTCCCAAGTGCTGGGATAACAGGTGTGCGCTACCACACCCAATCAGACTATCAACATTTCTGATCGAAAAGGATTCCTACTAAAAAGCCTTGCTACTTCTGCAGCTGAGTGTGCAAAGATCTGCCTATGTCTGTTAGGTTCAGCCCTGCCCACTAGAAGAAGGTCAAAGGTCAAACTCATCATTTCTTAATTAAAATGAAACGACAGACAGAAGAAATGCAAAGTTGCAGGGTCAATCCCAACCCCCACATGCTCTATAAACAGCAGCTAACGAGAGGAGCGCAGATTCTGAAGCCAGAGCAGCCACCGCAGCAGCCGTCTCCTCGGAGGGCTACAGGCTCCAACCACGCAGCAGTGAGGGTTCCCACATGCTGTGTGGTCAGGCCCCTCAGCCGAGGACCGGGAGGCCAGCAGAGCGGCAGCCATGAGGCAGCTGTGGGCATGACAGCGGTAAGAAGACAGAAATCTTCTCAGCCACCAAGTGTATCTGCTGCCCTACGAACAAACTGGGGATGGCAGATAGGTCACTCTAAAATTAAACAGAAAACAACCAGGATGGTTTTAATCTAAAATATTGGAAAAGCAGGAGCTCTTTAACCTCAGTGTACTTCCAACACGGAACACCAGCAGGAAAAGCCGCTCATTGGGATCAGCAAGGGGGTCACGGACGGGCAGGCAGGCAGGCCCAGTGCCGGTTAGCACAGTGAGCGCCCGACCGATGCCTCCTCCCTACGAGGGAGAGTGTGGGCCATGAAGGCCGTACCAGCACCTCATCTCCGGAGAGTAGGTGTGGGGGGTTACCATCTGAAGAGCAGCAGATGTAGAAAAATCTAAGTCCCTTCTTTCCTAACCTTCTGCTGGTACTTCCACTTCCGTTCCCTCGTTGCCTTCTGAGGAGTGATGGCTTCCTAAAAAGAAAATGGACAGTATATACTAAACCCATTAAAAAAAAAATCTAACAATAAAAGAAGAAAAACTAGTGACCATATAATAAAAATACAAAAAAGATTTTTTTTTAACTCAGTAATAAAATCAAACAATGTTTTCTAACTCAGAAAAATAACTCTTCTATTTGGAAGCTGAAAACTTCTGGAAGTACAAACACCCAGAACGACACTATGCATAGCTGAGGATCTGGTACTGTCCCTGCCACCACATGCCACCTTGCTGAGGGATGCTGGGATCTGAGAAGCTGTTACAGCCCAGGTACCGTGCTCGTCTGCCAATGACTCACAATCAAAGACTTCAAAGCAGAAGAAACCCTTTCTTTGCCTAAAGACTTAAGGCGTGTCAAAAAATAAGCTAACACAAGGCTTATTGTTTGTGGAATGTTCCCTCTTTTCCTTTGGTAGAAACTATGTACACTAATTTAATCAAAACTGTACTTTAAACACTTTACTTGAAACTTCGGAGACGATTTTTAGTTTCAAACATATTTTACTTCAGGAAATAACATGCCTGCTTCTGAACATGGGTCCTACATCCAGCCCCAGTCAGGCAGCGAGAGCAGTGCATCCCACTACAGCGAGGGGGCCAGCACAGTATGAAGGTGGCCAGCCAAGATGCCAGAGGGCCAACTAGGATATGGGGCACAGCCACCCACAAGTGCACCAATGTCTAAGTGTTAAGGCTGGGACAAGGAAAAGAGGGAAAACACCTTCGTCACCGTCCAGGACAGAGAAGTCCTGGATGGTGGGCGGCAGGTCTCCTGACAACTGCGCTCCGCTCGCTCCCTCCTAAGGGACATGCTCAGTGCCAGCCCTCATGGTGCCAAGCGTAAGGCCGAGTTGCTGTGGTGCAGTGCTCTGGTCCGCCATGCTGACGTCGGTCTCGGGACGCTCACTCGCAGCTAAGGGCAGCCCTCGGTGTCTCCGCTACACTCTCCTCCCTTTTTACCTCAACGTCAGCACTTATGGAGCTGTAAATTCTCTGACTGCTTAGTCAAAAGAAACAGACGTGAAACCAAAACAGAAGGGGGCGTGGCCGGAGGGGCCGGGATACTGAGTGCAGGCAGGGAAGCCGCTCATGCGCACTAGGAACCCTGAGTGACCCTCTGCTCTAGTAAGAGCTACAGACATGACAGGCACAACTATTTACATTATACAGTAATGCGAAAGAAAATAAACCTCATGAGATCAAAGCCAGAGGGGACAAGGGAAAAGCCACCACTAACAGGTATGATCAAGTCTGGGAGCACAGCGCAAAAGTTACCCGAAGAGTCATTTAAGAAGCCCAGGGATTTACAAGAGGGAGTTTGCAATCCTTCCCAAAGCTAAGCATCGCCGCGGCCTTCCACTATCCACACTGCTAACCCGACAGTAACGCCCTGACTATGCTGATAAAGGTATAAAGTGTACTTTACCTTCATGGGAAAGTGTGTCATGTACCCATTTCGACATTCATTACTAGATTCACAAAAGGGAAAATTGGTTTTTGAAAAATTTTGCTTGTGAAGTTCATTTATGTTTAAAAAAAAAAAGGCCAATACATTTTTTCCTTTTCCATTTGGAAAAGTAATATAGTTATAATTATTCAAACAGTCTGTCCAATATAAGGAGACATTAAACACGAACAGGACGCGGGAGAGCACAAGTGGAAAGGCAATACCTTGCAAAGCCTTCGAAAGGGGGAGCTTTTCATCAACATCATCAGAGTCAGAAGGGCCTGCTTTGGAATACAAAGATAAGCTTCAAAAGGAATTTCAAAGCACATGGTGGTCACATTAGTGCATGTCTGGGTGAGGTGTATGGAATGATGGCCTTTTGAGAAATAAAAACAGGCGAAAAGATGATGTTAGTCAATGGTCTTGGTTGATGGGAAGGGAGTGTGGGGTGGAGTCTATGCCCACGGTCACTGGGGATGACTGACTGGATGGTATGGACACCATGACATGTGCACTGGAGGCTCTGAGGGGTTCAGGGGGAGCCCAGTGCCGGCTGCTCGTGCATGCCTAGTGCTTGCTTCTTCCTTTACGGGCATTACTTAAGAAAGATGCAAAGCTTCAACCTCCCTCAGGCTTTCCGAGTGACATACGTGAGCAGTAAGTGGGATCGACGACCACAGAAGCACTGGACAAGCCACCAGGCAGGATCGATGGACTACCAGTCCAGAATACTCTTCATTATGCCAATAAGTGTTTCCCTTAGTAAAAGTATTTTGGAAACACGTGAAAACAGAAGGGGTATACTTGGGAGAGATGAAGGGGGTTCGGGTACACAAAGGGAAGAGAGACAAAACAGAGCCACAGGGTCATGGTCTAAGTGAGAGACACACACAGATGAAGATGGCAGAACGAAAGTCAGTTCACTAGGGGACATGCAGCACGGGTGCCAGGCACCCCAAAGTCACAGCTCTAGGCAACAACACATTTCACAGTACAAGTGCAGTACTCATGTGAGACAGAGTTAGCCGGAGTACAGGCTGGCCCACCACTTCTGGTCTTGCTGTCTCCATCCACCTCTGCAGTCTGCCTGGTGTGGGACGAGAGCCACCCTGCTCTCGGCGAGCACCACCCACTGGGTTAAACAAGCTTTTTGGTAATGAATCAATTTAAAGAAACAAAGCACTATGTTCAATGGCTCCTCCTTAACATAAAACAACTAATAAGAAAATAGAGCCTGTAGCATCAGCCCTCAGAAGAATAAGGAGAAACTGGTCTCATAGCAAAACCACAGAGCCATAACAGAACAAAGCATGAGCCCAAACACTATCCCTGACTACAACACAAAGAGCACCTAAACCAGCGCTTCTCAACCTTCTGAACACTGCAACCCTTTAAGACAGTTCCTCATGGTATGGTGACAGCCCCAAACCAAAAAATTATTTTTGTTGCTAGTTCATTAACTGTAACTTTGCTAGTTATGAATTGTCATAAATATCTGTGTTTTATGATGGTCTTAGGTGACCCCTGTGAAAGGGTTGTTTGATCCCCAAAGGGGTCACAACCTGCGGGGTTGAGAACTGCTGTAATTGAAAAGCCTCTAACAGAGGCTGGAGAGATGGCTCAGCGGTTAAGAGCACTGACTGCTCTTCCAAAGGTCCTGAGTTCAAATCCTAGCAACCACACGGTGGCTCACAACCATCCGTAACAAGATCTGACACCCTCTTCTGGTGTCTGAAGACAGCTATAGTGTACTTACATATAATAAATAAATAAATCTTGAAAGAAAGAAAGAAAGAAAGGAAAATCACACAGGGAATTTTGCAAAGACACCAACAAAGAGTACAAGCAAGGGGCATGTCAAAAAGGAGAGCCGCTGGAGGGCTGTGGGGTGGCTCACAGGGGCAGAACACCTGCTTGCCCAGCAACTCAAGGCCCTGGGTTCAATCTCCAGAACAAAAAGGGGAGTGTGGAAGAATGAAAGACAGACAGAAAGAGCAGAAAGGAAGGAAGGAAGGAAGGAAGGAAGGAAGGAAGGAAGAAAGAAAGAAAGGAACAAAGAAAGGAAAAGAAGAAAGGAGGAAGGAAGGAAGGAAGCGGCAGGGGGAGGGGGAATACCCACAAGGCTCTGCTCTACCAGCCTGGGAATACCCAGCTGAACTTGCAGCTTAACTAAAGAAACAAGCAGTTCAATGAGGGCAACAAAGGCCAGACTAACCGCTCAGGAGGTGGAGGCAGGAGGAGAGAAGCTAAAAGCCATCGTGAGCTACATGAGGAGCTTGAGGCCTGAGACCCAGGACACCCTGACCCGAGCCAGGCAAACTAGCATTCTGTGCGATGACTCCACACTAATGAGAATCAAGGCTAGGAGTGGTGGGGCAAGCCTTGAACCCAGCACTCAGGAGGCAGAGGTGTGTAGATCTCTATGAATTTGAGGCCAGCCTGGTCTATAGAAAGAGTACCAGGACAGCCAGAGCTACATAATAGAGACCGGTTTCAAAACACACCAAATAAAGAAAATGTCACCTTCCCAGTGTGGGACGGGGGAGGGGAAGACTTATACTCACAGCAGGCGATGAAGAAGATGCCAATTTAGAAAATACTGGAGGTGAGGCTATTTTGTGTGAAAGATCAGTCTATCTGTTAACTTTATGTTCACACGAGTAAGGCACTAACAACCAAGTCTAGCTGCTCTGCAACATTTAACTCTAAAAACATAAAAACCATCCTTATCTCAGCGTTAGTGCTAGAGCACAAAGAATATACAGTTCAAAACTAACTGCAAGTGACAGAAGAGTGGGCGGGCGGGACAGGTCAGGGAGTGAAGGCACTTGCCGCCAAGCCTCACGAACCAAGTTCGATTCCCAGGAGCACGGAGTGAAAGGGAAGGCCGTCTCCTCGCTGTGCTTCCACCTCCACGCACGCGCACTAGGTTGTGTGTAGGTGTTTTTCACGAGTGTCACTGACACTCAGCCGTAAATGTACAGATATCTGCTCAGTGAAGGACCATAAAAAATTATTCCAGGTATTTGTAAAATACTCCATATACAATAAGGCTTATTATCACTTTAAGGAAAATCAAGTCTACCAGGCGAGGGCAATCCAGAACTTTATGAAAAATGCAAGCAGCAGAGGCCTGCCGTCGCCACTACAGCGTCCCTGAGGTGAGGTTTCCCTGTGTGTGCGGCTCTGGCTGGCCTTGGCCTCCCGAGTGCTGAGAACACAAGCATGTGCTACCATGAGATGACTGAGACGACCCGACGACCGCAGGTGAAGACGAGCTACAGCTTACGTACTCCGAGGGAAATGGGAAGTGGGAACGGGCACCATGGCAGAGAGCCTCAAGTGCCACCAGGAGGTGTCAGGAAGAGAGACTGCATTAAACGTTGTTACCTTGAATGTTATACTGATAGTAATCGGGGTCTTCTGACTCCTCCTTCACTGTCACAGCGGCCATTTCCAGAGAAATGCCTACAAAACAAGTGACAGGCTCCGGTGTGTCACAGCTCCAGGGTACTGTGCACTCAAATCCTCACACATTTTAAAGACTCTGAAAGGGCAAATGTTCATTAGGTGGGTGCTGAAGGAGGTCATTTGCAAACCATGGCTTTCAGCAGGCAAGCTGGCAGGCAGACAGACCGACAGGCAGACAGACAGACAGACCCAACCGACCTGCACAGACACCACAGTGAAAATCAATCAGCTCTATGGGAAAAGGTGAGAGGGAGCGAGAAGCCTGGCTACCTCACCTTGCTCTGTCAGAACAGATGAAGGTCACTTTAAAACAGGGTGCCTGTGGGACAGAGGGAACCCCTGCTCTGGATGGAGTAAAACTCCACTACCTGACAAAGACGGGATCACTCAGCACAGAAGGAAGGTTTTGAACATGCCCACACGAGCTGAACGATTGATACTCTTACCTCATAACAGGCCTAGCAACAGCCTCATGCCACTAATCACAGATCAAACTCTAAGAGTCGACACTAGAAACCCTCCAGAAGAAGACTAGCTGCAAATCTTTATTGACTTTAGGTTACACAAGTATTTTCTAGGTTAAAAAAAGAAAACCTTGTACCTGGTTCAAAGAGATATACCTTTTAATTACAGGGAGGCTGAGGGAGGATTAACCCCCTGAGCTACAGGACACCCAGTCACAGAGCCCTACTGTCTCAAGATAATGGTAAACCACACAGGGGTGGCAGGATGGGGATAGTCCTGTGGAGGAGGGGACAAGAGAAACCGTAATGACATCTGTGCATGAAGAGGCCACAGGGATAGGGGGTTAAGAGCATGTCCTGCTTGCACAGAGGTTCGGGGTTCAGTACCTTGCACCCACCTTTGGCAGCTCACAAACGCCTGTAACTACAGCTCCAGGGAATTTTGACGCCCTCCTCTGGCCTCTATAAACACTGCACTGAACTCATAACCACATATACACACAGAGACATACAAATACAAAAACCTTTGTTTTTTTTGTTTTGCTTTGAGACAGAGTTTCACTGTGTAGTACTAGCTGTCCTAGAACTTGTTCTATAGACCAAGCTGGCCTGGAACTCAGAGATCTATCTGCTTCTGTCTCTCAAGTACTTGGAACCAAAAGCATGGGCCACCATCCCAGCTTTAAAATTTCCTCGAGCCGGGCAGTGGTGGCGCACGCCTTTAATCCCAGCACTTGGGAGGCAGAGGCAGGAGGATTTCTGAGTTCGAGGCCAGCCTGGTCTACAAAGTGAGTTCCAGGACAGCCAGGGCTACACAGAGAAACCCTGTCTCGAAAAACCAAAAAAAAAAAAAAATTTCCTTTATTTGGGGGCTGGAGAGATGGCTCAGTGATTAAGAGCACCGACTACTCTTTCAGAGGTGGCCCACAACCAACTGTAATGGGCCCTGATGCACTCTTCCGGTGTGTCTCAAGACAGCTACAATTTTTTTTTTTTTTGGTTTTTCAAGACAGGGTTTCTCTGTGTAGCCCTGGCTGTCCTGGAACTCGCTCTGTAGACCAGGCTGGCCTCGAACTCAGAAATCCGCCTGCCTCTGCCTCCCAAGTGCTAGGATTAAAGGCGTGCGCCACCACCGCCCGGCGACAGCTACAATTTAATCATATAAATAAAATAAATCTTTTTTTTAAAAATTCCTTTATTCTCGGAAAAAAAAATTCCTTTATTATATAAACCTATCACTTTGAATGCTAACACTGAAAATTAAGTTTAAAAAAACCTTTAAAGCCCATGAGACTTCAACCCTATATAAAGAACTATAGATAGCTGAGGAATACTGAGACCAGGAGAAACAGTCTTCTCCACTAGAACAGTGTAAAACTACAGACTGAACAGTTTATATTTAGGAGTGTGTGTGTGTGATAACAATGACATGTTATGAAATATAAAGAGAAGATATCTAGAAGGGTTTAGACAGAGGACAGGGAAGGAAGAAATGATGTAATTAAATTATAACCTCAAAAATAAAAGAAAAATATTAAATGAAGTAAGGCAGACAAGGTAGCACATATCTTTAATCCCAGCAGAGGGCAGTTCTCTGTGAGTTCAAGGTCAGCCTGGTCCACATACTGTGTTCCAGGACCACAAGGACTATATAGAGAAACCCTATCACCAGAAAGAAAGAAAGAAAGAAAAAAGGGGGAAGGAGGGAGGGAGGAAGGAAGGAAGAAGATAGATAGATAGATAGATAGATAGATAGATAGATAGATAATGATAATTAAAGAGTAAAAAATGTTTTAAAATGGGAGCTAGAGAGAAGGCTCAGTGGTTAAAAGCAAGGCTGCTCTTCCAGAGGTCCTGAGTTCTATTTCCAGCAACCACATGGTGGCTCACAACCATCTGTAATGGGATCTGAGGCCCTCATCTGGCCTGCAGGCATACATGCAGATAGAGCACTCATATATATTAAATAAATAAATAAGTCTTTTTAAAAATGTTTTAAATCTTTTTTTTTAAAGCAACAACCTTGAAAACATAGACACTAAAATTTATTGTTTAAGTTTCAAAGAGACCATAAAATTAAAGACCAAGCACAGGATATAAGAAACATCTGCAAGACCGTATTTCTGACTTATATCCAAAATACAGGCATAATTTCCAACATCTGGGGAAAGAACAATCAGCACAGGCTGAGAGAGAGAACAGGATCTGGGAGAGTGACTCCCGGGTGAGACACACTCCACACGGCATCAGGACTGCAGTCTCAACTCCCAGGACCCATGTGCTCCTGCACATGGCGGTGGGTGTCTGTAAGCCAGCTCTCTACAGCGCCATGGGGGGCAGAGAATCAATCCTGGGTACTCGCAGGTCCGTCCGCCCAGTATGCAGTAGCCACCTGCTCAGACCAGCACTCGAGGTTGTTGTCTGATGCCAGCAGGTACGCCATAGCACACATGCACTCTCCTCCCTCTCCCATCTGTCTGTCTGTCTCTCTCTCTCTCTCTCTCTCTCTCTCTCTCTCACACACACACACTAAAATAAACAGCTAGAGAGTCCATGAAAGAAATGCTCAGCATCATGTCCCTTGAGGAATTAACAACTGAGAACACAGCGAGGGAGCCTGAGAGCCAGCTCACTGGTTAAGACTCTTTGCTACACAATCCTGAGCATCAGAGCTTGTAGCTTAGAACTCACATCACAAATGGACCAAGCCTGCCAATGTCCGCAAGCCCAGCTCGGAGTGCAGCAGGGACAAGAGACAGATCACTGAGCTTTCAAGCTAGAGGCCTGGATTCTGAGAGACCCTGCCTCAAAGGGACAGTTAGAGTAGAAGACAGTGGCCTTGGAGCAGGTACAGGCGCACAACCTCCTACCCCATTCCCACCCCAACATACAAATATACCACATATTTACATACAGGCACATGGACAAAATCAACCAATTATAAACAAATCTTTAGGGGCCCTTCTACAATGAAACTGAGTATAGTAACACATGCCTGTAACATCAACACCAGCAAGGCTGAGGCAGGAGGCTCCTAAGAGGCCCAGTCTGCTCCGCAGAACAAGACACAATAACTAACGACTCAAATTGTAACCTTCTCAACGAAAGAAAATGCTTTACTTTTATAATAGGTTCTAAGAGTGCCAGTACATACCAGAATCTTCTGTGGGTTCAGTTTTCACTTTGATGGGGCCACAACTAAAAGGAGGAAGAAATGTGGGTCAAGGGGTGCATCTGTGAGGACCACCTGCACAACTGTCAACAGCTTCCCCGACATCCAGCATCAACTCACAAGGGCCCTGTGCAAAACTGCGGAGTCAAAGCCCACACACTCCTGGCATCCCACACCTGTGACTCCAGCACTTAGGAGGCTGGGGCACAAGTATTCTGAAATGAGACTATCCTGGGCTGGTACAAAGGAAGGATATTTCTTAAAAAAAAAAAAATTTACACTTTCGCAACCAAGTGCTCGGCTGCACGCTGCACTTGTGGTGTGGCCCTCAGCCTGCTGCTCTTGGTAGCTGGGGCAGGCACACAGCAGTGCAGCAGTGCGGGGATGGTGGCCTACCTTCCACCAGGAGACAGCATGGTCCTCTCAGCATCAGCCCCCATCACTCGACCACCTACAAAGCAAATTACGTTCAGGTTCAACGGCATTTGTGGGTATTTTTGTTGGTTTGCTTGTTTGTCTGTTTTTCTGGTTTTTGGTTTTCGAGACAGGGTTTCTCTGTGTAGCCCTGGCTGTCCTGGAACTCAATCTGTAGACCAGGATGGCCTCGAACTCAGATCCACCTGCCTCTGCCGCTTATGTACTGGGTTAAAGGTATGCACCGTCACACCAGCCACATCCAACTCCTTGTGTTGCTATTGGTTTGATGTCGAGATTGGGTCTCACAAAGTAGCCCAGGCTGGCCTTCAACTGTCCACAATCTCTCACCTCACACAGTTACAGGATTACAGGCTCACAATACTATGCCCTGGCTTGTGGGGGACTCAAGGTGAGGTTGGGAGGACCTGGAGAAGAAACATCCTGAGATGTGTAAGCATAAACAGCTCTGAACTTGCTCATCCAGTTTTCATTTCACAAACAAAGTTTATTTCTACCTGTGAGCTGACTACAGACATAGAACATTTCTCAAGTGGCATTAGGTAAGACTACTGATTTCAATGTGACCCTATTCAAGGGCACAAAGCCTCGAAGGGGGGGGGCTTTTGTAAGATATGGTAGAAATGTTCTCAAGTAGATAATGACCAGTTGCCCAACCTGTGGTACATTGAAAATGGTGACTTACACTGCAATTAAAGAACTGTCTTGTCAGGCTTGGAGGTACACAGGGAATTCAGGCATTTAGGGATACTGAGACAGTTCAAGGCCAATCTTGAGTATACAGCAAAACCCTGTCTCACCCTTGCATAGCCTAGCATGTACAAGCCCCTGGCTTGTATCACCAGCACTGTGTAGGGGTACTGCTGGAGTTACACCTGTAACCAATCTTACACAGCCCTTCCTTTGAGAGCCAAGAATCTATATAGCCCAAACTTCCCTCACCACAGGACTAAGCAAACCCATCTGTGTTACATCTCTATCACAACATGGACAAGCATCAGACAGCCTGTGTGCAGCACAGGGGAGGGGAGAGCAGAGGGCCTGCTCCAAGTTTGGGAACAGCCTGGTCTATAGCGAAAGGCCTAGGCCACCCAGGAAGCAAGACCCTATAACTGCTCTTGGTTATTTTGTGGGCTCTTTTTTTCTCCCACCCTTTCCCCCCCCTCCCCCATGGTTTCACCCCTAACACTAGATAGGAAAGAAAGAATAAAGGGGAGAGAGATCCCTGAGTTTAATTTCTTTCCTTTTGTTTCTTCTTTGAGCATGACAACTAACAAACTGTAAGCAACATGCCCCCAAGGAACAGCAACCTCCCACCACGCCTGCCAGGGCTCAGGACACCTTACTGAGGCAGACTCTCTCCTATTTTCCTGGTGGTCAGTGCACTCAGGACTAGTTGGCGCTCCAGCTTCCAGACTTGCCTGCCTCTGTCATCCATTTCACAGCAGAGGTCCTGACCTACACATGCGCACTCCCACATTCAGTCCCAGGGGTGGAGCTCGGGCTGTGGCCACGGGCCTGGCAGCACGTGCCTTTTACCCACTGAGCTGTGTGTCCTGCAGCCTGTTTGTATCACTTCTGTGACCTCAATCTCAAGTTTTCTTTGTGTAGCCTGTACTAGTCTCAAATTTTCCATCCTCCTGTTTCAGCTACATGAGTGCTGGGATTCCAGGCCTGTGCCACAGCCTGCTTTATCAGGCTTAAAAAGGCCCCACACTGCTGCCTTCCCTCTGAGTAGTTAAAGGAATGTTCGCCTAACATGGAGGACGGTTGTGGAGGTGACAAGTGTCTTCTCCTGACATGGGCCTCACAGTGACACGCACTACGGCCACTGTACTTGGTCTTATTTGTAATTACCCTAGCCAGACAAAAGGCACACTGGCTGGAAGGGAGGAGGGATGCCGCTGTCTCCACCCTCACTTTGCCCTGAAGAAAACACAGAAATAGTCAGGGTCAGCTGACTCCAGCAAAGTTTCCAAGACAACACAGAGAGCGTGCTCCTCACGGATTGCTTCGGGAGCACTGGAGACCTAGATGCAAAGACGAATTTAAGTCTCTACATTCTGTAGGGTACAGACTCAAAATAGACTGTCGAGCTGGGCTGGCGGTAGCGCACGGTGGAGCATCTAACTGGCACTGACACGCTGGGCTCCACTCCTAGCACCACTGGAAATTAAAGACTAGATACCTTTAACACTGGGAGAACATCGTCGCCCAAGGCTAGCGGATCCTTCCTTCTCTTTATTTGTAATAAGCATCGTGAGTGCTGACCAGCCCCCAGAACGCAGCTTGTCAGAGACGCTAACCAGACCCAAGCAGCTAGAGGCGAACAAGCATCTCTCATCGCCGACATCCGCTGAGTTCTGCAGACACGTGCCTCACCTGCAATCCCAGCACCAAGGACAAGGCTGGAGTCTGAGTTTGAGGCCAGTCTGGCTTAAAATAACCAAATGAGAAGCAAGTGGCTGCTGTTTTCCCATTGCGGGAGCCTGAGCTCAGCCTCCCACACTGAGCCACGACTCTCCACTAGCTGCGTGTCCCCAGTCCTGATTTCACTGGTGAGCACTGTACAGTTACTAAACACCATGGATTCTATACTTAAAATGGATGAAGCTAAGTGTGTCAATTATACCTTAATTAAACTGATAAAATCTCATTTTTCTTTCATTTATAGAAAACATGTGTAAGTCACATGTGGTTACATGTGCCTGGCAGGAAGATCAGGCATTGAGGCCAGCCTGAGTCAGTCCAAGGCCAAGCTGACTACCCCAGATCTTTTCTCAGAAAAAAAGGAAAAAAAGGTTTGTGTGTGTGTGAACACACTCAGATCCATTTGTCTTTTCCCTTCCATCTTTATGTAGTAGAAAAGACTCCTATGATATCTTTAAAACATTTCAAGTTGGGGGCTGGAGAGATGGCTCAGTGGTTAAGAGCACTGACTGCTCTTCCAGAGGTCCTGAGTTCAAATCCCAGCAACCACATGGTGGCTCACAACCATCTGTCATGGGATCCGATGCCCTTCTAGTGTGTCTGAAGACAGCAACAGTGTACTCATACATAAATCTTTATTTGTTTTTGGTTTTTTTTTTTGTTTTTCGAGACAGGGTTTCTCTGTGTAGCCCTGGCTGTCCTGGAACTCACTTTGTAGACCAGGCTGGCCTCGAATTCAGAAATCCTCCTGCCTCTGCCTCCCAAGTGCTGGGATTAAAGGCGTGAGTCACCACCACCCGGCTAAATAAATCTTTAAAATAAATGTCAAGGGGCGGGGCAGAGACAAGCTTCAGGAGTGAAAAGTACACACTGCTCTTACAAAGGACCCTGTTCAGGGCCCAGCAGCCACAACAGTGAGCTCACAACTGCCTGCAACTCCAGTTCCAGGGGATCTGATGCCCTTGCGCCCTCTTCTGGCCTCCATTGGCACACACACAATCTTTCAAAAAAAGAAAGCATGTCAAGTAGTTGTGTCTGGAAGGGTGCCACTGTCTCATCTTTACTTGTCTTAATTACGTGCAATGGCCAGATCACACTAGAGGAAGCCATGCTGCTATCACCTCAACCTCCAACGATCTTCCTCAACCCCTCTGAGCTGCTCCTACACATGCTGCCACATTTGATCATGGCCACTTGATAGCCACTAACATCTAATAGATGAGCCACACTCAAAGGTGTCCAGACTGGCCGGGCGGTGGTGGCGCACGCCTTTAATCCCAGCACTTGGGAGGCAGAGGCAGGCGGATTTCTGAATTCAAGACCAGCCTGGTCTACAGAGTGAGCTCCAGGACAGCCAGGGCTACACAGAGAAACCCTGCCTTAAAAAAAAAGGTGTCCAGACTGCACCCTGAGAACACACTCCTGTATTCAACACTGCACTGCCATTCCCATGGTCTGAGATCTACCAAGTCATTCTTAGGACCAGGGAGAGGAAGACAGACAGGGTAGATGGAAACGTGGAACACCACAGAGTTCTACGTATTCACCTCAGTGAGCTACCACTAACCCTGACCCAGAAACCCAGCCCACCAGTGTGTGAGCAAGGGAACCCAGTCCGCCAGTGAGTGAGCAAGAGAACCCAGCCCGCCAGTGAGTGAGCAAGAGAACCCAGCCCGCCAGTGTGTGAGCAAGGGAACCCAGCCGCCAGTGTGTGAGCAAGGGAACCCAGCCCAACAGTGTGTGAGCAAGGGAACCCAGCCGCCAGTGTGTGGGCAAGGGAACCCAGTCCGCCAGTGTGTGAGCAAGGGAACCCAGTCCGCCAGTGTGTGAGCAAGGGAACCCAGCCCGCCAGTGTGTGAGCAAGGGAACCCAGTCCGCCAGTGTGTGAGCAAGGGAACCCAGCCGCCAGTGCGTGAGCAAGGGAACCCAGTCCACCAGTGTGTGAGCAAGGGAACCCAGCCCACCAGTGTGTGAGCAAGGGAACCCAGTCCACCAGTGTGTGAGCAAGGGAACCCAGCCACCAGTGTGTGAGCAAGGGAACCCAGCCGCCAGTGTGTGAGCAAGGTGACACACTCACCGAGGTGCTTCTTCGGCTCGAGGAAAGGTCTGCATGGAAAGTAAACAGGAAACATGGATGACCACTCAAAACTTTCATAGCAGCAACACACACAGTGTCTGGATTACACAGAACTGTGCTGATCTGGTGAACATGCGTGAACAATCTACGATGGGCAATATGGGAGGAGACACCTCACCTCTTAATGATGAAAGAAATCCCTGCCTTGTTCTCCAAAATCCATTTCAAGGTTGCAAGGTCGTAATGTTCGGGGTGCTTGAAGGCAACGCCCTCAGGAAGGCCCTGCACCACCACAGCCGACTGGTCACGCAGCATCTTCTCATACGGCACAGGGACCACTGTGGATTTGCCTAAAGCTTTCCCTGTGGGAAGAAGATGTGGAATTAGCATGATCCACATGTGGTCACACTGAAAACTGAATCATCGCAGCTGGGTGATGACTCTGACCCTGTACATAGTGACTGTCATTTCATGAGGACATGATTTTGGATCTCCAACACCCACATAAACTTCGGGGCAGGGTAGGCTTGTGTAACTGTAATCCCAGTGTTGAGGAAAAAAAATCCTGGAGTTCACTGGCTTATCCATTCTAGCCAATCAGTGAGCTCCAGGTTCAGAAAGAAGACCTGTCTCAAAAAGTAAGAAGGGGATGCGGGGGTGAGAGGGTTGGGTGTTAGGAGAACGGCTCAGTGGCTAAGAGCACTGCTCTTCCAGAGGACCTGTGTTTGATTCCTAGCACCCACTCTGCAGCTCACCACCATCTGTAAAGCCTGTTCCAAAGGATCCAGCATGCTCTGCGGGCCTCCACAAACCACAGGCACACACATGGTATGCAGACAAAACAAGTCATCTAAATAAAACTCCTTTGAAATTGTAATTAAAAAAGAAAAATCAGTAAGGGGGAGCTGACGAGACGGCTCAGCAGGTGAGAGTGGCCTGCTGCCAAGCTTAAGGAATTGAATTCAGTTCCCAGAACCTACATGGTAGAAACAGAAAACCAACTTCTGCAAGTTGTCCATCTTCCACATGGAACACCATGGAACACAGGGATACAGGCACACAGATGTGTACAATCACAATAAGTAAATGTAAAAAAAAAAAATTAAAGTAGAAAGCAATTCCAAAGACACATGAGCTCCAAATGCACACAGCAGGTGTATACACACACATACACACACACACACACACACCGCACAGACATACCTACTAACTAAACTAACCCATCAAAAACTTATCCCAAGCAGATCATGGTGGCCTCCAACTTTAATCCTAGCACTCAGGAGGCAGAGGCAGGTAGATGTAAGACATTTCCTATCTATTCACATTCAGGCAGTGAGAGGCCAGTGATTGGAGGGGAGAGAGGAGGAGGAGCTAAGAGAAGGAGGGGCAGAGAGACAGAGGCTGGGGGACAACACAAGTGAGCGGGGAAGGAGCCGAGAATATCCAGGTGGCTTCAGTATTTCTGGTGTTTTGGAGAGGTTAGAGATATTGGGATAATACTTTATCATTGTAAATTGGCATTCTGTAATTGGGAGTAATATATACATAATGATATTTGTCTAACTATTATTTAAGTTTAAGAGTCATGCTTTACCAGGTGTTGGGTATAGGGCGGGAGCACGGGACTCCCACCATTTACAGAGTCTATGGTTTTACAGTCTATGGCGGAGAGGAAATGCAGCTGGGATGCTGTGAGAGCGAGCGGGGAAAGATTGGTGGCAACAGTGAGAGCTGCCCTGAGCGAGACCTGCTGGGTCTAGGTGAAGAAGCCTGGCATGGCAGGGCTCTTTACTAATTATTACCACTACAGGTAGATCTTTGAGTTCGAGGCCAGCCTGGTCTACAGAGCAAGTTCCAGGACAGCCAAGGATACATAGAGAGACCCTGTCTGAAAAAGAAAAAAAAACCAATAACAACAAAATAAAAAGAGCCTACGGGAGCTCAGGGAGTGGCATTCTGACTGCTGTCACAGTATCTGACTTCAACACTGACTTAACACACTATTTCAAATAGCACTTTAAAACACTGACATGTGATTCCCACATTGACTGATTCCTGAACCTGGAATCTATCCAAAGGGCCAAGCACAAAGGCCACAGCAGACCGCAGTCTAGTCAGGGTGGCATATCTATATGGCCGGCCAAGTGGGAGGCCGGGGCAGGAGGGCCACAGAGAAGGCAAGCCCGCCTGAGGATTAGCAAGACCCTCTCTTAGGATAAAAACAATGGGCTGAGGATGGGGTGCACTTCAGTTGTCAAGCGATTTCTTAGTGGGGTCCTGGGTTCAACCCACCCCAGAACCAAAATAAATTATGACTTGTTATATCGATATAATTTTTATATCTACTTGTTTTATATATAAATTACAAAGCATGCTTTGCTGTACCCTACGACGGGACTAAAGCAGACTGACAGTGTGGAGAGCTAAGGATAAGCATCAATGCCAAAACCAGGAACTCTCAGGCCAGTGGATGGCTCAAAGGGTGAAGGCCCTTGCCACCAAAGCCTTGTTGTCTGAGTTTGAAACCAGAACTCACAAGAAGTAGAACTGACTCCACGAAGTTGTCCTCTGACCTCCTGGAACATGCATGCACGCATGGCACGCATGCATGACCCCCCATACATATACACACACATATGAGAATTTGTTCTTGTTTTTTTATCGTGTGAGAGAAGCCCTCACTATGCAGGCAAGACTGGCCTGAAACTCAGAGATCCACTCACATGTCACCAAGTCTGCTCAATAATAGTAACAACAATTAAATAATTTAATTATTAATTACATCCTACTTATTTGTGAGTTCTTTTGACTTAATCCCTTAAATCTACAAATTAATCTACTCAATTTGTAAGATATTATATGACTGTCAAATCAATGACAAAATCTACCATTTAGGAAACATACAGTGGGCAGGGAGAGAGGGACACTAACAGGTCGCAGAAAAATCAGTTCAATCCCCAGAACCCACGCAAGGGAAGGGGCCAACTCCACAAAGCTGTCCTGACCTTCACACACGAATACACACGGGTGTACATACAAACACAATTTTGGAGAAAATAACAGTATATAACGAATCTTCCTCAAATTTTAAAGTGTTGTGCTTTTACCATAGCAAAAACAGAAATAGTCCTCCACCGTTTTTCTGAGTGTTTCAATTTCAACAGCATCCACGCTCATCCGACTGGCCTGGGTTGTAGATTCCATCTTATGCATCTCGGCGGCCTTCTCTTCTTCTTCTACACCTGTAAAACAGTGACATGAAGGCTCATATCCACCGTCCCAGTCGGCTGCTCATCTGCTCCAACGAACACCTTTGTGGTGGGAACGAATGTACTGGCTCTCAGGTGACAGCCAGCCCATCACCAAGGCAGGCCCCAGCAGCAGCCACAGAGGAGCAATGCTCAGCCTACAAAGCCCACAGTGGGCTGAGCCCTCCCACAGTGATCATCCATCAAGAAAACGCCCCAGACATGGCCACAGGGTCCTTCTTCCTAGGGAACTGGTTGGTCAGTACCAAGTTGACATAAACGAACCAGCCCCAACACCATTTTACTTGGCCTTTAGTGAGATTCCACCCCACCCCACAAAGACAGAATTTCTCCGTATAGTCCTGGATGTCCTGGAACTCACTCTGTAGACCAGGCTGGCCTCGAACTCAGAAATCTGCCTGCCTCTGCCTCCCAAGTGCTGGGATTAAAGGTGTGTACCACCACTGCCTGGCAGTGAGAATATTTTTACTATGCCTTTTCCTCCAGCCTTCCTTCCCTTCTGCCTCACTAATCGCCCAGCTTTCCCTGAAACTCCTATCTAGCCCACTGGTCTTGAACTCTCAGTAGTCCTTTTTCCTCAGACTGGGTATACAGGCATGACCCACCACGCCCAGGCAGTATATTCTAACAAATGCGTTACAAAATCTCAAGGGGAAAAGGACCGAGGGAACCTTTTCACAATAAACACTTAGCTAGGTGAGACGCTTACCCCTGTACTCCAAGCACTGGGGAGGTTGAGCCAGGAAGATCAGGGGTTGGAGGTCAGGGCTGGAGAGGCAGTACAAGAGCAAGAGCATTGCCTGGCTCTTCCCACGTGAGGGAGGGCCAAAGACTCTGGAATTCCCGTTCCAGAGAATCCACTGCCCTCTTCTGACCTCTGTGGGCAGTGCACCCGTGGTACACAGCCACATGAGACACAAAACCTCACATACATAAAATAAAAACAAATCTTAAAAGAGAGAGAGAAAAAGAGGTTGGGCAGTCACCCAGGGATGCCACAGGAGACTGTAGCTCAAGAGAACACAGGGCTGGGCGCAGCGCTCGGTGGTGCTCGCCAGGGCCAGTAATGCCAGTGTCTCTGGGCTCAACTTCCAGCCCTACGGGAATCCAGTGTAGCAGCACACTCCTATAACCCCAGCACTTAGCTGCAGGGGCATCGGGAACTCAAGGGTCTCCCTCCTTTGCTGCATAACAAGTCTGAGGTCACATATGAGACCCTGTCTATATAAATAAATGAACTAACATATAGCCAGGACTCAAATTTTACCAGAAAAATCAAAATACCAAGATTTTAAGTAGGAAAACGGGGGGTGGAATGTAGCATCCTTTCTGTCCCAGGGACTGGACGCAGAACTCCGTGTGCAATCCCACTGAGATACTGCCAGGCCCAGCCAGGAGGCTGGAGGCTAAGACAGCAGGAACAGAATTCAAAGTCATTTACCGCTGCACAGGGAGACCGGCTGAGAGGTAAGAAGCAAGAGGACTGAGAACTTGAAGGCACAGTAGGGAGTTAAATGAACTGACAAGGCTACCTATGAGCCCTGCTGACCCACCCCTCGGGCCCCTTGGGCACGCTGGCCATTGTGAGGCTGCCAAGCCAGTTTGGATTTTTCTTTTTTAACGATTTATTTATTTTATGTATGCGATGAGTACACTAATGTACTTCTTCAGACACACCAGAAGAGGGCGTCGGATCCCATTACAGATGGTTGTGAGCCACCATGTGGTTGCTGGGAATTGAACTCCAGACCTCTGAAAGAGCAGACGGTGCTCTTAACCACTGAGCCACCTCTCCAGCCCACCACTTTGGATCTCACAAACAGGCTTTATGGTTTTGCTTTGTTTGTGCATGATCTAGTGTAGATTCAGTGGCAGCGGCTGCCCTGGCCTCGGCACAGCACCATTTACAGGCATCCACTGACCCTGTCCACAGGGTTAACATTTACTTGGTGATACAACACTGTCTTTCTTTCTTGTAAAAACAAAAGGGGGGAGTTTTTATAGCACATATAACATAGCTCTCGGGGTTGGGGATTTAGCTCAGTGGTAGAGCGCTTGCCTAGCAAGCACAAGGCCCTGGGTTCGGTCCTCAGCTCTGGAAAAAAAAAAACATAGCTCTCTAATGCCTGGGCATAGTAGCTCATGCCTTTAACCCTGGGAAGGCAGAAGCAGGAAGATCTCTGAGAGTTTGGGGTTAGCCTAGTCTACAGAACCAGTTCTAGGCCAGCCAGGGCTACAAAGAGAGACCTTATAAATCAAACAAAAAACCCTCTCTACCTTCTTTCTGGTGTTCCTTACATGGCCTTGGAAGTAAAAACATAAAGTGATTAACTCTGGCCACCTGCCGGGTTTTAACACACAAGGAGGAAAAGTACAACCACAGAGGATGTCTGGTGTGTTTCTTTAACAGTTTAAGGGATCACATTCCCTGGGCATTCAGCTTAAATCCATTTAGATATTATTTAGGCTATTATTCCCCTCTAATGATTTTCTTCTTGATAAGAAAAATGCTACTCAGATAATAGGACATCATGACCATAGCCCAATTCAACACTGCAGTGCCGTCCACAGCCCAAAGACAGAGGCCTGCTACTGTTGCAGACGGTGAGTTGTCTCCCTCTCCTTCTGTGGAAGCTATAGGGAAGGGACCTCAGGCTCTGGCACTAGCCACTCCAACAGTCACCGAAGTGCAGGAAACTGGCTCCTGGATTCATCACTTTGACTGTTAGTAGCATACAGCACTTCCCTGGGAACAGTTACCCCAGCTAGGCTAGTGCAGTAGCCCCTAGCATTCTCTTCTCCACTGCTCCTATAGCTGGCCCTGAAGATGGAGCCCTGGATACCTCCATCTTTGTGGAGCCTATCACAATGTTGCCATAGCACCGTGGGCCTGCCCCGGGAGCCACATCATGAGAGTGCTCCTTCTCTTAAGACCTGTACCCCCAGATTCCACCAGGAAGCAGCTAGAGGTCACCACCCCGCCCCGAATAGCAGGGAGGGAGACATGAAGGAGGGCTAGAGGACCAGAGTGGGCAGGCCCTGAGAGGCCGGCTTCTTGTTCCCAGAAAACCTCCAAGAGAAACAGCAGGAAGGTTTGGAGGCTGATGTCTAAACAGGGCCAGTAGGGGCAGGGGGAGACCAAAAAGCCCTATAAAAACCCCAAACCAATGTTCCTCTACCAAGCCTGGAGCCTCAGGCTTCTCACAGCCGAAACTCTGCTGCCTGGTCTTTTGTCTTACAAAGTTGTTCAGTCCCGAGTCCCTGCACTCCTCCGCAACCCTAGACACCAACTACCAGCACCCTCCTCACATGACCACTACCTCAGTGGCTTGCCTTGAGCCACTCCGACAAATACACACATCACAATGCCTTCTGTCTTCTTCAGTTGTAATTCATTCTTAGAAAGTTTGAGATGCTTTATCTAAAAATAATTATATTTAAAATTTATAAACTACAAAAGGTAAAGACACCGCACTTACAATATTTCACAAAATCTTTTTGGAAATCTTTTCTGGTATTGACAAAAGCACGCCCTCTTTCGGTTCCAACGACAAACACATCCGTCTCATACACAGCGATGCAGGCCACCTCGGCCTTGGACTTGGCCAGTTCTTTACACTGAAATAAAAACAGCCAACATTACACTACATATAGCTACTTAAAAGCACTGTTTCTTTCTAGATAAATCTAAAAACCTAACATTCAAAACTGTCTTAATACACAATCAGGACTCAAATGTCATTCATATCTTTAAATTAAGTGAAAGCAGATTTTGTAGCTAGTTCTAAAAGGGGGTGAGGATAAACAAAAACAATTTACAGGAAGAATGAAAGCAGGAACACACACACACACACACACACACACACATACACACACGTTGTATGTTTAAGGTAAGATTCCTCAAGATACAAACTCAGATTTGCAGACGTGGACTTAGTGAGAGGCCTTGGGGAAGGGAGCGTCCCGAGGGTCGGCTTCCTCTTCTGCTAAGAAGAGCTGGTGGGGGCGGGGCTATGCTGGGAAAGACAAACTGTGGGCGGAGTGAGGTGCCGCTAGGTGGGATAGGGGGCGGGCAGTTAGTGACACCGTCCGAGAGCAGATCTGAAGCCCACTCGTAAGGCAATTCCACTCCTAACTTTTTTTGTTTCTTTGGAGTTTTTCTTGGTATATTGAGATAGGGTCTCTTTATATAGCCCAAAGTATGCTAGAAGACAAAAACGATCCTCCTGCCTCAGTTTCCAAAATGTTGGGATTGTGACTGACTTTATGAAAGCTCTCCAATGAAATTAAACATCTCTAAGAACCTGAGGGCTGGGGATGTGTAGGGGTTCAGAGCACAATGCCGGAGCCACGCCTCGCTTGAGTCCCAGCACAGCAATGGTCTATAAAACCTGGTAGTAAAGTATGACTCAAAAGTTCTAATCTTGGGACTGGGAGGATGCGGCTCAGTTGAGAGAGTGCCTGCCTGCTGTAATCCTAACGTTTGGGAGGATGAGGCTCAGTTGAGAGAGTGCCTGCCTGCTGTAATCCTAGTTTTGGAGAGACTGAGACAAACAGGGTCGGAAAGAGTAATGTTGGATGACCTCAAAATAATAAATAGGCGCGGGGAATACTTGGTGGTAGAGTGCTGGCCTAGCACAGGAGACACAGCGCCGGCTCAATCCCAACATTAAAAAAAGGAGTAATAATTAATTCGTTTAGTTAATGTTTCACAGAAACTACAGACAGGCCACCAGCAGAGCCCCAGAGTCTCACCATGGACTCCAGGGCAGACATGAGGAAGGTCACCACCATCCTGCTCTCCGAAGACTCCTCATCCTCAGCAGGCAGCGACGACATCGCTACTTGGGCCATGATTCCTGCACAAGGAAAACACAGGGAGGTGAACAGAGGAGACCCACCGTGGTCCATGTTACACACGTCCCGGCCCATGCTACATGCGTCCCGGGCCACGGTGTTTATAGTCTCATAGCTGCCCAAACTCCTTTCCTTTAACTTCCCGTGGCGTGTCATTTCCGTAAAATTAGCTCAGCATCACACCCCAACTAAAACTCAGATGGCACCCTACACCCAGTGACATCTTCTC
The DNA here is from genome assembly GCA_036184795.1 of Tokudaia tokunoshimensis. Classification (NCBI taxonomy): domain Eukaryota; kingdom Metazoa; phylum Chordata; class Mammalia; order Rodentia; family Muridae; genus Tokudaia; species Tokudaia tokunoshimensis. Next base: position 24,156,965 of record BTHU01000006.1, read on the forward strand.
CAGGGAGAGCAGCCATACTTCGTGATCCAATTCACAGGCAAGCCACAAACTTCTGTCTCTCCCCTGTGTGCACCCACAGAAAGAGCAGGCGGCGCCCCTGAGGCTGAGGCAAGCAGCCTCTCTCTGAGGGAGCAGGCTGCAGGGCCCTGGGCAGCAGCCATGACTCCGCTCTAACACAGCACATTACTCTCTTCAGACATAGTTTTTTGGTACTGTGGTATCAACAAGAAGGCTCATAGGAATTTCAAACAACAAAAACATAAGACAGACAGTAACAGCCAGGAAAGATGTAGAGAGATTAGAACTCTCGAAACTACTGCACTGCTGCTTTGGATAACAATTCCTAAGCTGGGCAGTGGTGGCGCATGCCTTTAATCCTAGCACTTGGGAGGCAGAGGCAGGCGGATTTCTGAGTTCGAGGCCAGCCTGGTCTACAGCCTGAGTTCCAGGACAGCTAGGACTACCCTGTCTCAAACAAACAAACAAACCCCAAAACACCCTCAGGTGGCGCACAATGTGAATAGAAATGTCAGAGAACCCAACCCTTGGAGAATAGACGAAGCTGACATTTTTATGACACTATTTTGCTAAAGTTAATTTAGAAGCAAAAACAAAAAGACATCACACAGACACTCCACTAGCATGTGACAGGGAGACACAAGGAGACAGTCTGAGGCAAAACCTAAACCAAATTCGCTACAAAATTGATTTTCTATAAAAAAAATATGTAAATGACATGCCTGTTAACGGTATTCCTCTCAACTTAAATAGATTCTATTTTAAACAATGTTCCTCATAGCATGATCTTAAGGATGACTGAAATACTGTTGCTCTAAAAGCCTCCCTGTGTGTGACCCAGTACTGCAGAGCAGCACTCGCAGAGCTGTGAGCTCACACACTGCTTTGCAGAACACAGGGAGATCCTTCCCTCGCTCCCAGAGGAAGACTGGCTCCTGCCAGTAAGGGCTGGCGTCTGACAGAGCCTACCTCGACCTCAGGAACCAAGTTACCCTAGACTCAGGTACCACCAGGTACCCTATACCCACTTAGGAGGAAGGCTTTGTACTGAAAACCATGGCTCCCACAGCGCCCACCGCCACCACGTTTACCAACAAACACAAACTGTCTGTAAAACCAGGCCCCCCTCATGACTAGAGCCCAAGGAGGAGATGGAGTCACAAGTCAGCAAACGGACAGCACACAGGAAGGCCTGTGCTGCATCCTTTTCTCTTGGATAAATCTGTGTAAGTGTGGGATATAGAAAGGTAAATGGGGCTGGAGCGATGGCTCAGTGGTTAAGAGCACTGACTGCTCTTCCAGAGGTCCTGAGTTCAAATCCCAGCAATCACATGGTGGCTCACAACCATGGTGGTTTCACAACTGTAATGAGATCTGATGTCCTCTTCTGGTGTGTCTGAAGATAGCTACAGTGTATGCATATACAGTAAATAAATCTTTAAAAAAAAAGGGGGAGGGGGGTAAATGATCTAATAATAATTTTTCCATTATTACATCCACCTACAGTATGTCGCCAGTTTTTCTGAAAGCCCATTATTTCTTTTTTTTTTCAACCTCCCAGCAAGGGAGATAAATATATAAATGATGTTCTCATTTTACACACGCAGGGCTCTGTCAAAACCATGTGGCCCCAACTGGAATCAGAACAAAAAACTGGGATTAATTTTTTTTAATCTACTGCTGGCTTCGAGGCTCACTTGTCATAAACCTGCCCTAAAGTCACCTTGATGCACTTTAAGAAATCGGAAAGCCTTTAATCCTAGAACTCCGAGAAGCAAAGGCAGGCAGATCCCTGTGAGCGAGTTCCAGGCCAGCCAGGGCTACATGGTGAGACTTTATCTCAAAAACAAAAAGAAAGAAGAAAGGAGGAGAGAGACATTTTATATATAAGGACAAGCAAGTATGAAACTCTCAAAGAATATATTTATATTTTGTCTAATGGGAGGCAAATAACACCCCGCCAACAGCCCATGGGTCTCATCCACCACCTCCAGCCTGATTTCATTGTTGGAACTACTGGGGGGGGGGTGTCAGCCCTTGAAGGGCAGGAGTCAGCCAGGCCTGGGGAGTAGGAAGACTTGTATCTCACTGGCCTGATCTTTGTTACCCCAAGAGGCAAGTTCCTGAGCAGTCTTCCTCTGCAGCCTCTATGGTGTCCCCCCACCTTTCCCTAGCACTGTAACCAGGGGTCTCTTTTGTAACCAAGGGGACTTGAGTCCACCAGCTCCTTCTGTGCTTTCATTAAAGCCTTCAGTCTGAGTCCTGAATTCGATCCCAGCACCGTGATGAGGCGAAGATGAACTGAAGTGAGAACTCACAAGGACCGCAAGCACATCAGACCTCCAATTCCCAGGGGCAAGAGGTCATCTAGGGGTCTGGCTCCCCCGGGTGCATGCATCTGAGTAGGTGGGTGTAGGAAAGGGGAGACCACCACCATCCACTGCCGAGTCTGCAGTAGAGAAACAATCCAAAGGGAGGCGCCCTTCAGTGCGGGAGCCAGCAGACGAGTGCGTTAAATTACATCTAACCTAAGATGAAAGCAAACGGTTCAGCTTTTTACAGGGCAGTGGCTGAGCCAGGCTTTATTCCCAGTGCTTGGGAGGCAGAGGCAGGTGGATCTGAGTTCGAGGCCAGCCTGGGCTACAGACAGTTCTGAGACAGCCAGGCAACAGGACCAGTGAGACAAGCAGGGTAGCAAGGGTACTCAGCCAGTAAGCAAGTGTCTTCACTGCCTGTCTCCACAGGTCACATGAGAAGAGATCAGACTCAGCTCCAAGTCCTGTGTCTGTGTCCGTGTCCAAGGCCAGTGCCAAAATGCCAAGAGCCAGCAGGCTGGGATGGGGCTCAGAGCTACCTCAGGGTGGTGATCTCGTCTCTAGGCCTAGTGGACTTCAAATTCTCAAAGAACGTTAAGTATGTACCTGCCTACCTACCTCTATGCAAAGCAGTCTAACAATGCCACAAAGTTCTTAACAGCCAGTACAAATACCTTCGACATATTTTACTGTGTGTGCACACGTACACACGCATGTTGTTTCTGTGTATCTGCACCTGTTGTAAGGGTACCTGAAGAATTTAGAAAAGGTCACCAGAGCCCCTAAAGATGGAGTTACTGGCAGGTGTGAGCTACCCAGTAAGGTTCTCTGCAAGAGCAGTTAGCCCTCTTAACCACCAGCCCCTACTTCAACATTTTAAAAATCTCAGAACTGAAACAAACAGTATGAACATCTTCATAGCTGATATATAACCACTTATACCAGAAATGTTTAGATGCACTGACTCCATCAGACTCACCGGCGTGTAGGAGAGTTAAGCTGCTTTCTTTCGGAAGCATCTTTACTTTAGATCTCCCCATCATAAACATCAATGACATCCGACATCTGCACACTTTCAATCTTTCCCAACCCTTGTTCTTCCCTTTGAGTCTGGAAATTGTTACAGTAATATTATCACTTTCGTTAATTAGTTCTGAATTTTGTCTCTATATTTTGTCCTACTATTTGCTTATTTAGTGGAGGGGTAGGGATGTGCCACGGTAGGTATGTGGAAGTCTAAGGACAATTTGCAGAAATGTTTTCTCCTTCCACCGTGTGGATCCCAAGATCTAATTCGTCACCAGGCTTGGAGGTTAAAGGCCTTTACCTGCTGATCCATCTTGCAGACTTAATTCTACTTTCTTTCTTTCTTTTGTTATTTATTTATAAGTGTTTTACCTGCATGTAACCATGTATATACACTATGTGTGTGCCTGGTACCTGTAGTAGCCAGAAGACAATGTGAAGTCCCCTGAATTATATAGTTACAGACAGTTGTAAGCTGTCATGTGGGTGCCGGGAATTGAACCCGGGTCCTCTGCGAGAGCAGCCAGTACTCATAAATGCTGAGCCATCCTCCAGCCCCCGCCCCATGCTTACTCTTGCATTTCAGATATTTCCTCTGCCTGCCATTCATCCTTCAGGATTCCCTGCCAGTGACAAACTCTGGTTTTGTTCGCTAAAAATTCTTTTTGTGGGGGATTTTCATTGAAACAGAGACTTAGTCTAATGGTTACTTCTGTTCTGCACGCTGAAGCCGTTTCATCTCTTCTGAAGATAAGCCCATGCTAACCTCAGCATGCTTCTAAGGTGCTTTGTCTTTCTTTTTATAGCTTTACTGTGTCTGGTGCAGACTTCCTTTCCCTCAGTTTGCTCCTTACAGGGCCTCTCAGCTATGGGCTAGCCTTAGCCTGTCTGCTGTGGGAAACTCAGCTGTCAGCTCTACAGACTCCGCCATCCTCGCCGTCCTCCATCTGCCGGAAAGACGCAGCAGCTTCAGCCAAGCGTCACAGCGCATGCCTGTAACCACACGTGCAGGAGGAGAGGCAGGGAGATCTGAGAGTCTGAGGCCAGCCTGGGCTACATAGTGAGACCCTGTCAGGTTCAGGTTCACTGTACAGTAGATGTCACTTTATCCCCTGGAGTCACCTGCCATCTTGTCACTTGTCACAAGTGCTTTTACCCCTCTGCTGAACTACATTTCTTCTAACTTACCCCCATCCACTGATCCCCTGTCACATTTATGGTCTCTTACCCCCTAAAATTTGTTATTTGTTCAAACCTGAAATAATACTTGCTGGTCTCTAGCAATTAAAAGATCTCCAGTCTCTGCGGGTGGTTCTTGCTCATATTTCTTATGCATTTCTTATGCACTTGTTTATCTAGCCTTTATCTGTATACGCTGATTACCTTAAGTTTTGTAGTTATTTATAATTTGAATGAACCAGCATCCTCCTGGAATCACTGCAGCCGGACGAAGTCTTTGCATGACCCCCATTCAAAGCTCCTCCATCACCCTTACCCACTTAATTTCACCCAACAGGCCCTCCTACCTGACCAGCTGTGATGGCTTGCATAGGTGCGGTCCCCACAGATCCATGTGTTTGAGTGCTTGGCCCATGGGGAGTGGCACTATTGGGAGGTGTGGCCTTGTTGGAGGAGGCGTGTCACTGTGTGGGCGGGCTTTGAGGTCACCTACTGCTCACACTCCTCCTAGTCTCCTCTTGGCTCTCTGTGGATCAAGACGTAGAACCTTCCTCCTCCTCCAGCACGGTGCCTGCTTGCGCACTGACATGCTTCCTGCCACGTGATAATGGACTGAACCTCTGAAACTGTAATCCAGCCCTAATTAAACGTCGTCTTTTATAAGAGTTGCTTTGGTCATGGTGTCTCTTCACAGCAATTTATTTGTTTGTTTGTTTGTTTGTTTTTGTTCTCTGTAGCCCTGGTTGTCCTGGAACTCACTCTGTAGACCAGGCTGGCCTTGAACTCAGATCCGCCTGCCTCTGCCTCCCAAGTGCTGGGATTAAAGGCGTGCGCCACCACTGCCCTCTTCACAGCAATTTAAAACCTAAACTAAGATAGCAATGAACTTGGTATGTTCTGATTTCGGAACCTCTTACACCAAAGTGTGCCCTCAGCACTGCAAGTTCAGTCCCAAGCTTCGCCTCTTCCCATGTCTCTAGGCACCTCTCTACGGTAAAAAGTTCTTAAGGTTTGGTTTAGGGGGGTTTGTTTGTTTCTTGGATTTTTTTCTTAGATTTATTTTATAAGTGTGTGCACCACATGCACGCCTGGTGCCTACAGAGGTCAGAAGAATATCAGATGCCACAGAACTAGAGTTACAGATGACTGTGAGCCACCATGTGGGGAATGGGAATGTAACCTGAGTCCTCTCCAAGAGCAGTGTTCCTAACCACTGAGCCATCTCTCCAGCCTTCTCAGTTTAAAAAAAAAGACTTTATAATTTCAGAGCATTCGCAATTGTTTCAGTACAAATGTCTAGTTCCATTTATGCCTTTATTCTTTGCTGTATATACCTCACCTTCTCTCGCTCTCTCTCTCTTTTTTTTTTTTTTGAGACAGGGTTCCTCTGTGTAGCCCTGGCTGTCCTGGAACTCTCTCTGTAGACCAGGCTGGCCTCGAACTCAGAAATCTGCCTGCCTCTGCCTCCCAAATGCTGGGGTAAAAGACTATGCACCACTACAGCCAGCTAGATTTATTACTTTACATGAACGAGTGTTTTGTCTGCTTGTATGTCTGTGTATTATGTGCCCACAGAAAGGGCATCAGATCCCCTGGAACTAGAATTATAGACATTTTGTTAGTCAAAATGTGGGTCTTCTAGAACAAGTGCTCTTAACCACTGAGCCAACTCTCCAGCCATACTACACACACACACACACACACACACACACACACACACACACACGTGTATTATCCACATATGTATTATTAGACCTTAGATTGTAAGGTTACAAATTCCCAATAAGTATATAAGCAGTTTTATCACTTAATTTAATTAATATCTGAAGGTTGCATGGACTCCATGTACAGCTAGGCTCAAGAACACAGAACACAGAACCTTTGATTTCAACGCTCAGGAGGCAGAGGCAGAGGCAGAGGCAGAGGCAGGAGGATCTCTTTGAGTTCCAGGCCAGCTTGATCTTGGATATAACTTTGGAACAGTGAGTTCTAGGGTTACACAGAGAAATCATGTCTTGGAAAAACCATTAACACACACACACACACACACACACACACACACACAGTCTGTCTGTATTCCCCATTCCCACCCAAAGCATAGCCAACAGCCTCAGGCATCAAGTTTGCCAATGCTCCTCCTGTGATCCAAAGGCAAAGACAATGCGTTCCCCAGGAGCCCAGTCCATCTCAGAGACGCCACAGTAGGATCACCCAGGACAGGCTGTGATCAGCACCAGTCCACCACAGACTGACAGTTCTCACAAGGCTAAGCCAGCAGGTTTTCCTGACAAAGGGATGGAAAAGCAGGCCAGGCTCAAGGACCCCTCCTCCTCCTCCTCCTCACTGGGGACAGGGCCAAACCTGCAGATCCTGGTTTGTTCCTGTTCACACACCTAGGACAAAGCTTCATTGTAAACTAGGCTCAGTGAGGCCGCGGGAAGTTCTCCATGCACTCACCCTTAGGACACTGTCGTGGAAATGAAGACCGGCCTTGGGTGGGTGGCACGCTTGCTCTGACAAACTCCACCTCTGTGCACAAAACAGAGCCAATGTCTGCCACCTCTGCAGCAGCCCTTACTGGGGTGACAGACACCTGGCCTGGCTGCCACAACCATGCACCAGGGCCCAGGGTATGTCCTCCGCCCACAGCTCAGTGCCTTCTCCATGTGCACCAGGCACCTGTCCCACACTGTGACCATGGCATTGGCGTTCTTCAGAGCCACAAACATGGGGTGGATTTACACCTCCGCCTTCACCAATTGCCAGATGACAGATCTGCTCCTCCAGTAGTCAGACTTTCATTTTGAGCCAATTAGAAACTTTCTCTTTTCACAGAGGCCCCTGAAGTGTCCCTGGCACAGCCTGGCAGCCAGGGCAGTTCTCTCGAGCTTTGTGGCCGTCATTTAGGCACACAGAAGTTATATGAACCCAAGTGAGGGACCAGGGTGGAGGCCAGGGCAGCTATGCAAGCGCTGGAGACAGAGGGTCCCCGCCCAGCCTACTGGAGCTTACATCCTGCTATGCCACGCCAAGCATCCTGGAAACTACCTTGTTCTTGTTCCTGGCTCTTCTCATGCAGCAAACTCAAATTACACAAGGCTAGGCAGGAGCTAGGGACCCCTGCCGCAGGGTCCTGCCCGGCTGCATCTTCCTTCCCATTTCTCCCCCTACCTCCGTTTTGGCATTACCGAGTGCTTTATCTCCTCTTTACTTCCCTGCTCTGACTGTTAACTCTGCAGCAGGACTTTCAGCGTGCAGTTGCTGTCTCTCAGCCCCAGATGGCTGCTGCCTAACAGATGCGGTGCCTCCTCTCTTCTCTGAAAACAGACACCAGGCATTCATTCTCTCAAGGCTGCTTCTGTGTCTGTTGGAGATCAGTAGCAGGGGTCGGGTTCCTCCGTGTCCTCAGAGCTCTGCTCTGCTGCACCTCAAAACAAGCCAGGGCTCAGTCCCACATCATTTTTCCTGACTACAGTTTTACTTCAAATTATGATCCTTGGTGTTGATGGGTTGGCACTGAGAAGGAAAAGAGGTTTTCAGTGAGCTAAAGGGAGAGAGCTGCTAAATGCTTCCACACGCTGGCATGGTCCTAACACACACAGAGGAGAGGCAGCTCAAGGGTTAACATGTGAGCACTAGGACCCATGGAGGTGGTGCGGCGAGTTAACCCCAGCACTCAGAGCAGGCAGTTGGAGACCAGCCTGGTCTACAGTTAGTTCCAGGAGGGCCAGGGCTAAGTTACTAAAACTCACAGCAAAATTAAAAGGCTAAAAGAAACAAACAAAAAATCTTACATAACTTCAACTACCACTTAATCCTAAAGAAAAAGTTCAAGAGACTTTTAATGTTTATAAATGGTTAGTATTCAAGGTTAAAAGCCATCTTCTAAAGAGTCATTCATTCCCTTCATTCTAAAGGACTCCTGCAATACAAAGATTAACAGTCAAGTCCGATGACATCCTAGCAAGTTCAGCCATGCTGCAGTGAGCTCTGAGCTCGGCTCTCCGCTGTGAAATGCTAGACCCTGGCAACGCCTCCGGCTGCCAAGCCTTCCTCTTGTAACTTGGAGGGTATGTGGTAGATACCCAGGGTTCTGCCTATAGTTACTAGCACTGACCCAAAGGCACCTACCTGCTCGCCACAAGCCAAACACCAATGAACACTTAATGAACAGTTTATAGACATACTTCCATTTGACCCATGTCCACTTAGTAATTATTGTTTTTGTTTTTTTGGTTTTTTTTGTTTTTCAAGACAGGGTTTCTCTGTGTAGCCCTTGCTGTCCTGGATCTCACTTTGTAGACCAGGCTGGCCTCGAACTCAGAAATCCTCCTGCCTCTGCCTCCCAAGTGCTGGGATTAAAGGCGTGCGCCACCACCGCCTGGCCCACTTAGTAATTATTAAAAATGTGGTTTTGAATTATATTTTTAGGCGTGTTAAGGTAGTTTATTGATGCTGTCGGTTTATCTCATACCATTAGTAAGCACGCTTTGTCTTGCAAGCCTAAGAACAGCAAGAGGAACCTGGAGTGGCTCAGTGCACAGCACTTAGGAAAAGCAGAACATTTGGACAATTGTGCTACCAGTTCCTTTGTTCTGTCTTGCTTTGCGGGGTTAGGAGTCACACCAGGAACCCCAAGCATGAAAGGCAGGTGCTGTCACCAAGCTACACGCCAGCCCAGAACTCTTCCAAGAGGGATCCAGATCCACCCAACTGACCAGACACCTTCAGTTTCCCAAGCCTTTCAGACTCTAAACACTCTGTAAAACCTGTTACCATTTTAAACATTTGTCTTAATTTCATTATCCACACCACTTAGAGTTTCAAAAAAAGTTTTCAGGGATTTAAGACAACACTATAATATTTAAATCTATGTAATCCCCAATCCCCTCAAAATTTTCAGCCTTTTTTATAAGCAGAGAATCTTAATTGCAAAGAAAGGAAAAAGACCAAAACTTTTTTTGTCCCCAAGTATTATGTATTCCTTCGCCAAGTGAACAGGAGACCCTCTGTCTTAGCCTAATGAGAATAAGAACATTGGCTGCAAACAAGGAGACAGCCCTCATCCCTACAGAGCTCAAGGAGAAGACATCACTAAATCCTGCACTCAATGCTCCAGCTGGGTCAAACCGCGAGCAAGAGATGGACACATCCAAGTTGACACACATCCTGTAAAAAAGGACTCCCTCCAACACTCTCGGAAAAGTCAAGGGCTGAAGATGTAGGCCAATAGAAAGCTTACCTAACGTGAGAGGTTTGATCCCCCCAGACCACAAATGAGTGCACACGCCTGTAATACCAGCTCTCGGGAGGCGGAGGCCGAGGACCAAAAGTTCATTGCCTCTGTCCGCAGTTCCATCCAAGAGTACAGAACTCAGAAGGCAGGATGTGGAAGGCAGTGTGGAATTTGTGGGTGCTAGAACAGGAGGTGCCAGTGAGTCTGAGAGCAGCTACAACGTGACTTCAGTCCAGACGACAGTGAGAAAGAAAGAACCTGTCTTAAAAATAAAACACTCGAGAACTGCTCAGAAATCCCACGTGCCCACCCCAGCCCTGAAGACACCGGGCGCAGCCCTGGGACGGGCTCTGCTGCTTAAACATAGAATCCTTTTTAAACAGGAGTGAGTGGCAGGGGAGCCAGGCAAAAATCTCACTTGACAGCCAAGGCTGGCCTGGAACTCATATGTAGACCAAACTGACCTCGAACTCAGAGATCTATCTGGCCTGCCCCAGTTTCAGAAGTGCTAGGGTTAGATTAAAGATACACACCACTATACCCAGCAGGTCTCATCTTTAATGAAAGGTAAAATTATATGAACACCAGAAGTTGTTTAAAAAATACTCATGACTTGTTATCAGTGTTTATACGCCTATTTAAACCCTCTATACATGGGTCACATAAAAATCATCAGGCAAGTGGGTGTGGAGGGCAGAACCCGGAGCAATAGCTCTGCTTCACAGGCGGCGTGAGCGGAGAGCCACGCGGCCGAAGAACACTCATGACGCTCCAAGGGCTCCAACAGGAGACCCTGGCTGTCTAGAAGAATCAGGGAAACACTCAAGAAGATGCCCACTACCAGCTGTGGTAGCACATGTCTGTAATCCCAGCACTTGGGGGGTGAGGTAAGAGGGGTTCAAGGTCATCCTCAGGTGTACCAAGGTACACTGGAGCCTGGGCCACACACACAAGACCTTGTCTCAAAAATCAAGAAAAAGAAAAGAAACTCGCCGGGCAGTGGTGGCGCACGCCTTTAATCCCAGCACTCGGGAGGCAGAGGCAGGTGGATTTCTGAGTTCGAGGCCAGCCTGGTCTACAGAGTGAGTTCCAGGACAGCCAGGGCTATACAGAGAAACCCTGTCTCGAAAAACCAAAAAAAAAAAAAAAAGAAAAGAAACTCAATGTCTTCCATTGTGTCTGTGCAAACGCGCTCATGCACGCGCACACTCATGTACACACACACACACACACACACAGCCAGTGATCGATCTTCCATGATGTCCCAAAAGTGCCCACTTTGTTTTGTGAGACTGAATCTCCTTGTGCTGGAGCTTTCAGGTCAGGAGGACTGGTCAGGGAGCCTTCGGAATCCACCTGTCCCCACTTCCAGCCAGGGATTATAAACACACCCACCTGCAAATCTCTTAAACACGCGTCCACGATGGATCTACCTCAGGCCCTCGTACTCACCGCCTCCCCAGCTCCTCAGTCCAGGATTCGGAACAGGAGCCTACTCTGCCAACACACCAAGACTGTGTCCCTTGACCTTACTCAAATAGTAAAGCCATCTATGTTGGAAGAACCACATCCAGGTGAGCTTTCTGTAGCCTAGGGAACAGCACTAGCCTATGTTCGGACCCTTACCCACAAGGCTCTTAGGAGAATGTGACTTAAATACCTGCTTTACACAAAACACCCACTAAATTAAACAGGTCTAAAGGAAACAAAGGATTCTTAAAGTACATCATATGTGTCTATTTACAGACCTATAAACAAACTCCAAACACAAACCTAATCAATTAAAAGCAGCTCAGCTCCCAGCCAGCTGCTTTCCTCAACACTGCACTAAATAAAATAACCTATTTTCTGATGAAGCAGAAAAACGAACTAGGCCAGCATCAGGCTGACACCCTACTCTGACATGCATGAGGATTGGCTCGCCGCATTCCAAATGCCTGGTTTCTAAATTATAAAGCAGGGATGTGTTTTGCCTGAGATCTACAGCTGTGGCTCAGTGGCAGAGCCCGTGCCTAGCACACAGCCCTAGGCACAATCCCCAGCACTGCAGAAAATAAACTGTAGGGGCTGGAGAGAGGGCTCAGCAGCTAAGTGCACTTGCTGCTCTTCCGAGGACCAGAGTTTGGGTCCCAGCACCCTGTGTCTGGAGCTCCGTCATCATGGACACATTTGAAAGTGTTGTGAGCTTCCTCCTGAACTGATCTTTGATCACAGCGTGTCTCTCCTCATACCTAAACAACACAGCTTTTTCTAAAGTCTTACTTTGTAAGTTAATAGTCATTTCAGCTTTTCTGTGACTAGTGTGCATGGCGGTTTATTTCTTTCCTTTTCTTTTGTTTTTTTAATTTTAGTTTTTATGCTTAACATGTATCTTACATGTTGTCTTGTTTTGGTTTTTTGAGAGAGGGTTTCTCTGTGTAGCCCTGTCTGTCCTGGAACTCATTCTGCAGACCAGGCTGTTCTTGAACTCACGAGATCTACCCGCCTCTGCCTCCCACCACCCAGTTCTTACATAGCTTCTTAAGGGACATAGTTGAGTTTCTCCTTTTTTAAGATTTTTATTTATGAGTAAATGTATGTGTCTATGTGTGTATACACACGACTCAGAACCTAAAAAGGCCAGAAGAGGGTATCAGACACCCCAGAGCTAGAGTTACATTACAGGCTGTGAGCCCAACATGGGTGCTGGGAACAGAAGTAGGTCCTCTAGAAAAGCAGCAAGCGCTCTCCACTGCGGAGCCTCTCCAGCCCTACAGGGGCCTTCAATGCTTAGCTGTATACTCAGCCACCACTCAGCCATGTCTCTGCTGAGAATGCACTCTGCTAAATGCATATATTCAGTCAATACAGAGGCGAAAGCCAGGCAATCCCCGAGTCACTGCGTCCTTCGGAATATGTGGTGAATGTGTCATTGTGTGGAGACCAGAGATCTTCTGCTATAGTTCCTCCTGTTTCTGAGACAGTCGCTCATTGAACCTGGAATTCGTGGGCTCAGCTAGAGTGGGTAAGCAGGCAGCCTCGGGGATGCTGCTGTCCCCACCGATCTCCCAGCACTTGGATCTCACTCAGACTGGCTGGTACTGATGCAGCTGACTTTCCTATGTGGGTGCTGAAGAGCGAGCCCCAGTCTTCACGCTGGGCAAGCACCTTACCAACCGAGCCAAGCCCATCTCTATGACTCTCACTTGTGTGTGGTGGAATCTAACCTCATTTTCTATGTCTGTATCAACAGTCTGCAAATAACTTTTCAAGGAAGGAAAGTAACAACAAAAGACTGCCCCGGTAGATTCTGGGGCTAGGAGTTAGTGTTGACACTCAGTGGGCTAGCCTCTGGCTCAGCTTGTGTGAGGACCCAGATCAACACTTCAGAAAGCAGCCGGCTGGGGCTTATTCGCAAAGGAGCAAAGACTTCTTACATGGTTTGCCCAGATCCTTGTAAATTCTTCCCCCCCCCAAAAAAAAACACTTAAACAAATATCCGGGTATAGTAGCACATGCTTTTAATCCCAGCACTCAGGAGACAGAGGCAGGCAGATCTCTGAGTTCAAGATCTACAGATAGACTAGAGAAACCATGGAGAGACCGGGAATACTGAAGTTAAAGCTTCTGCCCTTTTTCTTCTGTGGTTGTACAGCTTACATAGTCATCTTCCTAAGTAAAAACTGGAAACGAAATAATGTAATTTTAAGTGTTACAAGGTAACATATGGAGTGTGGTTCAATAGTAGAGTCCTCACTTAGCATGTCCAGATCCTAGGCAATGCAAGCAAAAACAAAGTCTTAATACTGAGACCCGGTATTCACTCCAGCCTATTTTACTGGATCTCTCTATAGTGAGCTCCCGGCCAGTCAAGGCTACAGTGAGATGCTGTCTGCACAGGAAGAGCTCCAGTTTACTACACCCACTGGTGGGGGAGCTGAGGCGAAGCTCCCAGTAGAGTTCTTGGAAAAAGCTGAGGCCCTCATTCAATCCCTAGTACCAAAAGCATGAAGAAGTTTGGCTCTCAAAGACACAAGGTTTGAGGAAACCAATGCTTTAAAAGACCTAAATAATGGGATGCAACTTTGTGGTCAAGTACCGCCCCCCCCCCCAAAGCACTGGCCCTGGGTTAGACGCTCTAGCACTATATATATTTCTGGTGCGTACGTGGGCCCTCAGCAAAGTGCTCCATAACCAGACATTCTGGCTTGGTTTTGAGAAAGGGTCTCACTATGAAGTCCTGGCTTTCCTGAAACGTGTTATGTAGACCAGGCTGGCCTCCTGATCTACATGCTGGGATTGAAGGGGTGAGCTGCCACACCCAGCCTATAATGTTTTTAGTCGGGTCACAAGCAAGAAAACCCTCCAAGGGCTCCAATGACCTGTGTCACATACGCTCACACTCTCACTGGCCCAAGTGGTAAGAGACAGATGAGTAGCGCGCAGAGACAGGCAAGGGCCCCAGGAACAAAGCAAGCTTCGGCAGAGCTGCACTGGTGGATTTCGGGGGGCAGAGAAGCAAGCTGGGGAGCAAGAAGCCACCAGGAAGGCCTCTGCCTGTCACAGCAGGGCAAGAGCCACGCTCTGGCCTCTAATCCCATCCCTAGGCTCCATAGGGGAGTGCACCTGGGAGAGGACACGCGGTAACAAATGACTTCTGAGCACTGCCTGGGTGGAGTGCTCCCAGCACTGTGAACGGGAGGAGGGAGGGAGGAGACAGGAACGGAGGGGGAAACTGTCCCTCGACTGAAATAATGCATCTAGAGGGAAAAACTGTCAGAGTCTCTTATATTTCAAAATTAATTCAGCACTTGAACTCACAGCCACTTTTCAAACTGGAGGTGAGTTTTGTAATTATGACTTACTTTTTAAAAAGTTCTCAAACCAGTCTTCCAATTTAATCTAGAATAAACACGCCTGTGTCTTTTGGGTTGGATCCTGTGTTTAAACAAGTCATGGTAGCCTACCATCTAAGCACTCAACGCTGAGGCAGGAGGTCTACAACTTACAGGCCTGCCTGGGCTGCACACAATTAGAGACACAGTCAAGCCCCAATCCAGACCTGCAGAACTGAGGGGTTTGGGATGATGTCACCAATCCCCACAGAAGCGGAGATGGGATGGAGCCAGTGGCTCCCGGGTGACTCGAGGCCCCTGCCACAGAGAGTGTGTACCTGACAAACGGGGTTTCCTGATGTGTTTAAGGAGCACACCTGCCTCTGAAAACATTCAAACACAGCTGCCAGGCACTATACTGATGACACCTGGCAGAGGGCCTGGACCGGAGCAGGACCTAACCGGAGTTAACCACCTAATCAGAAAGGAACAAAGGCAGAACCTAACTCCCTCCCCAGAGGCTCATCATCCCAGCTGTTCAAACAGTTGAAACGGGAATTACCAAATTCAAAGAGGACCAGGGCTACAGACGGGGTTCAAAGCCAACCTGCGCAACTTAGTGAAACTACTTCAAAAAGGTACCGGGTTGGGGAGGTGAAGTGCCTGCCTAGAGTCCTCAGGGAGCCGGGAGCATTGCTCGGGAGTTCACTGCTTACCTAACATGCACTGGGCCCTGGCTTACTCCCAAAATGGTAGACATGGATTTTAGCATTCCCCCCCCCCAAGGATGAGCCAAGGCTATCAAGCAATTCACAAGGGGGTGGGGCTTCCAGATTTTAACAGGGTAAAAACAGAAACAACTGGTGACCCCATAACATAAAAGAAAGGCCTTACAGAAATGACTGCGGACAGAAAGTTTTCTGTGACTCCAGGGTGTGAGGCAAGATTCCCAGGAAGAAGGCAACAAAGGAGCCCGAGGCAACAGACTCAAAAAAGAGCCTGCTATGGGAAATACCAACCATCCCACACCAGATGCTCATGGGTACCGTACCTGCACCTTATTTACTCTGCACCCCCTTATTTACAAACTAGCTTTGCCCCGGAAATCTGGCAGGCTGGGCCAGTCATCCAGCATAGCAGCCAAAGATAACCGGGCCTTGCACGTCATCTCCTGATCCGCAAATCGGCGGGCACTCCACCAGCACCATCTCAGGTCTGCACTCTCAGCAGTCAAGGAGCACAAAACCAGACGGCACGGCAGGGAGGGGGGTGTACTAAAAGGAGCAGTGAGGTGGCGGAGGGCGGTGGGGGAGGAATGTACTAAGAGGCAGGATTTGCGAGCCAGACCTGTGATCCCAGCACTTAGTACATGAAGACAGGAGATCAGAAGGTCAAGGCAAGCCTCGACTACAAAGAGAGTTCCAAGCCAGCCTGAGATACAAAATGTCCTACTTAAAATTTTTTATTTTTATTTTTTTAATTAAGCAAAACTTGGGCGAGACTTTGTTGCACCGGTCTTTAATCCCAACATCAGCAAGGCAGAAGCAGGCGGATCTCGGCGCATTCCAGATCAGCCTGCTCTACCTAAGGAGTTCCAGAGCAGTCAGGGAGACATACTGAGATTTCCCACACCCCAAAAAAGCCTAAACTTGAGGAAAAAAAATGAAAGTGCAGGAGTAAACTTTTTCCCCCCCCATTCCTTCTCTTAACCCCGACGTCTGGGTGCTGGCCCAAGCCAGACTGATTATCTTCATAGCCTCAAGGCTAAAGTCTTCCTTCCGGGCATTGTGTTTATTTCCATCTCCTCCTCCCCGCCCCCCCTAAAAAATAAGTCCTGGCCCCGCGGGACCTGCCAGCCAGCAGCTCGGGACAAAGCCCACGGCTGGGCTCCACCTGGGAGCAGGGCGGAGCGCCGGACGGCCAGAGCGGGCACTGGCTTCGGAGCTTAGTAGCTCCCGCCCCCCTGCCAGGGCCCCCGCCGCAGTTACCAGGCACCGATGCCCCGCCCCCATTGTGTCCGCCGGCCAATCGCGTGCAGCCGGCTGCCCTAAGCTCCGCAAGCCCCAGACACACACAGACACACAAACGCACACACAGCGAACCCGAGCGCGACCCCACGGGGCTCAGGAGGGGCCGCGGCATCGCGCGCGCGCCCCCGGCAAGCCCGCTCAGCCAATCAGGAGCGAGGGAGATGGGCCGCGCGGCCCCGCCGGGGGACGCTCACTCGTCCGCTCGTTCACGCGCGGGGGCCGCTCGCGCGAGACCATCCCTCTCAAACACCCCCCCAACCCGGTGCCCGGACCACCGTACACGCTTCTGTATACAATGTACGCACGCGCAAAACGCCGCGAGCCCTCCCCCACGCACCACGGGTGTGCGCGTGCAACTGTCGTCTCCCCCCCACCACCAGCCGCCCCATCCCCCCCAAAAGCCGCGTCGCGTCCTCTGCCAAAGCCCCCAAGTGGAGTGGACTTTGGGGGTCACAGCGCGTCCGCTTCCTCACCCCGAAGTTGTCCCCTTGCCACTCGCTGCGCGCCAAGCGACCCCAACTCTCACACCCGAGTCCGTGCACACGGTCCCGACCGGGGCAGAGTGTCGAATAAAGACGCCCCTGTTCGCCATGGCACCCCGAGGCTGAGGGGACGACGGAGGGGCCACTCTTGGGAAGGGGGACAATCTAAGGCGACAGGGACTCACCCGAAGAGCAGCCGGGGAGGGTCGGGGAGGGGGGGAAGCGGACAGCAAGCGGGTGTAGGCCGGAGGGGCCTCGGCGAGATGGCGAGCGGGGTGGAGGTGAGAGGGCGAGGGGGGCCCGTGCGTCTCGGCCGTGCTCCTGTCACCGCCGCATGGCCGCCCCCGGCGGGGCCTCGCTCCTCGCTGGGTTGCCAGACGCGGGGGAAAACAGAGGGACGAAGCCCAGGGGTAACCGCGGCAGGCGAGCGCGTGCAGGGAAGCGGGGGGGCCGCCGGTGCCCCCTTTTCTCTGCTCTCCCAGCTTCTCTCTCACCCTCCTCCTCCTCCTCCTTTTTTCCCCCCCTTTTTTTTTTTTTTGCTTCTTTTTTTTTTTTTTTTTTTGTTCCTCGAAGGTGCCGCTGCGCGTGCGCATAAGCAGCACCGCCCACCGGGAGTTGTAGTTCTAAACCCGCGCTCACCTACGCAACGAGTGAGTACCCCGAACTATAATTCCCAGACAGCCTTGCGGGATGAACCCAGATTCTCTCCCCACCGCCCCCCTCTAGGCCGAGGCGAAGCGCCGCGGCGCCCGGCCCTCTCCGGCTTGGACTGTCAATGGAGGCGCGCGGGTGGTGGGAGCAAGAACATGGCTGCACCTGGGGCCTGCGCGGCTGTCCGGATGGGGGAGGGGAGTGGGGTGAGACCTAGAACTTAGTGCCCCCCCTCCTTCCTTCTCCAGCAGGCCACAACTTCCACTTAAATAACTCTTTGCTACCAACATACCCTTGCAAATTGCAAAGTTGGGGACATTGGAAAGGCCAGGAGAGCCCCGGGGCTGGCCTGTCGCCTGTTTTGCAGAGGGAAGTTCCCCAGCTCCGGGACACAAAGAACTCAATGTTTTCAAAGCTGGCTTTAGAAGCAACCAGAGTGGACTTGCCCAAACTTGGGACAAGCAACGGATGGGAGGGGGTGGGGAACTCGTGATTTCCATTTCTTTTCTCGAGCCTTTACACATCTCCACATTTAGAAGGAAAATTGGAGAAATCTTGATCGTTCCCACAACTACAAAGAAAGTTAACTTAAAGCCCCTCCTCCGTTCTATTTAATAAGATCAATGACTTTCGAGACTATCAACTAACTGTTAATCTAAGTTAAATGCAAAAGTTAAAAAAGCCCGTATCTGAAGAACTTAGACGTTAATGCAAAGGACTAAATTGGGTGAATTTGTGGTGTTCATTCGTTTGTTTTTTCCTTTTTCTTTTTTTTTTTTCCTACCCACCGCCTATGCTGGCGGAATATTTGGGCGCCCTCCCCCACCCGTTGCTTCTCAGTAGGTGGCGGCCACAAGGCTTTTTCCAGCCTCCCAGCCTCTTTGTCGCTTGCTGGAAAACTTTCCGTGCAAGCTACTCTTTTGATGTAGTTCCAAAACCCTGCCTTTGAATTCGGGTTCAAGGATTGGCGTTCCCTGGTCGACTTTCTTGTATAAAACCGCACCCACAAAGCCTCATCTAGAATCTCCATGTTGGATTTCTTTGCACTCCACGGAGCGTTTAAGGAGCCCTGGGAAGCAATCTGATTACAGAAGCCGCCTACGTTTTTGGTTTTTATTACGATTTTCCCCTAACAATATTTACACCCTTCGTTTCCTTGCCTAATCCGATTGTGACTCAACTTTGTCGACTCTGTCCAGAGCTATTCATTAAGTTGTCAAAAGAACAACTTTCTCTTTGCGCTCAGAATTCACTGATCTTTGGAATATTTAACCAAATTCCATAAACCTTAAACAGGAGTCACACTCCTTTGCAGCAGGGGCTATGTTCTAAGATCCATGCCTGAAATTAAATCAGTCCAAACTTAAATCAGTCCACACTACGATTTTTTTCCCCTATATATGCTTAAGACAAAAGTTCTACAGGGTCTCAGGATGCACACCTGACATTCCAACACTTAGGAGGTAGAGGCAGGAGGAGAGGTGGAGAACAACTATCCAAGTAGGGAATTCAGGTCAGCCAGGGCTAGGTGATAAGACCATGTGTCTCTAAACAACAAATAAAGAAAACATTACAAAGGTTTTTGTTTTAATTAGATACAAAAGATGAAAAATAAGTAATACAGTGGTACTAAAACAATATTCAGGGCCAAGATATAGTGTGCTGGTAATGTGCTTGCAACATGCACAGACCCCTACCTTCAGCACTACATACATACATACACATACATACATGATTTATGTGCTACATAAAGGGTACCACATATCTGTAATCCCAGTCCATGGGAGATGGAGGCAGGAAGACAAGTTCAACATTGTCCCCTGCTATAGAGAGAATCTGAAATCAAGCAGGGATACATGAGACCTTGTATTAAATAACAGTAGCAATAATATTGATAAACCATTCTTAACAATATACTATCATAACATCTATATGAATACCACTCAAAATACTCAGTTGAACACACCCTCCTGCCCACTTCACGACAGGGAAGGACTGGCTTCGGACGGCAACCTTGATCTCCGGCCAACTTTTTCCACTGCTGGAAATGTACTCAAGCTTCTCTGTGAGCAGGCAGTACCTGCTCAGTAATTCTTCTGTTTTCCAGTCCAGACTCGTTCCTATGTAACCATCTCCTACTGCATTAAATGGTTTTCATCTCTTAGACGGTCTTAATCCTCTCAGGAGAGGACTTGTTAGGTAGATGTCATTGTTCTGTTTTGGCTTTGAAATGGGTCTCACTCTGTAGCCCGAGCTAGCCTCAAACTTCACCAGCCTCTGAGCTCTGGGATAAGCAGTGTGCACCCCAGGGCCGGGTCTGAAGTCTCCACAGATGCCCAGTGCTTCCTGACAAGTTGAAACTGCCTACAACCCAAACAAGTTTTCTGTTCAGGTCTTCAACCCTCAAAGTTCAAGCTCTTTCATCTTCATTATGGAAACATCATGACTGTAATCTTTGCTGACTGAAGGAAAGTATAGACATCATTTTCCTTCACAGTTTCATAGAAGACTCCTTTTTGTAGATCTTAGAAAAAATTTTGTTTTAGCTTTAAAGACTGAACCCAGGGCCTCCAGTGTTAGACAAAGCAATCAATCAGTTCACCACAGCCGAGCTATCTCAGTCCACCACAGTCAAGCTATCTCAATTCATCGTTGGCATGTTCATTTGAGGCAGGGTCTCACTAAATATCCCAGGCTGGTCTCAAATTCAACTTTGTAGCCCAGGAAAACTTTAAACCTTCGCTTCTCCTGCCTCAGTCTCCCTAATGTGTAGGATTGCAGGTATTTATATGCCTGGCTTTCCAAGTAACTTGAAATTTTTCTCTTAAAAAGCTTTCAGCCAGGCAGTGTCGGCACCCACTTTTAATCACAGTGCTTGGGAGGCAGAGGCAGGCAAATCTCTGAGTTCGAGGCCAGCCTGGTCTACACAGCAAGTTCCAGAACAGCCAGGGCTACACAGAGAAACCCTGTCTCAAAAATGAATGAATGAATGAATAAATAAGGTTCAAACCAGATAGTGGTTTTGGCAGTGGATGCCCTTAATCCCAGGACTCAAGAGGCAGAGAGAGGTAGGTAGATCTCTGGAACAGAATTCCCTGAGCAAGCTAGATGATTTGGCAAAGCCTGGATTCAACTGGTAGAACCTGTATCAATAAATAGGTTGTGAGCAATCAAAGACTCTTGGTGTTACCTCTGGCCTCCATGTGCACATATATGCATATACATATGTGAACACGTGGGCACGAGCACGCACACACACATGCCTACCACATACATATGCAAAATAATAAAAGTCAGAATCAGTGTTCTTACTACACTTCACCTTGGCCAGAAGATGCAGCATCTGCACACTTGACCTTGAAGCCATTTTCTAGGAAAAGAAGCATTCCTTGAAGGCAACCACTGAAGAATGCAAGACTTCCAGGCTCGATCTGATAAGGGAGACAATTACTGTATGACCAGAGGGCAGATGTCACTCCCAGGCTCATGCTCTGGACATGGAAATGAATCACATCTAGGGCCATAACAAGCCTTGGGAATTTCCTCAAGCTACTCTGAACCAAGCAGAACTTTTTGAGGTTAAGATAGGTATAGCGAGAGTTTTTGAATTTTAGTTTCCTTACAAATACAGAAATATAAGAATATGTTTTTATATTAATCCTAGGCTGTGGAGATGTGGGACTGCTTCTTAGCAGCTGACTATGATTTGGGTCCTGCTGGGGGTAGGGATAGGGTGTGATTTTGCCAGCAGCAGATAGTTTCTGTGACTGTATGACATTTGGAATTTTGGGAACGGTTCAGAGGGTAGATAAACGCTACAGTCCCAAGAGGCGGGGTTGGTGGTCACTGTTAAGTAATCATGCAAAAAGAAGATATAATAAGAAACTAGATATCCAGATCAAACTTGCCCCAAGGAGCTCAATGCCACTAATCAGCAGGACGTAGTCTAACAATATGTCACCCCCTTTCCAACCCCTGACTTAATTCAGGAATCTCTTTCCTTTCCCCTCTATCCTTTTTTCTCTGACATCTAGTGTTAGGAGGTTGAAAGGGAAGAAAAAAGGGGTGGAAAGGGGTAGAAGAGAGAAGAACCCACAAAGTAGTAAAAGTCCAGTTACAGATACCGGCACATGAAGTGCAGGTTAGCCTTCAACTCCCTACCTAGCCAAGGATGACCCTGAACTCCTGCCTCCTAGGATTACAGGAGAGTATCAACACATCTGGTTTATACGCAAGATTTAAAAACATGGAAAAAGCTGGCAAGATGGCCCTGTGAGTAAGGCCACTTACAGCCAAGTCCAACAACATGACTTTGAACCGTGTAAACCCCATGGTAGAAGCAGGGAGCCAACTCCAACTCCTAAAGGTTGTCCTCTGATTTATACCATATGGACAATCAACCAATCTCTCTCTCTCTCTCTCTCTCTCTCTCTCTCTCTCTCTCTCTCTCTCTCTTTCTCTCTCTCTCTCTCTCTCACACACACACACACACACACACACAAATAAAATGTAAAAATAAGGGGCCTGCAAGATGGCTTAAGGGGTAAAGAACAAAAACCTTTCTATAAATAAAGAAAAATAAAAACAAGAGGGCTCAAAACCTCGCTCACCAATAAGGATCAAGTCCAGCCCTTCCCAAAGATCTAAGTCTAATTCCCAGCACCCTTGCCAGGCTGCTTACATAGTCTATAGATCCAGCTACAGGTTCTCAGATGCTTACATTATGGTTCAAGACAGTAGCAAAATTACAGTTGTGAAGTAGCAACGATATACATATATGATTGGGGGTCTCATGAGGAATTGTATTTAAGGGTCCCAATGATGGGGAGGTTGAGAAGCACTGAGCTAAGCAATCTCAGCAACCCTTGTTTGCTGTTGTTGTTTGGTTTGGTTTTGGGTTGTTGTTGTTTTAACGTGCTTTGGCATTTTGTTGCATGTATGCCAGTGTGAGAGGTCAGAGCCTCTGGAACTGGAGTTACAGACTGCTGTGAGCCGCCATGTGGGTGCTGCGAATTGAACCAAGTCCTCTGGAAGAGCAGCCAGTGCTCTTAACCACTGAACCACCTCTCCAGCCCCAAATTACATATATTTGTACATGTCAATCTGTGGGCACATACATGCAATAGCACGTGTGTCAGAGCCACGGGAGAACTTTTGGGAGTCTGGGGATTGAACGCAAGATGTCAGTCTTGACGGTAAGCGCCTGTACCACCCTACGGAGTTGTTCTGGGATCCACCAGTCCTTGTTTTCTCTTCGTTTTGGATCATGTCTCATGTAACTGATCTTCGTCAACTCACCCTGTAGCTGAAGACCTTTTTTTTCTTTTTTTTTAAATTTTGATCTTCTGATCCTTCTGCCTCCCATTCTAAAGAACCAGATTTACAGGTGTGGACCACCAGAGATAACCAGAGCTTTATGCAAGCTAAGCTAGCTAGCGCTCTGCCAGCCAAGGCACACCCCCTCAGCCTCTGCGGGCTATATCTCCACGTTACATATTCCATCCCTAGCACCACGCAACAGGAAGTGGTGATATAAACTTTTATTCCCAGCACTCAAAAAGTAGAAGCAAGAGGATCAGAAATACAAGGCCATCTGTGGCTACAAAACCATTTCAAGGTCAGCCTGGGATATATGACCCTGTCTGAAAGTTCATTAATTCACTGATTAATTAATTGATTTGGTAGCTACAATCCCTTCTTTGATCTATAGCTGGCCTCCTTTCGAACAGGCCATACTCACATTTCATGGATAAGCCAGCTGCGGTGGCCCAGGCTGTAACCTGAGGACTTAGGAGACTAAGAAAGGATAGAATTTGAGACTAGCTAGGGCTGCTTTGGGAGACCCGGACAAAGAGGAGGGTGAGCGGGGCCTGGGGAGGAGAGAGCGGGTAAGAGCTCTTACTGTGCAAACAAGAGGACCTGAAGTTTTTAAAAAGAAAAACAAAACAAAAGAAAACAAAACAAAAAAAAAACAAACCCCACTTTAAAAGCTGGGTGTGGCCTTGTGAGTACCCAGCTTATCAGCACCCAGAGGACCGCTCAGAATTGCTGGCTGTCCGCGTACATCGAGGTTCCATCAACAGCCCTGTTTGAGTAAACAAGGTAGCAAATGGTGAAAGCAGGCAATCTTGTGTTCCCCTCATTCACAAGGGCACAGACAGCTCACGGTACCCACATACACTACATACATGCGTACTCGCTGGCAGAAAAGGAGGCCGTAAGAGAAGAATACAGAGCCCGGGGAGAAGGTACATTTTAGGCTGTTTTTGTTGTGGTGGTTTGTTTTTTTGTTTTTTGTTTTTTGGGGTTTTTTGGTTTGGTTTTTCGAGACAGGGTTTTTCTGTGTAGCCCTGGCTGTCCTGGAATTCACTCTGTAAACCAGGCTGGCCTTGAACTCAGAAATCTGCCTGCCTCTGCCTCCCAAGTGCTGGGATTAAAGGTGTGCGCCACCACTGCCCGGCTCTTTTGTTGTTGTCGTTTGTTTGTTTGTTTTTTCAATCAGTATCTTTTTACGTTGTCCAGCCTGGACCAATAAGATAACTCAGTGAGTGAACAGCTCTTGCCAGCAAGCCTGGTGACTTGAGTTCAGTGCCGGGACCCACATGCTGGACAGAGAGAACTAAATAGTCTAGGCTGCTGGGACCTCAGTGTCATCAGCATCTGTGTCTCAAATGCTGGATTACAGACACACAGCATCACATCTGGTGTGAGCTGAGCCTTGGTGGAGACCTTGCAACTGAGGAGGCTGGAAGGCAATGATTGTATGCAAGAATAGCGAGTATGTGTGTGTGTATTCCTGGGGTTCCCTGGCAATCTCCAGGGTTAGTGACTCCACTAAAAAAAAAAAGGCTAAAGTGTGCTGGTGAACAACTTTAATTGACGCACTTGGGAGGCAGAGGCAGGTGAATCTCACTGAATTCAAGGCCAACCTGGTCTACAGAGTGAGTCCAGACCAACCATCGCTACACAGAGAAACCCTGCCTTGAAACACCATGACCACCACCACGACCACCACCACAACAATAATAATAATGTAGTGGGCTGGCAGGATGGTTCAGTGGGTAAAGCTTCTGGCTACAAAAGCCCTGGCAAACAGAGTTTGATTCCCAGGACCTACATAAATGTGGGAAGAGAAAATTAGCTCCATGAAGTTGTCTCTGACCTCCACAAGTATGCCAACACACACACATACACACACCAAAAATTAAACAATGTTTTTTCTTTTGTTTTTTTGAGACAGTGGTGAGACAGGGTTTCTCTGTGTAGCCCTGGCTGTCCTGGAATTCACTCTGTAGACCAGGCTGGCCTCGAACTCAGAAATCTGCCTGCCTCTACCTCCTGTGCTAGGACTAAAGGTGTGTGCCACCACCACCAGGCAACCAATGAATTTTAAGGTTAAACTGGGTATGGTGGTACACGCCTTTAATCCCAGCACTCAGGAGGCAAAGGCAGGCCAGTTTCTGTGAGTTTGAGATCAGCTTGATCTACACAGCTAGTTCCAGGCCATCAAGGGCTACCTAGTAAGACCCTGTCTCAAAAACAAAATAAACAAAAAATTGTGAAGATCCGATTAAGGAACATACCTATTACCAGTCTTTGGCCTCCACACGCACCCACATGGAAGTGTGTACGTGTCCACATGCATATGCCACACACGTGTGCACACATAGAGAAGAGCCCCTATAATCGGGGGAAGTGCCACAATGCAATGCACAGCACACAGAGGAAAGAAACATCACGTGCTGGACATAGCTGTTGTTCATAGTCACTAAGAGTTCTTCCCATTCTAGGAGCAGGTGCAGCTCGGTCTAGAGAAGGACTCTGGCCTGGATTACAATGGCCCTTCAGTGTCAGCCAAGAAGTTTGGGGCAGACACGCTGGTCGGGATGCCTGTCATTCTAGCCTGCACTTCCAAACAGGATTACATCACCCACTCAGAGAGGCCCAACCAGGCTGCCTTTTTTTTTCTAGATAAGGTCTCTGTCTTAACGTGCTTTCTATTGCTGTGATAAAGATCATGACCAAAAGCCATTGGGGAGGAAAGGGCTTGTTTGGCTTGCACATTCTGGTCACAGTTCATCATGGAGGGAAGTCAGGAAGCTGAAGCGGAGACCTTGGAGGAGTGCTACTGACTGGCCAAGGCTCGCTCAAGCGACTTTGCGTTCTGATCTTTTCCTTTCCTTTCCTTTCTTCTCTGTCTCTGTCTCTCTCTGTCTCTCTCTCTCTCTCTCTTGTTTGTTTTGCTTTTCTGAGACAGGGTTTCTCTGTATAGCCCTGGCTGTCCTGAAACTTACCTTGTAGACCAGGCTGGCCTCAAACTCAAAGATCTTCCTGCTTCTGCTTCCTGAGTGCTGGGATTAAAGGCGTGCGCCACCACTGCCTGGCTCTTTTTTTTTTTTTAAAGAATTATTTATTTTGTGTATATGAGTACACAGTCGATGTCTTCAGACATACCAGAAGTTACCAGATCCCATTACAGATGGTTGTGAGCCACCATGTGGTTGCTGGGATTTGAACTCAGGATCTCTGGAAGATCAGTCAGTGCTCTTAACTGCTGAGCTATCTTACCAGCTCCAGCCTACTTTCTTATACCACCCAAGACCACCTGATTAGAGGTGGCACTGCCCACAGGAGCTGGGCACTCCCACATCAATCATTTTTAATTAAGAAAATGCCCCACATATAGGTCAATCCAATAAAGGCAAATCCAAATTCCAAAATTGGGATTCCCTCTTCTCAGATGTCTTATGTTTGTGTCAAACTGACAAAAAACTGATTAGCGTGACTCAACTGTGTAGCCATGGCTGGTCTAGAACTTGGATAGCCTCTAACTTGTAGAGATCTGCCTGTCTCTACCTTCCTGTAGAGTGCTGCTGGTTTTGGTTTTGGTTTTTTGAGACAGGGTTTCTTCTTTGTGTAGCCTTGGCTGTCTTAGAACTCACTCTGTAGACCTCAAAATCAGGGATCTTCCTGCATCTGTCTCCCAAGTACTGGTATTAAGAGTATGTCTCACTATACACACTTAGCTGGTTTTAACCTTTAAAACTGGCAAACTTGGCGGTGATTACAAGCTCTCGTGGTTGTTGCAGAGGACCAGTCCAGCCCCAACATGGAGGCTCATAAACATCTGTAACTCCCATTCCAGGGGTTTGGAATCCTCTTCTGGGTCTGCAGGCACCAGACATGCATGATGTTGTACATGCACACTTTCAGACAAACATCTACACGCGTGAAATAAAAATAAGTAAATCCGGGCGGTGGTGGCGCACGCCTTTAATCCCAGCACTTGGGAGGCAGAGGCAGGTGGATTTCTGAGTTCGAGGCCAGCCTGGTCTACAAAGTGAGTTCCAGGACAGCCAGGGCTACACAGAGAAACCCTGTCTCGAAAAACCAAAATAAATAAATAAATAAATTAAAAAAAAAAAAAGCAGCCTGACTCAATGCTTTAAAAAAAAAATAAGTAAATCTGCCAGGCAATGGTCACACAGGCCTTTAATCCTAGCCCTCAGGAGGCAGAGGCAGTCTCCGAGTTGCAGGCCAGCCTGGTCTACTGAGTAAGTTCCAAGACATTCAAGACTACACAGAGAAACCCTGTCTTGAACTGCATCCCCCACAATCCCCTATGGAGGGGCTGGGGCTGTGACTCCCTTGCACGCCTGCATGTGCACGGCTCTGGGTTTATTCCCCAGCCTGAGATTGGAGATTGAAAGACAGAGATAGAGAGAGATAGAGACAGACAGACAGGTTAGTACAGACGCATGTACCATTAATCCTCCTGAAGAAGCAACCGTATTTTCTTTTTTTTAAAAAAAAAAAGATTTATTTATTAATAATATGTAAGTACACTGTAGCTGTCTTCAGATACACCAGAAGAGGGCATCAGATCTCATTACATGTGGTTGCTAGGATTTGAACTCAGGACCTCCAGAAGAGCAGTCGGTGCTCTTAACCACTGAGCCATCTCTCTAGCCCCACAACCATATTTTCTTAAAGATGGGAGGAGGCACCTGAGGGCATCCTGGCTTCAGTTGTTCATGATTCCCTTGCTCTCTGCCAGTCAGTGAGCTGCCATTATCACAGAATGTGGAGGAAGATTTATGTTGCCTTATCAATTCAGAGCATTCAGTTCATCGTCTGCTGGCTCCAAGTGAGGCAGAGGGGCTCACTTGATGGCCACCAGGATGCAGAAAGAAATGACAGGAAGAGATCTGTGAAGAACACAGTCCCCAGTGGTTAAGAGCACTGGCTGCTCTTCCAGAGGACCTAGTTCAATTCTAAACACCCACATGGCACCTCACAAGTGTCCGGAACTCCAGTTCTAGAGCTTCTGACACTCTCACACATGCAGTCCAAGAGGGAAAAAAAATGAACATGAAATAAAAAAATTCAGGGCTGGAGAGATGGCTCAGCAGTTAAGAGGACTGATTGTTCTTCCAGAAGTCCTGAGTTCAGTTCCCAGTAACCACATGGTAGCTCACAACCATCCTTAATGAGATCTGACACCCTCTTCTGGTGTGTCTGAAGACAGCTACAGTGTACTTACATATAGCAATAAATAAATAAATAAAAATTCTTAAAAAAATAAATAAACAGTCCTTAAGGACAAATGGTCCAGTGACCTACTTCCTCTGAGTAGCCTCTGTCATGTTATAATGTTATAATGTCTTTTCTTTCTTTAATTCTCCCTCACTCCCTCCCTCAAGACCCCGTTGGCTGAGCTGGCTTGGCCAATCTGTCATAGTGCCCCCACCTCCAATAGTATATTCAAAACTTGAGCCCTTCAATGGAGTAAACTATTGATTAGGTAAGAGCCTCATTTTTTTTAAAGATTTATTTATTTTATGTATGTGAGTACACTGTCACTCTCTTCAGACACTCCAGAGGAGGGCATCGGCTATCGGACCTCATTACAGATGGCATAGAGCCACCATGAGGCTGCTGGAATTTGAACTCAGGACCTTCAGAAGAGCAGTCAGTGCTCTTAACTGCTGAGCCATCTCTCCAGCTCCCAAGCCTCATGATTTTTTTTTTTCCCGAGACAGGGTTTCTCTGTGTAGCCCTGGCTGTCCTGGAACTCACTTTGTAGACCAGGCTGGCCTCGAACTCAGAAATCCTCCTGCCTCTGCCTCCCAAGTGCTGGGATTAAAGGCGTGCGCCACCACCGCCCGCAAGCCTCCTGATTTAATCTCTCTGGTGACACCCTGATGTGCACATCCGGAAGTCCGATTTCCTTATCTCCTAGGTGTGTCTCAGTCCAATAAGAGAGTGATTATGAAGAGACCGTGAAGGAAGCTCAGTGGTCAAGAGTACTTAGCTACTTTTGCAGAGGACCCAGTTCAATTCCCAGCAACCACATGGCGGTTTACAAACTTAGCTCTAAGTCCAGCTTCAGGGGATCTGATGCCTTCTGCTAGCCTCTAAAGGCAGCAAGCATGCAGGTGCTGTACATACATACAAACATACATACATACATACATACAGGCAAAACATGTTCACATAAAATAAAAAATACATGAATCTAGGCAGGATGGTGGTGGCACACACCTTTAATTCCAGCACTCAGAAGGCAAAGGCAGACAGATCTCTGAATTCGAGGCCAATCTGGCCTACAAAGCAAGTTCCAGTCCGGCCACAGCTATACAGAGAAACCCTGTCTTGGAAAACAAAAACAAAACAAAAAGAATGCTATAAAAGTCAGGGACAGTCCCTAAAGAAGCCTCAGGTCAGGTCTCATTTGCATATGTCACTTAGCAACCCAGGAAGCTGACTTACACTCATCCCCCATGCTGGCCCTGGACACCAGCAGGGCAGCCAGCCTTGGTTTCTACCCAGGAGCTAAGTATACAGGGAAGAAAAATATAGCTGGTTTTCTGTAACTGAAGCCCCATCTCTAGCTGACTTAACAGGTTAGGCTTGACCACTTGTCCTAATATGCTTATTACAGAGACAATGAAATCTCAGTACTCAGAAGCCTGAGGTCCAACGATCAGGTGTTCAGGACCAGCTTAGGCTTCATAA
This sequence comes from Tokudaia tokunoshimensis, assembly GCA_036184795.1. Lineage (NCBI taxonomy): Eukaryota > Metazoa > Chordata > Mammalia > Rodentia > Muridae > Tokudaia > Tokudaia tokunoshimensis. The sequence continues at coordinate 24,186,734 of BTHU01000006.1, forward strand.
GAATCTGCCCAAAGGAGGAAAAAAAAGTCAATAGAGTGTCACCTAACTCATACAATACCTTGAGTTCCATTCTCAGGGCCACATAAACTGAGAGAGAGGTAGCTCGAGCCTGTAATCCCAGCACTCAGGAAGGTAGTAGCAGGATTAAAAAAATTAAAGCTCATGGGGGCTGGAGAGATGGCTCAGTGGTTAAGAGCACTGAGTGCTCTCCCGAAGGTCCTGAGTTCAAATCCCAGCAAACATATGGTGGCTCACAACCATCCTTAATGAGCTCTTCTGCTGTGTCTAAAGACAGCTACAGTGTACTTACTTTTTTGGTTTTTTTAAAAAGATTTATTTATGAAGCCGGGCAGTGGTGGCGCACGCCTTTAATCCCAGCACTTGGGAGGCAGAGGCAGGCAGATTTCTGAGTTCGAGGTCAGCCTGGTCTACAAAGTGAGTTCCAGGACAGCCAGCGCTACACAGAGAAACCCTGTCTCAAAAAAACAAAACAAAAAAAACCCCAAACAAACAAACATCTTTTTATGATCTAGGATCTCTGTGAGTTCAAAGCCAGCCTGGTCTACAGAGAGAGATCCAGGACATATAAGTACACTGTAGCTGGTTGCTGGGATTTGAACTGGAGAGCAGTCGGTACTCTTACCTGCTAAGCTATCTCACCAGCCCAAATAATTTAAAAAATAAATAAATAAATAAATAAAGGTATTCCTTAGGGAGAGAGGAGGAAGAGGAGGAGTAGGAAAAGGATAAATTGTGAAAAGCAGAGAAAAGAGACTTCATATTGGAAAGTATAGACAAAAGAGCCAGTGACTCCCCCAAATCCATTTTTGGGGTACTGACATGAACTTGAGGTTTAAACAGGAAGAGTTGGGCTGGTGTGAGAGCTATGTGTAATTAAGTAGTTATTGTATCAACTCTCATTCTGCACGGTTTCTGAAGATGTCTTTATTGCTTGAGGGGTCAAACCTGTTCCCATGAGGTGAGTACTCCTTGGGTCTGATCTCATCATGGAGAGATCTCTCAGGGAGGTTTGCTGTTTCCTGGACCAAAGATAACTGGGGGGTTTAGGGTAATAGGAATGCCGGACGCCTTTTGAGGATCTGGACTGAGATGCTCTAAGACTTGAGAGTACTCAGGCATGGAAGGGTCACCACCGTCAGGAAGAATGATTGATGCAAATTGGAGGCCAGCCTAAACTACGTAGGAAATCCTTAAGGGCCGAGCAGTGATGGTGGCACAGACTTTAATCCCAGCACTTAGGAGGCAGAGGCAGAGGCAGGCGGATCAGTTAGGGTTCTGTGTCTAAGCTCCACCCCACAATTGCCTGGCAACAGCCAGGTATGCCCCTCCCCACAGTTACCTGGCAACAGCCAGGTACACCTAGCCCACTATAAACGGGACTGTTTGCCCCTCCTCTTCCTCTCATTCCTCTTATTCCTCGGCTCTTGCTCTCTTTCTCCTCTCAGCTTCTCTCCGCCCCTCTTGGGCTCTCCTCCCCACCCGCCTCTCTCCACGTGGTCATGGCCGGCCTCTACTTCTCTACCCTCTACTCTCTCTGCCTTTTTCTGTCTCCACTACCCCATTAGCTCCCATCCTCTGCCCAGAATAAACTACTCTATACCATGTCTGTGTGTGTCTGGTCCCTCGGGGGAAGAGATGCCTTAGTATGGGCCCACTGGGGCACCCCCTTCCCCCACACCACCGAATACCAGCTTCTCTCAAACCTCCTCCTCTTTTTATGATCCAGGATCTCTGTGAGTTCAAGGCCAGCCTGGTCTACAGAGAGAGTTCCAGGACAGCCAGGGCTACACAGAGAAACCCTGTCCTGAAAAGCAAACAAACAAACGAACACCTTGACTCAGAAAGAATAGAATAAAGTGGACAGTAAGATCCTTCAGTCGCTCACACATCTCTGTGACTTTCATTTTGAAGAGGAGTGAGATGGTTAGGTTCCCACTGTGGCTTATTACTATTATTGTTACTGCTTTATTATTACAGTTATTTACTTAGTGTGTGTGGGCATACACATACCACAGCTTGTCTGTGTGGATGGAGAACAGAGGACAACTTGAAAGGATTGGTTCTTTTCTTCCACCATATGGTTTCCTGGAGACTAAACTCAGATCCTCGGGCCTGGCAGCAGGAGTCTTAAGTTACGGATCCATTCTGAGCCATTTAATCACTGTCCCTAGACGCCCCCTCCCCTTGTCTTCAGACAGACACTCCTTGAGTGATTGGCATGTCTGTGTGACCTGAAGCAGAATAAAGGCAGAGAGTCCAGGCTTTCAGCCTGACTGAGCTGCCCCAGGACCCAACTGAGGACATCGTGGGGGCAGGGAGTGTAGCTCGGTTGGTAGAATCCCCTACTACTGTGAAGAAGTACTGAGTTCAAATCCCAGCACTGCAAAAACCAGATGTAGTGACGCATGCCTGTAATGATGGGATTCAGAGGGGGAAGTGGGAGGCTCAGAAATTCAAGGCCCTCTTTGGCTACATAGCAAATTTGAGTTTGAGGCCACCTTGGACTGCATGAGACCCTATCCTACCTTCAAAAAAGAAACCCCAAAAAACAGAAACAAATAACAAACGGGGCGGTGGTGGCGCACGCCTTTAATCCCAGCACTCAGGAAGCAGAGGCAGGCGGATTTCTGAGTTCGAGGCCAGCCTGGTCTACAAAGTGAGTTCCAGGACAGCCAGGGCTACACAGAGAAACCCTGTCTCGAAAAACCAAAAACCAAAACAAAACAAAAAAACCAAAAAACAAAAGAAGAGGGCCTGGCATGGTGATACCATTTAATCCCAGCACTCAGGAGGCAGAGGTAGGTAGATCTCTGTGAGTTTGAGGCCACACTGTTCTACAAGGTGAGTTTCATAGTTACACAGAAAGACCTGGGGGGAGGGGGAAGGGGGAGGGTGTGTGTGTGTGTGTGTGTGTGTGTGTGTGAGACACAACATTTTCTGGGCAGTGGTGACTCATGCCTTTAATCCCAGCACTCAGGAGGTAGAAGCAGAAAGACCTCTTTGAGTTCAAGGCCAGCTTGCTCTACAGAGCTAATTCCAGCACAGCCAAAGCTACACAAAGAAACCCTGTCTCTAAAAACCGAACACCAAACCAAACCAGCCAAAAAAACAAAACCAAACCAAAACAAACGAAACCCCAAAAGACAGAGAAGAAAAAGGAAAAACACCATAGTGGTCTCCAGAACGGAATAGGTAAGGACAATTTGTGGCTGACTTCTGTTGCTGTTCTCAAGGGCACCTGCTCTCTCGTTCTGTCCAGATCTAACCTTTCTTGACCCATTGCCAACTTGGCATGGGAGGCAGGCGAGCATTAGAGAGGCGGGCTGAGACAAACCTCTCTGAGGTAAACCTGCAGAACCAGATCTGCTTTGTGAGTTTCCCAGGCCTCAGCCCTGAGCCCTGGGGCCTCCTCCCACACCTGCACCCGGGGTTTTGATCTCTAAAGTACTGGGGTTTTTTGTTGTTGTGCAGCTCTGGGGATGAACCTCGGGCCTCTGCCTGCTAGGCAAACACACTGCTAGGCCCCACCCCAGCTCCCACTGTGTTCTTTTATGTCTGGTTTCGTGTTGGTTTCAGCTTCACATTGTGTTGTGAAAAACTTCTCTGTGGGTACCCTCTGGTCCCAGCAGAAAGATTTTTATTTAATTTGTTTATTTTGATTTTTAAAAATTACATTGTGTGGTGTGTGTGTGTGTGTGTGTGTGTGTGTGTGTGTGTGTCTTGTGGGTGTGTCTCTCTTGAAGTGTATGAGTGTGTGAGTGTGTCTTTGTGTGTCTGTGTAGTACATTGACTGTGTATCTGCCTCTAAGTGTATGAGTGTGTGTGAGTGTGTGTGTGTGTATCCGTCTCTCTTTAAGTGTATGAGTGTGTGTGTGTGTGTGTGTGTGTGTGTGTGTGTGTGTGTGTGTAGACCAGAGGACGATTTTTAGGAGCTGGTTCTCACCACCCTTGAAGTCCCATAGGTGAAACTCCAGTCAAATTTGGCCACTAGGCCCCCACCCGCCTTATTTGGGTTTATTTTTATTTTTTTCAAAATAGAGAAGAATGTTTGTGTAAAGGTCAGTGTGCCACATGCATGCCTGGTGCCCTCAGGGGCCAGAAAGGACATCAGATCTCCTGGAACTAGAGTCATAGATGGTTGTGAAAAGTCTTGTAGGTGCTAGAAACCTAAACTTAAGTCTTCTTTAAGAGCAGTAAGCAGTGAGCACCTCTTAACCATTGAGACATCTCTCTAGCCCCCTGTTTTATTTTTTAGACATAGGCTGTCATGTAGCCCAGGATAGCCTCAAATATATTATTCTGCTGAAGGTGTCTGGAACTCCTTCCTGTTCCTCCTACTTCCATTTCTGACATATTAGGATTTCAGGCCTGGGCTACCACCTACAGTTTCTAACAAAGAGAATTTAAATCTCTGAAGAGAAATCCTGCCTAGTCACCTCTGCATAGTTAGTCTTTCTAGTCTGTTTATCAAATGACATATCTTGGGTAGCAGCTTGGCAAAACAGTCCTTTGGTGACTGCTTAGTTAGAATTGGTCCCAAGATCAGTTGTAAATGAGCCAGGCTTGATGGTTGCATGCCTGTAATCCCAGATTTTGGGAGGATGAGGCAGGAAGATCAGGAGATTAAGACCAGCTTGGGCTACACTGTGAGTTCAAAGTCAGCCTTGGGTAAATGAGATCCTATCTGAGAAAAACAAAATGAGAGCGGGCGAGATGGCTTAGCAGGTCATAGTGCTTGGCATAGGAGCCTGATGAGGTGAATTTAGTCCCCAAGGCCATAAAAAGTGAATGTGCTGGCAAGCAAGTGACATTAGAACACTCCTACATCCAGGGAGGACAGGAGACGCTCCTGGAAGCCATCAGACTTAGTGGCCTGGAATACAGAGGGGCAGAGACAAGTCTGCCTCACCAAGGTAGAAGGCAAGAAGAATCTGCTTCCTAAAGTCGTCCTCTGACCAGTCACGTGTGCACGGGGGCATTTATTATTTATATAATCAATAAAATTAAAAGCCCAGTGTAATGGAGAACGCCTTTAATTCCAGTGTTTGGGAGGCAGATTTCTGTGAGTTTGAGGCCAGCCTGGTCTACAGAGCGAGTTCCAAGACAGCCACGGCTACACAGAGAAACCCCTGTCTCAGCAAAGAAAGAAAGAAAGAAAGAAAGAAAGAAAGAAAGAAAGAAAGAAAGAAAGAAAGAAAGAAAGAGAAAGAAAGAACCTTTCTGCTAGGATGACAATCGGGTATCACTACACCTAACTTTGGTTATGAATTTGATTCAGCATAATTATGGTTTAAAATATTTTTTTGTGTGTATAGAAAGACAAATGCAGTGGAATTGCACTTGCAGGGAGAGGGAGGGTCCAGAGCTGCATTCACACGGGAGAGAGAGGCATTGACATGAGCTGAAGGAGGGCTTGTTCAGTGGGGACTCAGTTCTGGTTTTGCAAAATGAAAAGTTCTGTGGGGATCTCTTGCACAGCATTGTGACTGTTTTAAACACCCCACTTTTCTTTCTTTCGTACCTGGATGGAACCCAGGGCTTCCACTGAGCTCCAGCTCTAGGTCACACACTTACAGAGCAATGTTTGGAAATGGGTAAGGTGGGGCTGGGAGCTGGTACATCAGGAAAGCAGTTTCTGTGTAAGTGTGAGGACCCGAGTTCAGGCCCCAGCACCCATGTGAAAGCTGGGGGGTGGGGGTGGGTGTGTGTATGCATGTGTGTGCAGAGCTCCTACAGTGGAGTGGAGAGGGAGCAGAGACCTTCACTCACACATCCGAACATATCATATACACACCCCACACTATACACACTAAAGATATGGGGGGTTTTGTTTGGTTGTTTGGTTGGTTTTGTTTTTCGAGACAGGGTTTCTCTGTGGAGCCCTGGATATATAAAGATTTTTTTGTTTGTTTGTTTTTGTTTTTTTGAGGCAGGGTTTTTCTGTGTAGCCCTGGCTGTCCTGGAAACTCACTCTATAGACCAGGCTGGCCTTGAACTTAGAAATCCACCTGCCTCTGCCTCCCAAGTGCTGGAATTAAAGGCGTGCACCACCACTGCCCAGCTGTAAAGATGTTTTTAAAGTGGATGAGATGGGCTATCAGTGTAGCAGTGGTAGATCATACTCTTCCTAAATGGCAGAAAATATGGTTACAATGATCGTGTTTAGGCTAAGGATGTAGCTCACAGATCCAGGGCTGTTACCAAGAACCTGAATTCAACCTCCAGTATCTTAAAAAAAAAATGTTGTTTGTTTGCTTGTTACATGGTCTTACTATGTAGCCCTGACTTGAATTCACCAGAAAGACCCAGCTGGCCTGGAATTCACAGAGATTCTCCTGCTTCTACCTCCCAAGTGCCGGAAAGGCATGAGATAACAGCCCCTACACACAAACAAATTTAATTTGAAAAGGGACCAGCAAAATGGCCTAATAGGTAATGCTGTTTGCCATGCAGGTCTCGTGATGTGGGTTCATATCTCCAGAACCCACTGTGGAAGGAGACAAACAACTCCTGAAGATTGGTTTCTGATCTTCATGTGTGCACTATGGCATGTTTGTGTGTTCTCACTCTCTCTCTTACACACACACACACACACACACACAACGATAAATAAAAATTAACTCAAAAAAAAAGCAAAGCTGGGTGGTGGTGGCGTACGCCTTTAATGTCAGCCCTCAGGAGGCAGAGGCAGGTGGAACTCTTGAGTTCGAGGCCAGCCTGGCCTACAGAGAGCAGTCTAGGACAGCCAGGGCTACACAGAGAAACCCAGTCTAGAAAAACAAAAAAGCAAAGCAAAACAACAGAACACTTGCAGATCTTGCAGAGGACCCAGGTTTGCATCCCAGCACCCACATGGCAGCACACAGCCACCCATACCTCCAGTCTTGGGGTCATCTGACACAGTGGACACCAGGTACACGGGTGGTGGGTGTAAGTACCTGCAAGCAAAACACTGGCACCTATAACATGAAATCTAAATTAAAAAAGAAAAAGAAAAAGGACGACATATCATATACACACCCCACACTATACACACTAAAGATATGGGGGGGTTTGTTTGGACGACAAATGCTTTAGGGCTGGAGTCCTGGCTCTGTAGTTAAGTCTTGCCAAAGACCCAAGTTTGATTCCCAGCACCCACTTGGAGACTTACCATCTCCTTGGGCATAAGACATGCATGCGGTACACAGGATATTCATACACGCAGAATAATGAGAAAATGAATCTAAAGATTAAGAAGAAAACCATAGAGCTCAATTTTTAAACATAAAAAATAAAAATGCAAGAAAGCAGCAGCAGCCCAGAGTCTAATTGTTCTTTGTGGCACCACTTTAGGGCAGAGACACAAAAGACAGAAAAGGGAGTAAGGGCGGTCACGTCCCTGAGGAGTCACCGAGGTGACTTCTGTTGCAGAGGCATGAATTTCAGGAGTGTTTTAATTATATTAAATTAAAGACCTAGCAAATTATAGCTTACCAGCAAGCCACTTTCAATGGTGAGTCAGTCTGCAAAGAGGCAGGCTTGAAGTGCAGCCATGGGCAGAGAGCTGGCTCCTCCTCCGATGAAAGTGTTCGCTGCCAAGGCTGGGGAATGTGAGTTCGAGCCCCTCAGCCCACATGCTGGGAAGAGAGAACCGACTCCTGTAGGTTGACCTCTGACCTCCACACCAGGGCTAAGGCCTATGTACCTCTGCCCAATTAATAAACGTATTTTTTAAGAAATGAAAATGTTTCTATGAAACACCTTCTTCCCCTTTGGTTCAAGACAGGTTTTTCTATGAGGCCTTGGCTGTCCTGGAACTCACTCTATAGACCAGGCTGGCCTTGAATTCACAGAGATTCACCTGCTTGTGCCTCCTGATCCTGGGTCTAACGGGGTACACCATCACCACTACACAGCTGCTATGAAGTCTTTTTTTTTTTAAGTATAAAATGAATTTTATTTTGGGGCATAAGAAGAGGGGTGAGAAGAGATTGTGAGAAAGACAGGGGACAGAGAGGGACAGAAAGAGAGGGGAGAAAGAAAGAAAGGGAAAGACCGGCTGGGAACACCTGAAGAGAGAGAGAAATGGGGTGGGGTGGGGGAGGCCAGAGAGAGAAAGAGAGGCCAGAGAGTGTTCTATGGAAACTTAATAATGAAGCCCAACAGTCAGGAGGTTGAGGCAGGAGGTTTACAGGTGTTTAAAGCCAGTCTGGGTTGCGCAGTGAATTCCAGACTAGCCTGGGCTGTAGAGTAAGTCTCTGTCTCAAAAAGCAATCCGGAGCAGGTGAGACGGTTCATCCAGCAAAGGGGCTTCAAAAAAGCCTGAAAATCTGAGGCTGAGTCTTAGATCCGAAACAACTGGAAAGAATTGCAATTGACTCCTGTGATCCTCACTTTCCACATGCATACTGTGGTAGGTGCACGCACAGACAGACAGACAGACACACACACACATACATACACATATACATATACACATATATACACATACACACATTACACACACATACACATATATACATACACATATACATAGGCACACATACACACACACACACACATAGACACACAAACACACATACATACACACACATACACATATATACATACACATATACATAGGCACACATACACACACACACACATAGACACACAAACACACATACATACACACACATACACATATTAAAACACAGAGCTAGGCTTGGGTGTACCTGTCGGTTATTCTAGTACTCACAAGGTAGAGGCAGGAGGACCGGAAATTCAAGGTCATTCTTAGCTATATGAGACCTTGTTGCAAAACAAAACTGCTTAGAAAGTTCAGGTGACAACCTTACCTAGTCAGAAGGGCAGCCCCTGCTCAGCTGTTTAATCTTCCCAGCCCTTGGCTCCCAGGCTGAAACCCTTCCTGTGGCTGGCAATTTGCTGATTGGTTTCCTCCCGGTGTAAGCGGAGATGAGTATCGATCAGGAGACAAAAGAGACGAGGGAAGGAGGGATGGCTCAGTGGGTAAAGGCGATTGATACCAAGTCTGGCGACCTTTGGTCGAACCCCTGGAAGCCACATGGTGGAAGGAGAGAGCCAACTCTTGCAAGTTGTCCTCTGACTTTCACAAGCAGGCCATGTGACACACACAGACACGACGCCATGTGAGGGCACACATGACAAATGTAGATGGCACTAAATAATAAATTAATGGAAAAAAAGAAAAGAAATCAGGGCAGCCAGCCTGAGAGAGGAAAAGAGAACAAACTTCATCAGTCCCAAAGCATGAAACCCTTTCAGGAGATAAAACCAGTTTGCTTCATTTTATTCAACAAGACAACAAATACAACAGTATTTCCAGTAGTTGGAATAGGAGTTGAATTTTTAACTTAGAAATGACCCAAGAAGACAGAAGAACGTCAGAGGGAATCCAAAAGTAGAAAATATCGTCAATATCATGGTTGCCCAGACCCATCACCACAACCCTTGGGAACTGGAAGCAGGAGGATCAAAAGTTCATAGCCTGACTGAGCCACCGAGTGACCAAGTCCAGTTCGGGTAGCCAAATGAGACCCTTTCCCAGCATGCAAAAGTGAAAGATGGGGCTGGCGAGACGGCTCAGCAATTAAGAGCACTGACTGCTCTTCCAGAGGACCTGAGTTCAAATCCCAGCAACCAGAGGGTGGCTCCTAACCATATGTAGTGGAATCTGATGCCCTCTTCTGGTGTGTCTGACGAGAGAGGCAGTGTACTCATATACATAAAACAAACCAAATCTAAATAAATAAATAAATAAATAAATAAAATGGGAGCTGGGGTGTAACCTAGTGGTAGAGCATTTGTATAGCATGAAGGAGGTGCCAATATTCAATCCTTAGCAACACACACACACACACACACCCCTAAATAAAATAAAATGAAACTGAAAGAAGCAACACTTGGGGCTGGGGAGACAGATCAGTTAGCAAAGTGGTTCCTGAATAAGTATGAGGTCGTGAGTTCAGATCCCAGCATTCGCATAAACTGTAGGCATGGGGCTGAAAAGATGGATCAGCACTTGGGTTTTTTGTTTTGTCATTTATTTATTTACTTATTTATTTTATTGGCAGACAGGGTCTCTCTGTTTAACAGGCCTGAATGTCCTGGAACTCACTCCATATAGACCAAGATGGCCTTGAACTCAGAGAGACCCACCATCCCTCTGCCTCCCAAGAGATTAGTGACGTGTGCCACCAGGCATGGTTTGTTTTTAAATAATTTATTTATTGCATGTATGTTTATGTGAGGGAGTCGGATTCTCTGGAACAGGAGTTACAGACAGTTGTGTGATGCCATATGGGTGTTGAGAATTGAACTAGGGTCCTCTGGAAGAGCAGCCAGTGCTCTTAACCACTGAGCCGTCTCTCCAGCTCCAAGAGTACTTCTTTTTTTTTTTTTTTTGGTTTTTCGAGACAGGGTTTCTCTGTGTAGCCCTGGCTGTCCTGGAACTCACTTTGTAGACCAGGCTGGCCTCGAACTCAGAAATCCTCCTGCCTCTGCCTCCCAAGTGCTGGGATTAAAGGCGTGCGCCACCACCGCCCGGCCCAAGAGTACTTCTTGTCCTTTCAGAGAACCCCTGTTAAATTCTCAGCACCCCATGGCAGCTTACAACAGTCCCTTACGTCCAATTCCAGGAGATTTGATGACCTTTTCAGACCTCTGTAGTTACTTGGAACACATATGGTGCACAGATGTACATGCAGATTAAAATACTCATACACATAAAAGAATATATCTGAAGATTTTTTTAAAATATGGGCATGGTGGTACTTGCCTGTGATCCTCAGAATCAGAGAATTCCTGGAACTTATTGGTCAGCCAGTCTTAGAGAACTCCAGGTTTAATTAGTGATGAAACGTGGTGGTTTGAATATGTTTGGCCCAGGGAGTGACACTATTAGGACATGTGGCCTTGTTGGAGGAAGTGTATCAACATGGGGGTGGTCTTTAAGACCCTTCTCCTAACCATGTGGGAGCCAGTCTTCTCCTAGCAGCCTTCAGATGAAGATCTAGAACTCTCAGCTCCTCCTGCACCATGCCTGCCTGGAAGTTGCCATGCTCCTGCCTTGACAATACTGGACTGAACCTCTGAACCTGTAAGCCAGCCCCAATTAAATATTGTCCTTACAAGAGTTGCCTTGGTCATGGTGTCTATTCACAGCAGTAAAACCCTAACTAAGACACCCAAACTCAAAAAATAAGGTGGGGAGCTTACAAGATGGCTCAGTGGGCAAAGGTACTTGCCACAAAACCTAATGCCCTGAGTTAACCTATAGAACTCACATTTCAGAGGAGAATACCAACTCCAACAGGTTGTCCTCCAGTCCTCTGACCTTCAAACACATGCCATTGGTGTTCATGTGCCCATAAATGCATGTCCTCCTGCATACTGGCATGCAAACACACACACACACACACACACACACACACACACACACACACACGAAGCTATCTTTCTCTTTTCATTGTTCCCTCCCTCTTCCCTTCCTTCATTCCTTCCTTCCTTCGTTCCTTCCTTTGATCCTTCTTTTCCTATCTTTCCTTTCTCTCTCTGTCTCTGTCTCTCTCTGTCTCTCTCTCTCTCTCTCTCTCTCTCTCTCTCTCTCTCTCTCTCTCTTCCTTTCTTTCTATCTTTTTGAGACAGTGTTTCTCTGTGTTTCTATCCTGGAACTCACTCTGTAGACCAGGCTGGTCTCAAACTCACAGAGATCAGCCTGCCTCTGCCTTTTGAGTGCTGGGACTAATTTTGATAGTGCAGGTAATTCTGGAGGTAGAGGTAGGCAGCCTGGCCTATGCACTAAGTTCTAAGGCTGTCAGGATTACATAGTGAGTTCCTGACAATAAAAACAAAACAAAACAAAATAAAACAAAAAACCTTCTCTGTGTTTGTGTGCACCTAATGTGTGAGAACTAGAGGTCAATGTCCCGTGTCTTCCTTAATCGTTTTTAACATCTATTTACATATTTGTGTGTTAGGGCATATGTGTACCATGGTGTACATGTGGAGATCAGAGGGCAATCCAGGAAAACTGGTTCTTTCCTTCCACCATGTGGGTACCAGAGATCTAACCCAGCTCATGAGGCCAGGCAGCAAGCACGTTCACCCACCTAGCCACCTCGACAGCCCATACATATTATCTTCAGACACAGGATTTCGTGTAGCCCTGGCTAGCCTTGAAACCTGAAGACGACCTTCATCTTCATGCTGAGATTACAGACATACACCACCATGCCCGATTTCAATATTTTTAAATGGTAGGTATTGTTTCAAGTCAGGCAAAGTGGAAGTGCGTAAAAACCGTCTTAGTTGCCCGCAAAAATAATTAAAATTTTAAGTCAATTTTCACATGTATGTGAAGAATTACTGCCACCTCATGGAGGTTCTGTATAAACCCCCACTTTGGGCACATGAGCTTTTTAGTGACCTCTGATTAAAACCACCATCACAGACATCTTAGTTCTTAGATGAGGGCATCAGATCCCCTGGAGCTGGAGTTCTGATATAGATGCCGGGGGACAAAACCTGATCTTTAGTAAGAACAGTAAGTGATCTTAACTGTTCAGGCCTCTCTCCAGCTCCACAAATAAATTTTTTTTAATTAAAAATAAACAGCCGGGGGCTGGAGAGATGGCTCAGCGGTTAAGAGCACTGACTGCTCTTCTGAAGGTCCTGAGTTCAAATCCCAGCAACCACATGGTGGCTCTCAACCATCAGTAACAAAATCTGACACCCTCTTCTGGTGTGTCTGAAGACAGCTACAGTGTACTTACATATAATAAATAAATAAATCGTTTATAAACAAACAAACAGCTAGGAGTGGAGGCACACACCTTTAACACCAGCATTCAGGACACTGAGGCTGGAGGATATCTGAGATCCAGGCCAGCCTGGTCTACAGAGTGAATTCCAGGACGGCCAGGGCTACACACTGCTACCCTGTGTGGGGTCCTGGCTCAAAGCAGTACAGTACTGTCTTGCAAGCTTGAGGGCTTGAATTTGATCCCCAGCGCCAATGTCAAAAGCAAGGAGTGGTGACGTGTGATCGCAACCCAAGGTTGGAAAGGTGACAGTGGCAGTGTCCCTGGGTCAGTGAGACACCCCAGTCAAAAACTACTACAAGCAAGTCAGTGATGACACTCACCTTTAATCGCAGCACTCGGAAGGTGGAGGCAGGCCAATCTCTGTGGGTTCAAAGTGAGTTACAGCCAGGGCTACACAGAGAAACTTTCTCGAAAAACCAAACACCAAACAAACCAATCAACCAACCACTAAACCAAGGGCTGGAAAGATGGCTAAGAGGTGAAAAACATTTGCTGCCCTTGCAGAGGACCAGAGTTCGTTTCCCGTAACCCACATCAGATGGCTCGCTAACTCTAGCGGCAAAGCCCTATTTGGACTTCTTTGGGCAATCTGGTTCACATGCATGAGAAAGGGCACACTCATAAACGCACAAATAAATAAATAGTAAGCATAAATCTACAAACAAAACAAACAAAATAGACGGCTGCAGAAGAATGGGAAGGATGGGAAACCAGATGATCTCTGACCTCCACACCCACATATGTATACACATGAACCCACCTCCCACAAACACACACATACACATCTATGCACGCATACACACCACACCCACAGTGTAGCTGATCGTGCGCCTGGCCTCTGTCTTTTGTCAACCCATCTTGGCTCTTCAGAGCCATCTTGGCGCCACCTTCCCTGCATGGGCTGCAGCCTGGGACTGGGTGGCAATGACCCCTCCCCTTCCAGCCTCTCTGCTCCTATTTCCTCTTCTACAGCCAGAGCTTTCCTGTCTGCTGACTGCGCGGCTTTCTCAGTCATCACTCAGCTTCTCACAACGGCTTCACCTCGGCTGAGGCAGGGCATCGAGCATTGCACTGAAATATTGAGCGGCAAGGTTCTGGGGACATTTTTCAGAATTTCATGCGGTTGCTTTCTTCTGCCTCTTCTCCTCACCATTCAAAGATGCGGGGCTTCCTCCTCCTTCCCAAACCCCTCATTGAAATTATTTATTAAAAATGTGTGTGCAGGGCTAGAGAGATGGCTCAGTGGTTAAGAGCACTGACTGCTCTTCCGAAGGTCCTGAGTTCAATTCCTAGCCACCACATGGTGGCTCACAACCATCTGTAATGGGATCCAATGCCCTCTTCTGGTGTGTCTGAAGACAGCTACAGTGTATACTCATATATACCATATACCATATATATGATAAGTAAATATATATGTTTATATAATATATAATATATTTATATTTATTATACACAAATATATATCATATTTATATATTATTATATATTGTATATATTATATATTTATATATAATATATTTTATATATTTAAATATATAATATATTTATATATTATATTTATATATTACATTTATATATTTATATATTACACACACACACACACATATATATATATGGTAAGTAAATCCTTTTTTGGGGGGGGGTTTCAAGACAGGGTTTCTCTGTGTAACCCTGGCTGTCCTGGAACTCACTCTGTAGACCAGGCTGGCCTCGAACTCAGAAATCCGCCTGCCTCTGCCTCCCAAGTACTGGGATTAAAGGCATGTGTCAACACTGCCCGGCATTAATTGATTTAATTAATTAATTAATTTTTAATTTATTTCTTTTAGGCGTCTGAGTGTTTTGCTTGCCTGCAGGTACGTGCACCACATACATGCCTGACACCAGGGGAGGTCAGAGGTCAGAGGTCAGAGAGGGTATCAGATTCCCGGGTCTGAGAATTATGGATGTTTGTGATCAACCACGTGGGTGCTGAGAGCTGAGGCTGGGTCGTCTGAGAGAACAACAATCTCTCCTAACTGCTGAGCCGCTTCTCCGGTCCCCTGCCCCTTTGTATTTAATTTTGGTTTTTCTGAGGGCTGACTTCACTGTATGAAACCATGGCCTGTCTGGAATCTGCTGTGTGGGACATGCTCATCGCGAGCTGTCGCTGCCTCCCGAGGGTTGGGATTACCGGCGTGCACCGCCACGCTCTGTCTCCCTTGTTTACCTTTGTTTTTAATTTCTTTTTTGTATTTTATTTATATTATTCTCTGTGAGGTATCCATATGTTGTATGTATGTGTGCATGGAGCACGTACGGAGGTCACAGGACAACTCAAAAGTGTTGGTTTTCTCTCACCCATGAGGTCCAGGGGATTCGGTTTAGGTCGAGACATGTGGCAAGCACGGCCACCTGCCGGAACATCTAGCCGGCCCCGGAAGTCATTATTATTTTAATTTTTATTTTATTTTGCTTTTGAGACAGGGCCTTACTGTGTTGTCTTACCTGGTCTTAAACTCACAGAGATCTACCTGCCTCTGCCTCTGCCTCTGCCTCTGCCATGCCCAGCCCAAATCATTAAATCCCAGATATTTTGCATGGATCAGAATTCCTACCAAGAATGATTTATTAGCCAGGCCTGTCTTTGAAGTCCCTGTTTTTTATTTGTTTTGTTTTGTTTTTTTGAAACAGGTCTCAGGTAGCCCAGGCTGGCCTCAAACTCCATATGTACACAAAGCTGCCCTTTAGTTCTCAATCTTCCTGCTTCTACCTTTCTAGTAATGGGGTAGCAGTCATGTGCCAATCCAGCACTTCTGTAGGGATGCCTGCTCCCAGGCCTGGGAGGGGTAAAGACTCCTTCCTGCTTCCTTGAGCTGGAAAGTGGCAGGCTTGCGGGAGACAGATCACCCACACCAACGGTGTCTCCACCATCCAGACAGGCGGAATTCTGCCGCTAGTTTCTTTTTATTCACATGTACACGTCTGCAGGTGTATGTGTCCATGTGTGTAGATGCTAGGAGAAGGCCAGAAGAAGGTGTCGGGTCCCTGGAGATGGTGTTTGTGAACACCCCCCCCCCCCATGTGGTAGCTGAGACTCGAACTCTGGTCCTCTACAATCCCACAGGGAATCATCTAACTACAGAGCCTTGCCCCTGCCTCCTGTCCTGTGCCAGGCTGCCGACAGGTGGCGCTGCTGGAGGCACGTCTCTTATCCCGTGGGGTGTGGGTGTGTGTGTGTGTGTGTGTGTGTGTGTGTGTGTGTGTGTGTGTGTAATCATTTACATACATGTTTTCGGAGGCCTGAAGTTGATGAATGGTGCCTTCCCTTATCTCTGCTTACTTTATTTACCGAGGCAAAGACTCTCGAGGAACTTGGAGTTTGTCAATTCTGGTTAATCTCATTAGCTAGTTTCCCTGGTTAATCTAGTTAGCTAGGTGTGACCTGTCTCTGCCTCTCAAGTGCCTTGAGTATAGGCAGGCTGCCTTGCCCTTTG
Organism: Tokudaia tokunoshimensis; assembly: GCA_036184795.1. Lineage (NCBI taxonomy): Eukaryota > Metazoa > Chordata > Mammalia > Rodentia > Muridae > Tokudaia > Tokudaia tokunoshimensis. Next base: position 24,203,061 of record BTHU01000006.1, read on the forward strand.
GTGCTGGGGATCCAAATGCAGGTCCTCAGGTTTATAGTATAAGCATTTCCAGTCCCTGGTCTCTCTTCTTGTCTCCTCTCTTCTTTCTTTGGGACAGGATTTCTCCACGTAGCTCCGCAGAGCTGGAGCCTCGGACCCACAGAGATCCACCTACCTCTGTCTTCCAAGTGCTGGGCTGAAAGGCACGTGCCACCATGCCCAGCTCTATTTGTTTGATCGATTGATTATTTATTTAAAGACAGTGTCTTGCCTGGTGGTGGTGGTGCATACCTTAAATTCCAGGACTTGGGAGGCAGAAGCAGGAAGATATAAGTGACACAGGCCCAGGAATCTGGGATTTTGTTTTAACCTACACCTCAGCTTCTACAAGATTAGTGAGTCGTCCTAAGAGCCTCCTACCCTGCCTCTGGAACCCCAGCCCAGCTTCAATCCTGACTTTGTACTTGAGTCAGTTCTTGGCCACCAAGCCTCAGTTTACCTCAGTGGCCTACCATGAGCATTAGTTTCCTCAGGCTCATTCCCCTTTCCTAGAGTCATGCCGTGGATACTTTAAAAAGAGGGGGATTCCCAAGGGACTGTAAAGAACACTTGATGCTCCTGTAGAGGACCCAGGTTTGGTACCCGGATGGCTCACGACCATCTGTAACTCCAGTTCCGGGGGATTAAACAACCTCTTCTGGCCTCTGAGTGTACCAGGCAGAGCCCTGGTGTACAAACGTCTGTGCAAGCAAAACAGTCATACACATAAGTAAAAAATAAATCTTTAAAAACGTGGGGAGGGACCTGTGGGGCTGGAGAGATGGCTCAGCGGCTAAAAGCACTGCCTGCTTTCCCAGATGACCCAGGTTCGCCTCCCAGGACCCACATGGCGGCTCACAGCTATCAGTAACTCCAATTCCAGGGGATCTGACACCCTCTAACATTCCCTGTGTGGTTCACTGTGTCACCAGACACGTGAAGTACACAAACATACATGCAGAGAAAGACACTTATATACATACAATAAAAAATAAAAATTAATAAGTATTTAAAAGGGGGGCCCTGGAGAGATGGATCAGAAGTCAATAGTACTTGCTATTCTTCTAGAGGACTGGGTCAGATTCGCAGCACCCAGATGGTGGTGTGGGAAAAAAAGAAAAGGGCGAAGCCTAAGCGGCACGGGCGGGAAAGGAGGGAGCGCGCCGGGCAGGGCGGCGGCGTGTGGGTCTCGCTCGGGCAGAGGTGAGCATGGCCCGCATATGAGATACAGGCGGGCAATGAGCCCATGTGAGATTTAGGGAAGCTGGCAGGACGTGCCCGCGCCTCAGCTATAGTGAGAGATGGCGCCACCAGTCCGGCCACCGCCGTCCAGCTAGCGAGCGCCGGCAGAGAGATCCCGCTCAGAAGGCAGTGCCATTCTGGCATAGATCTCTTGGTACCTGTTTGGGCATCTGGCTGGCTGAGACGGCTTGGCTGCGATGGTTGGAATCCTTTCCCTGTGGCTGAGAACGTGCTGCAGCTAGCTCCGTGCAGTGAATTTAATACGAGACGGCTCATATCTTTACTGCTTTATTATTAAGAAAATAGAAAGAGAAAAGAGATAAAAAGGTAAAGAGAAGGGAGAAAATAGATAAGAAAAGCCATGACCACGTGGAAAGGGGAGAAAAAGAGAGATGAGAGAAATAGATAAGAAAAGGGCCGAGAGAGAGAGAGAGAGAGAGAGAGAGAGAACCTTGGAGAAGCGCTATTTATAGTGAGTCGGGTTGCCAGGTAACCGAGGGGGGAACCTGGCTGTAGCCAGGTGACTGCAGAGGTGGAGTCAGGTTAGAACCTGGGGGCCTGGCTACACGTGACTGATGGCTACAGGATTATGGCATTGTTTCACACTAAGGTCCCACATGGTGGCTCACAACTTCCTCTAATTCCAGTTCCAGGCGATCAGATGCCCTCTTCTGGCTTTCAAATGCACCAGGCATGTACACAGTACTCAGGTATACTTGCAAGTCATATGCATAAAAAAAAATTAAAAATAAAATACAAAGAGGGAGCTCCTGACACCCTTCATTCTTCTCTGTTGCTTGACCCAGTTAGAAGGCCAGGGGCTGGAGCGATGGCTCAGCAGTTAAGAGCTCTTCTAGAGGTCCTGAGGTCAATTCCCAGCAACCACATGGTGTCTCATGACCGTTTATGATGTGATCTGTTGCCCTCTTCTGGCATGCAGGTGTACATGCACATAGAACACCCATAAATAAATATTTAAATGCATAAATAAATCGAGTGCCATGGTTAATTTTATCAACTTAATGGGACTTAGAATCGCCAAGTCTGTCTGGGTTGGGTTGACTGAAGTGAGAAGAACTACTCTAACTTGCATGGCTGGAATCCTGAACTGAATAAAAATGAAACTTTGATTGTTGGGTCATGGTGGCACACTTGGGAGGCAGAGGCAGAGGGGCAGAGGGGCAGAGGGGCAGAGAGGCAGAGGATGGATCTCTGAGTTCGAGACCAGTCTGGTCTACAGAGTGAGTTGCAGAACAGCCACTGGGAAACTTCATCTCAATAAAATAAAATAAAAGAGTTGAGCACCAGCGTCTATCCCTGTGTGACTGTAGGTGCAATGTGACCAGCTGCCGTAGGCTTCTCCCATCATACCTTTCCCTCCATGATGGGGTGAACCTTCAAACTGTGAGCCAAAACAGATCTTTCCTTGAGTTGTTTGTGTGGGGTCTTTTGTTGTAGCAAGAAGAAAGAAGCAACTGATTCAGTAAGGGACCAACTCCTTGGGACTCAGTAGACATTGTTAAACTTGGACCCTTTAATACAGGAGGTAGCCTGGAACTTCTTTTGTTTGTTTTTTGAGACAGGGTTTCTCTGTGTAGCCCTGACTGTGCTGGAGCTCACTCTGTAGACCAGGCTGGCCTCAAACTCAGAAATCTGCCTGCCTCTGCCTCCCAAGTGCTGGGATTAAAGGTATGCGCTACCACTGCCTGGCTACCCCAGATCTTTAATCCCAGCACACTGGATGCTGAGGCAGAAGGATCATGAATCTGAGGCTAGCCTGGGTGTGGCGGAAACTCCTGTGGACACACATCTGATGAGGTTTTGTCTTTTACTGTCTATTGTCCCAAGACCTGGAGTCAGCACGTAGCCCCTATGACCCTGTCCCCAGTTAATCGTGATTGGTAAATAAAGATGCCAGCAGCCAATAGCTGGGGAGAAGAGACTTAGGTGGGGTTTAGATTTCCTGGGCTTGGGACCACGAGGAAGAAGAATGTGAAGGAGAGGAGAAAGGAGGGCGTGGCCCTGAGGGCTGCCCAATTGACACTAAGAGCAGCGCAGATGAAATAACTCGGGGTAATCGATAGGAAAGTAGATTCTAACAACCTGGAGGGTGGATATCTGCCCAGCTTTTGTGATGACTAAGGCATATTGTAAAAATATAAGGCTGTGTGTGTTTTTTATCCAGGAACTCAATATCTAAAGGCAGGATAGAAGTTCTGGGCTAGGAATGTTTTAATAATCTCTACTACACATGTCTACCCTTCCTTACGTAGGAGAGACAAGTCAAAGTACTGTTCCACCCAAGTTCAATTTGCGGGAGCCAATGAGTTTATTGGGTTTAATGGGGGGGGGGGACTGACAAGAGTAGTAACAAAGCAGCCACAGTACTGAAGTCTCACCCCAGCACAGACAGGGAGGATGATTGCTTCATAGACAGGGTCCTGGCTTCAGCTAAGCTTCCAGCCTCCAAGCACTCCGCAAGAGCATAAGGGCCACATACAGTTAGTGCACAATTCCATACAGCTGTCTGAAATCAGGTGGGGGATGGGTCCAGGGTTCTCGCCTCTCCCTCCTACTGTGAATAAGTATCAGCAGTTCTTGGAATCCACAAAGTCCGTCTTGGAGATGACTTGTAAGTAGTCGAAGCTATCTTGATAAAGATGTCTGCTATTATGTTTAGAAGACAGCCTTCTACAGCACTGGACTAAGGAATGAATGTGTGTGTGTGTGTGTGTGTGTGTGTGTGTGTGTGTGTGTGTGAGAGAGAGAGAGAGAGAGAGAGAACCAGAGAAAGACAGAGACATAGAGACAGAGAGGGCGGAGGGGAGGGCTGGAGAGATGGCTCAGTGGTTAAGAGCATCGACTACACTTCCAAAGGTCCAAGGTCCTGAGTTCAAATCCCAGCACCCACATGGTGGCTCACAACCATCCGTAATGAGATCTGATGCCCTCTTCTGGAGTGTCTGAAGACAGCTACAGTGTAATTACATATAATAAATAAATATATAAATGAGAGAGAGAGAGAGAGAGAACGAGCCCACCCTCTTCTGCGGGGTACCCTGGGTGCACCTGCGCAGAGAGGGAGGAGCAGGTGTGGGCAGCCACCCTCCTCTTCTTCCCTCCAGCCTCACCCTGATGTCGTTTCTGGCTGACGATGGCTTTATTACTGTTTTCAGTCAGCTATAATTCTAGCATTTTCTATAATCTCGATCTTTTCATTGATACTAGGTCTTTATACAAAGAATTTGTATATAGGATGATTAGACTCCCACCAGCACACTTCCCCCCAGGCAATTAGAACGTTTGGAATGCAGTGCAGCGATCCACAACCCTCATTTATTATTTTGGAAAGTGTTTTTGTGATTTTTTTTCCTTTGGGGTGTGGGGGGGATGTGTTTACAAAACCAACAACAATTCTCATTTCGAGTTGCAAAACACGAAGCCATTTTGAACGGAGACAGATGGCAGTTAAATGAAGTTTAATTAAAGAATGAGCGCTTTGAAGCAAATCGCTTTACAAAGTGCGGCACGCTCACGCTTGGATTCTTGAGTGCATAAATCGCATCTGGAAGCTTTCCGCAGACAAACACCCAGGAAAGGTGTTCCGAGGGATCAGGGAAGAGACCCGAGCAAAGGTCAGGTCTGTGGGGCTGACCTTTGATTGGGCCAGAGCTCCTAAGGCTCAGGAACCAGGATGTAAGGATGCTGTGGTGGGGGTGAGGGTGGGGGGATGGGACTGGTGGAGTAGGGAGAGGACTGGAAACGGGGACAGGGGCGGACAGTTACTCAAATTCTTAGATGAAGCCAGGCATGAAGACACACCTGTAATCCCAGCATTTGAAAGGTCAAAACAAGAGGATCAAAAAGTTCATGCGCGAGCAGTGCCGCACAGTTTTGATCCCAGCACAACTTTAATCTCAGTGCTACTTCCAGGACAGCCAGGGGTACACAGAGAAACCCTGTCTCAACACACATGCCTCCTCCTCCTCCTGCTCCTTCCTCCTCCCCCCCCCCGTCTGTCTCTCTTACGTTCAAGGTCATCTTTAGCAACATGAGTTAGAGGCCAGACTGGGTAACCTACAACCCTATCTCAAATAACAAAAGGCTTTGCTTTGGAGAGATATCCCCCTTTTAAAAAATTTGGTATTTTTGCTTTGCGACGGGGTCTCAAGTAGCCCCGCGGGTCTCCCACTCCTGATCCTGTTGCCTTCTCCAGAATTGGGATTACAGGTGTGCCCCACCCACTGAGCCCACTTTTATGTGATCCTGGGTGGAATCTAGGACTTGCTGCATGCTAGGCAAAAGCACACCACCACCGCCTGAGCTACGCTCTCCTGGCCCGTTTTGTTTTGAGACAGGGGCTCCACAGCCCAGACCCACTGAATTGCAAGCGCTTTTCATTTTGCTCACAGCTTTCGGATCGGTTTCCCAGCGCCGGCTCCACCCAGGGGCTCCAACCACTTGCTCTGATCTAGTTGCCTTGGGTCATAGCGTGGGTGGGTCTAGACCACAGACAGGCGCCAGTGGCTGCACCCAGTATAAGGGCGCCAGGTACCCAAGGCTCTCTCTAACCAAAAACCTAGCCGTGGGTAAAGGGGGGCTATGAGGCTCAGCTAGAGGACTGATGGGGGGCAGGGGGAGTTGGAATATCGTACCAAGAAGTTAGCTTAGTGTAACAGGGACAAAAATCCTGGGAACTGTTTTCTTTTTTTAAATGTGGGGGGATGAAACCTGAGCCACGCCCCAGCTCCTCACGCGGGGGTGGATGGGGTGGATGGGGGGGTGAGTGGGTGTGGGTTGTAGAGTGGACGGTTGAAGCCTTCCTCTAAGGGATTTGTTTATTGAGGCAGGGTCTCACTATGTAGCCTCGGCTGGCCTCAAAAACTCACCATGTCAATCAGGTGCTCTCAGACTTAAGAGATTTTTGCCTGCTGCTGCATCTGGAGGTGATCTAAGGGGTTTTTACATTTAAAAAAGATTTATTTTTATTACCCTAAATTGTGTGTGTGTGTGTGTGTGTGTGTGTGTGTGTGTGTGTGTGTGTGTGTGTGTGTAGAAATGTACTGTCCGTTTACCTGTGGGGCTGGAGTTACAGGCAGTTATGAGCCATGGGACATGGGTGCAGGGAATTAAGCTTGCCACTTTTGTAAAAGGAAACACCAAAATGGCTGGGTTGGACCGTCTGTCTGCCCAGCCCCATTTTTTTGTTTTGTTTTGTTTTCTTCCAGTGCAGGGTTTGTCTGTGTAGACCAGGCTGGCCTCAAACTCACCCCAGATTCACCACACCCAAAGTCTGTTTTTGTTTCTGAGAAAGGGTCTTATGTAGCCCAGGCTAGCCTCTCAACTTGCTGTTTAAAAGACAATGACCTTGAACTGGTCCTCTAGCCTCAGTCCCAAAGGCTGGGTGGCAGGTGCCACACGTAGCAGGGTTTCATCAGGTTTTCAAGGTGTGCCGTGGGCTGGTTTTCAACTCAAGATCCTCCAGCCATCCTCACTAGAGGAGGCAGATCCTGTACAAAGGATGGTGGTCCATGATGGAGCCTCGGAGCTTGAAGAGAAAGAGGGACGAGTGTGAGGAACTGCAGCCTGAGACTCCAGCATTTGGGAGGTGGACACCAAAGACCTCAAGTTCAAGGTCATCTTCAGCTGCATAAGGCCAGCCTAGACCACATGAGACCCTGTCCCTCGAGCCTCCCCACCCAGATGCAGAGGAGCCAGACGGAGAAGAGAGTGAGTGTCCTGGTGTGGTGTCCCACTCCTTCCCCTTCATCTATGAGATGTGGAAAAGAAGGCCAGCTAGGAGCTGACTGGCCTATGTGGCGGTGGCTGGGGGCCAGCAGAGGTGGGGAGGGGCAGTCCACAGGGGTGTGCCAACTTTGTGGCTTGTGACATCTTTCCAGGAGGAAGCTGATCCAGATGTCTGGTACAGGGTCTCTCTTCCGGCTGAGATGCACAGAGCCACCCCGCAGGCCTGGGAGAAGCGTCTGGTCTGTCTGTCATGGGTCAAGCCAGAGAACGCATTCTGACCGGAGCATTAGAGCCAGGTCCTGGGCCATCCTGTCCTCCTTTCCAATGACCAGCATGCAATGCTCAGATAAGAGAGAGAGAGACAGGGAGCATGGATACAGGAAGAGGAAGTGGTTCCTGTGACAGGGGTAGGGTGGAGGAGTGGGGTTGCAGGGGGTGGTGTCCACTGAAAGCTTTGGCAGAAGCTGAGGGTCAAGACTTCCAGTACAATCAACATTTAATTTGGCGGACATAAAGATGATATGGTATTTCTCCTTTCTAGGACATTTTGTTTTCTTTAACATATGGTTTCAGGAAGAAAAAAAAAAAGCTAGGCGGCAGTGGTGGTGGTGAGTGTGTCTAATTTTAGGCCTGCAGAGATGGCTCAGCTGTTAAGAGCATTGACTGTACCAGGTGGTGGTGGTGGTGATGCACGTCTTTAATCCCAGCACTTGAGAGGCAAGTGGATCTTTGAATTTGAGGCCAGCCTGAGTCTACAGAGTGAGCTCCAGGACAGCGCTATACACAGAAACCCAGTCTTAAAAAAAAAAAAAAAAGAATAAGAAGAGGAGGTGGAGATTCATGGTTTCGTGCAGAGCAAGCTGACGCTGAGACTCTATTGTATATGTGCATGGATTTGAGTGTGTGGAACATGTGTGCAGATGTGCTTGGACATGCGTGTTTGGAGGCCAATAGTCAACAATAGGTGTCTGCTTCAATTACTTCATGATATATACATCTCTCTCTCTCTCTCACACACACACACACACACACACACACACACACACACACTTTTTTAAAAAAATCACAATTAGAAGCCAGGCGGTGGTGGCACACACCTTTAATCCCAGCACTTGGGAAGCATAGGCAGGGGCTACACAGAGAGTCTTTGTCTTGAACCTTCTCCACTACCCCCCCCCCAAAAAAAAAAGTAAGAAAAAGGGCTGGTGAGATGGCTCAGCGGTTAAGAGCACTGACTGCTCTTCCGGAGGTCATGTGTTCAAATCCCAGCAACCACATGGTGGCTCACAACCATCTGTAATGAGATCTGACGCCCTCTTCGGGCATTGGGGTATACATGCAGATAGAGCACTCATGTAAAATAAAGAACACTCATACAATAAACAAATAAATCCTAAAAGAAAGATCCAAAACAAAACAAAACAAAACTCACACCTAGTGTGTGTTCCACATGACAGCATGTGTGTAAAGGTCGGAGGGTACAGGAGTCGCTCAGGTTGACAACTCAGGTTGTCAGGCTTTTCAGCCAAAGCCGCTTTTTCCCACAAAGGTTCCCTTTCCATCATACTTTTGGAGACAGGACCCCTTGGTGACCCCAGAGCTCACTAATTCACTTAGGGTAGTGGGCCAGCAAGCTCTGGGGATCCTCTGGTTCCAACCTCCCATTGCTGGGATTATAGGCATATACCACCACACTGTGCAGCTTTTAATGAGGATATTGGGAATCTGAGGTCAGATCAACATGCTCAGAAAGGAAGGACTCCCCACTGAGTCATGTCCCCAGCCCCCAAATGGGGAACTCTGGCCCCTCCTGTCTCCACATCATGGGCACTGGAATTACAGGTGCGCACCACCACACCCAGCACTGGGGTGAAACCTATAGCTTTGTGCCTTCCAGGCAAGGATGGGTGGCTCCTCTTGTGGCCACAGTCCCTTGGCAGTCAAGAAAATAACTTCTGTCCCTGGACACACAGCCCAGCACTCAGGAATAAGAGACCTCTGGGTATGGTGGAACCTGGGCCCCTGAGCTGGTGTCTTGTCTGATTCAGTCCCTAGATGGGACCATGCCATCTTCTGAGGCCACACCACCAAACATGAACATATAACCAGAAAAAAAAAAGTGACGCTTTTGTTCTTTTTCATTTTCTTTACTTATTTAAAAAGGCCTTGGCGGCAGGAATATAGTGTAAAAATCATTGGAAAAACTAAAAGGCATCGATACATATCCGAATATACTTTGTACATAAATTACATTTTCCTTTAGTCTTTTGAGTTGAGGTCCTGATTCGGCTCTGAGGTCTAATAATCAAGGGGGCCTGGAAGCTGCACGTTTAGTCCGGAATAGTCCACCATGTACACTGGCCACTGCTAGAGAGAGGGGGGGAAGGGGATAGAGGGACCACATTAGGACTCCAGACGACACAAGGAACTCCCAGAATAATTAGCACGCTTTCTTTGAGGGTGAATTCAAATGTTACTTATTTTGCAGCCACTGAGGCCCAGAGAGGGAAAGAGACCTGTCTGAGGTCACACAGGTGGAACGTACACCATCGAGGGCTGAATCAACACGAGCAGAAACTATCGCTCACCCAGTGCCACCCCACAGACACTGTCTCACCTCTTGGGGTGAAGGGAGGGAGTAGTTAATGACAGCGGGAAATGAAAAAGAAAAATCAGTCTTTCTTTCCTCTATTCCTTTTTCTTGAAGCAGCCTCATGTAGCCCGGGCTAGCCTCAAACTTTCTACGTAGCTGAGGCTAACCTTGAACTTCTGATCCTCCTGACTCTACCTCTCCAGTGTTAGGATGCCAGGCATGTACCACCAGGCTCAGTTTATGTGGTGCTTTGAATATACTGGGACTAAGGACATAAGACACCACACCCTGGGTGGGTTGTTTGTTTTTTTTTTTTTTTTTTTAACATGAGTTCCTCTGAATCAGGAAAGGGCCAAACAAAGCAATGTGGCCGACAGAAGATGGAGGTTGAGTCCTGTCATGTGACCATCCCCCCTCTGGCTCCTGCTGACCTCATTTATACACATCGCAGGAGATACCCACACTTCAAGCACTGCGATGCTTGCACGGACCCTCAGTCTATCTCGTAGGCAAAACAAGTGGATGTGCCTGCACCTCTGTGGCTGGCTGAGTCCCTCTCAGAGCCCAGTGCCTCCCAGTTCCTGGAGCTGTGGATGGCCCTGCCCGAGGGAGGGGCAAAGGCCACACAGAATTAGGGTGAAGTTCGGATCCGCCTGACTTTACCACGAGGGAGATTTGGTTGGTGGATGCCACAGACTCTGGGTTGGAGGACGACGATGAAGAGGAGGAGGAGGAGGAGGAGGAGACTGAGTTGCCTTCAGAGACCCGCTTTCTCTTGCGCTTGGGAATGTTGTCTTTGGCTGGTGGAAGAAACAGTTGCTGAGGGCTGATGCCAGGGGCCATCCTGCGTTGGCCGCCTGAGCTCCCGGGAGAAAGGCCCTGCTTTTAGATTTTTGGTGTTTTACTCATTTTGATGTCCTGGGGAAAGAACCCAGGGTTTTGTATACATTGAGCCACACCTCCAGCCCCTCATTAGAGGATTCTAGGCAGGTGCTCCACCACTGGGCCACGCCCCCAGCCCCTCCCTGGGGGATTCTAGGCAGGGGCTCTACCACTGAGCCACGCCCCCAGCTCCTCACTGGGGGATTCTAGGCAGAGGCTCTACCGCTGAGCCACGCCCCCAGCCCCTCCCTGGGGGATTCTAGGCAGGGGCTCTACCACTGAGCCACGCCCCCAGCCCCTCCCTGGGGGATTCTAGGCAGGGGCTCTACCACTGAGCCACGCCCCCAGCCCCTCACTGGGGGATTCTAGGCAGGGGCTCTACCACTGAGCCACGCCCCCAGCCCCTCCCTGGGGGATTCTAGGCAGGGGCTCTACCACTGAGCCACGCCCCCAGCCCCTCCCTGGGGGATTCTAGGCAGGGGCTCTACCACTGAGCCACGCCCCCAGCCCCTCCCTGGGGGATTCTAGGCAGGGGCTCTACCACTGAGCCACGCCCCCAGCCCCTCCCTGGGGATTCTAGGCAGGGGCTCTACCACTGAGCCACGCCCCCAGCCCCTCCCTGGGGGATTCTAGGCAGGGGCTCTACCACTGAGCCACGCCCCCAGCCCCTCCCTGGGGGATTCTAGGCAGGGGCTCTACCACTGAGCCACGCCCCCAGCCCCTCCCTGGGGGATTCTAGGCAGGGGCTCTACCACTGAGCCACGCCCCCAGCCCCTCCCTGGAGGATTCTAGGCAGGGGCTCTACCACTGAGCCACGCCCCAGCCCCTCACTGGGGGATTCTAGGCAGGGGCTCTACCACTGGGCCACGCCCCAGCCCCTCCCTGGGGGATCCTAGGCAGGGGCTCTACCACTGAGCCACGCCCCAGCCCCTCCCTGGGGGATCCTAGGCAGGGGCTCTACCTACCTCTGAGCTATATCTTTATTCTAATGTCCCGCGCCTGGTGTTCTAGGGTCAGTGGCTGAGCCTCACTTGTCTAGCCTTATTTCCTAAGCAGGTCTGAAGGGCAGTTGTCCCACCTCTGGCTCCCATTCATCTACTTGTCTTGCTGATAAAATACCCCTCACCCACTTCAGCAGGCTCCAGCTGTTTTCACAGCCTCACGTAGAACATTCAGTTTTCAGTATGCCTGCCAACCCGAGACCTTTAAAAGCCCTCGGTATCTGCTCTGCTACCCACGTCTACCCAAGTATTTTGGTTTGGTTTGTTGAGGCAGGGTCTCACGTAGCCTAGGCTGAACTCCAAGTCACTGTATAGCTGAACCTGGCCTTGACTCCTGATTCTCCAGCCTTTCACCTCCGGAGTACTGGGATTACAGGTTTGTGACACTATAGCTGATTTACACAGTGCCGGGGAATCTTAATAGGACTTTGCACATACTCTCCCAACTAATCCACACCTCAGCCTTACCTAATTTTTTTTATTATTTACATATATATATGACACATGAATGGTGGTAAGAGCCAACTTGCAGGAGTGGTTTGCTCTCTTTCCATCATGTGGATCCTAGGGATTGAACTCAGGTCATCAGGTTTAGCAGCAAGCACCTTTATCCACTGAACCGTCCCATGTCGTGCCTGCCCGTTTTGCCTTTTCTTCCTTTTCTCTTTTTTGAAGGCATTAAACTGGTCCCCATGAGGGAGAAGGCCGGCCTCTCCTGCCTGTCACTTACCTGGCACCTTGGCATTGTTGCAGACATTCCCAAAAGGTCTGAAAAAGACAGAAGCCAGGCTGCAATTAGACGGTTTCCCCTCCTCATCTGCTGCTTTGGCTCTAGGAAGGTCAACTTTGGTTACAGTTCAAGCTTTACACCCTAAGCGCAGCTCAATGGTCCATGAGTAAAATGTGTGGTCCTCAACTTGGCACATTATTGGGGGTGGTAGGTTTTTAAGAGGAGGGGCTTGGTGGGACGACGGATAAGTCACGTGGATAGGTCATGTGGCATGTCCTCTGGGGATACTGGTACAATTGCTTCCTCCTGTCTGTCTCTGTCTCCTCTCTCTCCTCTCCTCTCCTCTCCTCTCCTCTCCTCTCCCCTCCCCTCCCCTCCCCTCTCCTCTCTCTGGCAGCTCACCATGCATTCGCTCCCGGTTCAAGTGACCAGGGCACAAGATCCCTGGAACTCTTTTGAGACACTCTTGCCATAGACCAAGGCCGGTTTATGTTCCTGCCTCTGCTTCTCCGTTACCGGGATTATAGGAACACCTTAGCGCATGCCTATAATCCAGGCACGGAGGATGGGGGGGGCAGGAATATGAGGAGTTTAAGGTCAACCTCAGCTACATAGTGTGTTCCAGGCCAGCCTGGACTACATGAGATGCCATCTCAAAACAACAACAAGATTTGGACTTGATCTTCTGCCTCAGGATGGTGTCTCTCCGACAGACTCCTGCTGACTGGGGACCCCGCCCCGCAGCTCCCGCCCTGCTGTCCCTCCCCCACCGTACTCACTGGAGTTGGTTGATGATGACCATCCGCACATGCTCCCTGGCCTTCAGGATCTTCTCCAGCCGATGGATGTCGTAGGTGTTGGGGTTCCGGAAGGGGATGTCATCCGGGAGGCCCTTCACCTCCACAGCGTCTGGGCTGTCCCGGATCAGTTTGTAAGGAACAAGCACAGGCCGATTCAGTCCCAGGGCCTCACCTGAAGAACAGGTCAGAGCCAGAGAAAGGTGGCCCGTGTCAAATGGGGGAGCACTCTGGGGAGCCCAGCCCAGCAGCCCGCCTCAGGGACAGCAGCATCGCCCAGGGACGCTATGACCGGTGATGCTGACCATCAACAGGGTCTAGACTCACCCAGGAGACGTACCTCTCTGGGCATAGCTGTGAGCAAATTTCTAGATTGCCTTAACGGACGTGGACCCCGACACTAAATGTGGATGGCACCATCTCACAGGCTGGGGTCCAGAACTGAATGAAATGACGGAGTGAGCTGGGTACCAGCGCCCATCTCTCTGCTTCCTGACTGCGGATGTGATATAACCACGGGTCTCACTCTCCTGCCCTATGGTCTATAGATCTGTAAACCCTTCCTTCCTTAAGTTGGGTATTTTGCACAGCAATTAGAAAAACATAACCAACACACAGACCATCAGCCACCGAGGTCACGAGTGCTACCCTGTAGACCCACCCCGGCCACTGGGGAGCACTGACCGTATTTCTCATTGAAGAGTTCCTTCACCTGCTCTCGGAGGATCACCTTCTTGCCAAGCTTGTTAGAGTCATCCTCATCTGTAGGGAGACAAACGCCTGCTGTGTAGCCTTCTCTGTTATAGCTGCTGTGCTCTCATAGCTGAGTACACCATCCACACACCCTCTCACTTCCGCTCTCATTCATCCACTGACACATCCATCTACCCACTCCCCCACCTCCCATTCACCCATCTGTTCACCCATTCATCTTTCCATCCACCTGACTGTCCAAAGGATCACCCCCACCACAGCCCAGGCTTAGAGTACCCCAAGCGGAGCTAACAGTATACTAGTCATATCAGTCATAACCCAAGTGTGACATGTGGGACACTCAGGTGACATGGGACATCACCCAGGAACACTTCCTTTTTTTTTGTTTTGTATTCATGGTTTCATTTCTCTAAGACAGGATCTTACTGCCCTGCACACAGTCATCCTACATCAGCCTTCTGAGTGTTGGGATTAGAGGGACGTTCCACCAAGTCCTGCTTGGTGCTGGGGATGGAACCAGATGTACAATGTGTTGTGGGCCACTGAGGTACAGCTCAGCTCACTTCGTTTTAAAGGATGATTTTCAGACTGGTGTGGGGGCAGGGCTAGCCCTAGATGGAGGGCCTGCACTTCTAGCATTTCTTTGTTTATTTAAGATTTTTCTTTGGAAGGCAATAGACTGGTCCCCATGAGGGAGAAGGCTGGGTTCTCCTGCCTTTCACTCACCTGGCACCTTGGGGTCATTGCAGACTTCCGCAAAGGGTCTGAAAAAGACAGAAGCCAGGCTGAAGTTATAAGGTTTCCCCTCCTCACCGGCCCCATGGGATATAGACAGCATCTCTCCAGAGCCAAGGCACCAGCTGGCTGTGGCCTTGGCCAGGCCAGGTCAAGCTGTAGTCTGACATCCTAAGTGTGGCTCGATGGTCCATGAGTAAAATGTGCTGTCCTCAACCTGGCACATTATCGGGGTGGTGGGCCTTTAAGAGGAGGGGCTTAGTAGGAGAGATAGGTCATGTGAAACACCCTTCGTGGAGATACTGGTACAATTGCTTCCTCCTGCCTCTCTCCTCTCTCTGCTCGCTGGCTCTCAGGAGGTAGGCAGCCCCTTCCACTGTGCATATGCTCCCACCAAAACCCGGTCCAAGTGACCAGGGCACGAGATCCCTGAACCTCTTTCCCAGCACTTGGGATGGAGAGGCTGGAATATTAGTTCAAGTCCAACCTCAGCCTGGAGTACATGAGATGCCATCTCAAAACAACAACAAGATTTGGACTTGATCTTCTGCCTCAGGATCGCGTCTCTCCGACAGACTCCTGCTGACTGGGGACCCCGCCCCGCAGCTCTCGCCCTGCTGTCCCTCCCCCGCCGCACTCACTGGAGTTGGTTGATGATGACCATCCGCACATGCTCCCTGGCCTTCAGGATCTTCTCCAGCCGATGGATGTCGTAGGTGTTGGGGTTCCGGAAGGGGATGTCATCCGGGAGGCCCTTCACCTCCACAGCGTCTGGGCTGTCCCGGATCAGTTTGTAAGGAACAAGCACAGGCCGATTCAGTCCCAGGGCCTCACCTGAAGAACAGGTCAGAGCCAGAGAAAGGTGGCCCGTGTCAAATGGGGGAGCACTCTGGGGAGCCCAGCCCAGCAGCCCGCCTCAGGGACAGCAGCATCGCCCAGGGACAGCAGCATCGCCCAGAGACGCTATGACCGGTGATGCTGACCATCAACAGAGTCTAGACTTACCCAGGAGACGTACCTCTCTGGGCATAGCTGTGAGCAAATTTCTAGATTGCCTTAACGGACGTGGACCCCGACACTAAATGTGGATGGCACCATCTCACAGGCTGGGGTCCAGAACTGAATGAAATGACGGAGTGAGCTGGGTACCAGCGCCCATCTCTCTGCTTCCTGACTGCGGATGTGATATAACCACGGGTCTCACTCTCCTGCCCTATGGTCTATAGATCTGTAAACCCTTCCTTCCTTAAGTTGGGTATTTTGCACAGCAATTAGAAAAACATAACCAACACACAGGCCATCAGCCACCGAGGTCACGAGTGCTACCCTGTAGACCCACCCCGGCCACTGGGGAGCACTGACCGTATTTCTCATTGAAGAGTTCCTTCACCTGCTCTCGGAGGATCACCTTCTCCCCGAGCCTGTTGGCGTCATCCTCATCTGTAGGGAGACAAACGCCTGCTGTGTAGCCTTCTCTGTTATTGCTGCTGTGCTCTCATAGCTGAGTACACCATCCACACACCTTCTCACTTCCGCTCTCATTCATCCACCGACACATCCATCTACCCACTCCCCCACCTCCCATTCACCCATCTGTTCACTCATTCATCTTTCCATCCACCTGAGTTTCCGAAGCAGCACCCCCACCACAGCCCAGACTTAGAGTACCCCGAGCTGAGCCAACGGTGCAGGGGACATCAGTCATAACCAAGCCTGACATTTGGGACGCTCAGGAGGTGACACCAGGCATCACCCAGGAGACTGGAACACTTGCTTTTTTTGTTTCGTAGTCATGGTTTCATTTCTCTAAGACAGGATCTTATGCTGCTACCCGTGCTGGCCTTGCACACAGTCATTCTATGACAGCCTTCTGGGCGCTGGGATTAGAGGGATGTTCCACCACATCCTGCTGGGGCCACCGAGCTGAAGCTCAGCTTTGTTTTAAAAGATGATTTTTGAAGTGACATGGTTGGCCCTGGATAGAGGGTCTGCATTCTAGCTTCTTTTATTTGTATGTATGTATGTATGTATGTATGTATGCGTGTGTGTATGTCTGTCTCTCTGCCTCTGCTTCCCAGTGCTGGGTTTAAAGGTGTTCATGCCCAGTTTATATCATATTATTTATATATACATTCTATGTGTGCTGTGTCTAAAGAGGCCAGAAGGGGTTGATGGATCCCCTGGAACTGGCCTGTTGGGAGGCTGTCCTCTGATTTGCATACATTCAGTTGCACAGGCACCAGTGCCCACACACACCTATATCCATGCACAACAGCTAAGAACAACAAAAAGGCTCTTACCATCCACTGTTCAAATTTCCTGTCACCTCAAGAAATTCTATTTGGTGTGTTTCATTTCTTAGATATCTGAAATCAGTTCCCCTAAATTTGAAAAGTACACGTCTTTCTCTCGCTCTCTTTTTCCCTTTTTTTTTTTTTCGGTTTTTCAAGACAGGGTTTCTCTGTGTAGCCTTGGCTGTCCTGGAACTCACTCTGTAGACCAGGCTGGCCTTGAACTCAGAAATCCGCCTGCCTCTGCCTCCCAAGTGCTGGGATTAAAGACGTGCGCCACCACTCCCTGGCTACTTTTGGTTTTTTGAGACAGGGTTTTTCAGTATAACCAGTCCTTGCTGTCCTGGACTTACTTTGTAGACCAGGCTAGCCTCGAATTCATAGACATCACCTGCCTCTGCTGCCTCTGTTGGGATTAAAGGTGTGCCACCCGGCTGCACAGGTCCTCTTTTGGGGTGGGAAAGTCATGATTGAATGTAGCCAAGGATTGCCTTGACCTCCTGATCCTCCTGCTTAAGTTTCCTGAATGCTGGGAACTGAATCCAGGCCTTCATGCAAGTCAAGCATTCTACCCACCAAGCTACATCCTGGCCCCACCTGACTCCTACCATTTTTTGCTATTGTTATTTGAGACCCTTAGCCTCCATAGCACTTGGATTACAGACCCTGAAGCTTGGCATATCCTGGATTTTGGTCTCTTTTCTGAGGGGCTATCCACCTTAGAAGCTGTCATCTTACTCTCTCAAATCAACCATGTTAGCCTGAAAGATAACCATATTTGCCTTAAGGATTGCGCCCATATGCATGTACTCGGGCACACATACCCACAGAGGCCTGACATATGAAATCACAGCCAGATATTTACACAGTATCAACACACCTGGTTTGGCAGCCAGGCTGGGGCTGCTACACTGCCCAATCTCAGGGTGAAGTTCAAGGGCCTTGAATGAGTGGGACAGGCTGCCTCCTGCAGGAAGCAGGGGCTACTCTCAAGAGTATTTGTGGTAACGAGGGACAGCAAGTTACAGGGGACAAAAAGCCATATCCTTCCTAACTACAGCGTGTACACTTCCTCCCTTTTATGGATAACACGATTAAATACAAGAACTAAGAACAACCACCACAGAGTTCAAGTTCACTGTTTTGTTTTCTAGCTGGCCCTCGATCCCATGAACCTCCTGCTCAGCCTTCCTGGAACTGGGTATGTTCCACCGGACATTTGTTTGTTTCTTAGTTAATTTATTTTGTTTGTGTGCATATATCCATGCATGTGGACCATGGCAGGCATGTGGAGCTCAAAAGACAACTGACAGGGTTTTTAATTTTGGTTTGTGTTTCTCTGTGTAGCCCTGGCTGACCTGGAACTCTGTACTCTTATAGACCCACCTGCCTCTGCCTTCCTACCCAATGCTAGGATTATATGCGTGCAGCACCAGGCTTGTCTTTGAGACAGAGCTGCACCATGTAACTCTGGCTGTTCTCCAATTTGCTATGTCCACTTGGCTGACCTGGAACTTACAGAGGTCCACCTGCCTCTGCCTCCTGTGTGCTGAATGACATGTGTGCCACCGTGCTGGACTCAGAGGACAACCTGTAGGAGTCTGTTTCCTCTTATATACCAAGTGGGTCCCAGGGACTGAACTCAAGGTTGTCTGGCTTGGAGTCCTGTGCCTCTGAGTCAAGCCCAGGGTGTTATTTTTCTTTACGTTTCCCCATTTTCCTTCTTTTCCTTCCTTCCTTTTAGTTTGTTTTGAGCCAGAGTCTCAAAAAGCTCATTACTTGAGTTTCAAATTCAATATATAGCCAAAGATGATCTCAAAAAGATGGCCCGATCTTGCCTGAACTGCCGAGTACTAGGGACTGCAGATGCGTGCCACCATGCTTAGCTAAAAATTTGTTCAAATAGCAGCACAGACAGAGACCCCTGCGTCTGTGCCCCTGGGACCCTTCTGACCTGGCTGCCAGCTGTCTTGTTGCAGTCTCCTTGGTCTGGTTGTTTTTCCAGCTTCATGTCCTGTAGTGAGAATTTTGGTTTCTTTAAAAAAAAATGCAGAAATATTGTAAGAATGTGTTCTCATTTTAGTCCCACATGTGGGAGATGGGACTGCTTCAGATGTCCACAGTGGCTGACTGTGATTTGCCTAGTGCTCTAGCAGGGGCGTGGTTTTGTCAGCTGCAGATAGTTTCTGGTAGGTGTGTGATATTTGGAAATCTGGGGAATTTTTAGAGGATATAAATGCTAGGGTCCCCCGAAAGAGTAGGTTGCTGTTGGTGGGCTCTTGGTTGGTTGCTATTGATTAAGCAGTTGTGCACAAAGAAGACACAAGAGGAAATCAGATATCCTGATGGCAAAGATCTAACCTGCCCCCAAGGAAATCTACAGTCCTGATCAGCAGGAAGTAGTCTAAAGATATCAGGCTCCTTTCCTACCTCTGACTTTTATTATATGATCTCTCTCTCTCTCCCTCTCTCTCTCTCTCCCTCTCCCTCTCCCACCTTGTATTAGGGGGTTGAAAGGGTGGAAGAAGAGGGGTGAAAGAGGAAAGAACCCACAAAGCAGCCAATAGTCTGGCTACAGTGTACCCATCCCCACTAATTACCTTGTCATCTAACCTTTCCTCAACACCCTGCAAAGACCCGAGTGTCCAGCAATCAGAGCCAAGTCCCACCTTTGTCCACCCCTACTGTTCTAATGTGGCTCAAAGACAAACAATGTGGCTGGCAGCCACTCTGTGGCAATGTCACACGGACTCAAATGACCGTGTCGGTTGCTCTTATCGACCTGGGTGGTCTTCAGGTTAACTTTGTGTGTATGTGTGTGTGTGTGTTTGTATATTCACGCCTTTATATCAATGAAGCCCTTCCTCAGGACGCTTACTTTTTTGAGAGTTTCTCATTTGGAACTGGCCAGCAGGCAGGCTGCACTGCACATCCACTTCTTTCTCCCTGCTCCTGCAGAGCTGGGAGTGTCAGTGGATGCCACCATATCCGGTCCTTTTCTCTGTGGGTTTGCTGATTTAGCCATCCTAAGCCCCTCTGCTTCATATGTTGACGAAAGGGTTTCTGGGATCTTACCGAAAACTCTGAGACTCCCTCAACCTCATGGGGTGGCCGAGCTTCTTTTTTATGATCCTGAGAACATAGAAGTTCCTTTCCAACCATGCATGGGGTGCAGGACATGAAATCTTTTGTTTGGTTTTCTTTTTTGAGACAGGGTTTCTCTGTGTAGCCCTGGCTGTCCTGGAACTCACTCTGCAGATATGCCTGTCTCTGCCTCTTGTGCTTGTACTAAAATCATGGGTCACCACGCCCGGTCTCTACCCCATCCAGGGGCAGGGTAGGCCATAGTGGCTCTGGCTGAGTTTCCATAGACAGGAAATGGTCAGGGTTTCCCAGATACTTGGCTCCATGGCTCTTTTTGGAATAAAGGAAGAGGCATAGCAATGCCCAGAGCCTCTCAGGACGACGGAAAGGCAGTCATTACCAGAGTCATGCTGTCAGAGAGCAGCACAGGCAATGACCGGGAGGCAGTGTGGCTGGCATTTGGGATTGTGGCATCTTTAGACGCCAAGAAAGGACAGTAATATTTTGAACTCTCAAAACCAAGACAGAGCTAGAAGGGTAGAGAAGGAGGAAGGCAGGGACTGGAGAACTGGGGCCAAGGGAAATATTCCTCAGGCCTTGGGGAAGAGAATACAAAAAGGCAGAGAGATAGTAAGTCAACCTACCTAAAATTGCAGATTGTTAAGGTAGGCTTATCCAAGACCAGAAACAGTAAGTTAACTTATCTATGAACATACAAGGTGAGCTAACTTCCCAAGATTACAGACTCAATTAACTTATCTAATAGCATAGCTCAGAAATGGCAAACAGTTCCTAAAGGGGCAAAAGAGACTGTTCCTGTCTTCTAATGTCCCCCTCCTTGCTCCCTGATTGTCAACAGCAGCCCCAGACTAGCCCCTGACCTATGTCAGGTTCCCTCGTCCAGGAAGCCCTCCTTACTTTTGAGGTGACAGGAGACGGCACTGAGAGGCCCTCAGCACTATCAACTGGGCCTTTTGCTACCTATATGTGGCAGGCAGGCCCTTCCCCTCCACTGAGCATTTCAAACTGGGCCTCAGACAATACTAGAGAAATGGAATAGCCAATTTCCTCAGGTAAATCATTGTTAGCTTAGAAATTATTGTTTACTGGGTGGCAGCGGTGGTGGCGCACGCCTTTAACCCTAGCACCCAGGAGACAGAGAGGCAGGTGCATCTCTGAGTTCGAGGCCAGCCTGGCCTACAGAGTAAGTTCCAGGACAGGAAGGGCTACACTGAGAAACCCTGTCTCAAAAAAACCCAAAACGCCAAAACAAACAAAAAAGAAAGGAAAGGAAAGGAAAGGAAAAGAAAGAAAGAAAGAAAGAAAGAAAGAAAGAAAGAAAGAAAGAAAGAAAGAAAGAAAGAAAAGGGCTGGAGAAATGGCTCAGTAACCACTGCAGAGCACCAGCTGCTCTTCCAGAGGTCCTGAGTTCAAATCCCAGCAACCACATGGTGGCTCACAACCATCTGTAATGGGATGTGATATTCTCACCTGGTATGTAGGCATATTTACAGACAGAACACTCTCATATTTAAAAATAAATAAATAGATAGAAAGAAAAAATACACACAAGTAAAATCCAGCTATAGGACCATTGCCTCTGCCAGGCCATTCAGAGAAGACCCTGGCTGACTGCCGTTGATGAAGCCATGAGCCTCTCACCAGGACAAGCATAATTCTGTTGGGCCAGCTACCTTGGTCTGTCTTGAGGTAAGTGTGACAATATTTTTACACCGTTAATCTCCCCACTTGTTCAGAAATGTCTAAAAAATTGCAGTTTCTGTCTCTGTAAAACACATTTAATTGCCCAAGGTGTAACTCAAGGATGGGAACCAGAAAGCATCTCACAGATGAAAGTAGCGTGAGACTGTGCCGGGATAGCGTGAACCCCAGAAAGCCACAAGGGATGCCTTCCCTAGGATGTTTTCTCTTTGGGAACACAATATTATTAAAGAAAATTAAAAATTTCCCCCTTGTTCTCTGTATGATTGGAGTAATTCTCACGGGGTGGGGGTGGGGGCTTAATTTGCCATAGCAGTTTCTCCAAATTGAACTTGAACTGGGAAGTCGATTGTGGGTTGTCCTAGATTAAACTGGGACTGTTGGGAATTGGGCTGTAGCTCCAGAGTGCTCAGGTTTCTGGACAGCAAGGAGCCAGCACAAAGACCTGCTAGACATATATCTGCAAGATCTAATCCAGGCTGCAGAACCAGCCAGCCCTTCTGAGCCTCTGGCTGAGATCTGCCTGGCCTTGGCCTTGGGCTCCAGACTAGAGAGAAAGCAGCCCCGTTTTTGTTTTATAGTTGAAGGCATTGATGCACAAAAGAGCTGAACCTGGCTTACTGGAGTCCCACAGGAAGCTGGGAGCTCTGCTCTACCTGTGGGGACCCCAGTGCACCCCAGTTTTCCCTGACAGTGCACTGATGCTGCATCCTGGTGTCAGGTTAACAGTAATGCTCCTGATGGGTGTCTGTGTCTGCCAAGTGTCTGTGGGAGCTTATGGTGGCTAAAAGTGGGCATCTGATCCTCTGGGACTGGGCCCGCCGCAGTGAGCCACCTCTGAGTCATCTCTTAGGTCCCTAGGATGCAGTTCTGAGACAAGGTCTCTTATAGCCCAGGCCAGCCTCAAACTCACTATGTAACGGAAGCTGGTCTTGAACTACTCCCAGATGCTGGGAGGACAGACATCACTACGTCCTGCAGGGAAAATGACTGGCTGTTTGAAAGTCCTATGTGGGCAGCAAAGGGAAGAGGACCCTGTCACGTATTGTGCCGTGGGAACAGCTCTTCCCATCATCCTTTGCAGCAAACCACTTAAGAATACTCTCTTTGCTAAGCAGCTTGAATGCCTCTAGTGACAGGCAGCTCACTATTTACAAAGCTTCTCCCGGACCCCAGGCTTCTCAGACCCAGGCTTTTTATCTTTTTTTTTTTTTAACCACCCTCATCTCAGTCAACCCACCCCTTCTACCTTCTTGATCTTAATTCTTCTCTCTCTCTCTCTCTCTCTCTCTCTCTCTCTCTCTCTCTCTCCACCTGCCCCAGGTGGAAGCTGGTCACCATAGCTACCACCAGAACATTCAAATCTGACATCATTTGGAAAACAAAGTGTTGAGGCCTGAACATAAAACCTAAACCACATCAAACCTGGTGGGATGGACCTGTAATCCTAGTTACCTGGTGGGGAGGAGGAGGAGGAGGAGGAGGAGGAGGAGGAGGAGTGTAAACTCAAGGCCAGCCTGGGTTACATAGTGAGACACTGTCAAAGACAGTGCTGGGTGGTGGTGGCTCACACCCTTTAGTCCCAGCACCTGAGAAGCAGAGGCAGGTGGATCTCTGTAAGTTCGAAGCCAGCCTGGTCTACAGATCGGATTCTGTGATAGCCTGGGTTACACAGAGAAACTCTGTCTCAAATGAATAAACAAACAACAGAAGACAGACAAACAGAAAGAAAGAATTCAAGATGGCTAGGGATGGAATTCTATTGGTAGAGTGCTTGCCCGGCGTGCATGAAGCCCCGGGCTCCACCCCAGCATGGCACAAAAGGACATGGTGTGCACACTTGCAATCCCAGCACTTTGGAAGCAGACGGAGGCGGGAGAGTCAGAGTTCAGGTCATCCCTGATGCTTAGCAGGCTCAAGGCCAGCCTGGGATACCTGAGACATTTTGTTTCAAACAATAATAAGGAAACAAACACACAATCCGGAAATCCAGTTCACGACTGTCTTCTCACTCAGCTTGGAAAAGGTCACCTCCCTAGGCTGAGAGCTACCCTGGCCTGCAGATGTGAGTCCGGCTTGACACTGGAGAGAACGACTCCACCCGCCTGCAGGTCACCACTGTGTGGATTTGGAGAGACTAATTTGCTCCCATTCTTGGAGGATTTCAACTGTGTACACTGTTCATGTGTGCATATAGGCCCCGCCTTCCTCTTCTCCCTCCACAATACTTATTAATCCTTCCCTCAGCATCCCGCATTGCTCCAGTGAGTCCTCTGAGATTATGCCACCAACAGTCTTCCCCACAGGGACCTCCCCAGCTGGGGGGGACCCTTCCAGACACAGAAGGGACTGCACCTGGTCCCAGCACCTTTCTTTAACATAAAATAAACTCAAATGAGACAATGCCTCTACCAGAAGGCCTGTAGGTAGGCCTGTAGAGCATTTTCTTAATTAGTGATTGATGGGGGAGGGCCCAGCCCCACTGTGGGTGGTGCCACGCCCAGCAGGTAGCCGTGAGGTGTAAAGAAAGCAGGCTAAGCAAGTGGGGGTTGGAGTAGAAAGGCTCCTGCCCTGTCTCCCCTCAGTGATGGAGTGTGACCCAGGAAATAAAAGCTGAAACAACCCCTTCCTGCTCTAAGGAGTTTTTCATCATGGTGTTTATCACAGCAACAGAAACCCTCAGACAAGAGTGGACTAGTCTGACAGAATATGACATGTGTCTGGAATCCCAGCACCATGAGGTGGAGGCAGGGGGGTCCTAAGTTTAAGATGATTCTCAGCTAAACACCACCAAGTTCCAGCTTGACCTGGTCTACTTGACAAAAAAAGAAACTTCTTTCTTTTTCAAAGAAGAAACTGGGGGACTGGAGAGACGGCTCAGCGGTTAAGAGCACTGGCTGCTCTTCCAGAGGTCCTGAGTTCAATTCCCAGCAACCACATGGTGGCTCACAACCATCTGTAATGGGATCTGATGCCCTCCTCTGGTGTGTCTGAAGACAGCGACAGTGTACTCATATGCGTAAAATAGATAATTTTTATTTTAAAGAAGAAACTGGGATTGGGGTGGGGGTAGAGAGATGGCTCAGTGGTCAAGAGTGATGGTTGCTCTTGCGAGAGAACAGATTCAGTTCCCAGCCTGCACTGTGGCTTAAGTCATCTATATCTCCAGCTCTCTGACCTTCACAGACACCAGGCACACACACATGGTATATATAAATAAATACATGCAGGGGGACAGTCAGACAGATAAATAAATCCCCCAATACACTGCCACAATAACCACAACAGACAAAAAGCTGAGTGGGTAAAGTGCTTATCTTGAAAACATAAAGATCTGAATCTGAGCCCCACACCTTCTGTAAAAGGCAGGGCCTGGAGTCAACCAAGGAGCTCAGCTGGTAAAGACACTTACCTGTCTCTAAGGCTGCAGACCTGAGTGTACACACACACACACATACACAATGTAGTAATTTTTTTTTTAAAGCAAGGCATAGGACTGGAGGGACGGCTCAGTGCTTTAGTGTGCTCAAAGGTCTTCGAGAGGCCCTGAGTTCAGTTCTCAGGGCTGTGACAGGCAGCTCAAGACTGTAACTACAGCAGCAGGGGATCTGGTGACATCTTCTGGTCTCTAAAGGCATTTCACTCACAGTTTCCTTCCC
The DNA here is from genome assembly GCA_036184795.1 of Tokudaia tokunoshimensis. Classification (NCBI taxonomy): domain Eukaryota; kingdom Metazoa; phylum Chordata; class Mammalia; order Rodentia; family Muridae; genus Tokudaia; species Tokudaia tokunoshimensis. The sequence goes on from BTHU01000006.1 coordinate 24,228,277, forward strand.
CCCTTTCCTTTCCTTTCCTTTCCTTAAAAGTTATGAATGATAGTGTGAAATTGTAATCCCATCACCAGAGAGGCAGAGACAGGAGGATGCCTGGAACTAGCTGGTCAGCCTAGCTTCAGGCCAGTGAGAGATACTATCTTTAAAAAATAAATTTAAAAAGAATAATAAAATTAACAGGGCAGCTCCACAGGACTGACATCTAGGGTTGCTCTCTGGCCTCTCTACGTACACACACACACATACACACACACACAGAGGCACACCCCTCACTCATGCACACACACACACACCTCTCAAAATTCTAAAACTAGAGCAAGATGCTAGTATCTCATGCCTTTAATCCTAGTACTCTGGAGCCAAGAGGCAAGCAGATCTCTGTGAGTTCAAGGCCAGCCTGGTCTACTGAGCAAGTTCCAGGAAAGCCAGGGTTACACAGAGAAACCGTGTCTAGAAAAACATAATGAACAAATAAAAAAAAATCCTAAAACCAAACCCTATCCATCAAGTCAATAAACCAGTTTAAACTGGGAGTTTGTAAACAGGGAGATTGCAGATAGGACCATAGGCCCCATGTCATTGTACCTAGTGGTCAGGAGGGGGCGACAGAGAGACACTCAGCAGAACCAGATTTAGCACTGTAAGGTACAACCTAGCTCCTGCAGGTAGGGAAGTCCTTTCCTTTCAAATCTCAGCCAGGCTAGGCAAATGCTCTGCGAGTCTATGTTTCCTCCTGGGAGAAGGTAACCGACCCCAGAGTGGTGGCCCACAACTGTAACCTCAACGCTCTGGAGACCGAGGCAGGAGGGTCACAAACTTGAGGCCAGTCTGGGATACATATCAGGACTCTGTTCCCAAAACGAGTCCGTTTGGAGGCCATGGGGGGTTGGTTGACTTATACACTGGGTTCCTACCGAGGTTGCAGGTCCAGCCACACTTCCTGGACCCCAGAGGGACAGGAGCTGCAGCACCCAGCAGTGACATCAGTTAGGCAGTCACTTGTGTCAGGGTTGGCCACTGGCTAGGGTCTGGCTTTAGGCTATCAGCCAGGGTTCAAGTGGTGGGCATTTACAAAGGAACTCAAGGGCTGGGGCGGGAGGTGGGAGGGAGGAGCTTGCTATGGGACCAAGCAGACAGGCTGGGCCAGGGTCAGTCGCAAAGAGGGGACTTTCTGGATCTCTCACTGGGGAAAGGCAGCCCTCTGTGTTCACAAGTACTGCCTTGTTGTCCCGCGCTTCCTTCCTGAGGAAGTACTCATTTCCCCCATGGTCTCACTGCCAGCTTTAGCTGAGCCTCTGGCCTCACGCAGGGCTCTCTCCACAGAGGGCACAGGATTCTGGAGTCCACCCTGTGGACGGCTGCAGCAGGTTAAAAGGAGGCCAGGGGCTTTTTTTGTTTTGTTTTGTTTAAATTGTTTTTCAAGATAGGATCTTGGGGGCTAGGGATCTATCTGATTTGACAGGTTCTCGGCTAGAGTGCATAAGGTTCAGCCCCAGCACCTCATAAACCAGGCTTGGTGAAATACGAGTAATCTTAGCAAGCTTGATTTAGCCATGCCCCAGCCCCTCACTATGGGATTCTAAGCAGCGGTTCTACCACTGAGTCACACCCCCAGCCCCTCCCTGGGGGATTCTAGGCAGGTGCTCTACCACTGAGCCACGCCCCCAGCCCCTCCCTGGGGGATTCTAGGCAGGGGCTCTACCACTGAGCCACGCCCCCAGCCCCTCCCTGGGGGATTCTAGGCAGGGGCTCTACCACTGAGCCACGCCCCCAGCCCCTCCCTGGGGGATTCTAGGCAGGGGCTCTACCACTGAGCCACGCCCCCAGGCTTTCCCTAGGGATTCCATAGGAGCTCTTTTTGTTTGTTTGTTTTTGAAACAATGTTTCTCTGTGTAACCCTGGCTATCCTAGAATTTGTTTTGTAGGCGAAGCAAACCTCAGACTCACAAAGATCCACCTGCCTCTGCTTGCAGAGTATTGGGATTAAAGGTGTAACGCTATGCTCAGCCTTTTCCTTTTGTCCATTTGAGACTGTCTCTCACTCGCCTGGAGCTTGCCGAATAGACCAGGCAGGCTGCTCAGCGAGCCCTAGCAATTTGCAAAGCTCCACCTCCTTGGTACAGGATTACAAACTGCACCACTACACATTGCTGTGTTTTTGTTTCTTTTTACTACCCCTATACACAGCTTTTTATGTGGGTTCCTGGGATCAAACTCAGGTTCTCTTGTTTGCACATCAAGTACTTTATAGATTACATTATCTTTCCAGCTCCCCAACACCTCACATCTTACCACGAAGCCCCCTGCACCCTATGACAACATTCAAATACGTTTGTCATCAATTTCCCCTATTCCCTGAGTTGGCCTGGTCTCCTGGAAGTCGTGGGGATCCCGGCATAGCTGCAGTCTCTGACTGGGTGAAGCCGGTGGCTCCAATACTATCTCAACAGGCTCTCTGGGTCTTAAGACCGGAGCATCTGCAGCCTTTCTCCATCAACCTAAGGCAGACGCAAAGGGAGTTGTAGGAACAAAGGGTCTTGCTCCTGAGCTGGGTGGGTGTCTCCCATGATGGACTCGGTTTTGAGCTCCCAGAACTGTGCACGGACCCCCATCCCTAACACCAAGTACCTCCCACACCCACAGAAGTACCACTTACCAGGCTTTGGGATGAGTCCTTGGAATGGCCTGGAAGGGAAACAGAAGTGAGCTTCAGGGAAAAAGGATAGGGGACAAGATTACCACCAGGGAGATGATGATACCAGCTTGCCAAGGAATTGGTAACAAATGCCCAGGGTCCATTTCAGACATTAGCATTTCATGTTTGACTCTTTGAGAGAGGGTCTCATGTAGTCCAGACTAGTCTTGAATCCCTATGTTGTAGCCAAGGCTGAACTTCTGATCCTCCTGCCTCTACCTCTGAGTGCTGAGATTACAGGTATGCACCATTACTACTGGTTTATGAGGAGTTGTGGATGAAACTCAGGGATTTGTGTGTACTAGACAAGAAACCAACTGGGCTACATCCTAGTTGTTTTTTTGTTTTGTTTTGTTTTTTAAAGAAAGAGTCTAATTATGTAGCCTGGGATAACTTTAACTCATAACCTTCCTGCCTCTGCTTCCTGTGTGCCGGGATGAGAGGCATGTTTTGGGTTCTGTACCGTGTGACCATGTGCACTGGGGGTGGGGGAGAGAAGTATTCTTGTTTATGTGCCAAAGGTCGACTTTCTTTTTTCTTTTCTTTTTTTAAGGAATCTTCCTTTAATCAGTCTACTTTTCTCTGTTCCCTTTTTGAGAAAAGTTTCTTCGCCTAACACGGACAAGTCATTTAGCTAGACTGGCTGGATAGCAAGCCCCTGGGACCCTGCTCTCTTTCCCAAATGTCATCGCCGGGCTAACAGGTACACGCCAGCATGCCTACATTCTTGCACGGGTGACTGTTCTGTAAGCACTTCCCCACCAGATGGGCTCCTGAGCCCCAGAGTCTACATTCCAACCAGATGTTCAGGCCATGTATGTACACGGAACTTCTGCTTTCTCAGGGGGCTGGGTATGTCTAAGGGGCTGCTGCGGAACATCCGGTTAGAAGGGTCAATATGCGAGATCTCCTAGTACCTGGTGACCGTGAACTTGATCTTGTCAGCCACAGAGAGAATCCTTTCCAGGTTCTGGGAGCCGAAGGTGCAGGGTTTGCGGAATGGGATCCCAGGGGGCAGGCCTTCGATGATTACGGAGCCTGGATTGCTTTTGATTCGCTTGTAGGGCACCTGCACTGGGTATTTGATGCCCAGAGCTTCACCTGGATACGAGAAAGACAGTTGTTCCAGTCCAGAAGTAGAACGGGCTGTGCAGGAGGAGTATGGGGTTTCCCTCCCAGAGGGCTCAGGCCCTTTGTGGAAAACGGGAGAAGTTGTACATGACTAGAACCTGGAGATTAATATGTGTACTGTGCAGAGTTTCGGGTGGGAATCCACGCTGGGTGGGCCTCGAGTACATGGCTCCAGGGGCTGGGTTAAGGCAGCCCTTATTGTTTCTCAGACTCCAGGCTGTACCACTGGGCACCTGCCTCCTGGATGGGAACACTGGAACATATCAGCTTTTCCCCAGACCGAGGTATTCAGATTCACAGAGCCAGGACCTTATGGATCTGGCCCAGGGAATGAATGCGCATGCTCCGCCCAGCAGGGAGGAGGGCAGACAAAGGCGGCCAAGGTGCTGTCCGGATCCCAGGGGCCACTGTCTACCTGGTCTCAGGTCCCTTCCCTTCTTCTTCCTTTCCCTCTGCTTCTTCTGAGACAGGGTCTTATTATGTAGCTTTGGCTGGCCTGGGACTTCCTATGTAGACCAGGCTAGCCTCAAACAAACAGAGATCCAGCAGCCTCTGTCTCTTAAGTTCTCGGATTAAAGGCACACGCCATCCTGCTTGGCTGTTCTGTGTTCAAAGTCTTTGGATTAGTTAATTAATTAGTTAATTAATTTCATGTGCATGGGTCTTTGGTCTGCACCATGTGAACGGCCTGTTGTTTTCAGAGTCCAGTAAGGGGTATCAGATCCCCTGATGCTAGAGTTACAAATGATTGTGAGCCACCTTGTGGGTGATGAAAACCAAATGTAGCCAATGCTCCTCCTAATGGCTGAGCTATCTCTCCATCCTCACCAGCAATTCCCCCCTCAAAGATTTATTTTATTTATACACGGTAGATGTCTTCAGACACACCAGAGGGCACTGGATCCCACTATAGATGGTTGTGAACCACCATGTGGTTGCTGGGAGTTGAACTCAGGACCTCTGGAAGAGCAGTCTCTCCAGTCTCTCACACTCACCAGCAATCATTAAGTTTTTTGTTTGTTTGTTTGTTTGCTTTTTGAGACAGGGTCTCATGTAGCTCAAACTGACTTCCAACATGCTATGTAGCTGAGAATGGTTTTGAATTCCTTCCTTCCTTTGTTCTTGATTAAAGGTGTGCACCACCAGGGGCTGGAGAGATGGCTTAGTGGTCAGGAGCACTGACTGCTCTTCTAGAGGTCCTGAGTTCAATTCCCAGCAACCACATGGTGGTTCACAACCATCTGTGATGAGATCTGATGCCCTCTTCTGGTGTGTCTGAAGACAGCTACAGTGTACTCATATACATGAAATGCATTAAAAAAAAAAGATCGAGGCCAGCCTGGTCTACAAAGTGAGTTCCAGGACAGCCAGGGCTACACAGAGAAACCCTGTCTCGAAAAACCAAAAAAAAAAAAAGAAAGAAAGAAAGAAAAAAAGATGAGCGCCACCACCTCCTGGCTGGCTTTGAACTTCTGATCCGCCTGCCTCTAGCTCCTGGGTGCCTTGATGACAGGTGTCTGCCATCAGACCCAGTTTCTGTGGTGTCGTGGATGGAGCCCAGGGCTTCACGTGCTCAGTTTATCAACCGAGCCATAGCCCAGCCACCTGTGTGTGGACATCCCTCAGTGCACACAGTAGAGGCAAGAGGGAGGCACTGCCATTGCTGCTTCCTCTCCTTTCACTGCGTGGGGTCCAGGAACTGAACTCCGGTCATCAGGCTTGGCAGTAAACACCCACACCCTGTAAGCTGCCCCAACAGCCCACATCCACAGACACTTTCTATTTGTCTCTCAACACAGTCTTACTCTGTAGTTCATCCTGGGCCTGGAACTCAGAGCCACCCAAGTGACAAGGTGACAGGTGCACACCACCAACCACATCCCACACTGGGTCTGTTTTCTGTGACACCGTGCTCCCAGTGTTTGGCACACAGTAGATGCTCAAGAAATAGAAGAGAGCTAGTGAGATGACTCGGCGCACAAAGGAAATTCCTAAACTACAGATCAACCTCTCTGCCGAATGTGAAGTTGGTCTCAGGCAGGAAGCTGCCTACCTCTCCCTCCACCTGAGCCCTGCCTGTAACTCACCGTATTTCTTGTTAAACAGGTCTTGGACTTGTTCCCTAAGCGTGTTGGCGATGTCGATCCGCGAGAGTCTGGTGTTGTAATTTTCTGCAAAGTGAATACAATTACGGACAGAGGCTATTACATTAAAAGGCACTTGGTGACTTTTACAGGAAAATGACTTCCTAATTACAGGGAACTCCTTGTCTGGCAATTAGCAGATCTTTGGAGTGGGCCCCTCAGAGTCCTTCAGAACCAGTCTTCCTGAGACTCTGTGTGTGTGTGTGTGTGTGTGTTTGATTTCATGGAAGGATTCATACTGTTGTGACAACAGCAATGAAATGAAATTAAGCTAATTGTTGACATTTGAAAACTAACAAATGAACAAATGAGCCCAGAGGTGAGACACCAGAGAGAGGGGGTTCCTGTGTCCTCAGTCATGGGGGAGTTGGAGTGAAGTCTTCCAAGAGCTCACAGAGACAGAGGGGCAGAATAGGAGTGTCCGGCCCGCCAGGAGCTATTAATTATTTGGTGGTACAAGAAACAGCCCAGAGCCTTGCAGATCACTCAGAAATACTCTGACACTGAGCCCCGCCCCCAGCCCCGCCCTGGGGGATTCTAGGCAGGGGCTCTACCACTGAGCCCCGCCCCCAGCCCCTCCCTGGGGGATTCTAGGCAGGGGCTCTACCACTGAGCCACACTCCCAGCCCCTCACTGGGGGATTCTAGGGAGGGGCTCTACCACTGAGTCACGCCCCAGCCCCTCACAGGGTGGGGAAGGCTCTAGGCAGGGGCTCTACCATTCTGAAGTAGTTTTAAGGACTGCCATGTGCCAGCATGTCACAACTGCATGACCTCGGGGAGGTTTCCTGGCCTTAGGAGAGAAAGGGTATGGACAGCAGGGGAAAGAAGAAATGACCTCTGGCACTTCATATGCACTCCTGGTGACATTCTCAGCCTGCTAAGGTCTGGCTCTAGGAATCTGCACAGGGTGAGGAAAGATACACAGATGCCCCTCCCTGTAGGTGGGAGGAGTGAGGGGCTGAGGTGACTGGCAGCCAGCCCTAGGATTTGGTTCCTATCTCTGTGAGTTCTTCTGCCTCCAGCATTGGCCACTGCTAATTTCTGAACTCCTTAGAAGTATGGCAACCAGGAATGGGTCCCTTGGTGACAGTCATCCTGGGATTCACATTAGCTGTGCCTATGAGCTCGCTAAGCCGCCCACCCGCGCGCGCGCACACACACACACACTCTCATAGGATGTATTAGGTTCTCAGCTGCATTCCTATTGCAGGATGTTGGCTGGCCTCTCACGCCAAGGGTGCCAGGACAGGGCTTCCTTGCCAGGGGCACGCTCCGCGGTCCAGCTACAAGCCCTCCTACAGCATTTTCCATGTTCTATTGCTTGCCCTCCTGCCTGCCTTTCTGGCACTCCGCAGCCTCCTCCAATTTCAGAGCAATAAGAACTACGTTGCAGGATATTTGATCACACCTCAAACCCCGAGACTGTGTTATTTACTGGAAAAACTCGTTATTAGTTGTGGTGTGGTCTAGCCTTAGCACACACCTTTAATCCAAGAACTTTCTGCTTGAATATTCTAAACAGGATTAAAGAAAGTCAACCATCGGTCAAGAGATAGAGCAAGCAACCAGTTGACAGGAAGTAAACGTAACATAGGATTATTAAGAAGAAACCAGAGAGAGTAAGAGGGAGTCAGGAAGACTGACAGAGGCACGCAATAAAAGAGACAATTATTTACTTATTTTTATTTTATGTGCATTGAAGGGATAAATAATTTATTTTTATTTTATGTGGATTTCTTAAAAGAATTTTTAAAAAAGATTTACTTATTTATGTATGTGAGTACACTGTCGCTATCTTCAGACACAGGAGAAGAGGGCATCAGATCCCATTACAGATGGTTGTGAGCCACCATGTGGTTGCTAGAATTTGAACTTGGGACCTCTGGAGGAGCAGTCAGTGCTCTTAACCACTGAGCCATCCCTCCAGCCCTTATTTTATGTGCGTTGATGTTCTGCCTGCATGTGTGTCTGTATGAGGGTATCAAACTCCCTGGAACTGGTGGCTGGGAATTGAACCAAGGTCCTCCAGAAGACCAGTCAGTGCTCTTAACCACTGGGCCATCTCTTCAGATCCTTTAAGAGGGTTTTTTGAGAAGGTGTGAGAAAGGGGATTCTTGCTGGGACATGAACTGAGGAGGAAGGTCAGCTGGGTGCTTTCTCTGCCTCTCTGAGCTGGCAGGACTTACCCCAGCGTCTGACTCTCAGGTCTTCACTAGTAAAATAGAGCGATTGAGATTTTGTTAAAACAAAACAAAAAACCAAGAGAGCTGGGCTGATGAATGACTATAGATAGCTTTGCTACCACCAGACAGATAGACAGCGCTGGAGTCCTGTGCCTGGCTCTACTGTCTACTGACAGCCAGACTCTAACTCTGAGACACCAGGCTATAGTCTGGCCCCAGTGCCCAGTTAGGTACCCTGGAGCCCATGGGTGCGGTCCAGCCTCTTTCCACTTCCAACGTCGCCCCTCCCCCTCTAAAGCTAGACAGCTAGACAAAGTCACGACTCTGGAATGCCTAAACTTACCTTGAAGGCCCTGTCTCTTCGGAGTCTCGTCCACGAGACGGTCCCAGGAGTCCCTCTCTGGGGGTGGGGTGGGGAGAGAAGGCAGGTGAGGAGGGAGCAGGTGGCATCGAGGGGGCAAACCCGACAGGGGCAGTGGGGAAATACCTAGGGTAGGGGATAGGACAGGGCATCAGGAGGGGTATGGCAGAGACTCGATGCCCTCCCACACCCCGCTGTGTCTCCCCCATGCCCAGGTACCTTGAGTGTCCAGGACAGGTTCTTTGACACCATCAGTGAGCAGTTCGGGTCTAGAAAACATAACCAGTGCCATTAGTGAGGTTCGTCCAAGCACCCCAGGGCTGTGTAGCTGGCACTTCTGGGCCTCAGTGTACAAATCTGTGTAATAGGCTTTCCTATCCCTGACCAACATAGAACTAAGGTCCTCGCCAGACTGGAGAAACCATCCTGTAGATGGGAGCTGTCAACAGCTCTGAGCTCTGAGAAGTTCTCCACATCCTTGGCTGGCTGATGTCCTGTTTTGTACTTCATCTAATCCCTACTGCCTAGCATTGGAACACACAGCAGGTATGCGTGGGTGAGCAATTGTCAGAGAAATTTCCACAGGTAGAAAGATGCACGTACAGGCCAAAGGCCAACATCTGGTATCTTAGTAATCTATACTTTTTTTTCAAGACAGGGTTTCTCTGTATATTCCTAGCTGACCTAAAATTTACTCTGTAAACCAGGCTGGCCTCTGCCTCTTGAGTGCTGGGATTAGAGGTGTGTACCGCCACTGCCTGGCCATTTTAATTTTTAGAAAGTTTTTATTTTTTTAATTATGTGTATGGACGTGACTGTGTGTGAGGGAGTGTGTAGTGCCTGCAGAACCCAGACAAGGGCGCTGGAACCATTGGGGCTGAAGTTCTAAGTGGTTGTGAGAGGCCTGACCAGGATTCTGAGAACCAGGCTCAGGACCTCCTAATTCAGGCTAGGAACAGCAAGCACTAACCACTGAGCAATCTCCAGCCGCCCCCCCCCCCCAACACAGTATGTTTTGAGACAGGGTCTCTCCCTGAACCTGGAGTCCATATGCTGGCCACACTGATGGGCCAGCAAACCCGGGATTCTGCCAACTCTGCTTAATCAACACTGGGGGTCAATGGTACTGCGACAGTACTGTAACCTTGGGCATGGGAATTTGAACACAGGTCCTCAGGCTTCTGCTCTACTGACTAAGCCACCTCTGAAGCATCTCTCCTATTTTGTTTTTGTTGCTGAGATGAGATATTGTGATAGTTGGACTGTAACACCCGTAGTTCTCAACTTGTGGGTCGCAATACCTGGGGGAGGGGTGGGGTCACCTGAGACCATTGGAAAACAGATATTTATATTACGATTCACAACAGTAGCAAAGTTATAGCTATGAAGTAGCAATGAGGATAATGTCATGGCTGGGGGTGGCCGTGGCCTGAGGAACAGTATCATGGGGGTTGCCACATTAGGAAGGTTGAGAACCACTGCTCCTCATCTTCCTGCCTTGGCCTCCCTCTCGCTACTATATAGTTATAAACCGTCACACCCAGTTCTAGCGTAGTTTAGAACCAGCAGGCCATGGTGGCTTGCATCTATAATCCCAGAGTCCTTGGGAGACTGAGGCAGGAAGATCACTTGGGTCAGCCTGGGCTACATGGTGATTTCCAGAGTATCCTGGGCTAGAAAGCAAGATCCTATCTTAAAAACAAAACAAAGCCTCCAAATCCAAATACAGTAAAATCAAAACCATAGTAAATAAAAAAAAGGAAGAAGTTTTTACAACCTTGGTGCTATTTCGGGGTGCTGATGGTGTCCCTCCTGAGTTCTGGCTGGTCCTTCTATTCTTTTTTAACTTAATTTAAAAAGACATTGTATGGATGTGCATGTCCATGCAGGCCATAGCTCACATGTGGAGGTCAGAGAACATATTTGCAAGAGTCTCCTTCTGCCATGTGGGCCCAGGAGTGAATTTAAGTCATCAGGCATGGAGGCAAGCGCCTTCACCTACCAAGCCCTTTGTGATGGTTTGTATAGGTTTGGCCCAGGGAATGGCACTGTTAGGAGGTGTGGCCTTGTTGGAGTAGGTGTGTCACTGTGGTTGTGAGCTTTAAGACCCTCATTCTAGCTGTCTGGAAGTGAGTATTCTCCTAGCAGCCTTCAGATGAAGATGTAGAACTCTCAGCTCCTCCTGCACCAGGCCTGCCTGGATGCTGCCATGTTCCCACCTTGATGATACTGGACTGAACCTCTGAATCTGTAAGCCAGCCCCAAGTGTTGTCCTTACAAGAGATGCCTTGGTCATGGTGTCTGTTCACAGCAGTAAAACCCTAAGACACTATCTCTCCAGTCCTTTCTTGGTTACATTGATTGATTGATTGATTGATTGTGTGTTTGGGGGGTGGGAGAGGGGCATGTAGGCCAGAGCACATATGTCAAGGTCAGAAGACAATTTCAGGGAGTCAGTTCTCTTCTTCCATGGTTTAGGTCTGAGGCAGTGGTTCACAACTTTCCTAATGCTGCGGCCCTTTAATACAGTCCCTCATGTTGTGGTGACCTCCAACCATAACATTTTGGCTTTAACTTCAACAACTTTGCTACTGTTATAAATCAGGACGTAGATATCTGTGCTTTCCCACGGTCTTCGGCAACCCCTGAGAAAGGGTCTTTTGGAACCCCCACCCCCTCATCTAACCTCACCCCTAACCCACAGGTTGAGAACCACTAATCCAAAGAACAAACCTCAGGTCCCTCCATCAAGCTAAAGGACAAAGGCCATTACTGGCTGAGTCATCTCCACGGCCCCGCCCTCAAGCCTACACTCCTTTTAAATTTCTGTTTGTTTTGTCTTGAGACAGGGTCTTACTAGGTATCCTTGGCTAGCCTGGAACACCCAGCCCAGACCTTACTTCTTGATGACAAACTGGATGCTGTTGCTAGCTTCCAGAATCTTCCGCAGCTTGGCAATCCCAAAGCAGTTGGGTCTTCGAAGAGAGATGCCTTCAGGCAGCCCCAGTACGAACAGCTCCTCTGGGTGCATCAGGAACTTGGAGTAGGGCACCTTGACCGGCTCTGAGGTACCAATGGCTTTGGCTGCAAATACATGGCTGCCGTGAGGCAACCTGGAAGCCCAGTCCCTGCCCCCATCTCGCTGTGCAAGCTGCAGGTGGCTGGGCTTTAGAGCCAGCACTCAGGTGAGCCCTATAAACTTTCCAGAGGAGAGAAAAGAACGCCTAGTCGGCAGGCAGAAAAGTCCTGATTTGTCTGGAGGTGTACGGCCCAGGAAAGTGAACCCCAAAGCCACTCATGCCTTCATAGCATAGAAATCCGAGTTCGGCTGGGACAGGGCTGCTGCTCTCTCCCCGACTGCCTTCAAAACCCCTAAACTTTCACACAGCCCCGTGGCATGCCGGACCTAGGACGAGGCATGTCTGAGGCTCTCTGCCCCTGAGTGGCCTCATCATCATGGCTGCAGCCAACGTCATATTTCTTCATTTGTAAAATGGGTCTTAGGGTACAAGGGCCGTGTGGGGAAGGGGTGAGAGACCGCGTGAGAAGCCAGCATCTGGTAAATTCAAGGAGCCAAAGAAGGCAGGCTCTTTCATCTTGTCCTTTCCTGGACTCTTCCTTATTTTACTGTAGGGTTGGGGATGGAATCTAGGGCATTATATGTGCTAAACAAGCACTTCACCGCAGAGCCACGCCCCCAGCTCCTCCCTGGGGGATTCTAGGCAGGAGTTGTACCACCGAGCCACGCCCCCAGCCCCTCCCTGGGGGATTCTAGGCAGGAGCTCTACCACTGAGTCACATCCCCAGCCCCTCCCTGGGGGATTCTAGGCAGGGGCTCTACCACTGAGTCACATCCCCAGCCCCTCCCTGGGGGATTCTAGGCAGGGGCTCTACCACTGAGCCACGCCCCCAGCCCCTCACTGGGGGATTCTAGGCAGGGGCTCTACCACTGAGCCACGCCCCCAGCCCCTCCCTGGGGGATTCTAGGCAGGGGCTCTACCACTGAGTCACACCCCAGCCCCTCACTGGGGGATTCTAGGCAGGGGCTCTACCACTGAGCCACGCCCCCAGCCCCTCCCTGGGGGATTCTAGGCAGGGGCTCTACCGCTGAGCCACGCCCTCAGCCCCTCCCTGGGGGATTCTAGGCAGGGGCTCTACCGCTGAGCCACGCCCCAGCCCCTCACTGGGGGATTCTAGGCAGGGGCTCTACCGCTGAGCCACGCCCCAGCCCCTCCCTGGGGGATTCTAGGCAGGGGCTCTACCACTGAGCCACGCCCCCAGCCCCTCCCTGGGGGATTCTAGGCAGGAGCTGTACCACCGAGCCACGCCCCCAGCCCCTCCCTGGGGGATTCTAGGCAGGAGCTCTACCGCCGAGCCACGCCCCCAGCCCCTCCCTGGGGGATTCTAGGCAGGGGCTCTACCGCTGAGCCATGCCCCCAGCCCCTCACTGGGGGATTCTAGGCAGGGGCTCTACCACTGAGCCACGCCCCCAGACCCTCCCTGGGGAATTCTAGGCAAGGGCTCTACCACTGAGTCACACCCCCAGCCCCTCCCTGGGGGATTCTAGGCAGGGGCTCTACCACTGAGTCACGCCCCAGCCCCTCCCTGGGGGATTCTAGGCAAGGGCTCTACCACTGAGCCACGCCCCCAGCCCCTCACTGGGGGATTCTAGGCAGATGCTCTACCACTGAGCCACGCCCCCAGCCCCTCCCTGGGGGATTCTAGGCAGGAGCTGTACCACCGAGCCACGCCCCCAGCCCCTCCCTGGGGGATTCTAGGCAGGAGCTCTACCGCCGAGCCACGCCCCCAGCCCCTCCCTGGGGGATTCTAGGCAGGGGCTCTACCGCTGAGCCATGCCCCCAGCCCCTCACTGGGGGATTCTAGGCAGGGGCTCTACCACTGAGCCACGCCCCCAGACCCTCCCTGGGGAATTCTAGGCAAGGGCTCTACCACTGAGTCACACCCCCAGCCCCTCCCTGGGGGATTCTAGGCAGGGGCTCTACCACTGAGTCACGCCCCAGCCCCTCCCTGGGGGATTCTAGGCAAGGGCTCTACCACTGAGCCACGCCCCCAGCCCCTCACTGGGGGATTCTAGGCAGATGCTCTACCACTGAGCCACGCCCCCAGCCCCTCCCTGGGGGATTCTAGGCAGGGGCTCTACCACTGAGCCACGCCCCCAGCCCCTCCCTGGGGGATTCTAGGCAAGGGCTCTACCACTGAGCCACACCCCCAGCCCCTCCCTGGGGGATTCTAGGCAGGGACTCTACCACTGAGCCACGCCCCCAGTCCCTCCCTGGGGGATTCTAGGCAGGGGCTCTACCACTGAGCCACGCCCCCAGCCCCTCCCTGGGGGATTCTAGGCAGGGACTCTACCACTGAGCCACGCCCCAGCCCCTCACTGGGGGATTCTAGGCAGGAGCTCTACCACTGAGCCACGCCCCCAGCCCCTCCCTGGGGGATTCTAGGCAGGGGCTCTACCACTGAGCCACGCCCCCAGCCCCTCACTGGGGGATTCTAGGCAGGAGCTCTACCACTGAGCCACGCCCCAGCCCCTCACGGGGGGGGATTCTAGGCAGGGGCTCTACCACTGAGCCACGCCCCAGCCCCTCCCTGGGGGATTCTAGGCAGGGGCTCTACCACTGAGCCACGCCCCAGCCCCTCACTGGGGGATTCTAGGCAGGGGCTCTACCACTGAGCCACGCCCCCAGCCCCTCACTGGGGGATTCTAGGTAGGGGCTCTACCACTGAGCTACCTCTCTATCTCTCCTGAGAAGATCATAGAATGGGCTCTCTACCTCTGAGCCATGTCCCTGGTGGATTCTAAGAAAACACTGTACCACTGAGTCACACCCCCACTTTTCTGGATTCCTGAGAAAGCCATTTCTTGCTGTGAATTTCCAGGAAGGCCTGCAGCTGTTCACAAGCTGTGGCTGAGGCTGACTGAGAGCACATGAGCCAGGGAATGATCTGGAGGAAGAGCGTATAGATCAACAGGCTAGCAGGGTGGGGTTCTCCGCCGGAGGCTGTTGCCATGGGTGAACTATATGGACCAATCAGTTAAGTGCTCCCATCCTGAAGGTGGCTCCCAGTCCTGTCTCTGTCTCTGTCCTAGAGGCTTGTCACTTTCTGTACTCACCATATTTCGTGTTGAACAGCATCTCCACCTGCTTCCGCAGGGGCCGGATCACGTCACCAGGGCTCTCTGAAAGGCAAAGGCAATGTGCTGAGTTTCCTGGGTTCAGAAACTTGGTGCTTAACTTACACCCCGGCTCTGGAGGTATCAGAAATGACCTTGCAGTGAGACCTTGGAAGGGAACAAGGAAAAAGGCAGCTTTACCCACGCCTGTATTTCCTGGATTTTGCATACCTAGTGGGTGCAAAACAAGCCTGTAATTTGCATGCACTGCCACCAGGGAGCAGTAAAGACTTCCTAATTACAGGTATCTGCTGGGTTCTACAAAGTAACATTCATCTCTGACAAGAGGCTGTTTTATTCTAGGGGAAGACATGCTAGTGATTAACAGCATTGCACTCTTACCACCTACCCTGTCTTTTGTTCAGCAGAGAGAGGAAAAGCAGTTTTTCTTAGTGTATCTTCTATACAGAAAGCTAGTTTTACATATTGAAGCCTAATATCTTACTCAGGAAGATGAGGGGCCCAATTCAGCTTAGAACCCTTCATGGAAGGCAGCTAGATATGTGTATGTAAGCCTAAGCTAAAACTTTATTCTGATTGAGGCCTGCCAGTTCTAACAATCTAGAACTTTCTCCCACCTGGTACACCTCACCTGGGTCTCCCAACCTAAATAAATTCAGGGTGTTGGAGAGAGATGATGGAGTAGAAGGGAGAATTTCTCTGGGGCTAGAATGGACACAGAGAGGGAATTATGGGATACAGGCAGGGCCTCACCTTCCGCCGGCCTTTCTTCTGACCATGCTTCCTCAACAGGGCCTTTGTCTATGAGAAAGCAGAAGACATTAGGAAACACTGCCCAGGAAGCTCAACTAGAGGAGGGAACGCCAGGCCAGAGAGCCTCAACTCGAGGCCGAGGAGACTGTCTCCAGATGGGATCAGGACACACATACGCCTTTCAAATAGAGACTC
The DNA here is from genome assembly GCA_036184795.1 of Tokudaia tokunoshimensis. NCBI lineage: Eukaryota > Metazoa > Chordata > Mammalia > Rodentia > Muridae > Tokudaia > Tokudaia tokunoshimensis. The sequence continues at coordinate 24,243,895 of BTHU01000006.1, forward strand.
ACAATCTTCCTCTATGGACCCCAGCAGGGACCAGCCTGCAGCCACTGCATCCTACACACTGAGGAGCTCAGGGAAGAATAAGATCAGGGCCCGTTCTCCTGGTGTGACAGAAGACGTTAATACACCAGGATTCAGTGTGGGGAGGCCCACACCTGTGATCTTAGGAATTTGGAGTCTGAGGTTGGTGGTTTCTGAGTTTGAGGCTAGCCTGAGCTACACAGTGAGACTATGTGTTTAAAAAAAAAAAAAGAGAGAGAGACTGGAGCACAGCCCAGCAGCTAAGCAACAGTGCACTCACCTAGCATGTACTGGGCCTTGGGTTCCATTCCTAGCACCAAAAAATACATTAAAGACATGAACACAGCCTCATACATTTATAAGAAAAAGGCTGCACATTGTAGCATAATCCCGTACGGGAAGGCTGAGGCAGGAGGACTACGGATTGCAGGATAGCCTGGTCTATGTAGCAAGAACCTGTCTCAAAATCCAAGGCGATGCACACCCTCTGCGATGGGTTTGTTTTAATTGCCGACTCGACACAAAAAATGCCTTTCTGCACAGGGCCATCTCTCGGGCCTCTGTTTGTTGGTATTTCGATCACCAGGGGTTAGACAACCTCAATAAGGATTCCCCTAAATCTAATGGACCTGTGGGCATGTCTGTGGAGGACTGTATTGATGAGGTTAATCTAACGTGGGTGGGAAGAGCCAGACTGAAAGGGAGTGGCCACATGCCCTCGGTCTGGGTCCTCGACTGTAAAACAGAGCGAGCAAGAGGAGCACTAAGCACTAAGTACTAAGCACTAAGCAGGCATCCATTCTCTCTGCTCTTGACTACAAATGTGACGGACGCCGCTAGAGGCTTCAGTGTTGACTCCCCTGCAATGGCGGACTGTAACTGGGCCTGTGAGTCAAATAAAAAAATAAAGCAGTCCCCACACTGCTTTATTTTTTTAAGATTTATTTATTTTATGTATATGAGTACACTGTCGCTATCTTCAGACACACCAGAAGAGGGCATCAGATCCTATCACAGATGGTTGTGAGCCACCATGTGGTTGCTGGGAATTGAACTCAGGACCTCCGAAGAGCAGTCAGCACTCTTAACCACTGAGCCATCTCTCCAGCCCAGCCCACACTGCCTTTTTTAGCAATGTACATTATCATGCAAAAGAAATAAAACAAGAACAGCTGTCATCCCAGCAACTTGGGGGGCTGAGGCAAGATGACAGCAAGTTTGAAGCCAATTCAGGACTAGCTTCCCACTTAGTGAAGTTCTATCTCAGAATTTAAGAAAGAAACACACACACGCACACACATACACACAAACACACACACACACACACACACACACGGCTAGGGATGCAGCTCAATTGGAGAGCGTTTCTCTGGGATGTGCAAGGCCTTGGATTTGGTACACAGCACACCTTTATTTTAGACAGTTACCTGTCTAAAATAAAGTAAGACAGAAGAACGTTCTTGCTGGCTATGTGGCTAAGAGCAATTACTGCTTTACCCGGGGACCAGAGTTCAGTCTCCAGAACATATATCAGTGAGCACAGAATTGTTTGTAACTCCAGCCCCAGAGATAACGACATTCTCATCTCTTAACATCTGAAACCGCTCTCCAGCCCTCTCTATTTGAGACAGGCTCTCAGGCACCTCTGGCTGGGCTTGAATTCTCTACGATCAAAGCTGACTTACTAATCCTCTTCATCTCCTCCTCCCCAGTGCTGGGATTACGGCGTGTGGTACCCACACCCAGTGTATGTGATGCAAGGGATGGAACCCAGGGTCTCATGCATGGTCAGGCAAGCAATCAGCCAACTGCGCCACATTCCTAGTACATTTGAAAACGAAGTTTTCATTGAATTTATTTTATTTGTTTACATGTATGTGTGAGGCTGAGGAGACTGAGGGACTGAACTAAGGTCATCGAGCTTGCATGACAAGAGCTTTTACCGGCTGAACAGACTCTAACTTGAATTTTTGGTATTTTGAAACAGGGTCTCATGTAGCCTAGAACTTGCTATGCAGTGAAGGATGACCTTGAACTTCTGATCTTCCTGTCTCTATCCCGGCAAGTGCTGGGATTAATGCTCCACACTGTTTGGCTTGTTTGGAGAGTTATATGTTCCTATGTTAATTTTTCACACCCTGTGATGCTAGGCATGGAACCCAGTTCCTCAAACATGCTACTCTCGCGGTCTGGTAAAGCGCCTCAACCTCTAACAAAGGGACTGACCTGTAGACTCAGGAGGCCACATCAGTAACAGCAACAGCAACACTCTCCCTGGGATGCCCTTTATTGTTGAGACTCTGTGTTGCTCAGGCTACCTGGCTATCCTGAAACTCACTCTGTAGACCAGACTGGCCTTGAACACCTCCAGATCCGCCTGACTCTGCCTCCTGAGTGCTGGGATTAAAGGCGTGCGCCACCACTGTCCAGCTCCCCAAAGCATTTAATCAAGTGCAAATATTTCAAAACCCAAGACACATCCCAAGTCACAGATAGGGATGGTCCCACACACACCATGTGTGTCCGTCCAGTCTTCTCCAGCAAAGGCAAGGGCTTCCTGACCCGCCGGTCCCTCCTGCGACCCCCCCAGGGTGGTAGGTCCCCAGTATGGCCAGCCCCAGCCCACCTCTTACCAGCCGGCATTTCCATTCCATAACCGGAATCCTCTGAGGGCAGATGCCCAGGTAGCGAGTCGGTCATCTCCTCAGAGGTAGGTGAAGGATCTAAAAGGAAACTCTGAATGATGAGGGCGGCTTTTACATGTCCTGCCCATCATGGTCCCTTAGAGGTCCCAATGGATTAGCTAGGTAGGTCTACAGATCACGATTCTAAAAGATATCCATGAAGTCAGAGGTGGAACAGCCTGTGCCCTGATGACTTGGGTTCTCAGGAAGGTGAAGTAGCAGGACTGAAAGCTTTAGGGTCTCCCTGGGCTACAGAGTGGATTCAGGGAGTTGATATCTAATTAGGATTTGAGATCCTATTTCAAAATGAAAAGTGAAAAGGGGCGTGTCTCAGTGGTAGAGCCCCTGCCTAGAATCCCCCAGGGAGGGGCTGGGGGCGTGGTTCAGTGGTAGAGCCCCTGCCTAGAATCCCCCAGGGAGGGGCTGTGGCGTGGTTCAGTGGTAGAGCCCCTGCCTAGAATCCCCCAGGGAGGGGCTGGGGGCGTGGCTCAGTGGCGGAGCACTTGGCCTGATGGTGTAGGTACTGGGTAGCAGAGCACATAGCGGCCACGGACCGAAACACCAACAGTCCTTTGATGTCTGTCTCTTACCTGAGACAGTAACCTGAATAATGTCCAACTCCTCTGGCTCGATTTTGATGGGCCTCAACATTCCTATCTCTCCTGAGGTTCCTGCAAAGAGAACAAGAAGGACCCAGTCAGGCATGGGCATGAACATGCCCAGACAGAGGCAAGACTTTCCAGAACATTCTCGTGCCTGTGAATTGACAGTGAACAACTAGGAAGTTATTGGACCCTTGGCTCCTCCCCAGACCAAGAAGGGATAGATGAGCCCTTGAACTCAAACTCAAGGCAAGCCAGGCTCCTCTACTGTAAAGCGCTCACCGGTCCACAGGGTGAAGATGGAGGCTTATCTGCAGACCCAGGGCAGGCAGTAGTGATGCCAGGATTTGATTGCTATTCTCCTCCCCTCCCCAGAGAGTTCCCAGCATGCTCTGCTGCTTGCAATGCAATTCTTGGGGCATGGCCATGGGTAGAGAACTATTCCAATTACTGTGGGTTCACAGCCTGGGCTGGTTTCTTCCTGGCTGTCAGTTGGGGACTGGTGGCCCAGTTCTGGGACCACAGAACACACACAAGGGAGTCGCGCAGCTTCTCACCTGGCCCACAGTCTTCCGAGACGCTGCTCATGTCTGACCTGAGAGAAAGAAAGGTGCAAAAATGACCCAGGGTTGACCTTGTCCTGAGCCACTCTGCCCAGGACAGCTCTGACCACATTTCAAAAAAACAGCCCCCAAATCTGAGGGCTGCAGACCCCATTTATGAACTCAGGACTCGAGACTCAGAAGGATTGCTTCGGGTTCAAGAGTCTGTCTCAGAAAATCAAACTAAGGGGCTGGAGAGCTGGCTCAGCAGTTAAAGGCTTGCTGCTCTTGCAGAGGAACCAAGTACAGTTCCCAGCATCCACATGGTGGGCTCACAACATCCATAACTCCAGCTCTGGTGTGTCCAATGCCCTCTTCTGGAGTGCATGGGTATCTGTACTCAAAGGGTGCATATACACACACCACACACATACATATATATACACACAAAATAAAAATCTTAAACCAGGCATGGTGGCTCACGCCTTTAATCCCAGCACTTGGTAGGCAGAGGCAGGTGGATCTCTGTGATGCAGAGATTACAGCCAGGTCTACATAGTAAGTTCAAAACCAAACTGCTATGTACTGAGAACTGGTCTCAAAAAAAAACCATCAAAAATAAATAAGAACATTATGCATTCTGGACCCTCTGCTTTCACATAATGGGGCTCACTACCCTACATTAGCACCAGGCACCAGCTTTCTGAGGCCCTGACTCCAGCCATGTGCTCACTCTCATCTCATCTTCTCAGCCAGATGAGTCACACCCCAGCCCCTCCCTGGGGGATTCTGGGCAGGGGCTCTACCACTGAGCCACGCCCCCAGCCCCTCCCTGGGGGATTCTAGGCAGGGGCTCTACCACTGAGCCACGCCCCCAGCCCCTCCCTGGGAGATTCTAGGCAGGGGCTCTACCACTGAGCCACGCCCCCAGCCCTTCCCTGGGGGATTCTAGGCAGGGGCTCTACCACTGAGCCACGCCCCCAGCCCCTCCCTGGGGGATTCTAGGCAGGAGCTCTACCACTGAGCCACGCCCCAGCCCCTCCCTGGGGGATTCTAGGCAGGGGCTCTACCACTGAGCCACACCTGCAGTCCACATGGCCAGATATTGTCCCTCTCAGTTCACAGCCTGGGTTGGAGATTAGGGCCAGTGGTTTGGTTGTGGGTTGTACACAGGGACAAGCAGTGTGACCAAGGAAGGTTCCCAAGATACCAGACACCTGAAATACCTTGTCCTCCATGTTCTCTTGCTCCACTTTGTCTCTCCCTGGCCTGGAAGACATTGCATTTGTAGTCCTTGTGTGGAAACCATGTGCCTGAGTGGGGTGATGGGGACTAGCCAGGCCTCAGCCCTTTATATACTGTGCAGAACACAGGCCTAACCCAGAGCAGAGGAGGGCCCTTACCAAGCAGTTCCAGCCAGGTCCAGCATGCTGTCCCTACAGACTTCCGTGGAAGTGTCTTCTGGTGGGCTAGCTGGCTCCAGCTTCATGGGGTCTTTGGTAAACTTGTTCCCTGTGAGAGAAGAGTTGGGCTTAAAAATGATGGTTCTTCAGTCAAATATAGTGGCACATACCTGTAATCCCAATATTCAGGAGCCTGAGGTTGGAGGATTGCCATGAGTTCGAGGCTAGCTTGGGCTACAACTGTAAGACCTATCTGTGAACCCCTAAAGACAAGGCTTCTCTGGTTGATAGGAGACACCTGGGCAATGGCTTCTATAGGACATTTCTCGGGGCACTCCTGGGAGGGTGGGGTGTGCCTTTGATCTCTTCTTTGGGGCTGTGTCTGAGGCAGCCAGGAATTTATCCATCTATACCCTGCCCTCATCTGGACGGATGTCTCTGCCCTCTACCAGGGCATGGTAATGTAAGAGCCTCAGGAGAAAGGCCACACCCCACCAGGTTTGTTCCATAGGGTCATTTTCTTGTTTAATAAACCAATAACTAGAAGGTAAACAAAAAACAGGGTTTCTCTGGGTTGCCCTGTCTGTCCTGAAACTTGATCTGTAGACCAGGCTGGTCTCAAATTCAGTGATCCTCCTGCCTCTGCCTCCCAAGTGCTAGGGTTGGTTACAGGCATGCACCACCACTGCCTAGTTCCCTAGCTCCTTTTATCATCTCCATGTCACGGATGGGGAAACTGAGGCTTACAGACAATGCCCAAGGCTAGAAAGCTGCCATATAGCAGAGCTGTTAATGGGGCTCAGGCTCAGGGGCACCACGCCCAAGGATCTGTGCAGCTTTAGTGGCTGAAGCACAATCGATATCCTCCCTACTGTCACCGCAGAGGCTTGGGAACCACGGTACCTAAGGGAAACGCCTCACTTCTCTTGTGCCTTAGCTGCTTTATCTATCCGTGGGAGTGGGGACAGACTCGTGTCTGCATATGACTGAGGGTGAACACGAGGTGAATACAATACAGGTGCCTGCAGCCTCAGAAAACCTGAAGGGGGAGCCCAGCCTTCACGGGAAAAGATGCAGCGACATTCGCTCCTAATGGACATCAGGGGGGCGATGACACAAATCACAATCAGTGAGCAATCTGTCCCCCAAAAGAATAACACAGACTGGCTGTGGGAGACACCCAGTGTTAACTTCCGGCCTCCACATGAGAGCACGCGTGCGCGCGCGCACACACACACACACACACACACACACATGCATGCACACATGCACCTGGGCACATTCACGCACATTCACACAAACACACACAAAGGCACACACACATACACACACACACACAAGGACAAACGTACACAAGGGCACAGGCACACACACACACACACACACACACACACACACACACACACACACCCCAACATAAACAAAAAACAAGGTTGTTCCAAAAGGAACCCGGCCGTGTGTTTAGCAAATGGGATTACAGTTTTCTCCAAGGAGGCTCTAAACTCTTAGGGTTCCAGTCTGGCAGTCATCCGGATCCCAGAGTCCACATAAAAGCCCATGATGTAGAAGAGGACTCAGGGCAGCAGGGTCATCCCAACTCCAGAGCACAGCCGCTGGGACCCACTTACCTGTGAAAATGCGCTCATCAAACATCCTGGGAAGAGAGGAGAGAGTGTGAGAACGGTGCAGGCTGGTCCCTTCAGAGATGCCACACGTGCCACCAGCGTGGCTCTTAGAGCCACGGACGGGGGCACGGGGTCGACCACCCACGCGGACAAGAGTTGGGGAATGATGGCTCGGCCAACCGGATGTGACTCAGAATGGCCACGGAAACAAACCTCTGGACAAGTCCATGAAGGGGTTTCCAGATTAGGTTGGTTGAGGAGGGAATATCTACCCTAAATGTGGGCGGCGCAGCCGATGGGCTGGGGTCCCAGACTGAATCAAAAGCGAAAGGACAGCTGAGAGTGGGTGTTCATCTTTGTGCTTCCTGATTGGAAATGCACTGCGAGCGACCTGCCACCCCACGCTCCCCCGCCCGCCTTCCCGACGCGATGGACTGCACCAGCGAACCGTGAGCCCAAGTAAGCCTTTCCTCCTTAAGTAGCTTTTGTCCAGAGTTCTGTTACAGCAACAAGGAAACATAACTATTACAGAGAAAATCTGAAATATCGGAACGTGTTTCTGCTTAGCCAGGGATGGCATGACCCATGACATATCTGGGGCCAGCTCTCACCAGGCTTACCTTGAACTCCCTATGTAGCCAAGGCTGACCTTGGATTCCTGATTCCCCCTCTTATGTGTTGGGATTACAGGCCTGCCACACTGAGCCTGGATTTTGCAGTGCTGGGGATAGAATCCAGGGCATTGTGGATGCCAGGCAAGCGCTCTACCCACTGAACCACACCACCACCCTGTACCTGCTCATTAAGACCCTGTTATACCCATGTCTCTAAGGGCCAGGCTCAGTAAAAAAGCAACTCAAAGCCACTGGACAGGCCATAGTCATGGACGCTGACCCGAGGGTTCCTTCAGAGGCATTCTCAGAAGGTAGAGGCCCCAAGCAAGGGCAGACACTAGGGTATCATAGAGACATCTAGAAGCAAGGCCCTGGTAGTGATGTGCTTGTTCATCCACACAGGCTTCTACCTCAGGGGATCCACAGAGACCTTGAACCCCGTGACAGGGTCAGGTCACTGGTGGACCGATTGCAGGGGAAGAGGCCCAGGGATGGCTTACGGTCCAAAGCATCTAAAGTTAGTTTCCAAGAGTCCAAGTGACACAAAGTGGAGTCGCCTGAGACGCTGCCCATGTCAGACTGGCCTGTGGACGTGTCTGTGAGGAATCGTGTAAACTGATGCCCAGCCCACTGTGGGCGGTGCCCTCACTGGGCGTGGTCCTGGCCAGTGAGTTAGGGAATAGCATTCCTCCATGGTTTCTGCTGAGTCCTGCCCCACTTTCCTCAATGATGGATTGTGACCCGGAAGTGGAAATAAACCCCGACGCTGCTTCCTTCCAGTCACTGTGTTTATCACAGCGGCGACAAAAATGAAACCAGGACGGGGAATGAGTGTATAACTGGTGTGTGTGCGCGTGTGAGTGAGAGATAGACAGCCAGACTGACTAACTGACAGACTACGGTCAGACTATGCCTGATATGAATGTGGAAATGTCACAAAACCGATTATTTTAGCTGATCAGTCTGACATAATTTAGGAAGCCATTGAGAATGTAGACCCGTAATCCCAGCACTTAGATGGTGGAAAAAGGAGGATCCGAAATCCAAGGTCATCCTGGGCTACACAGTGAGCTTACAGTACACAGATCATGTCTTTAAAAAAAAAAAAACAGCCGGGCGGTGGTGGCGCACGCCTTTAATCCCAGCACTTGGGAGGCAGAGGCAGGTGGATTTCTGAGTTCGAGGCCAGCCTGGTCTACAGAGTGAGTTCCAGGATAGCCCGGGCTACGCAGAGAAACCCTGTCTCAAAAAAACCAACCAACCAACCAACCAACCAACCAACCAACCAACCAACCAGAAAACAAAAGACGCCAAAACCAAAACAGTCATCAGTGGTGGTGCACGCCTTTGATCCCAGCATGAAGGAGGTAGAGGCAGGTGGATCTGATAAGTTTGAGGCCAGCCTTAAGTTCCAGGAAAGCCTAAACTACACAGCGAAACAAACAAATAAATTAAAATAAAATGAAACAAAAAAAGCCAGTAAGGGAGACAAAGTTGGGTGTCTAGATTAAGCTCAGGGCATGAAGCCTGAAGGAGGCGTCCTGTTCTCTATGAGACCAAGAGCTTCCTGCTATTCCCGGGGCTCCGGGAGCTCACACACATCTGGACACCACAAGGCCTGAAGCCGCCGGAGAGTAATGCGGGTGGGAACCAGCTTCCTGTCTGAGGGCCCAGCTTCCCCTCTCAGCCCCACCCACTGACCCAGCGGCTGCAGAATTAACAAGGCGACCATTCTTTAGGAAGTACAGAGTTGGGGGAGGTACAGTCAGACTAGGAGGGGCTTCATATCATTTTCAGAGATGTTGTAAAGGCAGGGGGGAAAAGCCACATGCCCTCATAGGGTGCCCAGGCTGGAGTGCACACTTCACAGACTTAGGGTCCCCAAAGCACAGTCCTGAGCTCTAGAATCGTCTACTCCTCGGTTTGCTTTTGTGGTTCTGAGGATGAAAAATTCAGTGCTTCCTGTATGCTAGGTAGGTGCTCTACCACTGAGCCACGCCCCCAGCCCCTCCCTGGGGGATTCTAGGCAGGGGCTCTACCACTGAGTCACGCCCCAGCCCCTCCCTGGGGGATTCTAGGCAAGGACTCTACCGCTGAGCCAGGCCCCCAGCCCCTCACTGGGGGATTCTAGGCAGGGGCTCTACCACTGAGCCACGCCCCCAGCCCCTCACTGGGGGATTCTAGGCAGGGGCTCTACCACTGAGCCACGCCCCCAGCCCCTCCCTGGGGGATTCTAGGCAGGGGCTCTACCACTGAGCCACACCCCCAGCCCCTCCCTGGGGGATTCTAGGCAGGGGCTCTACCACTGAGTCACGCCCCAGCCCCTCCCTGGGGGATTCTAGGCAGGGGCTCTACCACTGAGCCACGCCCCCAGCCCCTCCCTGGGGGGATTCTAGGTAGGGGCTCTACCACTGAGCCACGCCCCCAGCCCCTCACTGGGGGATTCTAGGCAGGGGCTCTACCACTGAGCCACACCCCCAGCCCCTCCTTGGGGGATTCTAGGCAGGGGCTCTACCACTGAGCCACGCCCCCAGCCCCTCCCTGGCGGATTCTAGGCAGGGGCTCTACCACTGAGCCACATCCCCAGCCCCTCACTGGGGGATTCTAGGCAGGGGCTCTACCACTGAGCCACGCCCCCAGACCCTCCCTGGGGGATTCTAGGCAGGGGCTCTACCACTGAGCCACGCCCCCAGCCCCTCACTGGGGGATTCTAGGCAGGGGCTCTACCACTGAGCCACGGCCCCAGCCCCTCACTGGGCAGTTCTAGGCAGCTCTTCTTTCACAGAACCGAGCCAATTCACACCTCTTGATAATGAAGTGAATGCTGTGTCGCTCCTCCAGAATCCTCTTCAGCTTTGGTACTCCGTAAGTACAGGGCCGCTTGAAGGGGATCTTGTCTGGGATACCCACAATTTCCACAGCCTCAGGATCACAGGCGATCTTCCTATAGGGCACGGGGACCATGTGGTCCAGGCCCAGGGCTTCCGCTGGAAGGGCAAGAACAAGGGTGAGTGCCGGAGACCAGTCACTGGATAAGGTGACAGCCACAGTCCGTCTAGCACTGCTGGCTGTGCTTCTTTCAACTTTAGACAAAGTCTCACTAAATAGCCCTGGCTGACTCAGGACTCACTATGTAGACCAGGTTAGCCTCAAACTCAGAGATTTGTCTTGCTTCCCAAATGCAGGCATTAAAGAACAGTACCACCTCATCCACAGTCCCCCACCCCATTCACACACACACACACACACACACACACACACACACACACACACGGAGTTTCCCTGTTAGCCCTGGCTTACTGGAAATTACTCTATACACAAGGCTAGCCTCAAACTTAGAGATCCAGCTGCCTCCTGAGTGCTGGGTTTAAAGGTCTATGCCACCACAGCCTGGCCCAGCATCCTTTGTCCATCACTATAAAAGGCTTACTATTTATTTATTGGGAGTCACTGCTAAGGGCCACAGCCTGAGTATGGAGGTCAGAGGACAACTTGCAGGAATCAGTTCTCTCCTTCCATCATGTGGGTTCCAGGGCATAAGGCTGGGCCGCAAGCACCTTCACCCACTGAGCCATCTTGCTGCCCCTCCTGTACCTCCTTGAGACAAAGAGTCCTGTTCTATTCCCCAGACTGGCATCAAATTCACAGCAATCCTCCTGACTCAGCCTTCAAGTCTTGGGTTTACAGACCAGGTACACCATCACGCCAACCTCCGAATATTGCTTGCTTTCCTTGGGCAAGCTAGTCCTTGCCTGGGGCTTTTCCTGGTCTCCTCTGTTGTAGCCCAAGAGCTGCCCTTCAGGCACTCACTGGCCAAGTCAGTGCTGGGCACAACAGTCCAGGAGGCTTCAAGAACAGCTCATTGTTTTCCTTCTGACGTGTCCCAGGCCTGTCTGTTGGCAGTGTTGGCAGCCAGCTCTACACTGTGAAGTCACACTTAGCTCCTTGTCAAATTAAACCCTGGAAATCTCAGCAGCTGTCAAGTCATTTCTCCCCCACCCCCACCTCCTGTCTGGGGAGCCACCCTCCCTGCCTTCAGGGTTTGGGCAATCGCTTTGTGGAGTTCATGTGAACTCACGGCCATGCAGGGACAGCCTCAAGAAACTTTTCGATCTGATATGGGGGGGTGTCTCTTTGGATTCAGGACCCCCCCCCCCAAGAGCGGGGATCACAGGTGTGCACCACCATGCCTGCTTTATGATGCTGGAGATGGAACCCAGGGCTTCAAGCACGCTAAGCAAGCACTCGACCAAGACAGCCATATCCCAACCTCTTTTAGCTTTCCTGACAGGGTCTTTTGTTTATAGCCCAGGCAAGCCTGTACATCTTAATCCTCAGCCCCTAGAAATGGTGGGATTCCAAGTGTGCACCACCATGCCTGGTGTCTGTCTGTCTGTCTCTCTGTCTGTTCACCATATGCACCTACCTACCCTGACACTGACCTATCAAAAGCATATACAGTAGCCAGAAAGATAGCACCAGGAGCTGTAGCTGTAGCCCAGCAGATATCAGCTCTGACCCAGGCCTCCTTCTCTTGCACAGACCCGGAGCTTCTCCACATCACCTCCTTATAGCCCAGGAGGTTCACCTGATTATGTCAGGCAATTCCTGCACAGACAGCCAACGAGGTCACCCCAGGTCCTGCGCAGGAGGTCCAGGCCACCAGTCCCAGCCCACCTAGAAAGGGCACCGCCATCTCAGGAAGGCACCTGACTCTCTAGCCTGAGACCTTAGCCTCCTCTAAGGCATCTTTGCAATCTCACCAAGCACTGTGGCCTCCTGGACCCTCATGCCAACTGCAGTAGGCAGCCATATCCAATTGTATGCACTTGCACACAGGGTCCACGACCATATAATTTTGCACATAAAGACCCACAGCTACATGCATTTGCATACAAGTACACGCGGCTGTATCTATCTGTTGAGGACATAAAAGTCCTTGCACCCACAGATCACCAGGGAAACCAGGAATGTAAACACATGAAGGGTCTCTATTTAGCAGAGGAGATAAAATACCTGGTTTCCCACCCAGAAGGCAGGGAGTGGACTTTGTTAATGACCGGATGACTTTTGTCTATAGAAGCAAATCAAATCTCCAGAATAATTATCCTAGATTCTTTCCTCCCTGGACAGTTACCCATCCTTAGGGCAGATGTCACATGGACTTTATGGTCTGCTGACCTCTATGCTATCGGTCAGAGAGCACACTAGATTCTAGGCCTCTTAGCTGTAGAACCCACCCTCAGGGTCACATGTACTTTGTAAAAGAGTTTCTATGTAGCCACGCCTTAGGCTTTATTATACCCCGGGAATCGGACTGATCAGTGTGGTTATTGCCTGGAAACCTTTTCCCCGAATTATAGTATGTTTTACATAGGCTGACCCTGAACTGCCTGGCATTAGACTCCCTGAAATCTGCTCCAGCCTGATAGTCAATCTGCACTGGGTTCTCATTCTCATCTCTTTACAGGTTTGCTTCCCTCTCTGACACTTCTGGGACCCCCTTGTGTGTCTGCATGTGAGTGCCCACTGCTGCATGCCTGTGCAGGTGAGTGTCCACTGCTGCATGCCTGTGCATGTGAGTGCCCCCTGCTGCATGCCTGTGCATATAAGTGCCCACTGCTGCATGCCTGTGCATGTGAGTGCCCCCTGCTGCATGCCTGTGCATGTGAGTGCCCCATGCTGCATGCCTGTGCATGTGAGTGCCTACTGCTGCATGCCTGTGCATGTGAGTGTCCACTGCTGCATGCCTGTGCATGTGAGTGCCCACTGCTGCATGCCTGTGCATGTGAGTGCCCCCTGCTGCATGCCTGTGCATGTGAGTGCCCACTGCTGCATGCCTGTGCATGTGAGTGTCCACTGCTACATGCCTGTGCATGTGAGTGCCCACTGCTGCATGCATCTGCATGCCTGTGCCCTTTAGGCACTGGCTGCCATGGCACTTGAACATAAGGCCATCCGTCCTCCAGACCACACCTGGACAAGGAGAGAATGAACTGAAGTCTATCCTCACACTCCAGCTTACACACACACACACACACACACACACACACACACACACACAGAGACAGAAAGAGAAAGAGAGAGAGAGAGAGAGAGAGAGAGAGAGAAAAGGGCTCTTGATGTTGGCTCAGTAGGAACAGACATTTAGTACCAAGCCTGAAACCTGAGTTCAATCCCCAGTACCTAAATGATGGATAGAGAGACTCAAATCCCGAAAGCTCTCTGACCTGCACATGCATGTGATGGATACACTCGCACCATGCAAACACACACACACACACACATACACACATACAGTCTTAGCTCAGTTGGTAAAGTGCTTTGCACTTGGAAATTCAGTGTCCTACAAACATACAGATCCAATTTTGATGCTAACAACTAGTATAAAAAAGTCAGGAGAGGCCTGCAGTCGTGGTGCACGCCTTTAATCCCAGCGCTTGAGAAGCAAGAGGATCTCTTGAGTTCAGCAACCTGGTCTACAGGGCAAGTTCCAGGACAGCCAGGGCTACAGAAAGAAACCCTGTCTCAACAAAATAAAACAAAAGCCAGGAGAGGTAACTTGCACTTGCAACTCCAACATTGGCAATCTGGAGAAAGATGGAGTCCCAGGTTCACTGGCCCGCCCTACTAACCTACTTAGTGAGTGCCAAGCCAGTAAGAGACCCTGTCTCAAAGGATCAGGACAAAGGAGTAGAGACTGTTGCAGGATATTTGATCGCACTGTGAATCCAGAGACTGGGTTGTTACTGGAAAAGCTAAGACTCAGCCTTAGCACACACTTTTAGTGCCCCTGGCTGGAGTACAGACACACCCTTAGTACACATCTTTAATCCCAAACAATGAAGATAAAGTTAGTTTGTACAAGGAAACACCCATGTTTGAAAGTGATGTCTAATTGAGTGGCAGACAAAGTGATGAATCAGAGAAAGATTTGACAGAATAGGATCTGCAAACTCTCAGAAGAGAGAGAGAGAGAGAGAGGAAAGGGAGGCGACTTAAAGCAATGCAGAACCAGGCAGTGGTGGCGCATGCCTTTAATCCTAGCACTTGGGAGGCAGAGGCAGGCGGATTTCTGAGTTCAAGGCCAGCCTGGTCTACAGAGGGAGTTCCAGGACAGCCAGGGCTACACAGAGAAACCCTGACTAGAAAAAAAGAGAGAGAGAGAGAGAGAGAGAGAGAAAGAGAGAGAAAGCAATGAAGGAGAGAGGGCAGTTTTACCAGGACAGTTTTACGGAGACAGGTTGGGGAGAGAGAGAGAGAGAGAGAGAGAGAGAGAGAGAGAGAGAGAGAGAGAGAGAGAGAGAACAAGCTAGACAGGTGAAGACAGAATGGGCCAGCGAATGAGAAGGACCCAAAAAGATAAAAACATTGTCAAATTTAGTATGAGTAATTCAGTCAGAATTGCCAGTTTGGATCAGTCAGCTTAGAGAGGAGTTTTGAGCAAGAACAGCTGAGTTGAATCAGGCAGCCAGTTTTCAGAAAGAACTAGAAAAGGGTGAGCTTATTCAGCAGTAAGTCTCAGAGACTGAGAACCTTCTAAGCTTAGATAAGATTGTAAGGAGGCCAGAAGCTTCCAGGACTGAGGCTGGGTTAGCAGAAGGAGGAAGTAAGCCTCTGAGATGACAATTACAACAGGAGAATAAAAGATAACGTTTACAGGGGACTTCCAGCAAGATGGCTGCACTGGCTAGTTTTACCAAGCTGGAGTCATTTGGGAAGAGAGAAGTCAATTAGAAAAACGCCCCCACTGGCCTATGGAGAAGCCTGTAGAACCTCAATTAGAAAAACGCCCCCACTGGCCTATGGAGAAGCCTGTGGTGCATTTTCTCCACTGATGGTTGATGTGGGAGGGCCCACCTCATGACGGGCAGTGTCATACCCAGGTTGGCAGCTCTGGGTGCTATATGAATGCAAGCTAGGCGAGCCAGGAGAGCGAGCCACTAAAATAGTGCCTCCATGGCTTCTGCTCCAGTTCCTACCCTGCCTTCCATCAGTGATGGAGGGCGACTGAGACGTGTAAGCTGAAATAAAAATAAACCCTTTCCTCCCCAAGCTGATTTTGGTCATGGTGTTTTATTACAGCAATAGGAGCCTAAGACAATTGTTCAGGGGCTAAAAGTGCCGGGCCTGTCTGTCAGTCCATGCTTGATATCAGGAACCTACACAGTGGAAGGAGAGAGCTGACTCCTATAAGCTATCTTCTGACCTCTACAATTACACTGTGGCACACACACACACACACACACACACACACACACACACACACACGAGGTAGATGATGCTTAAAAAATGATGCCTGAGGGCCTCCTCGGGCCTCGACACACACACACACACATATGCCTGCACACTCATGTACAACTACACACACACACACACACACACACACACACATGCACACACCACAAAACAGAGAACATCACAGGGTTGCAGGAACACTCTAAGCCAACAGAGAGCAATGTGTACCCCTGCCCATCTATCTCCCCATAGGTGACGTAAGGTCTGGGGATCTGCCATCGATCCACCCCCACAAAGAATCTGCGAAGGAAATATTGACACAACCGCCCTCTCCCCAGACAGGGGAGAGCCCACGCCGGATGCCAGGATGCCATCCTCGCTGACGCTGCGCGGGCGCCAGCATATGGCTCACGCTGTTGTGTTGGGGAACAGAAGCGACTGCCACACATAATGAGATGCTCACCCGGTGGGCCGCGCCGCCCACTCACCGTATCTGCTGTTAAACAGAATCTGCACGCACTCCCGTAGGGTGTTGATGTCCTCCATTTCCTTGATGAAGGGATCCCACTTCTCTATCAAAACACAGAAGGCCCAGTGAGGACTGGTCCCTAAACTGGGGGCTGCCTCCTGTCCGAGGCCCCAGCTCCTGCCACCCTCCCTCCAAGAACTTAGGGTGCCACTCTAAAGCACCCAGGCCCCCCACTCACTGTCACCTCAGCCCCTATGAAACTTGGGGTGCTCAAACAGTATCCCCTCTGCTCCCTCACTGGCCCCGTGTCCACTGCTGCGTCTCCTGGAGAGCTGTGTAGCTGACCTATCTCTCCCTAGACCACCCTACCTCAGGCAGACAAAAAAAAAAAAAAACCAAAAAAACGTGGGCAAGCCACATTCTTGAGAAAGGAGGGGCTTACTATGAAGACGAGACCATACTGGAACTTGAAATCCTCCTGCCTCAGTCCTGAGCGCTGGGATGACAGGCCTGTGTCACCATGTCTAGCAAATTAGGCAAGTGCTAGTGGAAGAAGCTAAGGACCCTGTACATGCTAGATACGTGGTTTATCGTTGGGCCAAGCTCCCAGCCCCTCATTGAGAAATTCTTGGCAAGGACTCTTGGGCTGAGGCCCACACTGGGGGACTCTTAAACAATACACGACTATTCAACCACATTCCCAGGCCCCACATACGGTTCTCCTTTCTTTTGCGTCAGGACCTTACTGTATAGCCCAGGTTGGCCTCAAACAAGAGCTTCCTGCACATCAACTCCATCCAAGGCTCCCTCTTCCTTTTTTTATTTTTATTTTTTGAGACACAGAGTCTCACTGTGTAGGTCTGGCTATGTCACTTTGCAGCCCAGACTGGCCTCAAACTCACAGAAATCCTCCTGCCTCTGCTTCCTGGATGCTGGACGAAAGGCATACACCTAGCTTTTTTGATATTTCTTCTCTCACGGGGAGGAATCTAATTCTTACCCCCTCTGAGAACTGGCTGGAACATTCTGGATTTCTCATGGATAAAATGGAGCAGCTGTGACAGTAGTTTCTGAAGTGAGGTCATGAAAACACAGACTCCCTCTGTCCTCAGTGGTAGATCACTACCTCAGAATGCCAGCTTCCATCTTGCGAACCTGGTCATCTGACCCGATATATAAGCTAGCCCAGGTGCTGCAAGAGTGACCTTACACACGGCTCTCTAGCCTCAGCCCGGCTGACACTATGCCTGTGAGCTTACTACACCCAAACGGACTTCCTCATCTGCTGTGATCATCAGCCCTGCTTGTCAACCTGACAGGACTCAGAACTACCATGAAAACCAACCTCTAGGTGTGTTTGTGAGGAGACCCAAGCCAACTATGGGTGGTACCATCCCGTACGCTGAGACCCCAGATTATTTATATTTATATATATCAGGCTACAAACACTTAATTTAAGCTGCTGTTTGGAGATATTTGTGACGCCCATTGCCCGTTACTCTTTGAGCAAAAAACTGTTCCTCCCTTCTCCTTTCTGAGGGACCCGTTTTCACAGCAGAAAGTCACTCTGACCAGGTCCTCACCAAGGGCACCAGCCTACCTGACTTGTCGTGGACGATGGAAAAGAGGATGCGCTTGGAAGCGTGGACATTCTGGATGAGAGGCCCAGCAGGCCCTGCAGGCGCCTGTCCTAAACAAGGGGGAAAGAGAGACGTACATTTTGGAGGGGCTCCACATACTTGAGAGAAACTAGAACTGAGCCCCATGATCTTGACGCTCTAGGCCCTATCCCTAACTACAGCTCTTAGCTGCTTTCCCAGAGGCGGGCGCCATGACACTTGAATCTCACCCTTTTAATTACATTTATATGTCTACTTATAAAGATCAGAGGACAAGCTGTGAGAGGCAGTTCCTCTCCTTCTATATATGGGTCCCAGGAATTGAACTAGGCTCATCGGGCTTGGAGACAAATGCCTTTAACTAAGCAGGAGCTCAGTCAATTGAACCCATATCCCCCAACACCCAAATCTGAAATGTCTAGTTGAGAAATCTTGATCGCAATTATCTTCGATAAGGGATACTCGGGCTCATATAAGCATCCCCATTTTACAAATAAAGAAACTGAGGCTCTAGGAGAGGCTTGTCCTGTCACACACAGTCAGGATAGAGCCCACATCTTCTTCATACCCAGCTGTTCCATGCACTCATAGGCGTGTACACCTGATGCTTGTGTGGAGGTCAGAGGACAACTTGTAGGATTTCCTTCTTCCACCACATGGGCCTCAAGAGATTGAACTCAGGTCGTCAAGCTGGTTGGCAAGTTCTTCTGCCTGCTGAACTATCTCATCATCCCTGATTGGTTTATTTATAATCTCCTCTTGGGGGCCTCTCTAGATGCCTCCTGATCCCATGCAAGATCTGTGGAGGCCCAAGTTTAACTAGGTCCCCACAGAACGCAATTGGCCAAACCCCACCCTTGCCCAGAAATACCTCCTCCTTAGAGGTAACCACCCAGAGAGCTCCCCACTACAGCATTACCACAGCAATCAGAGAAATCTTGGGTGCTGGAGACATGGGGCTCAGGCACCGGCCAGCCCAAGCCCAGGTCGCTAGGGGTCAACGGGCAGGTTGGCACCTCCTGCTTGAGTTCTCTGATGGTGTGGTTGGGCATCGAAGTGCTGTACAGGAAGTTGGTCATGGAGGATGGGGTGGCGGTGGGGGTCAGGTCTTGGGGAGCAACCTTTGAGGCCTGGCCATGCAGACCACAGTCTCGGGACCCCTTGGGTAGCAGAGAGATACCATTCATCTCCACCAGCGCCTTTGTGTCCTGCCCACTGTCATCAGGAGGTCTGGGTGAGAGAGAAGAGATGGGGACTTCTTTAAATACCTACTTTTCCCTATAAATGTCTCCCATCACAGACCAAGTAACACTCTATAGGATATAATAGACCTGGGCTACTTCAGGTATTCCAATGGGGTGGGATGGAAGCCAGGCCCCACCTTGTGGATACAATGCACCTGATACCAAGTGTCAACCACTGGAAGACCCAGGCCCGCACCAAGCCTGCCTCAGTGCTCCAAGCCACCAATCCCATCCTCCACTTGGCTCCTTCACATCCCATCTGTCCCTCCTGCTCCTGCATGGCTGGGGAAGACGAAGTCCCTGGCTATGCTCGTCCCATGGTATCTACTTTGGCCCAGCCTCAATCTCACCTTCCATCAGCCTCTTAAGAATCTCATCATGAGCCGGGCGATGGTGGCGCACGCCTTTAATCCCAACACTTGGGAGGCAGAGGCAGGAAGATTTCTGAGTTCGAGGCCAGCCTGGTCTACAGAGTGAGTTCCAGGCCAGTCAGCGCTACACAGAGAAACCCTGTCTCGAAAAACCAAAAAAAAAAAAAATCTCATCATGGCCCACGCTCACATCCAGGCCATCTGGATCTCTCAACTCAAGACATTTACAATTTATTCATGTTTTTGAGACAGGCTCTCATTTAAGCAAGGTAGCCTTGAACTCACTGTGGTGGCTTGAATATGTTTGGTCCATGGGAAGTAACACGATGAGAAGGTGTGGCCTTGTTGGAGGAAGTGTGTCACTGTGTAGAGAAGCTTTGAGTTCTCTTAGTATACAAGCTCCACCCAGTACAGAAAAGATTTCCTATTGGCTGCCTCTGGATGGGGGATGTAGAATACTCAGTTCTTTCTGGAACAGCACGTCTACCTGGATGCTGCCATGCTTCCCACCATGATGATGATAGACCGAACCTCTGAACTGTAAGCCAGCCCCAATTAAATGTCCTTTGTAAGAGTTGCCTTGGTCATGATGTTTCTCCACAGCAATGAACCCCTAACTAAGACAGAAACCGGTACCAGAGACTAGGGTATTGCTCTGATAGGCCTGACCATGTTTGTGTTTGGAGGATTGTGGACCTGGGGACTTTGGATTAGGAAAGCAGTGAAATGCTCTAAGTGGGGCTAGGTGGGCCGTCCTAGCAGAAGCATGGAAGGCAGTGGTGCTGAGGGCGATCTGAACAGTGCGGGCCTGGCTCAAGAGGTTTCAGAAGAGGAGAATTTTCCTGTGTGGCCTAGAGACTTTTCTTGTGATAATCTGATAAAGAATGTAGCTGCTTTTTGTCCTAGTCTGAACAGTCTGCTTGAGGCTAAGGTGAAGAGATTCAGATTAATTGCGTCGACAAAGGAAATCTCTAAAATGCCTAGTTTACACTTTGTCCGCTGGTTCACTCTTATGAGGAACATTTTTTTTTCATTAAAGATAGTGAGGTTAGAAAGCAAAAAATACAAAATGTATGGTTTAAAGATTAAAGGGGCACCAGGAATGTAGCTAAGTCCTAAAGTGTTCAAGGATTTTTTTTTTTTTTTGGTTTTTCGAGACAGGGTTTCTCTGTATAGCCCTGGCTGTCCTGGAACTCGCTCTGTAGACCAGGCTGGCCTCGAACTCAGAAATCCGCCTGCCTCTGCCTCCCAAGTGCTAGGATTAAAGGCATGCGCCACCACCGCCCGGCTGTTCAAGGATATTAAATGGAATTAAGGGACTGGTAACTTCAGGGCAAGATCCTACCCAGCTAAGCTTATTTATGTCTTTACAGTTGAATAGTTATAGCAAGGAACAGTTATATCATGTTAGGTGTTATTATGACCTGGTTATTGTTTTCATTTAGAGATATGATTATATGTCAAAATGACAAAGGATGGATTGTGATGGCTATTCTCAGTTGTCAATGTGACTATAATTGGAATGGACTATAATCCAGAACTTAAAAAGATCTCGTGAAAAGCTTAGGTCCAGGCATAGTGTACATGCCTTTAATTCCAGCACTGAGACAGAGTCATGCAGATCTCTGAGTTCAAGGTCAGTCTACAGAGCAAGTGCCAGGACAGCCAAGCTTAGGCAGTGAAGGAGTTGGAAAACAGAAAGCTGGTGATAATGTACTAGAACAAAGGGGAAGTCGGGGCAGTGGGGGGGGGGAGGGGGGCATGTTCCAGCCCAGCAAGCAGCAGAACTCAGCAGCTTTGGCCATGTGGCTCTGGCTTTAGAGTCCAGAATGGAAGGGACTACTGGGACAACTGATGCTGGTTAGCTGGAGTTAAAAAATTAGTGATAATTAAGAAGAAACCAGCATCACTGACGTGGAATCTTCTGAAAATTGTTTTCTGAGAGCACAAACAAGTTGAGTTCCAGAGATAGCCAAGGTTGTACCTCGTGCTGCAGCTGTACTTGGTAATGGGTAAGAATCACCCAGATGGTCACTGGTTTGGAAGGCATGAAGGGGTCATGGAGAGCAGCTGAGGCTTGGCACTGTGAGAGGCCAGGTCACTGGTGAGGGTGCAGTTTCAGTTGCAGTTGCCAGCCCAGGACTGAAGGGGTCATGCAAATTAGTTGAGACTTGGCACCAGGAAAAAAACTTATGAGAGGCCATTGGTGAAGCCTATTTGCAATGGAAGACTCCCCCCCCCACACACACACATTGGGAATCCCAGTACCATAGGACGACCACCAAGAACAGCGACAATAGCCGGGCGGTGGTGGCGCACGCCTTTAATCCCAGCACTTGGGAGGCAGAGGCAGGAGGATTTCTGAGTTCGAGGCCAGCCTGGTCTACAAAGTGAGTTCCAGGACAGCCAAGGCTACACAGAGAAACCCTGTCTCGAAAAACCAAAAAAAAAAAAAAGAACAGCGACAATAATGGGAGTGGAGTCAACCAGAGCCCGCAGTGCTGCAGAGAGCAGAGCTGGAGAAGTGGTGCCAGCCCATTGGAGGAGCCCAGAAGATCATGTGTGCAGCCCAGGCACTGGATCGAGAAGCTCTAAAGTTGAAGTTGCCTTGGATACTTCAAGACGTTAGAGACGCCAGAGCCATGGGCTACGTGCCAAGCAAAGCCGCTAAGGAGCAATGGAACCAGCCTAAGCGAAAGCAGTTTGCTGCAGTTAACCAAGGTGAAAGGGGTTGGAGATCTGAAGAGCAACCAAGGTGAAAGGGGTTGGAGATCTGAAGAGCACTTTGACATCAGACATGGAGACGCAGAGCTTGGACTTTGCCCAGCTAATTTCCTGACTTGCTTTGGTCCATTATTTCCTCTCTATGACATTTTGGAATGATAATGTACATCTTGTGATGTTGGAAGCATGTGATCTGCTTTTTTTGATTTGGATTTTATAGGGGATTACAGAGGATTTTATAGGGGATTGCACGAATCTCAGAAGAGACTTTGAACTTTCTAAACATCGTTGAGATTGTGATAGACTATGAGGACTTTTGAAGTTGAACTAAATGTATTTTATACTATGTGGTGTTTGAACAAGCTTATAGGGTCAGGGACTGGAATGTGGTGGTGCATGGGAAATGGCACTAGAAGAAGGTATGGCCTTGTTGGAGGAAGTGTGTCCTTATGTAAGTGGACTCTGAGGTGTTCTAGTGTTCAAGCTCTGCCCAGTATGGAAGAGAGTCGCCTTCTGGAGCACCACGATTGCCTGGACGCTGCCATGCTTCTCCACATGATGACACTGGACTGAACCTCTGAACCTGTAAGCCAGTCTCAATTAAATGGTGTCCTTTGTAAGAGTTGCCTTGGTCATGGTGTCTCTTCGCAGCAATGAAACCCTAACTATGCAATTGCAGATGACCTTGAACTCCTGACCCTTTTGCCTCTATTTCCCAAAAGTGCTGGGATTAGAGACATGCAATCCTGCATGACAATATCAACTCTACACATCATCATCATGTGTCCCTGACCCTACAAACCCTATGTGTGACTCACCCCTAAGCCAGAATTCTTTTCTGGACACTGACACATTGATCCCTTGGGAATATTTTAGTCAGCCCCTGACTCAGATCATGACTGGGCTATACCCTTCTTGCTTCTTCCATTAGACCGAAAGCTTTCCCAAAAGGGTCCCCTCAGGGTGTCTACAGCTATCTGCCCTCTGGCTGACTATGGGGTGCGACAGTTAGGTTTGTTTGTCTTTTGTTTTTGAGAAACAGTCTATGTGGCCCTTGCTGGCCTGGAATTTGCCAGGGTGGCCTCAAACTCAGAGAATCCACCTGCCTCTCCCTCAGAAGAGCCGAGGTGAAGGCACCCACCACCCCACCCCACCCCACACGTCAACTAGACATTATCTAAAAGTCACATGGGAAGAGAGTCTCAAAAAAGAGAGATTTAGATTAGGTTAGTCCGTGGTTATGTCTGTAGAAAGACTGTCTTGGGTACACTAAGATGGGGAGGCCCAGCCCACGGTGGGTGGCATTATTCCCTAGGCAGGGGATTTTGAATTGTCTAAGAACAGAGAAAGCAAGCCAAGGACTGGCATGCATGCCTGAATTCATCATGCTGTTGACTCTTGACTGGATGTAATGTTAGCCACTGTTTCAAATTCCTGTTGACTTGACCTCCCTACAGTGATGGATGGGAACCTAGGATTGTGAGCCAAATAAACCTTTTCTCCCTTAATGGACTTTTGTCAAGGTATTCTTAACACAGCAAAAGGAAATTAAACCAGGACAGGGCTTACTCACCTCCTGAGTTTAAAGCGAATTCGGTGACTGTGCTCCAGAATGGCCATGAGTGCCTTGGGGTCATACTCTGCCGGCCTCCGGAAGGCCAGGCCCTCGGGCAGCCCCTGCACCGCCAGTAGCCCCGGCTCCCTGAGCAGCCTCTCATAGGGCAAAGGTACCACGGTGGCCCTGCCCAGAGCCTCACCTGTCAGAGAGTGAACAGTGAGGCTCAGTATCGGCTGGGGCTTGGCTAGGCATATCGGGAGCCAGGCAATGTGAGGTGACTCCCCTTTGGAGAGGGGCTCTGGGTCCCTCGTTTCTACAGACACACACACACGCTATAGAATGATCGACACCAGCCTATAGCTAAAGCCCCATTGTATACATCTGAGGGCTGGAAGGCCCATGTGCCGGGCAGGTAGACCGAACTTCATAGGTGATAGAAAGCTCAATTTTAACCTCAGGCTCATCTTTTGGAAACATAGCTATGGTTCCAGAATAACCAGGAGGCAGGATACGGGTGGGGAGATGGTAAGATGTAGCTGTCCTAGACAGGTGACTGGATAGGGACACTCATGCCAGGGGAGTTGGGGGCTAGAAAAGGGCTAGAGTAGGGAAAGCCATGTCTTGGGGTTCTGGTTTGGCTCAGGGGGTGGGAGTACCCACAATGCAGGAGCTGGGCAGAAGTGAGCAGGGCTGACCTGGGTGGGGCACTGCCGGGCAGGGATAAGCTGGGTTTGGGTAGGCTGAGTGCGTCAGGGCATAGCTGAAGGACAGTGGGTCGGAGTAGGTAGGACTACACAGGGCAGGGCAGGGCTAAAGAGCAAGGCTAGGCAGGGCTAGATAGAACAGGGTTGGGATGGGCCGAGCAAATGGAGCTGGATTAGAAATATGGCTGGGCTGAGGTGGGTTGGGCTAAATGGGCGGGACACAGCTGAGGGGGGTGGAGAATGGGTGGGTGGGAGGGGTGGGTAGGTGGGGCTAATCACTGTGGGGTGTGGCTGGGTGAGGCACAACTGCACACAGCTGGGCAGGTGGGTGGGACTACGCTGGGTATGGATAGGGCTGCGCTGACATGGTACTGGGCAGAGCTAGGCTGAGGCGGGCGAGGCTGCAGGGTTGAGCTAGGTAGGGCATGGCCAGACATGAATAGTCTGATTAGGCTGGAGCTGGGTGTGGCTGAATTGAATTTGGCAGGGATTCCGCCCAGGCTGACTTGAATGATTAGCACTGAGCAGAAGTGGGCGGGGCAGAGCTGGGGTAGGAGGAGCTAAATCAGTTCCGGCGGGACTGAGACCAGCAGAGCAGGTAGGACTAGCATGGAAGTATGGCTGGATGAGGCAGGGTTAAGTGGGTGTGGTTACGCTAAAAGGGTCTAGGATGCTCTCATGGGGAAAAGCTGGGCAGACCTGGATATGGTGGGACTGGGCAAGGAGGAGGGACTGGGTCCGACACCAGTGGGCAGGGATAGGCAGGATGGAGTGGAGTTGGATTGAGCTGGGTAGAATGAGGGCGGGGCTGAGGTGGGTGTGGCCAAACAGCTAAGGTAGGTGGGGCTAAACAAAGTAGAGTGTGATTAGGCTGAGGTGGGTGGGGCTGAACAGGGTGGTGTTTGGTTGAGGTGAGATGGGTGGAGCTAAGTAGAGTGTAGTGTGGCAGATGAGGTGGGTAAGATTTGTGCGGCTGGGCTGATGGGTAGGGCTCGGATAAGGTGGTGGGAAGAGCTGGGTGGGACAGAAGTAGACAAGGCAGGTGTGGGTAGGCTGGTCTCCCACCCACCCGTTTCCGGAATGGAATGAGGAAGGATCTTACTATAAAGAACATCAAACACTTCCTCTACCATCTTCTGCAGCAGGTACACATCCGAGCATTGCTCCAGGGAGGACCGAGGGATGCTCCGGCCACCACCTTCGCAGCGCTGCACCTTTTTAGGGTGTCCTGCTTCTGGGTCGTTCCATAGGGGTCCCCCTGTGCGACAAGAGCACACGGGCCATAGGTTGGTGTGAAAGCAGGTGCACATCCGAGCACTTTAAATAGTTAGCTTCAACTGTCAACACGCCACAATCTCAAAATGAATTAATTGGTCAGTCTCCAATGAATTTGCAAGATCAGCGTTTCTCAACCGGTGGGTCTTGACCCTTCCCTCCCTTTGAGGATGGGTGAATGGGTTCACAGGGGTTGCCCTAAGGCCATCAGAAAACAGAGATATTTATGATTCACAACAATGGCAAAATGACAGTTATGGGGCAGCAAAGTAATTTTATGAGGGGGGGGAGTCACCACAACATGTGGAACTATATTAAAAGGTCTCAGTTTTAGGAAGGTTGAGAACCACGGATCTACATCCATTGGCCTATGGGCACAGGCACATAAGTGGAGAATTGTCTTGATGGCTAACCTGCCCAGCCCATTGTGGGCAGCACCATTCTCTAGGAAATGGGATTCCAAGCTCTATGAAACAGAGGGAACCTAGATGAGAGCAAGCAGTCTCCCTGCTCTCGACTGTGCGTGTGATGTGCGATGTGACCAGTTTCCTGAACTTCTCTGGAACAGTAAGACTGCAACCAGGAATCACAAACCAGCCAAATCAACCCTACCCACACCCCCCAGTTTCCCAGGGTCTTTTCCCGGTTGGGGAAGATGTTAGCATATCTTTATGAAATATTGGGTTTGGTTTTGTTTGTTTGTTTGTTTGTTTGTTTTGGGAGACAGGGTCTCTCTGGGTAGACTGGGGCTGGC
Source organism: Tokudaia tokunoshimensis (assembly GCA_036184795.1). Lineage (NCBI taxonomy): Eukaryota > Metazoa > Chordata > Mammalia > Rodentia > Muridae > Tokudaia > Tokudaia tokunoshimensis. The sequence goes on from BTHU01000006.1 coordinate 24,270,339, forward strand.
CTTGAATTCACAGAGATCAGCCTGTCTCCACTTCCCAAGTATTGGGATTAAAGGCGTACTTGAAGCTACATCAGAACAGGATGGAGGGGGGATGAGCAGGACGAAGGGGCCTCGTGGCCCCTTCCAGCTTGGAACTAGCTCTCCTTGGAAACCTTCCAAGCTTGAAATACAATATCTCAATTCTGAATGCTATAAATATCGACTTTCTGGCTATGGAAAACAAGATACACTGTCCCTAGGGAGGCTTGGGGTGGGAGGCTGCAGGACCCTGCCACACCCAGTACCTGAGTCCAGCCTTAGAGACTACAGTTTGGGAAGAATCTATATGATCCACCTATATATGTGCTAACTAGACATGCAGTACTGGATTAGTCTGGGATAGCTACCAACAAAACCATCAACGGCTAGTGTCTGGGTGTCCATGGAGACCCCTGGCATCCCCCCACCCATCCCCATATCTGTCTCAGCAAGGAAGGATCTGAGAACTGGAGTCCTGACCTTGAACTGTGCACACTGTGGAGGCTATTCCTGCTATTCATGGCGGTTTGAGTAAGATTGATCCACCATGGGCTCTTATTTTTGAATGCTTGGTCACTAGAGAATGGCGCTATTTGAAAAGATTAGGAGGTGTGGCCCTGTGGGAGGAAGTGTGTCACTGTGTCACTGGGGGGTGGACTTTGAGGTTTCAAAAAGCTCATGTCAAGCCCGAACTCTCTCTTTTCCTGCTGTCTGAGAATCAAGATTTAGAACTTTCAGCTCCTTCTCCGGCACCATGTCTTCCTGCCATGACGATAATGGACTGAACCTCTGAACCTGTGAGCCAGCCCCAATTAAATGTTTTCTTGTATAAGAATTGCCTTGGTTGCCGGGCGGTGGTGGCGCACGCCTTTAATCCCAGCACTTGGGAGGCAGAGGCAGGAGGATTTCTGAGTTCGAGGCCAGCCTGGTCTACAAAGTGAGTTCCAGGACAGCCAGGACTACACAGAGAAACCCTGTCTCGAAAAACCAAAAAAAAAAAAAAAAGAATTCCCTTGGTCATGATGTGTCTTCACACAGCAACAGAGATCCTAAGACAGTTGTCAAACTGAGTAAACCTGGAATTAACTAAAACCCAAACGACAGGGCACACCTGTGAAGAAGTTCTTTCTTTCCTTTCTTTCTTTCTTTCCTTCCTTTCTTTCTTAAAGATGTATTTATTTATTTTATATGAGTACACCGTGGCTGTCCTCAGACACACCAGAAGTAGGGAATTGGGGCATCGGATCCCATTACAGATGTTTGTGAACCACCATGTGGCTGCTGGGAATTGAACTCAGGACCTCTGGAAAAACACTCAGTGCTCTTAACACTTGAGCCATCCTCTCTCCAGCCTGAGGGACTTTTTCTTAATTAAATCATTTGAAGTGGAAGACTCACCACTTCTAATCTTTGAGGTGGAAAGATAAACCTTTAATCCATATCTTTTGAGGTGGGTAGATCCACTCTTTAATCTGTGCCACACCTTCAGCTGGCAGCCAATATAAAGGACACAGAAGAAGAAATCTAGCTGGCGCTTTGCCTGCTTGCTCCAAGGCTTGCTAGCAAGCCCACTCCTTCAGTGGTATTAGAGCCTACATCTTCCAGATTCCAGTGTGCACTGAAGACTAGCTAAGACATCCAGTCTCATGAAATGAACAACTACTGGATTCTTGGACCTTCTGTTGGTGGACAGCCATTGTTGAACTATCTGGATCACAACCTGTAACCACTCTAATGAACCTAAAAAAAATTCTTACATATATATATATAAACTTTATATTGCAGACATACATATGTAATAATTTTTTTCCCTATAAATTCTGTGCCTCTAGAGAACCCTAAGACATACACACCTTCAATCCTGGGCTGAGCCTCTGGGTTAGGATAAAAGGCCCACTGTGACTCAGTTTCTCACTTTGCATACCATGGGTGACATTTTCGTGACCCTCTGGGAAAGGTAAAGAGGTTTCAGGCCAATAGCCCAGCATGGAGTACTGTTCAGTTTTGGGGATGGAACCCTAGGGCCTTGGGAATGCTAAGTAAAGCACTCTACTGCTGGGCCACCATACCAGGCGATTCTAGGCAGACACTACGTCTGGGGACACCCTGACTCAGAGCTGTTCATACCTACAGCCCATGTGTACTGAGCACTTCCTGGCCAAAATGAACAACACGTCACTGCACAAGGCTGGTGTGAGCTTACAAGTACAATACACTCACACACGACTAAATATCTGAACAACTGTGGCTGGTCCCTATCCTCAAATATACTCAGTCAAAAGTTAGAACTGGGGCTGGGAATGTGGTTCACTTGGCAAAATGCTTGCCTAGCACACATGAAATAGTGAGCTCCACCCCAGCACCCTATACAGCAGAACGGGTGGTGAGTGCTTCCCACTCCTGGGAAAGCGGAGCCAAGAGGACCAGGAGTTCAAGGCCAGCCTAGGCTACAGAACCTGACTTAAAACAACAAGGGGTCAGTGAGATGGCTCAGCAGGAAAAGAAGCTTGCTGCCAAGCCTGAAGACCTGAGCTCAATTCCTAGTGGTGGAAAAGTAAACTGACTGTAGCAAGTCTCCTGATGTCTACATTCATGCCACAGCACGCACCTGCCTATATAAACAGAATATAATATGTCAAAACAAAAAGAGAACAATAATCAAAAATAAGTAGACCAATAGCTGAGGGTGTAGCTAAGTTCAGTACCAGTCTACTTGCTTCATAGGCATAAGGGCCCAAGTTCGATCCTCAGCACCATTGAAAAGAAGAGTAGAATTGTAGAATTGGGTGACTGCATTGGGCCTCAGTGTTCCCCTCTAAAAATGGGCACATAGATGTGGGTAGTTAAGAGGCTCAGTGACAGGAGCTGCAGGACGGTTTTAGCAGGTTCCGTTGGGAACAACCTTGTGTCTTTAGGTTGGAAATAGCAGGGGGAGAAGGGATGGGCCAGGGCCCTTGTCCTTTAGAAAGAGCAGGATCCTGGTCATGGAGGACATAGGGTACTCACGGCAGAACCTGAGGAAGTCTGACTGTAGCTCCTTCCGAGTGTTGAAGAACACCCTTCCCTTCTCGGTGCCCATGACGAAGACACTCTCATTGTGTACCGCCACGCAGGCCACCTCCGTGTTCAGCTTGGAGAGCGCCGAGCACTGTGGGGGAGGGTGGGTGTGTGAGCTAAGTCCAGACCAGCCTGGAACCCAGCATAGCAGTATGTGCCCGTAATCCAGCACTTGGGAGGCTGAGACAGGAGGATTAGGTATTTGAGGCCAACCCAAGCTACAGAAACAAGGCTACTGATAAGATGCAACTTCCAGACCACTCTGGTGGCTTGGCACTGGGATGCAGGGTAGTGACCACCTTCCATAAATTGTAAAAATGCACCATGCAACCTGCTTCTCAAGACTGTGGCAGTAGAATTTCTTTTCTTTTCTTTTTTTTTTAAAAGAGATTTATTTATTATGTGTAAGTACACTGTAGCCGGGTACAGAATTCTTTTTTTTTAAAGATTTATTTATTATTATGTCTAAGTACACTGTAGCTGTCTTCAGACACACCAGAAGAGGGTGTCAGATCTCATTATGGATGATTGTGAGCCACCATGTGGTTGCTGGGATTTGAACTCAGGACCTTTGTAAAAGCAGTCAGTGCTCTTAACCGCTGAGCCATCTCTCCAGCCTGGCAGTAGAATTTCAATATCCTGGTTACAGGAAAAGAAGCTCTATAAGGAGGGCTGTCAAGATGGCGCAGTAGATAAATTGCTTGCTTCCAAGCACAAAGACCCGAGTTCAAGTCCCAGCTCTCACGTGAAAGCACTGAGAGTGAGGTTGGGGGGCTGTTAGCGGGCAAAGCATTTGCAGCAGAGTGTAATGACAGGAATTTGGCTCTCCAGCACCTCTATAAATGCTGGGGGGGGGGCTGGGGCAGCTCTCCTGCGTTCCACCAATTGAGAGGTGTAAGCAGGAGATCCTGGGAGCAAGCTGGCTGAGGGGTAGCCCAGTTGGCAAGGGTTCAAGGGCAACTTCTGCCTCAGTACAGCGGACAGCAATGGAGGAGGACGCTGGCCACCACACACAGCATGGCCAAGTAGTCACTGGCCTTCTGAGCAGAGAGCCTCCTTTCTAGATTGTTCTTGCCGTGTGCTGCCAAAGGTGCAAACACACGTCACACACACACACACACACACACACATTTGCATCTCAGCACTAGGGAGGCTGACACAGGAGAATCCACGGGGCTTTCTGGCCAGCCAATTTAGTCTACTTAATGAGTTCGAACCAATGTGAGATCCTGTCTCAAAACTAAAACAAGGTGCTCTACAGTCATCCTACCCGGATGCGCCTGGCCTCATCCTATCTCAGAAGCTAAGCAGGGGTGGGTCTAGTTAGTACTTGGAGTCACCCCCCTGTAAGTTCTAGGTGCTGTAGGCTTAGCTGGTGGTTCACATCTGTAATCTCAGCATTCTAGGAGGATTGCCGTGAGTCTGTGGTCAGCCTGCGCTACACAGTGAGTTCCAAATCAGCCTGAACTACAGAGTAAGGTCCTGGGTCTCAAGCAAGGAGAATGGCACCTGAAGAATGAAACCCAAAATGGAGTTGTGGCTTCTACATGCATGCATACAACATGCAACCTCCACCATGTGGGCGAGTGTGTGTGCACGTGTGCACGTGTGTGCATACACACACACACAGAGAATTCTCAGTGGCTACACCCAAACTGGCTTACCTGGTTATAACCAGGGCTACAGTATATAAATCCCTCAAAAGCAAAATCCTGTCTCTACACCCAATAGCCACAGTTGGCACTTAATAAATGCTGGTCTTGGGCTGGCAAGATAGAGCAATGGTTAGATCCAGGTTCAATTCTCAGTACCCACATGGCAGTTCACAACTGTCTGAAACACCAGCTCCAGGCAATTCAACACCCTCACAGACATACATGCAGGCAAAACACTAGTGCACATAAAGTATAAATAAGTGAGTGAATGAATGAATGAATGCTGGCCTTGAGCCATGCATGGTGTGACGTGCCTTTAATCCCAGCTCCTGGGTGGCAGAGGGAGGTGGATCCCTTGAGTTCGAGACTGATCTACAGAGTCAGCTAGGGCTACACAGAGAAACCCTGTCTCAAAAAACCAAATAAAATAAAATAACATAAAATAAAAGCTGGTCTTCGTGCCAATTAGCATTTTAAGAAGAGCTTGTCCTAGGGGTCACACAGCACAGAACTTGCCTTAAGCAAACAGGAATATCTAGGGAGGACGCCATGAATTCAGGATGGCCTAAGATGGGAGAGACTGACCCAAAACAAAATGCTGAGAGTGCAAAATACTGCTGGTGGCCCAGTCCATCAGGGCACATGATAGTCATGCCCAGGACGCATGTGGTTCAGAACTATCTAGAAAGGAGGCTCGCTATGCTTAGGAGACCAGGAACTCTGTACTTAATCACGCTGTGTGACCTCCCTAAAATGCTAATGAATGCCAGGCAGATCGACTTTTCTGTTTTTCCTTGCTTAGGGGTGTGTGTGTGTGTGTGTGTGTGTGTGTGTGTGTTGCTGGGATTTGAACCCAGACCCTACTTCATGTTAAACACTTGCTTTATCCGTGAGTTTAAGCTTGTCCTTTTAGGGTTTCACTTTGTAGCCCAGGCTGGTCTCAAACTCAAGATTTTCCTATTGCAACCTCCCGACTGTGTGATTCCAGGTGTATGTATGTATGTATGTGTGTATCTTCATGCATATCCTGGTGTCTATATATAAGTGTGCATGTGTGGAAGCCAGAGGATAACCTTAGCTATTGTTCCTCAATTTATTTGTTTAAGGCAAGGTCACCTACCAGCTTGAACTTGCTAGACAGGCCTCCTTTACTCTGGGATTACAAGTGTGGGCCACCAGGCCTGACTTTTTTCATCTGGACTCTGGGGGATTAAACTCAGGTCCTCATGATTGCAAGGCAAAACCTTTACCACTTGAGCTATCTCTCTAGTCCCCAACAATAAGAGAGTTTGACAGATATAACCTCTCAGTTCTCCCATCCTGCCCATGGGCCCTTTTCCCACATAGCCAGACACGCACCATGGAGTCAAGGGCGGACACCAGGCTGTTGATGAGCTCGTCCTTGCGAGTGAAGGTGGAGTTCCAGCGCTCGGACCCACAGCCGTTGGTGGGGATGTCACAATGCTTCCCCAGCAAGGCCATGGTCACCTAGAGAGAACAGAGAGGACACAGTGGGTAGTAGACACATGGTATAATTGGGTAGGCAGACCTGGCTCCCAGGGTCACCTGGACTTCACAAGAGGGACAGAATGCCAGCTGGCCTTCCTGCCCATTATTCAAGGGCCTCAAAGCTATGGCAGAGATTTGAACTTCCACAGGCCAGGAGACAGCAGCTACTGCAGAAACCTACAGGTATCTAAACGAGTAAAGTCTACAGGTATCTAAATGAATAAAGTATAACTATTTCCTCCTATTTGAATGAAACATTCCCAGAGAATTTATTAAACATTCCCTCCTAGAGGAGGGTTCCTGAGACTCAAGGACAAGGCAACTTGCGCCAACTCAGGAAGCTCAAGAAACTCATAAGACTCAGGAAGCTTACAAGACCCAGGAAACTCAAAGTTCTGGAAGCTCAGAGTCACAAGGTCCCTCCCAAAGATTATAAATGCAGAGCAATTGCATGGGAGAGAATAGGGCAGGAATATGGGACACCCACCCTTCTGTAGCGCTGTCTGCAGCTCATACAGAGTTCCAGAGATGCAACTTTTTGTGAGTGACATTAACCACGATGAGATGGGCTTTTTGGTAACATGGCTGCCTTTGAGTCACCCCCATTATGGCAAGTAACCCCTCGCCCATTGTGGTGGTTTGAATGAGAATAGCCCCCCACAGGCTCATGTTTGAATGCTTTATCCCCAGTTGAAGAACTGTTCGAGAAGGATTAGGAGGTGTGGTCTTATTAGAGTGGGCGTGCCTTACTACTGGAAGTGTGTCACTGGGATGGGCTTTGATGCTTCAAAAGCCCACGTCAAGCAGTAGGTCTCTCTCTGATATGGATATAAAGCTCTCGGCTACTATCCCAGTGCCACGCCTGTCCGCTTCCGGCCAATCATGACCATGGACTAACTAACTAACCCTCTAAAACTGCCAGCAAGCCCTCTCTTAAATGGGTTTTGTTTTCCCGTAAGTTGTCTTGGCTGTGGTTTCTCCTCACAGCACTGTAACAGTAACCAAGACATCCATGCTTCTGTAAATAACTATTCACTCATTCACCAAGCTGGTCTCCATCTAGTAAAATCCTTTCTTCAATCTATTGTCATCAGTGCCTTCCTGGGGCAGACATTTTGGTCACGTCACTTCACAAAAAGGCACATACCAGCAACATAGCTGAGGGTTATGCTCTGAGAACAGTACTTAGGGATTCAATCCATCACCAAAGTGAGCCCAATACCATGGTATTAGTCTGTCATGAGCCCAATACCATGACGGGTCCTAACTGCCAGTCACAGCCCTCTCCTGCTCACACCCTCATGGCTGCCCTACTGCCCACTGTTTTGAACAAGGCCTTAACTTTCTAGCTCTGCCTGCCTGAACTTAAGATCTTCCTTTTTCTGCCTGTGAAGAACTGAGATTACCAGCCTGCGTCCACATCCCTATAACCAATCCTGTGGCAAAGGCACCTGACCGCCTCACCCGAGGCTTAGCTGGGCCTTGCCCCCCACCCCACCCCCGGCAGCGTCTGTACACACCTCTGGGCTTGGTCACAAGCTCCCAGATCAAGGCCACTGCTGAAGCCTGAGTCTGCTTCCTGGATGTAGGCCATGGACTTGGAGCAGGTGCAGACAGCCACACGCTACTTCCTCAAACTAGGGATTCTCCAGGAAAGGACTTTGGACTGTGACTCCTCACAGTTCCTCCTTTAAAGGCCTAAAGCCTAAATCCAAAGACAGGGTTGCTGATTGCTGGTGGCTGGCTTGAGCCTGTTCTTCCAGAGATAACCCAAGAAAGGGGATAGTGAGGGGGACCCATTAGTTGCCCCTGAGAGCGCCGGCCACTCACTAGCCTAAGTAAAAGGAGACAAGGGACAAAGGCAGGACACTCTGGGTTTGCTCCCCAGGGCCCTCTGAGGCCCCTGGCTGGGTGTGTCACCCAGCCATAGAGCTGTGGATCCACACCCTGTTTGCCACCTGTCTGCCACCTGTCAGCAGGGATTCTAGACACTCACTGGGTGGGGTAGCAAACGGCCAGGTGGCAGGGCCTCCAGGCCCACAGCCTAAAAAGGCACCGAGCTGAGGATGTCTACCGCCACTACCACTGACTCCCAGACTGTAAACACCGCCAGGGCCAAACTGCACCCGTCCACCAGGGCTGACCCTCGGGGCCCAACTCATTGTCTGGTGTGTGCATGCGTACATGCATGCAATGGGCCAGGCGCAGAATCCCAGACACTCTCCAAACCTGGCAGCTGTGTCCCGGGAAGCTCAAGACAGCAGCAGGGGCCATAAGGTACCATAAGGGAGTAAGAAAACGCCTCAGCAAGAAACACCCGATCATTACATCAGAATGGACTCGGTATTGGCTCTGTGAATGTTGTATTTCCTCAAAGGAAGGGATGAGATGAGACCTGTTCCCAAGTGGTGCAAAGACACAACTTGGGCGGAGCTCAGAGTGCAGCTTTCTCCATTCTAACTATCCCTAGGCCATGGCCTGGAAGCTTCTAACCTCCGTACAATCTAATTTTCCAAGTTGATTCAATTCAGCCTCTCTCAGCTCCTGCCCGAATCACCCCAGTTGGCCTCGTACTTTCGACAATCTGTTCTAATCTTCTGCCTCCTTGTTCTCTGGCTCATTCTGTCTTCACCTATGTCGAGCTTGTTCTCTCTGTCACCCTTCCCAGTAAAACTTACACACACACACACACACACACACACACACACACACACACACACACACTCCTTTCTCCACCTTGCTGCCTTAAGTAGCTTCTCTTTTCCCGGGCTGTACCAGAGCGGGGCGGGTCCTGTCTCTCACTCATTCTGTCAATTCGTTACTCGTCCACCCCTCGATTAGACGTTACTTTCAACCGTAGCTGCTTCGTTCCACAAACTAACCTCACCTTCATTGTTAAGGTTAAAGGTACAGACTGTGGGTGTTTCTGTATTCCAGCCAGACCTTACTGTAATCCAGGGCGTGTCTGCATTCCCGTCAGATCATATAGACTTAGATCTTCGGATGTGATCCCTTGCCAGAATAACCAAGTTGCTGGATTCAAGTTCCTCTACAGGCTCAGATCTGCTCTTGGACTACAGGAAAAAACTGGTTTCATGGCCAGTGAAATGGCTCAGAGGATAAAGGCACTTGCTAAGGACCTGAGATTAATCCCCAGGACCCACATGGTAGGAGAGAACTGACCCCTGCAAGTTGTCCTCTAACCTCCACAGGCATGTGTGTACATGCATGCATGTGCGCGTGTGCACACACACACACACACATACATACACACACACACATACATACACACACATCAAAACAAGTAAGTAAAAATGTAGGGAAAAAATAAATGGTTTTATCAGGACCTACTACTGGCCCTCCTCATTATCTCAGCTACTCAGATGGCTAAGGTAGGAGTATCCAAGTTCAAGGACAGCCTGGGCTACAGAGTAATTTCAAGCCATCCTGAGAAATTTAGTGAAATTTCATCTCTACTAATAACAAAAGATTTAAAAGGAGGGCTGTGTATATGGTCCAGCCACAGACCACATGCCTAGAATCCCTCAGTGAGGAGCTAGAGGCGTGGTTTCAATGATAGACCAGCAGCCTACCATCTCCCAGGGGGAGTCTGGGGGCGTGGCTCAGTGGTAGAGCCCCTGCCTAGAATCCCCCAGTGAGGGGCTGGGGTGTGACTCAGTGGTAGAGCCCCTGCCTAGAATCCCCCAGGGAGGGGCTGGGGCGTGGCTCAGTGGTAGAGCCCCTGCCTAGAATCCCCCAGGGAGGGGCTGGGGGCATGGCTCGGTGGTAGAGCATCTGCCTGGCAAGTTGAAGGTCCTAAATTCCATCTTCTGTATCACAAAAATAAATTACTATATCAATAAATAAGCCAAGTCAGGTGTACACACCTATATTCCAAGTATTTGGGAGATAGAGGCAAAATGGTTGAACATTCACAGACAACCGGCTGCACAGTGAGTGTGAGACCAGCCTGGCTAGGAGACCCTGTCTTAAATAACAAGGAAAATAAAAACCAGCTGGGTACACACCTCAGCACTCGGAAGGTGAGTGGCACACATATCTCTGAGTTTGGGGCCAACGTGGTCTATTTAATAAGTTCCAGGCCAACCAGGGTTCCACAGTGAAAGTGTCTCAAAAAAATGAAAGAAAACTGTCATGAAGAGACATCGAGTATACATCAGACCTCTCAAGGGTGTGGGAGAGGGACCATGGTGAGGATGCTCTGGAAAAAAAAAAGAGAGGCTGCTGGTGGCTTTGTCCTGGTCCTCCTGTGGTCCGGTCCACCTGATGAGGTTCTGGGGAGAGTCTGCTGGATAACTGTACTCACTCATAGCCAAGACATCCACTAACCTGGGAGCCTGAGGCTTCCGAACAGCCAAGCCCTACTATGGCTGCCAGTTACTCCTTTGAGCCCTTGGGCCAGTCCCAGCCTCCCAGCTGCCCAGGCCCAAATCAAATCAGGGCCAGGCAGGCAGCAGTAGCTGGCACTCTTGACCTCCAGCTCATTCCAGACTGTCCTGACTCCTCCTGGCCAAGGTCCTAATCTACTTAGGAGAGAACCAGGGACTCCAAGCCAGAGGCCCCAGGAGACAGAAGGGAGCTGGCCTGTGGGGCTATCCTAAATCTAGCTAGCTCGACTCACAGGACTCTCCTGTCTCGAGGACAGTACGGATGAGGTCCTTGGGAAGTTGCCTGCTTTATATAGGAGCCCAGAGAAGCCTCAGGCCCAGATATGTTAGGAGCACAAATGTGAGGGGGAAACAGGACTGGCAGGATGGCTCGTGGGTGAAGACGCCTGCCGCCAAGAATGCAAAGTTTGATCCATGGGGATTTGCATGGTAGGAGACAACCAAATCCTTAAAACTGACCTCTGATCTGTACGTGTACAAACCATGGCGCATGCATGTGTGTGTGTGAACACACAAACACTCATACAACACTAATTTTAAAAGTTGGCTTTTAATCAATAAATAAACCAGGTAAAATAAAAACTGACTTTTTTTTTTACTTAGTATTAAGGGATGAAAAACAGGAAGTATAAAGTATGATAAGCAAATTAAGGGCCCAGAGGAGAGGAGAGGAAAGGAGAGGACGGGAGGGGAAGGCAGAGGAGGGGAGGGAAGGTCAGGGGAGGGGAGGGGACCAGTAAAGAGAAACCCCAGCCCAAAACAAGTATAGTAGGCCACCAGTGTGGTGGCTTACGCCTATAATCCTAGCACTTGAGAGGTTGAGGCAGGAGGACTGTGAAGTACGGGTTACCTCGGCTACACAGTGAGAGTGATCTCAAGACACAAGGTCAGGACAGGTAAGATGGCTTCCCTGTTGGCATAGGTGCCTGACACCCAGCCTGACAATCTGAGTGGAATCCCCAGGACTCAACATGGCGGAAAGAGAGAAGTGACTTCCACACGTCGTCCACACATGCAGTGACACACACACACACACACACACACACACACACACAATACAGTGAAAAGGTATCAAAGAAATCCAACACCCTGTGACCAAGGCAGGCACTGGAAGAGTCACCTCCTGCCTCTCCATTCACCCACTCAGACACGCCCACGTCGGGCAGCAAGCCCACAGTTCAGCCTCACCCTCATGACCCCATCTTCCCTCTTATTTTACTATGGGTTTATCTTTTGTTTGTTTTTCCAGACAGGGTTTCCCTGTGTAGCCCTGGAAGTCCTGGAACTCACTCTGTAGACCAGGCTATCCTCATAAGAACTCATAGAATGCCCTGCTACTATGGATTTTCCATACAAGTAATTAATGACTGTTGAGAGAGAAAACTAGTCGGTCCTGAGGATGAGCCCCCAAGTTGGTCAACCAATACCAAGTGGTCAGTCCTGACAGCACATACGTACAAGGATTACCAAAGGGACTTAGCAGATTGCATGCATGTCTTTATATGTTTATATATGCATGTAACAATAATAATCAAAGAAAACGTAGCCATGGATTTTATTTATGTGTTTATATATTTATGTAACAATAACAAGGAAAGGAAAGGCCGCCAGGAATTTGAGAGGAAGTAAATCGGGCACTGGAAGAAGAGGACGTGAGAGGGGTTGGAGGAAGGAAAGAGGAGAAAAAAATGAAGCTAATACATCTTAAAGTTTTAAAAAATGGGGCTAGAGAGATGGCTCAGCGGTTAAGAGCCCTGACTGCTCTTCCAGAGGTCCTGAGTTCAATTCCCAGCAACCACATGGTGACTCACAACCATCTGTAATGAGATCTGATGCCCTCTTCTGGTGTGTCTGAAGACAGCTACAGTGAACTTGTATAAAATAAATAAGTCTTTAAAAACAAAAGAAAGAAATAGATACATTAAATAAATCTTTTTTTTTAAGTTTTAAAAACAAAATACTTTGTACCTTGGTGGTAGGTTGTTGAGGTAGTAAAGCTGTAACAACAGCACTCTGAAGACTGAGGGGGATTGCCAAGAGTTCAAGGTCATCCTTGAGTCAAAATTAGAAAAGGAAGAAGCGATGTGGCTCAGTTGGTAGAGTGCTTTCCCAACACCCATGAAGCTCTGGGTTCGAACCCAGGCCTACACACACTGGGCATGGGAGAGCACCTGAGAGGGACAGGCCGGAGGAAGTTCATGGTCACCCGTGGTCGCATAGCAACCCGCAGGGCTGGGGAGATGGCTCAGTGGGTGAAACAACCCATTCCATAAACATGAGGAGCTGGGTTCAAATCCCCAGGGCCTACCTGAAAAGCTGAGTTTGACTGAGCGTGCCTGTGACGGCAGCATTAGGAGATTAAGACAGACGGATCCCAAGCGCTGGCTGGCCAGCGAACTTAGCCAAAATGACCTGCTTCTGGCTCAGTGAGAGACTCTGTCTCAAAGAGAGCAATGGAGGAAAACACAGGATGTCTCTGGGCTTCTGCATGTGTATGCCTGGGCAGGTCAACACACACACACACACACACACACACACACACAGACACACACACACACACACACACACACACACACACACCACCCCCCCCAATAAATAAATGTGCTACAATGAAAATAAAAAGTATATCCCAGGGGCGGTGGTGGCGCACGCCCTTAATCCTAGCACTTGGGAGGCAGAGGCAGGCGGATTTCTGAGTTCGAGGCCAGCCTGGTCTACAGAGCAAGTTCCAGGACAGCCAGGGCTATACAGAGAAACCCTGTCTCAAAAAAAAAAGTATATCCCAAAGAACAAGGAAGGCTGATGGGCTGCACAGAGACCAGGGGCGGAGCCACAGAACTGAAGACACCCAAGGGGCGGGGCCTGAAGCCAAGACAGTCACTGCCAAGAAAGTAGGGCCTTGGCAGACGACCCCAGGGCTCATGGCCAGCAGAAGGGAGGGAGGGAGAGGCAATCTCAGAGTCCTCCGTTCTTTCCCAAGTTCTGGATCAACTAAGCACAAGCACCTCGTGAACTTTGATACCGTTTGTAAGCCACACCCAGGAGGAAGAAGCAGACAGATCTCTGTGTTCGAGGACAGCCTGGTCTACACAGCGAGTTCCAGGATAGCCAGGGTTACATAGAGAGACTGTTTCAAAAACAAACAAACAAAACAAAGCAATTAAAAAAAACCACAACATTTTCGAGACTGTTCATGTAGCCCAGGTTGGTCACTATATAGCCAGGGGCTACAAGGCTGCTATAACACCTATCCAGCCATGACCTTGGATTCCTGATTCTCCGGCCTCCTCTTCCAGAGTGTTGGGATTGTAGACCTCCACCCTGTTTTAAGTGCTGCCGGGAATAGAACTCAAGCCTTCCTGGGCATTCAACAGCCCATTTGTTACATTCTTGTTTTGTTTGTTTGAGAGAGGGCTTCCTGTGTAGCCCTGGCTGTCCCAAAGAAACTCCGCAGACCAGGCTGGTCTCAAACTCACAGAGATCAGCCTGCCTCTGCCTTCTTGGGTGCTGGGGTTAAATGTTGCCACCACCCCAGGTGCCACATTCTTACAAGAAGGTCTGACACAGAACAGGTGGCTTGAACATGAGGCTTGGTCAAAGCCAGAAAACTCCTGCCTTTCATCACAGGGCTTGTGTGTTTGTATGTGTTGCGGGTGTGTGTGTGTGTGTGTGTGTGTGTGTGTGTGTGTGTGTGTGTGTGTGTGTCTGTGTGTGTCTGTGTGTGTGTCTGTGTGTGTGTGTGTGTGTCTGTGTGTGTGTGTCTGTGTGTGTCTGTGTGTGTGTGTCTGTGTGTGTGTGTCTGTGTGTGTGTGTGTCTGTGTCTGTGTGTGTGTGTGTGTGTCTGTGTGTGTGTGTGTCTGTGTGTGTCTGTGTGTGTGTGTCTGTGTGTGTGTCTGTGTGTGTCTGTGTGTGTGTGTGTCTGTGTGCGTGTGTGTGTCTGTGTGTGTCTGTGTGTGTGTGTGTGTGTGTGTGTGTGTGTGTGTCTGTGTCTGTCTGTCTGTCTGTCTGTCTGTCTGTCTGTCTGTCTGTCTGTGATCTCAAGGCCAGCATGGTCTACACAGTGAGTTCCAGGCCACATAGGGCTACACAGTGAGACCCTTTCTCAGATTAAAAACAAGGTGGGGAGAGATTAGCTTGATGAACCAAATGTGGTGGTGTTGTGACTTAGCAATATTAAGCCTCCCCATAGGCTTGTCTGTTGAAGGCTTGGTCCCTGGCTGACGATACTACTGAAGAGTGGTGAGATCCGGAGGGTACTCCATCGGTGACCCACTGAGGGGTCACAGCGGAAAGGGCTAGGAGGAGGTGGGGCCTAGCTGGGGGAAGTGGGTCACTGGGTCCAGGACTTTGATGGATGTATCTTGTCTCTTTCCTTTCCCTCTCCCTCCCTCCCTCTTCCTCTCCTCCCACCTTCCCTTCTCCCTCTCCATCTCTCATCTCTGCTTCCTGGATGCCATAAGACCAGCAGTAAGCAGCCTCCTCCTCCATCCCCGCGATCCCCAAACCTCCTGCCTCACCTCAGATCCAAATGAATGGAGCCAGCGGACCACAGAATGTGAGACCTTAGAAACTGTGGGTCAAAAATAAACCTTTCCTCCGCTTGGACAGTTTTTCTGGGTATTTTGTTACGGTATCGAACAACTGACTAACACACATGGCCCCCAAGCCAAGACATGTCAACACCACCAACGGTCAGAGGCAAGGAGTGATTCTCCCTGACCCACCAGAGGCAGCTGGGCCCTACCTCCACAAAGGCAATAACACGGATTCTCGGGGTGCCTTGTTTATAGGTTGAGCCTCGCTAATCTGAAAATGTGATGTCCAAAATGCTCTAGAATCTAAAACTCTGAGTGCTGGCTGACACGATGCCACAGGAGGGAATCTATCCTGACCTCTTGTAGCATTATGGAGGCATGGGTGAAGAGTCATCCAAAATTACCTTCAAGAAGAACATGATGCCAGGCAGTGGTGGCGCACGCCTTTAATCCCAGCACTTGGGAGGCAGAGGCAGGCAGATTTCTGAGTTCGAGGCCAGCCTGGTCTACAGAGTGAGTTCCAGAACAGCCAGGGCTATACATGCCCGTAGTCTTAGCATTCAGAAGTTAAAGGCTTGAAGATCACCCTAAGCTTGAAGCCAGCATGGTCTACAGAGTGAGTTCTAGCCCACCCATGGCTATATAATGAGACTCTGGCTCTAAGTAGACAAGCAAACAGATAAAAAAAAATTGCTTGGCATGGTTGGGCTGCCCAATAATCCAGCATTTAGGAGGCAGAAGCAGGAAAATCGGGAGTTCGAAGGCAGCTTGGGCTATGTAAGATTTTTGTCTCAAAAATATCTACCAATCAACCAGTGAATGATCTGGGTATAATGGCATCCTGCTGTACTCAGAGCACTTAGTAGGATCCAGAGTTCAAAACCAGGGTCTGAGGAGATGGCTCAGTAGGAGAAGGCAGACTGTGCAAACATAACATAACACGTGAGTGTGGATTCCCTGCATCCATAGAAAAGCCAAGTAGCACACACCTCTACTCCCAGTTCTGAGAGGCAGAGACAGGCAGAACCCAGAAGGCTCAATGGGCAGGGGGACTGTCAAAACAAAAAAACCAGCCAGCTCCAAGCTCAGAGAGAGAGAGAGACCCTGTCTCAAAACAATAAGGAAGAGAAGTGTCTGGGGAAAGACATCCCCACAGGTACCCCTGGATTCTGCATGCACCTGCAGGCACAGAGAGGCCTGCACACACCCAAGCACACACAGTTCAAAACCAGCCATAAATATATAGCATGCTCGAGGCCAGTGTGGACTACATAAGACCCTGTCTAAGAAACACCAAAAACTAGAAAAAATAAACAAATAAAATAAAACAACATAAAGCCCAATTACCAGCCAGCAAGACGGCCCAACAGGTAAAGAAACTGGTACCATGTCTCCCAACCTGAGTTCAGTCCTTGGGACCCCCATGATATATAAGGCAAGAAGCACCTTCTGTAATCTGCCCATGGCACATGCCTGCCCCTCTTCACCCGGTAAAAATGTAATAAGGAGAAAAAAAATGGTGTTTTTAAATCATGGGGCTGGAGAGAAAGCTCCGTGATTAAGGCCGGGTACTGTTCTTCCAAAGGACCCTAGTTCAGTTCCCAGGACCAACACTGAGTGGTTCACCTCCTGTAATTCTAGCTTTGATACAAAGCCCCTACTCCCGTGCACATACCCACACATTCGTATATGCATCATTAAAAATAATAAAAATAAATTTAAAAAAATACCGAATTACCTTCAGGCTACATACATAAGGTACAGTTGCAACAGGAATCGATTCCTTGTTCAGACTTGAGTCCCGTCCCCAAGGTATTTCCTGATTAGACACGAATATTCCAAAATCCAAGGAAATCCCAAATCTGAGCTGCCTGTGGTCTCAAGAGTCTGGCTGGTGCTTCTTGCTGCGCCTCAGGACCATCCTGTCAGGCTCCTACACTCTTCAGCAGACAGACCCACCCCCTTGTTCTCAGGCCCCGGGACAGACACACAAGAGGTTCAGAACTCCGCAAATCGCAGGTCTGGATCTGCTACTAGTAAACTCCTTACTCCCTTCCCCCCTTGGAAACCCCACGAGAGCCACTGGAGAGATCTAGAATCTTCTGGAGCCGGGAAAGGTTCTCTGACTCAGTATCACGGTTCTGCGGACCAGAGGAGCAGGTGGTGGTGCTAAGGCGGGGAAGAAAACTCACAAGGCAAACGCAAAGGCAAAGTCAGGCACGCACGCCACCCAAACACAGCCTCCGCACCAGCCGCCGCCATATGCTTGTGTTTCTCCAAAAAGAAGCCCGAGAGAACAAACAAAAGTCAGCGTCTCCCATCCAGGCTGAGGGGGAAGAATGTTGTTTCCCCCCAGCAACCCACAGTCCCAATTTCTAGTCCTATGAGCTGCCTAGAAGGGAAGGAATTGCCCAGGGCCCTGGGTTCCAGAATCCCGTCTGTGTTCTACCCATAGCTGAGAGAGAATGCTACAGTCCACAGGCTTGCCTCCCAGCTCCTGTCTGCCCAGGCCTGGATGGCCTGAGGGCTCGCTCGCTCCTTCCTTCCTTCCTTCCTTTGTGTGGGGTGGTGGTGGATGGAGACAGGGTTTCTCTGACAGCCTGCCTCTGCCTCCCCAATGCTGGGATTAAAGGTGTGTGCCACCGCTGTGCCTGTGGGGCTGAGGAGGCTCAGTGAGTGGAGTGTTGGCCTGTATGACACCCCAGGTTTCGTCCTCAGTACCGCACAAACCAGACATGGTGGTACAAGCCTAAATTTCTATCACTGGGGTGGAAGCAGGAGAAACAGGAGTTCAAGGTTGTCCTCAGCTACACAGCAAGTTGGGCAACAGCCTGAGCTATGAAGAGAGACTCTGTCTCAAATAATTAGGTTGTTAGACAATGCAGCTTGGTGGTAGAATCTCTGCCTAGTGTTCGTGAGGTCCTGAGTTCGAGTCTCAGCAGCACAAGTTAGTCTCCTGGCGCATTTCATAATGGACATAGCCCATTTCTGGTTGGTAACCAGAGAGCCCAAAGCCTGTGTTGTGAGCTGCCCTTGATAAGGAGGTGGGGTCTTCAGTGTACCGGGTTCTGCAATGTACACAGAGCACAGACCTCTATCCACAGACCTGAGCGATATGCTCAGACGCTAAATGCCAGATAAAGGTCTGGTGGTCGTCTTCTTGGGTCTACACCAGGCTCAGGACCCTTCCTGATATTCCAGGAAGATAACGACAGTCTCAGCGAGACCTACACACCTCTGTTCACTGCAGCAGTGTTTGCCAGAGCCTAAAAGAAGAAACAAGCCAGGTAGTCATGATGGATGAAGTCGCACGGAGGACTCAGTGGTCAGGAGCACTTGTTGCTCTTGCAGAGGTCCTGGGTTCAGTTCCCAGTTCCTACATAGGGGCTCACAACCATCTATAACTCCAGTTCCAGGGGACCTGATACCTTCTCTTGGCCTCTGAAGGCACCAGGCACACATGTTATGCACATACACACACGCAGGCAAAATACACATAAATTAAGATGAGGACTTTTTTTTTTTCAAAAACAAAAAAGGATTCGCATTCCCATGGAAAATGTCTCAAGGTATGATGGCTAACTCTCGTTATCCCAACACTCAAGAAAAAGGCAGAAAGACTGCTGCAAGCTCTAGGCCAGCTTGGGCTACAAAGCAAGTCCCACTCTGGCCTATGATATACTAAGAATTCCACCTAGCTTTGGATATATAGCAATTCACACACACACACACACACACACACACACACACACACACACACACACACCCCTGTTATAGTCTGAATCTGTTGGAAACTTCCAAAAGACTCACGGTTCCCCACTGATGGTGATTATCTCATAATGGTTCAAACATCTTACTTATCTGGCTTATCTGGCTTTGATAAAATACCAGACAAGCTGGGCGAGGTGGCGAACCTCCTTAGTCCCAGCACTCAGGAAGAGGAGGAAGGTGGATCTGATTTCAAGGGCGCTCTGGTCTACTGTAGGAGTTCCAAGCCTGCCAGGACTACACAGTGAGAGAGTCCTTCAATGATTAGTTAATAAATTAAGGAAGAGTTAACTAGGACACACGGTGTGGAGAAATACAGTCCATGACAGCAGCAGGACCATGAGGCAGTTGGTCACATGGCATCCGCCATTGGGAAACAGAGGTGAGTGCCGTGCTCAGGTCACTTTTTTTTTTCCTTCAGAACCAACACACCCAGACTGATCGGTTTCTTTTGATTTATTTCTATTGCATTCATTTATGTGTGTGCACACAAACATACCCTGGTGCACCTATGAGGGTCACAGGACAACTTTCAGCTCATTCGCAATGGGTCCCAGGGATCAAACTCCAGTTGTCACCTTTGGCAGCAAGCACCAAGGAGGAAATAACCTCCAAGCCCTGTTGCTGGTCCTTGTTTGGCTTATCATTTAAGATACTTTATGAGGGGATGAGAAGACGGTTTAGATGGTGAAGTGTTTGCCACACAAGCATACAGACTGGAGTTCATCCCAGAGGACCCCCATAAAAGGCTGGGGTTGGTGGTTGCCTATCTCAGCACTGGGGAGGCAGAGGGAGGCAGGTCTCTGAGGCTCAGTGACCAGCCAGTATAGACTAATTGGTGAGCCCCGGGTCCTAGTAATAGACTGTCTCTAAAACCAAAGCGAGGGGGCTGCAGAGATGGCTCAACAGAGGGAATTCATTCTTGCTGAGAGCCCGGATTCAGTTCTCAGCATCCGTTTACCAATCTAGGTAACTCCATTTCCAAGGGACCTAACACCTCTGACTTCCTCGGGCACCGGGCCCTCATCTAATACACATACACTCATGCAGGAAAAATATCCATACAGGTAAAATAAATACATATATATAAAAGAAAAAAATTTAAAGACAAAGGCGAGGGGCTAAAGAGATGACGCATAGGTTGAGAACCTACGCTGTTCTTGCAGTGGACCCAAGTTCAGTTCCCAGAATCCATGTTGGACAATTCACAGCCATCAGTACCTCCAAGTTTAGGGCATCTAACACCCTCTTCTGGACTTCTTAGACACCTGACTGTGGGTATATATTTTTGTTGTTATTGTTTTGTTTTTTTAAGACAAGGTTTCCCTGTGTAACCCTGGCTATCCTGGAACTAGCTATGTAGACCAGGCTGGCCTCAAATTCACCAAGATCTTCCTGCCTCTGCATCCCAAATGCTGGGATTAAAGGAATGCACCACCACCACTGCCGGCTCAGAGATATCTTTTAAGATAGGGTCTCCCATCTGAGTCCTAACCAGGTCCAACCCTGCTTAGCTTCAGGCATGTCCAGTGGTATAGCCAGGGATGAGATAAGGTCTTAGTCTCCCAGACTGCCCCCAAACTCCTGTTCTTCCTACCTCAGTGCCCCAAGGGCTGGGATCAGAGGTGTGCAACCACCTCACCTAGCTTAGCCTCTCAGTTCTACAAGATAAAGACAGCCACATGACTACAGCTAAGGACCACAAGTAAGATATGAGCCCAAAAATCTTACTGTGCACTCTCAGCCATAGGCACTGCCTAAATTCATCCCACTGCCAACATCTGGGTGTGGAGGGGTCCACCCACTGTCTCTGCAAGGTCTAAGTCCAGGACTTCCGACTTCACACACATCACATGGGAAAATGACTGGAGACGTTGATATCCCTATAGCCCAAGGAAGCCCTTCTCTTCGGGGGAATAGCTCAGGTTAGATGGACAGAATCACCCCCACTGTCACGTGCCTTCTAAAGAGGATCTCAGGTAGCACACATTTATCCCAGCACCCAGGAGGTGGAAGATGGAGAGAATCTGAGTTTGAGACCAGCCTAAGCTAAGCTATACAGTGAGAGAGACCTTTCCTTGGAAAACCAACCAGGGTTGGTGAGATGGCTCAGTGGGTAAAGGTGACTGCCACCGAACCCAAGGATTTGTTTTGTATTTGAATCTAAGGAATCACACAGTAGATGGAGAGAATCGACTCTTACAAGTTGTCCTCTGGCCTCTACACACATGCATGACATACATATGAGCATACAGAAAATAAAATAAGAACAGAAAATGGTCTCTGGCTCTCTCTCTCTCTCTCTCTCTCTCTCTCTCTCTCTCTCTCTCTCTCTCACACACACACACAAGCAGCTGGTCACCTTTTGTGCAATCTGGCTCAGAAAAAACATAGCCAAGGTCACAACAGCTCACATTGTCTCTTCTTAGTTAGCCACGATGGTAAATAAAATGAGAAGAAAAGTTCAACCAATTTAGAAAAACACCTCTTATCCAAGTGTGCTGTGGCAAGCTTGCAATGCCAGAAGTCAGGAGGCAGAGAAAGGAGGATCAGGAGTTCAAGGTCATCCTCCAAGACATAGTGAATTCTAGGGCAGTGTGGACTACGACATTTCCTATCTCCAAAAGACTAAGCAGGAGAAAGAAGGGGAAGAGGAGGAGAAGAGAGAAACCACATATGAAGCCAGAGAGGTGGCTTAGTGAGTAATGGCACTGCCATCAAGCCTGAGGACCTGAGTTCAAGTCCTGCTGAGACTCATGCAGTGGAAGAGAATGGACTCCTGGAGTCTGACCTCTATCAGACTCTCTCTCAAATAAAACAAACAAACAAGCAAATAAATAATAAAATAATTTTTGAAGAAACAAAGAAAACCATCCCTCAGCACTGTTAAGCATGTGTGTACAGGGTCCTGACCCTCAGCCAGACGTGCCCCTCATCCAACTACCTCCATGAACGTCCAGCAGGGGCAGGCTGTCTCAAGATCTCTGCATCCTTACCCCGGGTCACACCAGGACTCCTTAGGCTCTCCCATGGGCATAACTTTTATGTCACTTGCAAATGCAAATTTCTTTTTCTTTTTTCCCTTTAATACTGGAGATAGAATCCAGTAATAGGCCAGTGTGTACCAATGAGCCATGCCCCCAGCCCCTCACTGGGGGATTCTAGGCAGGGGCTCCACCACTGAGCCACGCCCCCAGCTCCTCCTTGGGGAATTCTAGGCAGGGACTCTACCACTGAGCCACACCCCCAGCCCCTCCCTGGGAGATTCTAGGCAGGGGCTCTACCACTGAGCCACGCCCCAGCCCCTCATTGGGGGATTCTAGGCAGGGCTCTACCACTGAGCCACGCCCCCAGCCCCTCCCTGGGGATTCTAGGCAGGGGCTCTACCACTGAGCCACGCCCCCAGCCCCTCCCTGGAGGATTCTAGGCAGGGGCTCTACCACTGAGCCACGCCCCCAGCCCCTCCCTGGGGGATTCTAGGCAGGGGCTCTATCACTGAGCCACGCCCCCAGGCCCTCACTGGGGGAGTTTAGGCAGGTGCTCTACCACAACACTATATCTACAACAGATGGATTATTTTTGTCTTGTGACAATATCTCCCTATCTGGCCCAGGCTGGCTTCTGCCTTGTGGTAATTCCTGCTTCAGGCTCTGGTTATTTTTGAAGTTTGATTTACATTTATCAGTCTATTAGAGGAGGGGGTGTCACATCAAGTATGTGGCAAACAGAGACTCTCAGGAGTTAACATCTCCTTCCACCAGATGGGTGGAACTCAGTTCATGGGGCTGATGTCATGCCCCATTACCCTCGGAGCCACCTAGCGAGACTCACAGCCTATAGATTCTTGAGGGAGGTTCTCACAATGTAGTCCAGTTTTTGTCTTGAATTTACAATCCCCCTGCCCCAGCATCCCAAATGCTGGGATTACAGATATGTCCCACCATACATGGGGACATCCTTTCTTCTTCAAGCAGATGAGGTCTTTTAGAGAAACAAACCTTCCACCTTGTGATTTCAGCACGCCTCCTGTCTGTTCCCCGGAGTCCCGTCTACTGGAAAACACATCAGATAGGCAGCCCAACCTCCACCTCACGCAATATCAGGGCTGGATGTTGAAACGATGAAGAAAGATTCCAGGTGCAAAAGTTCACGCTATACAGAGTTCAAAGCCAGGTCAAACCCTGGCCTCGGAAGACAGACGGCGAGGGAGATGGCGAGATGGCTCTGTGGGCGAAGTGCTTACCATGCAAGGATCTGAATACAATCTCCAGCACCCATGTGACATCAAGCTAGGCGTGGTGGTGCCTCAGTGTTGAGGAGACAGAAAGATCCCTGAGGCTCACTGGTCAACTGATGTGAGTCCCAGGTCAGTGAGAGATCGTGTGTCAGAGAACAAGGAGATGGCTCAGTGGGTAAAAGTTCTTGACACAGACGCCTGACTCTGAATCCTGAGAAGACGTGAAAAAGCTGGGCACAGTTAGCAGGACAGCTAGCCTAGAGAACACAGTGGTAAAATAACAGAGACACTGACTCAAAGGAGAATGGAAGGGAGGAGCAGTCCAGGAGATTGTCCTCTGACCAGTGCCATGGCCACACACGCCCATACGTGTGCACAAGAGCATACACAAACACACACAAATACACATGCACACTTGTACGCACACATGTACACACACAAGTACACACATGCAGACACACGAACACATGCATGTATACACATGCAAATGCATACATCATGCACACACACACAAGCATATGCACACATGCACACAAAAGAACATGTGTATACACACACAAATGCATGCACACACACACACACACACACTCAAATTAAAGTGGCTGGTAGCTGAGGATAACACAGGAGGCTGCCCTCCAGTCTCCACATGGAAACGTACAAACACATGCATAACTTTTTTTAACAATTTAAATGTTTAAAGAGATGGCTCAGTGGTTCAGATGCTTGCTGTACATGCACAGAACCAGCGATGGGAGTCCCTAGAACCCATGTAAATGCTGAGGGGGTGTGGTGGCCCTCCTGCAACTCCAGCCTTAAAAGTCAGAGACAAGGGCTGGAGAGGTGGCTCAGCGGTTAAGAGCACCGACTGCTCTTCCAAAGGTCCTGAGTTCAAATCTCAGCAACCACATGGTGGCTCACAACCATCCATAATGAGATCTGACGCCCTCTTCTGGTGTGTCTGAAGACAGCTACAGTGTACTTACATATAATAAATAAGTAAATCTTTGGGCCAGAGCGAGCAGAGGTCCTGAGTTCAATTCCCAGCAACCACATGATGGCTCACAACCATCTGTAAAGCTGTAGTATACTCATATACATAAAACAAACACATAAATCTTTTTTTTTTAAAAAGGCAGAGACAAGGGATCCACAGAGCAAAGTTATAAAGATTAAGCCATGTCAGTGAGCTGGCGGCAAGGTGGAAGAGAATGGAAGGAAGGTTTTCAACAGTCAGCCTTGGGTCTCCATCCATGGGCACTCCCACACATGTAAACAAGCCCAGCACATCTTACACACACAGACACCACATAACACACATGGAAAGAGGAACAGACAAATAGTTGGGTATCTAAGAAGAATGAGGAACTGGGAACAGCAGGCAACTAGGGAGCTGATAAAGGGGTCTGGTGTGTAAAAAAAAATACTATTATAATCACCACTTGGAATAAACAGTGTTTTCCACGTTTATTTCATTTTAATTGTAGGCAGGCTCTTGTTAAGTCACCAAGGCTAACCCTGAACTTGTGTTCCACCTGCTCAAGTATGGGCCACCACGCCCTGCACAGGGCTGTTTTTTTTTCTCCCCACTCCCACCCCTGTGAGACAAAATCTCATGTAGCTGAGGATAGCCTCAAATTCAGTATGTAGCTAAGGATGACCCTGAACTCTCACCCTTCTGATCTAAGAGTTAAGATTGAGGGCATTTGTCACCATGGCTGGTTTGTGGCCTGTGGTGCTGGGAATGGAGCCCACGGAGGGCTGTGTGTTCAGGGGAGCACTCTGCCAACCGAGTTCCATCCTTGGGTCCCCAGCCGAGTCTCCTCTAGTCAGAGGTGGTCTCTCACTTGCCAAGTAGCAAAGGCTGCGTCCCCCCCCCCAAGTGCACGAATCACAGGCACGCAGCACCACCCTTGACCTCTTCTTTTTACAATTTTCTGTTTCATAAATGACCTAAGGAGCCCTGCCGTAGGCACTTAACTACCTTGGGAAGCAAAGACAGAAGCTTCAAACCTTCAAAACAAAGCAAAAAGCCGGGCGGTGGTGGCGCACGCCTTTAATCCTAGCACTTGGGAGGCAGAGGCAGGTGGATTTCTGAGTTCGAGGCCAGCCTGGTCTACAGAGCGAGTTCCAGGACAGCCAGGGCTATACAGAGAAACCCTGTCTCGAAAAACCAAAAAAAAAAAAAAAAAAAACAAAGCAAAATAGGATCCCTGGAGATGGCCCGTGCCTCCAAAGCCCAAGGACCTGGGTACAATCCCCAGGACCGACATGTAAGAAGGACGAGAAGCCACTCCTGAAAGCTGCCCTTTGACCTCTACACACACATACACACATGCAAAAACAAATAAAAGGAATTTAAAAAAAATAATTAAAAATTAAAAACAAAAGACACAAACATCCAACAGTGTGGCCTCACTCTCAGGACAGGAAAACTGGACCCCAGGCAAGGCCCAGGCCAGGAAGCAGGAACTAGGTTTCAGGTCCAGGATTCATGCCACCTTCTAGCAATACTGGGGCAGTGGAGTGGGCGACAGGGATGTGCTACACAGTCCTCAAGTCTCAGGGCAGGGATCTGAGTCCTTCCTTGTGTACTGAGAATTGGATTCCTCAGACAGACCCTCTGTCATGTCTCTCCAAGCCCCCCACCCTCACCTCCAGAGGCCCTGGTTATAGCGGGAGGGGTGCAGCTGCCCTGCGCGTGCCCCTAGGAGACAAGGCCAGGCCTTGGTAAGCAGACAGTTCCTTTGGAGGGTCAGGTTTCCACTGGTTATTTAAAGCCTGGCTCCTGGCTCCTGGTTCCTGGCTCCTCGCAGGCGACACTGGCAGCCGCCTGCGTGACCAGGATGAGAAATCACAGCGCTATCTGGGACCGGAGTGCCTATGGCAACTGGCAGCGTGGCCTTGGAGACTAATCTCCAGGCAGCAGGGCCTCTCCTGGGGCGGGAGACTGTTCCTCACGGGGCAGCCTCTGACTGGAGGATGGAACAAGCCCCTGGCCTATCAGGCCAGGTGCCTAGGCATAGAACTTCCCACAATCACACCCTCTGTGTGTGCATGTGCATACATACACCACACACACACACACACACACACACACACGAAGATAGAAATGGTCACGCATGCAGCGACATGACCAGTGGCTCACAGACACTCACACCAGCATGCTGTGGTAGGGACATCTCGATGACAAGACAAGAAAACAGACTACTGGGATTCAAATCAGTTTTTGTGGTGGGTTTTTGCTTTGTTTTGTTTTCTGAGGCTGGGTCTCAGTCAGCTCAGGCTGGCCTCTTGATTCTCGATGTAGCTGAAAAGGACCTTGAATCCTGGTCCTCCTGGTTCATCCCGCTAAACGCTGGAGAGTGGTCATGTGTCACCACATCAACATACGTGGTGCTGACGATGGAACCCAGGGCTGTCTGCAAACTTGCTATGTAGCTGAGGATGGCTTTGAACTCCTGGTTTTCCTGCCTCAGTTTCCCCAATGCTGGGATTACAAGCGTGCACCGGTGGTATTTGTTCCTTTGGCTACAACTGCATTCCGTCCAGGGTAGAAACGTGGTGGACGTAGGGAACTTAACAGAATACTTCCCCAGCAAGCGCAAAGCTCAGTCATAAACTTGGCCTGCTTGCAGCCATCCTGGGCTATACAAGACCTGACCTCAACAAACAAAAACCCTCAAAAGACAAAATTAGCGGCAAGCATGAAGCACAAAATGATGGGAGGCTCTGGAGGGCGTGGCTCCCCACAGGAGAAGAGGCCAGAGCTGACCTCAGCAATGCGGTCATCAAGGGGGACGCCTGCCCCACCCCAGCCCAAAGTACCCACCTCCCAGGCCACAGAGCCGAGCAGACTTTGAAGGCTTGCCAAATGACTGGCTGCCCAGGAAACCCAGCCGCCAGCCCGGGCCGCCCACGTGTCGCGGCCAGGGTTGAGCAGGGCAGCAGCCTCGGCTGGAGGCTGGGCGAGTGGGTGAGGTGGGGATCAGGGTTGCAGTGATGAGGTGAGGAGAAGGGGTGGCAGGTGAAGACAACCGAGAGGGGTCTTAAGGCCCTGGGACCAAGGACATTCGAGCAAACAGGAGCCACACACAGAAGGGCTTAAAGCAGGTACCATGCCCAACAGGGTGAGGGTCACGGCACATGTAAAGTCTGAGAAGACAAGCGAGGGTGATGTCAAGCCTGAAGCAGGCAGGAAAAATGTCTGAGCAGTGATTTAGGGGGACATGGGGTCCTGAGGAAAGACAGTTGAAGGAATCCCAGAGACACCAGACTCAAACATTCACAGGGATACCATACCCTGGGAAAGAAAGAAGGCGGGAATGGAGAAGCTGGGACTCTGAGGCCCACGGAGGCTAGGGGACCTCCGGCAGGGTCCCTGGGCTGGAGAGAGCTATGGAGAGCACCACGGAGGACAAGAGGTAGACAAGAGAACAACAGAGGCACAGGAGAGAGAAGAACTGGAAGGTGGGGTTAGGGAGGTAGAAGACTGGACATTGACAGCCTTGGGGAGACGGGTCAAAGGTCAGGAGAGACACTAGGACACCAAAACCATAGGGGGCAGCGACTTGAGAGGTCAACGGAGTGGAAGGTGGAAGTCATGGTGGGCTCCAAAGAGCTTCCTGCTTTAGGGAGGAAAACACGGTTGAATGGAGACACGCACCACTCAGGGTTGAGGACCGTGCTTCCTGAAGCCACCTACACGCCGAGCTGAAGACCCATGTCTAGTGGGACACCCAGAGTCCACGGCCTTTCCACGGGCCCAGACACTGGCTAGAAACTCAGATGACCATCTCAGAGCACAGTAAAGGAGCCCCACATCTTGGCCAGTTTCTTGTACGTTCCATCCGGTGGGAAAGCAGTGTGGTAGTCTGGCCCAAAAGCTTGATGTGGTGGGAGATGGTGGTCCCAACCAACCTCTTTCCTCATTCTGATCACTGCTGATAGACAGAGCCGACGACAGTGTCTGCTATACAACAGGTACTCTGTAAGCAATCACTCACCAAGGGACAACCACGAAATGCTGAGAGAAAAGCGCCGCTGGCCAATTCCTGTGTGTGTGCACACCCAGTGTACACATCAATAAGACAGGACATGCGACGGTACTGTCAGGTAGCTTGGATTGCTTGCTTGAGACAGGCTCTCAAATAGCCCAGGTTGGCCTCACAACTTGCAATGCAGCCGAGGATGACCCTGAGCTCCTCATCCTCCTGCCTCCCCCTTACCAGGGCTGGGGTCACAGGTATATGACACTTTACCTGGTTTATGCGGTGCTGGGAATGCTACCCAGGGTCCCCGGTGTATAAGACAAGTACTATATCAATGGAACTGCACCCCCAGCTCTAGGTCAGATAATTCTTACAGGGTCATCGTAATACAGGTGATCCATCCTCAACATAAATGGTTGTATCTGGGCGACAGATGGCAGATGGAGTAGAAGGTGCCATAAACCTTCCTGAAGATACTAACATTGCCTAGAATCCCCCAGGAAGGGGCTGGGGGCGTGGCTCAGAGACACGAGCCTCACCTCACAAGTTTCTCTCCTTACCTCAGCTGTCTCATGGCAAATGGGTATCAACAGCCCTGGACACGGTGAGGGCTACATGTGAGACCACGTGGTCAGCGTCTGACACCAGGCAACCCTGAGGGATGATTCCTGAGCAACTGTGATAACCAAGTTCTCCCCCTCCTCCATCGCTCCGGCGCCACTCTCCCATACCGTCCATGTGGCCTCCACACACAGGGGGTACAGAACAGGACATGAAAGTCTATCTTTCAGCTGGAAGCCCAGGAGACCCTGACTCCCAGCGGTAAATTCATGCTTCTCCACACTGGTATCCCAATCTATTTATTCCAGTACAGGATGGATGTCAGGATGGAGTGCAGAAAAGCCAGAATTGAGGCAGCGCCAGCCCCAGGGGCGAGGCTGTGGTGGGAGGTCTAGCTGGTGTCTCTGGAGACCCCCCTGGCAGACGGAAACACGCCTTCTGAGAAGATTCAGGAGGGGCATCAGGTCCTTTCATGTCGGGAAATGAAGGCTGCATGGAAAACAGCCAAAGGCTCTGGGATGATCTAACCCTGGGCGCTGGCTGGGGGGGCGGAGGTGGGGGGCAGAGGGACGACTCACCCTTCTGAGCTGGCTGCCCCGCCCACTGCCCTGCCCTTCTACCCTCTGAACCAATGGGATGAGAGCCGAGCCCCCCGGGAGAGGCTGTGCAATAAGGAGCAGGATGCCTGGCTTCCACAACCTCAGTTTCACTATGTGCAAAGGGAACTTAAACCAGGAGTCAGTTATCTGAGGGCTCTCTTGGTCTCAGCCCCAGCAGGACAGTCTACAATCTTTTCTTCCTTAGTCCGGTCTCTTCTACTCTCTGAACCAATGTCACAACATTCTCTATAATCGTTCGGCCACAGTCCTGCTGACCGCTCGGCTCCCCAGCACTTACTCTAACCCCTATAGGCCACAACATCACATCCGAGAAGCAGCTCTTCATGGATTTCATGCCAGGCCCCACTCGCCCTGTCTCAGTCCTACGTCTGCCTACCTAATGCTGTGTGACTCTGATTAACTGGACAGAAACCCACGCTTCGTGAGCAGGCTACAATTCCCAGGACAGAAACAGAAGAGCTTAAGTTTTTATTTTACTTTTGAAGATGGTCCCACCCCAGTTGGCTCTGCTCCTGGTTTTTCAGTGACTGGATACTGATTCCGGCGACTGGATGGCAGTTTGGGTATGAAAAACTAGGAATTGATGCAGCGGGGGGTGAAACGGTAAGTTTGGAAAAAGCAATTATGGAGGAGCATTGGCTAAGTCAGAAAGGATCCACCAGATTCCAAAGAGGGCTTTTAGGCCACACGGCTGAGGTCTGACAGGCACTGCTATTATTGGAACCTGTCAGCCTCCTGCCTCAGTCTCTGGAGTGCTAGAATTGCGGGGGTGGACCAGCATCCTTTAGGCTTACTCTCACTGCCCTCACGAATGCCTGGATTCAACTCAAGGCCTCTTGAAGGATTGTCTAGTATCTCACAGCTGAGCCACGCCCCCAGCCCCTCACTGGGGGATTCTAGGCAGGGGCTCTACCACTGAGCCACACCCCCAGCCCCTCCCTGGGGGATTCTAGGTAGGGGCTCTACCACTGAGCCACACCCCAGCCCCTCACTGAGGGATTCTAGGCAGGGGCTCTACCACTGAGCCACGCCCCCAGCACCTCACTGGGGGATCCTAAGCAGGGGCTCTACCACTGAGCCACACCCCCAGCCCCTCCCTGGGGGATTCTAGACAGGGGCTCTACCACTGAGCCACGCCCCAGCCCCTCACTGGAGGATCCTAGGCAGGGGCTCTACCACTGAGCCATGCCCCCAGCCCCTCACTAGAGGATTCTAGGCAAATGCTCTACACCTATGCCCCGCCCTGGCCCTGCCCACCTTTCCTCCTCACACGCAAGCTCAGAAGTCTTCAGGGCTCCTTAGAAACCACAAGAAGATAGCTACAGGAGGCTGGAGAGATGGTTCAGCAGTTAAGAGCCCTGACTGCTCTTCCAGAAAACCTAGGTTCAATTCCCAGCACCCACACGGCAGCTCACAACTGTCTGTAACCCTACCTCCAGGCGGTCTGAGACCCTCATAAATTATTGAGAGAGAGGGGGGGGGAGAGAGGGAGAGAAGGGGTGGAGAGAGAGACAGAGACCGAGACAGAGACAGAGAGAGACAGAGAGAGAGAGAGAGAGAATGGATACAGCCACTAGAGACACAACACCTATACCAGAATAAAAACTAGGCAGCTGGGTGTGTGACTCATGCATGCGATTCCTCCCTCTATTGGCAGGGAGGACCCTGAGTTTAAGGACAAATAGAAAAAAAAGCTAGGGCTTTTATTCCCAAGACGGCATGAACTCATCCCAGGATTGGACAACATCTAAGATACCCCATCCACCCCTATCATCGGTTCCCTGAGGCCTCTATGTGAAGAAGCTTGTCCTGGATGCTATCCCCCTATCTATGAGCTGTAATCACTGTATTTTCAGGGATTCAAGTGGGCATAAGGAGGTTTAAGAGTTCCTCTAGGTGACACCAAGGGTGTTGAAGAGTGAAACTCAGTACCTAGCTCCCCTGTGGACCATAACCAAGATCTTTTCCTCCACGAAGTATTTTAGACAATGCCCTGGCCAGTTTTGAAGATTAGCATCCCTGTCTTACTCACCATGGTTTGACTGACAGTCTCGCAGAAGACTCAAGGCCATCAAGTCATTATCCAACCCCCTGTAGTAAGTACAGGGGACCCAGTGGCAGGAGACAGGATCTCAAGTAGCTCGGTCTGGCTTTGAACTTGTTATACAATGGAGTCTGACCTTGAACTCCTGATCCTCTTGATCTACATCCCAGACTGCTAGGATTACAGGAATGCGCCACCCCTGTCTGGATTTACTTTCTATTCTTTGTTTTACTTTTGTTTGAGGCTGGGTCTCACTATGTAGCCCTGACTGCTCTGAAATTTGCTATGCAGACCAGGCTGGTGTCTAACTCACAGAGAGGCCCCTGCCTCTGCCTCCCAAAGTGCTGGGAGTAAAAGTGCGTGCCAACACACTGGGCTTACTTTCTGTTTTGACCCAGGTTCAGCGAGTGGTGCAGACTTGCCTTGAACTTGCTCTGCAGACCAGACCGGACTTGTGATCCTCATCTGGCATCTGTGTCTGCTTGCATGTATGTCCTCGACCCTCTTAAGTACAGGGCAAGCGCTCAGGCATGCAGCTGTGAGCTAGACTAGTTCTGTCCAGTCTGACTTGATGGAAACTGACTACTCTGTGAACATGATAGACAGAAGGACACCTCTCTCATTTGTGGCTGGGCCTCAAGACTCAGGCGACAGGACTCCTAGGAGAAACTCGTAACACAAGCTTGGAGAAGCGGAGAAGATCAAGGACACTCGCCACAAAAAAAGGTCTTCCAAGCTGAGACCTGCAAACGGTTATTGGGCCCAGGAAACAGACAGGTAATACAAAAACATTCTTTATAGCCGGGAGGAGGTGGCGATGGCGAATGCAGCATGCCTTTAATCCCAGCACTTGGGAGACAGAGGCAGGGGCTGAAAGGGGAGCACAGCTTTGTGAGTTCAAGGCCAGCCTGGTCTACAAAGGGAGTTCCAGGACATCCAGGGCTACACAGAGAAACACCGTCTCAAAAAGCCAAAAACAAATCCAAACAACCAAAATTCTTTATGCTGGGTGTGGTGATGCATTCTGGAGGCTGAAGCAGGGGGACAGCCTGGGCTACATAGTGAAACCCTATCTCAAGCAAACAAAACAGCAACTGTTATCTGGGATGGCAACCAGCTTGCCCTACGTAACCATGTCAGTACCCGGGCTTCTAAAACAACTGATCTATCAGCTTGAGAGATGGCTCAGTGAATAAAGTGCTTGCAGTGTGAACGTAAGGACCCAAGTTCAATTCCCCAGAACCCACACAAATTCAGACACTGAAACACACACCTGTAATCCCATTACTTCTACTGCTAGATAGGAGGTGAAGTCAGGAGAAGTCCCATAACCTCTCAGGCCAGCCATTTGTGAGATCATAACCAGGAATAAAATGCCCTGCTTCAAAGAAGATAACACAAGGATCTGACACTACAGGTCACCCTGCGATGTCCACAAGAGTGCCATGATGTGGTATGCATGCATCCACATTCACACACAAGAGCTGGTGATGGCTCAGAGGTTAAGAACACTGACTGCTCTTCCGAAGGTCCTGAGTTCAAATCCCAGCAACCACATGGTGGTTCACAACTATCCATAATAAAATCTGACACCCTCTTCTCGAGTGTCTGAAGACAGCTACAGTATACTTACATATAATAAATAAATAAATCTTTTAAAAAAAAGAATGCATACACACAAAAGATTTAAGGAACAAAAGTTCAAAGTCATTATCGACTACTAAATGAGCCATCAGGGGCTAACACAAGACCCCATTTCAAAAGAGAGATGGGGGAGGTTATGCAGGTAAAGGCACTTGCTGCCAAGCCTGATAGCCCAAGTTCAGTCCCTGGGACCCATAGGTAAGATGGAAAATCTTATAAATGTCTCTTTTATTTCCTTAGATGTATATACCCAAGCCACTCTTAGCTTGGGCTGAGCCCAGAGCACTTTATTCTCTGGCCTAACCATCCCTAGGCCTTGGCCTGGAAGTTCGAGCCTCCATACAATCTAATCTTCCAAGCTGATCGATTCAATCTGGTTTCTCTTGGCTGCTGCTTGAACTACTCTGCTTGACCTCGTACTAACCCTGGCAATCTGTTCTAGTCTCCTGGCTTCTCCTCATTCTCTGGTGCCTTCTGTCTTCACTCGTGTCATCTTGCTTATGCTCTCAGCAACCTGTCTCTGTAAAACTGCACACACATACCTCTCCCTTCCCTCCTCCTCTCCCTCACCCTTTCCCTCCCCCTCCCCCCTGCCCTCCTCTCTCAAGTAGCCTCTCTTTGCTGTGCTGAGAGTTGGGCATCTCCTATTTCTGACTCATTCTGTCAAATCTTTTTCTGATTCCTCACTTTGACTGCCTCTCAGTTAGGGGTCACTTTCAAACATAGGCTGCTTCCTTCTACAAACCAACTTTACCCTCATTGTTAGGGATTAAAGGTATGTACTCAGGGCGTGCCCATATTCCAGCCAGATCATACAGTAATTCAGGGTGTGTCTGCATTCCGACTGGATCATAGAGACCTAGAAGGTCTTTGGATGTGATCCCTACCCAGAACAGCCACGTTGCTATATAAGGACTGACCCCTGACCCTCTCCCCCACCCCAATCAACTTCAAGAGTGTACCAGAGTATATATGTGTACGTACACACACACACACACACACACACACACACACACACACAAATATTCCCCCTAAGATTGTTCTTTGTTCCCATGATGCTTTACTCTGTTCCCAAGGTGAAGTCCCTCACCCAAGGCTACTCGGCAGGTCACTGGTCAAGCTGGAACTCGAACCCACTTCTGCCTGACTTCAAAAGCCCTGATGTTTGCACTGAACTGCCCTGTGAGCTGGGGACGCCCTGCGGCAGGGCCATGGCCTCTGACTCAGGAAGACCAAAGAGCATTTCAGCTTGAAGGTGCAGAGACCACAGAGTCTCAGGCTGTGGCTGGCCCGGGGTGGGCGGGCGATGGATCCGGATCAAAGAGGAGGATGCGGTTTGCCCACCTGCCTGGGAGCAGGGCGGGTGCTGGGTCGTCTACACCTGGAAGCCAGGGTGCACAAAGAGGGGAGTCACCTCCCTCGCAGGGCCCCACTCACCCCAAGCCTCGGCCTTGCTGCCAGAAGCTGCTATTCCTGAAAAACCAGCTCCTAGATAAACAGGAGACCAACCTGGCCCAGTCACAAGAACCCCCAGAAGCCGCAAGGACCACCCTGAAGGTGGGTAGGCTGGCAGGGGTCCCGTTCTACTCACGAGCCACCCGGGAGTATTCTGGGTCCCATCTGCACCAGCTACTGGCCCAGAGCTTCCCAAGGCTCTTGATGAGTGCTGGCCCCAAGGGTCCAACCATTATGGACTTCACGAGACAGGGACAGGATATAGGGACAAAGTGGTGTGGGGTGGATGCTGAGGCTGGCCAAACTTGTCAGAGGAAGGCCAGAATAACCATGCATACACGAAAAGTTTTGAAAGCCCTAAACTCATAACTGGGGCTGTAGCTTAATTGTAGGAGCTTGTCTAGCATGTGTCCTGCCCTGGGTTCTAGCCACAGCACCGGGAGGGAGAGGAGGAGGGAGGGAGGGAGGGCCAGTGGGCATGAGAAGAGACAAAAGCCTCATTTAAGCCAGGAGTGGCAGTGTGCACTTGCCACCCCAGCACTCAGGAAGCTGAGAGAGTTGGACCCAGAGTTCAAGACCAGCCTGAGCTATATATAGCAAGATGTCATTTCAAAAAAGGTACAGGCAAGATGGCTTGGCTGGCGAAGGCGCTTCCCACCATTCCAGACATCCTGAGTTTCGAGCCCCGTAATCCACACAGTGGAAGGAGAAAACAGAGTTCTACAAATTGCCCTCTAACCTCCACAAGTGCACTGTGGTACATGGACACACACACAGAGAGAGAGAGAGAGAGAGAGAGAGAGAGAGACAGACAGACAGACAGACACACACACACACACAACACACACACACACACACACACACAGAGAGAGAGACAAGGGCTCAATTGTAAAAGACCTTGCTTCTAGCATGCACAAAACATTGTTTGATCCCCAGCATTTAATAAGCTAGGCATGGGGGGTAAACGCATGTAATCCCAGCCCTTGAGAAACGAAGACAGAAGGATTAGAAGTTCAAGGTCATTCTTGCCTAAATACCAACTTAGAGGGCAACCTGAGGCCCTGTCTCATAAAAGGGAGGAGAAAAGAGGAAGGAGAGGGAAGACTTGTCATACAAAGACATCCCCTCACTGCACGTGCACCCCCCTCACTGCACACGAACCCTCACCCACCCCCGCCAACCAAGGACATACAGCTCTCTCCTGTCTCACATAAATCACAGTCACAGTGTGAGGGCCACACGGCCCTGCCATCCTGCTTCCCTACCTACAAAAGAAACTTAGAATTTCCACAGCAAACGGCTACAGTTGTTGACACATCACCAGGACCACCAGCCCTCCTCCGCCCAGCTGACTCCTGGAGCAAGGGAACATAAGAGATGGACATGACATCACCCAGCAGACGGCTCCCTGCCTGGCACCATCCCAACCACAGTTCTCCTCAGCCCCACAGCATAGACTGTTCCAGAGCCCACCTGGGCTGCAGAGGATTCAGGACCAGAGGCCCCGGGGGCAGCAGCAGGAAGGTGTAATTTCATCGCAGGAGCTCGCTGTGTGAGTCACCAGAAACGAGGGATGAAATTCCAGCTCCTGAGACCAGGGGTGGGTGCATTCCTGGCCCACAGTCTGCTCTCAAAGCAGGCATGAAAGATGCCCCTGTACACAGGAAAAAGAGGCTCCCCCACTTTGGATAGTCCCAAACTGAGCTCCCAGGTTCTTTAGGAATGCCTGGATTGTTACTGAGACATAGCTAGGATGTGTGTGTGTGTCTGTGTGTCTGTGTGTGTGTGTCTGTGTGTGTGTGTGTGTGTGTCTGTGTGTGTGTGTGTATGTGTCACAACACAGGGTCCTATCCAAGTGACTGAGAGGAGCCACAGGCCTGGTGTGAACCACCTAGAATACCATCATTTGGAAGACCAATGCAGGAGGATAAGAGTTTCAGACCTGTCTATTTTACAAAATGAGTTCTAGGCCAACCAGGGAGGCACAGACAGACCCTGTCTCAAACAGAAAGATTAGGAATTTATCTGTATTATAGACTGCCTGCTTAGAATCCCCCAGTAAGGTGCAGGAGGAGTGGCTCAGAAGTAGAGTACTTGCCTAGAATCCCCCAGGGAGGGGCTGGGGGTGTGGCTCAGTGGTAGAGCCCCTGCCTAGAATCCCCCAGTGAGGAGCTGGGGGTGTGGCTCAGTGATAGAGCCCCTGCCTAGAATCCCCCAGTGAGGAGCTGGGGGTGTGGCTCAGTGGTAGAGCCCCTGCCTAGAATCCCCCAGTGAGGAGCTGGGGGTGTGGCTCAGTGGTAGAGGCCCTGCCTAGAATCCCCCAGTGAGGAGCTGAGGGTGTGGCTCAGTGGTAGAGGCCCTGCCTGGAATCCCCCAGTGAGGAGCTGGGGGTGTGGCTCAGTGGTAGAGTGTCTGCCTAGCAAATGCAAAGCCATTGGTTCAATGGCAGCAAGGAGGAAGAGATCAAAAAGATTTATTCCCAGTCTGAGCCACACCAAGGACAATAATGAGTCTCCAAACTTGTCTCCAAGACCTACATACTCTGTCACCACGCCATCCATGTCTAGAAATGTTAAGACTAGAGACAGAACATCGATAGTAACTGTCAGGTATGGGAGCTTACAACCCACTACAAAGGAACTGAAGGATGCCCCTTGCTCTGGTCAAGGTGGGATCACATTGGTGTGTGTACCAAGAAAGACCTGGGTTGGTTCAGGCTTGTCACCAGCTACCCTACAGCCAGCCCTCCAGAATATACACAGCCATGACTGGTGGGAGGGTCTCCTACGTGCTTCCTACAGATTACTACTAAGGGTGCATGCCCTGTGTGTCTCCCATTGGCTGGTGGAATAACCAATAAATGGATGAGAAAATAAAGACTCCCTTTATTTTCATTTCAATCTCGATGTTTACGTGTATGCACTAACATGAGTTTATGTGCACCGTGTGTGTGTGCAGGAGCCCAAGGAGGCCAGAGGTGGCACCGGATATCCTGGGACTACAAATGCCAGGTGTTCGTGAGCGGAATCAATCACGGGTCCTCTGTAAGAAGAGCAAAAGCTTTTTAACAGCTGAGCCATCTCTCCAGCCACAATCCCAAAGGGTGGTTTTATTTTTGAGACAATTTCGCTATGTAGCTCAGCCGCAGCCTCAAACTCATAATCCTCCTGCTTCAGTCTTCCAAGTGCTGGGATTATAGGTCAATGCTACCACAGATAACCCAACTCCCCCCTCAGGGTTGTTCTGTCAACAAAAAGATCAGAAGCATTACCGACATATTATATTGTTTGTGTGTGTGTGTGTGTCTGTGTGTGTCTGTTTGTGTGTCTGTGTCTGTGTGTGTGTGTGTGTGTGTGTGTGTGTAAGGTATGTGTTAGACATTAATGTGCCGTAGTACAAATGTGGAGGTCAGAGGAAAACTTACAGAAGTTGGTTCTCTCCTTCCATCACGTGGGTTCCAAAGCTTAAACTCAGGACATTAAGCTTATACTTTAAGTGAGTGTCTCCACCCACTGAGCTATCCCACCCATGATCCTATCCCAATCTACATTTTATAAGAAGCAAATTGTCTGGGCAACACATTTAATCCCAGCACTCAGGAGACAGAGGCAGGCAGATCACTGAGTTTGAGGCCAACCTGGTCTATCGAGTGAGTTCCAGTATACCCAGGGCTACACAGAGAAACCCTGGCTCTGGGGAGTGGGTCGGGAGTTAACCTCATTGTGCAGCAGGAAGAGATGGGACCTAAATGAGGGCACTGAGTTAGACACCATCATGTGGTTGAAGCCGCCATGTGCAGTATGGGTAGGTTTTTTAAGAAAAGGAAAGGAGGAGCAGGCAAGATGATTCCGTGATTAAAAACACTTGCAGAGGACCTGAGTTTGGTTCCCAGCATCCATGTCTGGATCACAACCATCCACAACGGCCTGTGACTCCAGCTCCAGGGTAGCTGATACCCTCTTCTGATCTCCACAGGCCCCTCCACACATGCGCAAACCCACAGCTACACAGCAATAATTCAAAATAAAATCTTGAGCCAGGCAGTGGTGGCACACGCCTTTAATCCCAGCACTTGGGACGCAGAGGCAGGCAGATTTCTAAGTTTGAGGCCAGCCTGGTCTACAGAATGAGTTCCAGGACAGCCAGGGCTACACAGAGAAACCCTGTCTCAGAGAGAGAGAGAGAGAGAGAGAGAGAGAGACTAGCACTTGTTCTAGATCCCCACGTGTGCTTCACACCCATATCAGAGCGCACACACACACCCCCACAGAGAAGGCTCCCACAGGGGATACGGTGAATCTTAGCACTTGGCTAGACAGAGCTCTGTGAGTTCAAGGCCAGCCTGGCCTACATAGCAAGTTCCAGGCCAGCCAGAGCTATACTCTGTCTCAAAAAACAAAACAAACAAACAAACAAAAACTCTTGCCAGATGTGGGCCCCTTAACCTTGTACTCTAAGAACCTCAAACTAAAAAATCTTCATTCATGAATTCTTACCCAGCCTGCAGTGTTCACTTTTCGACACAGTAAACGGGCAGAGATACTTGCTGTGCCATTTCATGTCCCCCCAGCAGAAGCAGCCTTTCTCCTCAGCCTGTGACCATCACAGGGAGAGACGTGAGAGACTCCCCATCTTGACACTGAAATGAGGATAGGAAAGAAACTAAACTGTCTCCTAGTGTTCAGTTTTGGCTTTATAAATCTTTAAGACAGGGTCTCACCACATAGCCCCTGCTGACCCGGAACTCACAATGTAGACTAGTCTGGGCCTTGAATTTAGAGATTCTCCTGCCTCAGCCTCCCAGAAATAGACCCCAAAACAAGAGGTTTTCACACTTGGGATCTAAGAGCCCTAAGTCTTCATGTCACCCAGACACCTCTGGAGAAGTCAACTGTAAACTCCACTAAAGAAGTTAAAAACACCAGATGGAATGACTCCAGGTTAAAGCACTTGCCACCAGGCTGATGTTCAACCAAGTTCAGTTTTTACGACCCACACAAGGTGGGAGGAGGGAATGGACTCCTGTCTTCTGAGCTCTACATGCAAATTGTGACATGTGAACATGCATACACACACACACACACACACACACACACACACACACGTGCTTGCAGCACAAACATGAGAATCTAAGTTCAATTCCCAGAGCCCACTTTAAGAAAAAAGAAAGATGAAGAGTCGGTGAGATGGCTTAGCTGGTAACTGTCCTTGCCACCAAAACCAATGGCCTGAGTTCAATCCCCAGGACCCATGTGGTTGGGAGAGAACCAATTCCTGAAAGTTATCCTCTGAACTATACACACACACCCTGGTGCACTTGCGCGTGATACACACGCAATAATAATTTAAAGGGGGCCGGGCAGTGGTGGCGCATGCCTTTAATCCCAGCACTTGGGAGGCAGAGGCAGGAGGATTTCTGAGTTCGAGGCCAGCCTGGTCTACAAAGTGAGTTCCAGGACAGCCAGGGCTACACAGAGAAACCCTGTCTCGAAAAAACCAAAAAAAAAAAAAAAAAAAAATTTTAAAGGGGTCGAGGTAGGCATTTGTAATCCCAGCACTGAGGAAACAGAAACAGGCAGGTCCCCCGGGGCTTACCAGTTAGTCAGACAAACTTACTTGGCAAGTTCTAGGCCAATGAAAGACTCTGTCTCAAGAGTCTAGGTAAAGGAGCTAGAGAAATGGCTCAGCAGCTAAGAGCATGTACTGAATATACAAAGGGCCCCAAGTTTAGTTCCCAGAACCCATATGGTAGGTGGTTCACAACCACCTGTAACTACAGTTCAAGGAGATGCACTGCCTCTGTCTTCTAAATGCCCACACAAGAATGTACACACACACACACACACACACACACAGAGTTAAGAGAACTATATATCAAGCCAGCTTGCTCTAACTGTCCCTGGAACCTTAAGGTGAACCCTGACCCCAGCCCCCTCTTCTGCCCCTCAGTCCCTACAGGACGAAGTTATAGGGATAACAGATAAACCCTATAGAGTAATTTTAATCCAAGAACATGGCTGCTCTGGTTAGGGATCATATACAAAGATATGATCCAGCCGGAATGCAGACACACCCTGAATTACAGTATGATCTGGCTAAAATACAGACACACCCTTAGTACACACCTTTAATCCCTAACAATGAAGGTAAGGTTAGTTTGTAGAAGGAAGCAGCCATGTTTGAAAGTGATGTGTAATTGAGAGGCGGTCAAAGTGAGGAATAAGAAAAAGATTTGACAGAATGAGTCAGAGATATAATACTCCCAACTCTCAGCACAGGAAAGAGAGGCTACGTAAGAGCACTGAGAGAAAAAAAAAAGGTGTTGTGTGTGTATGTGTATGTGTATGACAGTTTTACCAAGATAGTTCTACAGAGGCAGGTGGCAGAGAGAACAAGCTAGACACAGGTGAAGACAGAAAGAGACAGAGAATGAGAAGGAGCCAGAAGACTATTGCCAAAGGTAGTGTGAGGCCAGACAGAGCAACTCAGGCAGAAGCCAAGAGAAGCTGGAACGAATCAGCCGGCTTTGAAGATGTTAGACTGTACGGAAGCTTCCAGATGTAGACCTAGGGGTAGTTAGAACAGAGAAGGAAAGAACTCTGGGCTCAGCCCAGGCCATGTATTCATAAAGCTTGGGTAGATCGCTCATCTCATCCCTTCATCTGAGGGAATAAAAGCGACATTTACAAACCCCCAAGATCTCCAGTTCAGGGTGCTCTATAAATGAACAGTAGTTCTCAGTAGAATTGCGTCATCCCTGATTTATCTTCGGTCCAAATTTAACCAGGCGTCCTTATTTTTATTAGCTAAATCTGGACTTCAGAAGCAGGTGGTCCTGACAGAAGGAGACAGGTGGACCTGCAAAGAGCTCCAGGGCCACCAGCTTCCTTCCACTCAGGGTCAGGAAGAAAGGTGCTTGCAATGAGAGTCCTACACTCCCTGTGCCGACCGCTCCATGAGTCGTCCTTCCACACAGACAGAAGGATAAAGTTCATCCACTGAAGAAACCTAAAACCATTTCCACAGAATCCACACTGAGTCTCCTGCCCATAACCATCTCCTGGGACACTGCATCTGAAAGTGACTTAGCATCCAATCACAGACCAGGTCAGCTCGGTCCTTAGAGAACCTGACCTAAGCCAGGGGCAGATGCAGGGGGAAAGATTTCTCTTGGGTCACAGGGGGGTGAACTGCAAGGGGGAACCCAGGCTGGGTTCCCCAACTTCCCACACTGCTCCTGTACACCCACGTTAATCACTGAACGTAAGTAACCATCAAAACATGAAGACCAAAAGGGAGGTAAGGCGTCCATGGAGAGCTGCCCATGGGGAAGAACAAAGAAGTATTAGTCTTTTATTTCTTTAGTGCAATGCTTCTCAACCGGTGGGACGCGACCCATTTAGAGGGAGTCAAACTACTTGGGTCATCTAAGGCACAGATATTTACATTATGATTCATAACAGTAGCAAAGTTACAGTTATGAAGTAGCAACAAAAATAGTTTAATGGTTGGGGGGTCACCACAACATGAGGAACTGTATTAAAGTGCTGCGGTGTTAGAAAGGTAGAACCACTGGTTTAGTGTGTGTGTGTGTGTGTGTGTGTCTGTGTGTGTGTGTGTGTGTGTCTGTGTGTGTGCAAGCAGAGGCCAGAGGTCAATCTCAAGGATGGCTCCTCTAGAGGCATCTCTAGATTTTTTTTGTTTGTTTTTTCAGACAGGGTCTCAATATTACCCCAGCTGGCCTGTAACTCACTACATTATGTAGACCAGGCTGGCCTTGAACCCACAGAGATTCATCCCCAGGCAATGCCCATACCACCACTCCCAACTGCCTTGTTTTTTTTTGTTTTTGTTTTTTTTTGTTGTTGTTGTTTTTTTGAAGACCAGGCCTTTCTCTGGGACTTGACACTCGCTGAATGGGCGAGGTGGACTGGCTGGCAAGCCCCATGGGTCCGTCGGTCTCCATCTACCCAGTGCGGGAATGACATGCATGACCGCCCGCCATGCCTGGCTTTTTACATGGGAGCTAGGATTGCTCTTAGATCCTCATAGGTAGGTGCCAAGCACTCTACCTACGTCCCCAGCTCAAATTAAGGCTATCAAGCCACAAGGTGCCTGCAGCTCAGCGTTCTCCCACTCCTACAGGCCCAAAATCTACCCTTCTCCAGGCTCAACCTCCTCTGGAGGTGTCTGCTGGGACCACTCTACTCTGGGCCCATGTCACCGCCTCTCTTCCTCTGGGAGTGTCCTTATGCAGTCTGAGCTCAGGCAGAGCACTTGTCTGCAGTCCTAGTACTTGGGAGGGCTGAGGCAGGAGGATCATGAGTTCAAGGACAACCTGAACTACAGAATAAGATCCTGTTAAGAAAGAAAGAAAGAAAGAAAGAAAGAAAGAAAGAAAGAAAGAAAGAAAGAAAGAAAGAAAGAAAGAAAGGAAAGAAAAGACCCAACTTGGTGTGAGGTCTGAGCCCTCAGCCAGGATCCCACTCTGTTCTGTTGGGCTTCTGAATTAACCCCCACAAATCTTGCTTTTCAAGTGTCCGTCAAGGTCCCAGGCAGCTGGCTTGTCCCAAAGAACCTGGCTTGTGTCACACACACACACACACACACATACACGGATAGAAAATTAACAGAGGACTGTATTCATTTATTCATTCATTCATTCCAACATGCAGGCGCTCAAC
Organism: Tokudaia tokunoshimensis; assembly: GCA_036184795.1. Lineage (NCBI taxonomy): Eukaryota > Metazoa > Chordata > Mammalia > Rodentia > Muridae > Tokudaia > Tokudaia tokunoshimensis. The sequence goes on from BTHU01000006.1 coordinate 24,313,523, forward strand.
AAGTTAGTAGCTAGTTCTCATTCCCACTTTCATCTAGTACAACCAAAAGGACACACAAGGGAGACAGACTCAGGAGAAAGCCAGGACGGTAAGGAAACACAGATGTGGCAGGCTCTCGGGACCAAACATAACTAGCCAGGTCTTGAAGTTCAAAAGAAAACAGAAAAATACTGCACGCTTACACTGCGCCCCCTAAGTCAGGCAGACTGA